>CM053605.1:60918522-61058318 GCA_028646535.1 Procyon lotor
TTAATTTACAAAAGTTTGGAGCAATTTATAGGAAACACAAGTATGTTTAAAAAGCAGTGTTTGGGAGGTTGACAGTGAAGAGAGAAGGCGAGCACAGAATGTAACTCTGCAAGCCCAAAGGCCTCCACCATCCCTAGAGTCAAAGCTCAATACTTTTGAGTTTCCTAGCAGCCAAAGTGAAAAAGGAAAAAGGTACACACCTCTGTAACTCTTGTCAATGGGAACAAAGGCTACCAGATCCTCTGGGAAAAGGTAGTATTTATTAGCTTTGTATAGAGACTCCTGCCGGGGGACACTGCCCTGGGCAGTGTCCACGGTATTCCTCTGCTAATACAGCGACACTTTCCCCAGGCTGTTTCAGGCAGGACCCCTCCATGAAAGCCAAGACAGCACATCAAAGCACCGTTCCAGGAAAGTGACTCTGAAAGGCTATAAACTCATAATAAACGTTTGCAGTTAAGTCTCTTCTCAAATGTGCATATGTACTTCATCCCTCCCACCAAGCCCATTGCTCTGATTCAGAAGTTCAGATGTCTCATAACAGCACAAACATTCTAGTTGCTCCTTTCATTTCCACATTCAGTCCCTCAGAGGAAAAAGAGATGCAAGCCACAGGTTGTCCTACCACTTACTGGTGATCCCCACCACACTGCCAGGTTTCTTCCCCTTTCCCTGAAGCAGCGGTGAGGGGTCGGAGTCGCTGGGCTGTACTCCATCCTCTGGCAAGGCCTGCAACTTGGGAGGGAGAATCATGGCACTTTCTGTTACCTAATACTGCAGCTTTCCAAGGACTCTCAACAACGCAGGGCACGTGGGGCGCCTGGGTGGCTCATTCGTTAAGGGTCTGCCTTTGGTTCAGGTCCCAGGGTCCTGGGACTGAGCCCCACATTGGGCTCCCTGCTGGGTGGGAAACCTGCTTCTCCCTCTGCCACTCCCATTGCTTGTATTTCTTCTCTAGCTCTCTCTCTCTCTCTCTCTCTCTCTCTCTCTCTGTCTGTCAAATAAATAAATAAATATCTTTAAAAAATAATAATAATGCTTCTCTATTTTCCTGTCAGAAGACCCCTGAGAGCTGAGGAGAGAGCATAAGGAACTTCAGGAATATTGAGGCACAACTCTTTATGATCCACCATTAGACACAAAGTTTTTCGTGTTTTCGCCTCAATTAGTGGGAATTTTGTGTTCCCCTTATATCTTTCCCATTTCCCCCAAATGGTTGTGCCATCTTAATTTTTTAAAAAATTTTGAAACACAAAAGTTACGAGTACACTACAAAGAAGCTTTAGCCTGATTTGTTGGAGAGCAGCTGACCAACCCAGGGCTCCATTAGCCTCTACAAACAAGGACATTCTCCCGCGCGGCCACAATACAACCACCACAAGGAAGAAACTGACCCAAAGACAGTACCAGCTATTCCGGCAATGCCTTTTAATAAAAAGATCTGTTTGGGGCATCTGGGTGGCTCAGTGGGTTAAAGCCTCTGCCTTCGGCTCAGGTCATGATCTCAGGGTCCTGGGATCGAGCCCCACATCAGGCTCTCTGCTCGGCAGGGAGCCTGCTTCCTCCTCTCTCTCTCTGCCTGCCTCTCCCCCTGCTTGTGATCTCTCTCTCTCTATCAAATAAATAAATAATCTTTAGAAAAAGGTTCAAATCATAACATTGCTTTTAGGGGCGTGTCTTCAATTTCCTTCAGTGTGAAGTAGCTCCTCTGTCTTTATTTGACTTTCGTGACTTTGACACAGTTGAAGATTCTAGGCCAGTTATTTTGCAGAGTGTCCTCAGGTTGTAAGCCCGTGTGACGACTCCGTGTGTTCGCGCTCCTGTGGCAGGAACACCACCAAAGGGAAGCTGTGTGCTCCTCACTGAATGCCTTCAGAAGGGGCAGGATTTCCAGTTGTCTCGTTGCCAGTGATATCGTTTGACCACTTACTTAAGGTGGCCTCTGCCTGGCGTCTCCCCCGCAGGGTTACTCTTTCCCACTCCGCGCTTAGTAAGTTTTTGGTGAAGAGAAGGTTTGGAACCACATAAATATCCTGGACTTCCTCAAACTTTGAATTTATTCATTTACTTATTTATACGAGTATGGACTCAGGGTTTCCTACTGTGTCCGATGGGTTCTAATCAGTTAGTCCTTGATTTGATGCTCAGATTGTCCCTCACTTGCTCAGTAGGAGCCCCTGCATGCCAGCTCGTGTGTTTTTTAAGAACTGTCCCTATTATTTTTGAGAGCTTTTCTTGTTTTCTGGTACCCCCGGATGTCCCATGCTCATCCTGTACCTTCCCCGTCCCCGTTCTGGTTTCAACCATTTCTCCTAAGAGTCCTGGTACCTTTTAGTGGAGAAGGGGAATTAGAAGGTAAGATCTGGGGACTAGGTGACCTCTACTATTGCTATGCTGCCGTTTCCAAGCCCTGTCAGTGAACAGGGTTAGGGAATGTGGGTGTGGGGGCCGATGTGCACCTGCAAACATTCACATTGGTATCTTCCACGTTATCCGTAAATAGTGAAAAATGTGTTCATGCATTTATACCTCCATTTCCAATCCAACACCTCTGGGTTTATTTCCCCTTCCCACATTTGTAATTCTCTGACAGCAGGAAACCTGGCTCCTGGTATCCTTGAGATATTTACTCATTCAGTCAGTCTCCCTGAGTGTCACCAGCTCCCAGCTCTGCCCTCACCCTCTTGGCCGTACCAATGCCTCAGCCTTGCTCCCCAGCTCAGGCTCCGGGTGGGAGTCTGGGGGTGGTGAGGAAGTTGGTTCTCCTCCAACTCTGCCCAGAAGGAGATGGGAACCGTATGTCAAGGGGCAGGAGTCACTGCCAGAAGGGGCAGGTGCTCCCCCAAGAGAAGGGGGCCCTTTTGTGATGCCATAAATTCACCCCATTGAAGTCTGCTTACCTTTCATTGTCAGAAGGAAAGTGCTAAAAGGTTTGAAACAGGGATCTTAAGTGCAGGGATGGTGTGGAAATGGAAATTCCAGAAAGGAGATATAAAGAAAAGACATGAGAGGATGTCAGGAAGAAGAGAAAGAAGGGGACTAGGAAAGAAAGGCTTAGAAAGGGAGGCAGGTAGGAAAACACAGGTATGATAGTCGGAATGCAGGAGAGAAAAGATAATAGAAACCGTTACCTGACGCCCCTGTTCCAAAGTCCCAGAGCCATCACCCAAGGGTCTGGTAAACAGACTGTTCTCTTACAAGTTCTCAGCCACCAACTGTGGTGAGCATTACATTAAGGGAATAGAGATGTTTCCCCAATGTCAGCAGTGAATTGTCATCTCTTAGGCCACAAATCCAACATTCTGCAGAAACTTCGGTGCGGTAGCCTCCAGATACGGGGATTTCCCAGCCCTCCCGAGGGAATCTAGTCCAACCTCACAGAGCAGGGCGATACTTCCTTACCAGTTGACCCATCTCATTACCCATGAGTGAGTCCTGAAGTCCAAAATAAATGCCTTTGAGTGCTGGGGACTGAAAGGAGCTACAACCTTTGATGGTCATGGAGAAACAGTGCGTTCACGGATCTAAACCTCATCTGTTTTCCTCCCGCTGGCCCTGCTCTGCAGCATTGCTCAGCACTGCCAAATGCATCTGTCTCCTCCCCCTCACCTTCCCTTACACCTCCTCCTGCTGCAATCTGGTGCCTGGCCAGCTCCCCACTGCACGGTTCCCACCCCGGGGGACTAGGGATTGCCTTTCCCAAGTCAGACACCCCTCAAACGTTATCCGAATGACTTCTCTGTTGCATGTGCCCCTGCTTAAAATCCCTGCACCAGCCTGCCGCGCTGAATGCCTAGCTCCCCAAGACCTGGTTCCTCCTCCAGCAAACCCCATCTTGATCTTTAAAACTCGGAAAAGTTCTGTACCCTGCACCTTTGCCCCTTCTTGTCTGACTTCTCGAATATCCTCCTCCATGTGGATAACTCCCATTTATCCTTCAAGATTCAACCCAGTATCTAATCTTCCTGAGACTAATTAGAGGAATAAAGAACTACTTTCCTTTTCACTTTTTCTAAATTATGAAAGAAGCTCACAAAAGTGCATAAAACACAAACATACAGCTCAAAGTTTCGTTGAAAATTGGGTCCCTGTGACTTCCACCCAAGTTGAGAAGTAAAACACGGTCTCCCTCCTGGACAGCCCCTCCCCAGTGCCTCTTCATAGTCGTGAACCCCTCCTTCCACTCAGCAAGTAACACTACACACACTACAGAGGATTGTAGCTTGAAGCTACAATTGTAGCTTGAAGCCTTGCTTTTCTTCAGGATTCTGCTACCCAAATACGCATCCCTAAAACCCGCAGTTGAGTTTTGCCTGTATTTGAACCTTATATAAATGGCATCGTGCATTAAATATTTTGTTGTGTCTTGCTTCTTTCACTCAGTATTCTGTCTTTCAGATTTCATCGTGTGTTTTTGCGCAGCTGTAATATGTCGGTATGGTATGGTATGGTATTCCATTACATAAGCATACCAAAGTGTGTCCATTTTATTTCTGATAGACATGGGAGCTCTTTCCAATTCTTGGCTAGTGTGAATGCCCTGTGATGGAAACAACAGACTAACAAACAAACAAAACAACATGAAAGCCAGTAGTAAGGGCCCAGAGGGTCAGAGGGTGAGGACTGGCAGATTAGGAGTCAGGGTGAGGAACCACAGCTGTGGGGGGGGGCAGTCTACATAGGCAGGGGAAGGTGCTAGTATAAATGGCTTCCCACCGTGAACGCTGAAAAAGAGCTCCCCTTCTTTCTACTGAAAAGAAGGAACTGGGCTTTGCCAAGCAAGCTGCAGTTCATTGTTAGGGTGCTCTGGTGCCTTGGATGTCGTTTTAGTGGCTTCCACGATGCCCACTGCTGTTGGGGGACCCACCAGGCTGTTCCTGGTGGGCACCCCCCCATCTACCCAGTCCCACTGGCTCCCTCTCCTCAGCCCCAGTAGTAGCCTCCACTCCTGGCCTGACCACAGGGAGCATGGATTTCTCACAGGCTCGGCCCCTCGAGCCCAAAGAATCCCTGCAAAAAACCTAATGTTGCCACCACCTGGGAGGGAGGCGGAAGTTCTTCTTCCGACCTTCCATTCCTCATTCGCTGACAGAACTCGAGAGGGTGGGGCGGACAGGTGGTACAGCTGGACATTATTCTGATGCCAAAGCTGAAGGGGTATCCGTCTGTCCTCCTCCGGGCTGTATGGAGAAGTTGGGACCACGTCTTCCTCTTCCTTGCGTCCTTCCCTACCCCCAGCCCCACTCCCAAGCCTAGCAGAGTCCCTCACACACAGGGTGCCCAACCAGCCACTTACCCAAACAGCAACTCTATAGCTCCTGGGGACAGAGGAGGTACCCTGTCCTAGGTACCTAGAACTGTGTGTACTGTTCTTAGGACTCTATACCGCCACCTGCCAGGAAACCATCAGAACAACCAGACAGATCTGCAGTGGCCACGGGAACGTGCTCCCCCGGAGTTGTTCTCACCGTAACCAGCAGTCTGTCTGTCTGATGGATAGGTAAAAAACCCAATGCTTCAGCTCAAATCTCAGGTTTACCGATAATCCCAAACTCTTAAAATGAGGTTACCAAGAGGTGCTAACAAGGAACGGTCGTCTACCAGAAGATTAATTACTCCCTTCAGGCAGGAGACCCACCAAATAGTTTAGATGAGCCAGCAGCTGCCGGCGAAAGGGTCTTGATTGATTTCATGAAACGGCCAGTGACAGATGTGAATTTTGCCATAGTTTAAGGATTTTTTCCACGTGGAACTCGAGGGGCTGACAGTTGGAAGACTAGAGCAGACACAAATCAACGTGTGTCCTTACAGTTGTCCATGGTGAGGGTCTGGGACAAAGGGACTGAGGGCATGTTGAGAGTCACTGCACAGGGTCATGCAGGGTATGTTTGGCTGGGGAGGGTGAATGGGGGGCACCCCAAAGCTATGTATTGAAAGGACAGCTCGGTCCGCGGAAGCCACCTTTCTCTCATTTGAGTGCCCACAGGAGATGTCCTTTTCTGACTCTCACAGGAGTAAGTGCTGTGCAAGACATTCATTGTTGCCACAAAGCCAAGCCTCGTATCAGCAGTTCTCTGAAACTAGCATTCCGGTGCTATCCTCATGGCTCATCTGACCGTGACTTCTTTCCTTCCATGTTAAATTATTTATAACCCTGTGGGTCAATGACATTTCTGTTTTCTAAGCTCAGCACAGTGACTTCGTGAGCTGGATGTTCTCCATGTTCCTCTAATTTGCTCTTTTTAACACTCTATGTCCTAGGAGACTGACCCTGGGTGGGCAGCATCAAGCAGGATCCCTGGCCTCTGGCTTCCCTTGGGTTTGGCCAATGCCAAGTCCCTGCAGAGAGCCGATGTACTGGAGGGAGGATGAGGCTTATTGCCCTGGCTTCCTCCGCATGGGCCATGGGTTGGCATCGCCCCTGTCATGGGTGGAATTGTGTTTCCCCCCCTGCCCATAATTCATATGTTGAATAATATGTCCCCAGTACCTCAGCATGTGTCTGTATTTGGAGACAGGGATTTTAAAGAGGTAATTAAATTAAAATGAGGTCACTGGGTGGGCCCCAATCCAATGGGACTGGTGTCGTCATAAGACGAGGAAATTTGAACACAAACGCGTGCATAAAGGGAAAGCTACGCAAAGACACAGGGAGAGGACGGTCATTTACAAGCCAAAGAGAGCAGCTTCAGAAGAAACCAACCCTGCCAGTACCTTGAGCTGGCTTGGACTTTGAGCCTCTCAAATTGTGAGAAAATAAATTTCTGTTTTAATAGCTGCCCAGCCCTAGTACTTTGTGAGGGCATTCTGAGCAAACTTACTACAGTCCCTCTACCAAAATCACAGGGGCAGACCACACTCTCTCTCCTAGAAACCCAGTTCTCGCCCTAGGCTCAGGTCACTGCTCTGTCCCCAGGCCCCGGGCTTGGGGAAGGAAGTAAGGTCTCCCTGCTCTTGCTGCCCCATCACGGCTGGTTTTCCTTTGCTACTCACGTTCATTAAACTCTCTTCAGTCACCCCATTAGCGTGCCCCCGGAGTTACTCACTGGAGCCTCGACCCATTCACTTGTCTCCCTCACGGTTTGCCTCAGTTGTTCCCAGTACGTAATGCTACCTCGCTGAAACACACCAGAACAGTTCCCAGGGTCACTGCGTGAGGGTGAGATGGGCCCTCTGCCACTGTACTTTGTGAAAAAAAGAGAAGAAAATTCGAAATCTCCTATGGTGACAGGAAGCTGTTGGAAGATGCAACCCAGTGGCGAGCCTCCCCGAAAAGAAAGACTCCAAATCTGTGCAACCAAAGGTAGGGTTGACATTGTATCGGTGAGTAAGGAAGCAGCTACTTTGAGAAATCCATGCCGTGGAGAGATGACTTACCAAAGGGACGTTGAGAGTTGTTTCCGCCATTGTATAAGTTTGTTTCTGGAAACAGTGCTTCCTCTGTGAGAAAATTCTGGTATGTATACATATTTAATACTGGGAACGGGGATTTTTCTAAATTATTTAAAAATCTTTCAAATGGGGGCGCCTGGGTGTCTCAGTCGTTAAGCGTCTGCCTTCGGCTTAGGTCATGATCCCAGGGTCCTGGGATCGAGCCCCACATCGGGCTCCCTGCTCTGCAGGAAGTCTGCTTCTTCCGCTATCATTCCCTCTGCTTGTGTTCCCTTTCTCGCTGTGTTTCTCTCTGTCAAATAAATAAAATCTTTAAAAAAAAAAATCTTTCAAATGGATAATTTCATAGGGCTTCAAGCATATCTATGTCTCTAGTCTATCATGTTTCCATCTATAAAAATGTGCATCAGCGAAAATCCATTGCCTTCTGACTTTCTCTGGGTTTTGTCAATAAGAAGCACTTTTGATTGGAATATAAGAGCAGTCGATTGATGCTAAGAAAGATGGAAATTTATTAGTAAACTTTCAGCAGAACCTTTGCATTACCTGGTGCACGGGGCCGAAAACCTGATTCACAACCGAGTAATTACCAACAACAGTGTGCTTCTGGTATTATCTTTGGAGCATTGTCTTTAGCCATGAAAGTCACTAAGACCGAGGATTAAAGTAAACTGCACTTAGGCTCAGACTGTGAATCCTTATCACCAAGCTTTTCAAGTGAAGCATATTCAACTCAGTCACATGTAAATATAAAATGAGCAGATGACACGAATAGTGTAGTAAAAGTAAAAAGTGTTTTGGTTTTTTTTTCACACCAGGGAGAAAACACAGAACTTAATATAATTTCATCTTTTAAAATTTTCTATTTGTGTGTTTTTAACTAACGTATTACTTCAAAAGTCCATGCAGATTTATGAATGGAAATAACAAGTCTTGGGAGTATCTGCTTAAAATCTTTTACTTATTCTGGCGAACCACCCAAAAAGCTTGGAGACCACTGAGCATGAATGTGTAAGGGGCTGGAAAAAACAAAAACAAAAAAACACACCACTGGACCCAGAATCTTAGAACTTTAGATTCACAGTTCTATTTTATTGGAACCGTTTTCAAAAAAACAAAGGGGGAAAACAGGAAAGAATATGTGATGAAGGACAGCCAGGGCCTACAGCTCTGCAAGTGAGCCAGGACACTCACTCATTTGGTTGAGCCACTACCTCTCAGAGAGTTCTGGAAATATTTGGAATGTAGTGGGAGGCCCAAGGGACCACCCCGTAGTAAAAACCCAAACGAAAGCCTTCTAAAAATACCAGGCAAGATGAGGGTCAGCCCCTCCCCGGCTCTATCTCCTGGCCAGTGTTGAATCCATATCAACTTTTCAGCACTGAAAGATGCCCCAAAGCAGTTTCATCTCCCTATAGAAGATTCTAGAGGAAATTAACTGAGTGCTTGAAAAATTCAGGCTTCTTTGCAATTGCCTAAATGGAGTTGTTGGGTGATGCTAACAAGACTTCCTTTCTGCTATCCACATTCAGAGTCGTAGCTGTGTGAAATAAGTATTGGGGATTTGTTATTTTGTTCTTAATGTCCATTAAATGGTAGTCTGAGCCACAATTAACGGGATTTGTAATCTGGGTAAAGTGAGCCTATCTCTGAGTTTTGTTAAACTCCATTATTCAGCCTCTTGCTCAGTACAGGGGACCTTCTAAATCTCAAGAACCTGCCACTGAAAGGAAGCACAAACTCCTTGGCCCAAGCCACACACTGTGGGGTCAACGCTGACGGACATCACTGTCACACAGGACTGAGATCTCCATACTGGGGTTTCTATCTTTCCCCCGCCTCAAAGAATAAGAAGGCCGTATGGTTCCAAGCCATTTTTCCAAATGGATACCTGGGGCATGCAAACCCCCTCCAACTGGGAGGCATTTGCCATTTGTTCCCCAGAGTACATTTCAGCAAAACCCAACTTTTCGCCACAAGGGATGAAGCACACACTTTGATCCATTTGGCTTTTTGACAAATGAAGGTGAGGCCTTGATTTACTGAGGCTTGGCTACTCTCCTCTATAACGCCGACAGATTATTGGGCCTCGTGGCAGGCCTGTCTGTCATTTTCTGTCGCCAGGGCAATTCCCATCTTGGCTGGAGAGCTGAGAGTGGAATTTTAAGTATGAATTTCCTTGTGTTTAATAGGCTAAAGTCAAAAGTCCACATTCTGCTTCAGATATGCATGAACAACTTCCACTGAAGCTACTCACGTATATCTGAGTTTAGTTAAAACACTCCAACACTCAGTTGCTACTAAATAACATTCCTCTTAAAAAAAAAAAAAATCTTTGTAATGTGCCTACGGGAGGGTGAAACAGCATGTGTCGGTGAGCCAAAAATTCACTCAGTTGGAGGAAAGGTTTGACTTTTAAAGGCAGAAAGCACAGTCCTGCTCACTTCCACCTCTACCTGCACCCCATGGAGCCTCTCCAGCCTGGTGTTGGAGGCTCACTCGCCTACACCATCCTGGCTTTTAGGGATAGCTGTGGAAGTGTGCAGCACACGGGCCTGGATTCGAGGAGCAAGAGAGATCAAGTCCTAGCTCTGGTAATAGTTGTACAAAGTCACTTAATCTCTCCCAGGATCTATTCATCTGTAAACTGTTGACTTTGCAAGGTTATTGTGTGAATGCGGTAGATAATGGGTGTTAAGTTTGTTTGTTGACTCAAAAGTGTTTTGCCTGTTTTATAAGGAAAAAAATGTAAACAAACAAAAGCCCAGTAATAATGGAGGCAGTAGGGAGAGACTTAAAATCAAACAATGGTAGTGCAGGGGCGCGTGGGTGGCTCAGTGGGTTCAGTCTCTGCCTTCGGCTCAGGCCATGATCTCAGGGTCCTGGGATCGAGCCCCGTGGTGGGCTCTCTGCTCAGCAGGGAGTCTGCTTCCCCTCACTCTCTGCCTGCCTCTCTGCCTACTTGTGCTCTCTCTCTCTCTGTCAAATAAGTAAATAAAATCTTAAAAAAAATGGTAGTGCAAAGATATGTTGATGTAATTCTCATGGAAAGCAACTGCAGCGCACATTGCATTGACTATATAAATGCAATATTTAAATGAGCACATAAAATTGTCTTCTTTGAGCCAATAATTCTACATATAAGAGTTTGTCCTAGGAAATACAAAAATCAATACCAGTAATGATGATGGTGAAGGGCAACCTCTTTGTGTAAAGATCTTCTTTACAGCATTTCCTGTCATGGAAAACGCATGGAAACAACCTAAATTTTAAGCAAATAAAGGAATGTTTAAGCTTATGGGCTTAGATGATGCTTAGATTAAATTCTTACGATGTTAAATGAATTAAAAAATGGATCCAAAGTACGCATTCTGTATGAGCACACCATTGTTAGAAAAAAACATAAGCATTAAAAAGAACTAGAAGGAAAAAGAGCAAAATCATCAACAGTAATGGGTAGAAGGAAGCCAGAAGTTGCTTTGGACAGAAAGACTCTATGAACTTTTGACCTTCTTTGCATTCCTAATACCTTATACATAGATGACACTCACAGTATATTAAGTGGATTTTTTTTCTTAATATTTATTTATTTGACAGAGAGAGAGAGAGAGATCACAAGTAGGCAGAGAGGCAGGCAGAGAGAAAGGGGGAAGCAGGCTCCCTGCTGAGCAGAGAGCCTGACTCGGGGCTCGATCCCAGGACCCAGAGATCATGACCCGAGCTGAAGGCCGAGGCTTTAACGCACTGAGTCACCCAGGCACCCCTATTAAGTGAATTTTTTTAAGTGCTCTATCTTGGCTCCTAGTTAACTAATTATACTCTGCTCAGCTAAGTTTACAATTAATCAAAGCTTTACCTTAATTAACACTGTGAAATAGTTTTGAAATATTTTCCCAGTGGTTTCTTCTTATTTTTCCATTCAACTATCTGTAAGATCATAGATACTCAGGAACTAGTACATTTGGCACTTGGTCAAATAGCGAGAGCTTGGGTTTAGCCATTGAGTATCACAAAGCACAACATCAAAGGAATTTTCCAAAGTTGCTCCCCACATACAGCCCAGCCCATGTCATTTGATCCTCAAGAATGCTGAGCCCAGCCGAGGAGCGGCTCCAGAGATGAATGCCCATGGCAGGAAGTATACATTTTCATCAACAGGAGAATGGGTACAAGCCAAATAAGGGACGGATGGCACGCTTTAATGGTAGATGGCAGTTTTCGGAGAAAGCCTGTCGGTGTGTCATAATGAATTGTACAGAAGGAGGGGGAAACAATCAATAAAATCCCCTTAATTTACAGAAATAGAATAAAGCATCCAAATTAGGCAATTATGTGGATATTTGGTTCTCTAACTCACTGGAAGTTACATTTATTGCCAACTTTGTGATAATACTATGAAATACCATTTTGTATTTCCAGCATGTTCTACAGGCCTCTATATGGCTCACTGCGAGCAGAGCACCATACATAGCACACAGTAGAGTCGGTCCCGCCAGGAAACAGAAGATAGTGTTGGGGCAACCCACAGAGGAAAGGAATTTTGCAGAGAAGAAATACTATCTCGATGGCAGAAATTAAGTCCGTTCTTGAATTCCACATGGAAGTTTCCTCAAATATGAGTTTACTTAATGAGCAGACTGAATTAAAAGCCCCTTGAAGATTCCTTGGGATCATAAAGGTTCGAAATGAAAGGTGGTTTATAAATCTTCTAATAATCTACCACGCACAAGACACACATTCTTTATAGACAGGGAGATAGCTCAGAGACTTTAGGAATTTTTCTGAGATCAAATGGGCAGAGTCGGGGTTCAGACCCCGGGCTCACGGCTCTCTGTTGCTCTGGCTTCCATGTCACTCAAATGCCACATGGCTTGAAAGCTGCCAGACGTCCACCCGCGCTGCACAGTGTGGCACAACGCGAAGTGCTTTGGAATCAGACTGAGGTTTAAATCCTAACCCTGTCACTTAGTAGCCTGTGACCTTGGAAAAGCCCGGGAATCTCTAAAGCGAGGCCGTCAACCCACCCCACAGTGTGGGGGTAAGAATGAAGTGAGGTAATGCATCTCCAATGCTGAGCCGGGGGCGGGGGGGGGGGGGGCTGGCCCGTCACGGCAGCTGGGTGAGCAGCACCTAGCATTCCAATCATATGACCTCCTCAAAGGCCGACCCACAGCCCTGCACTTTTGGCCTCAGCCTCTGAAGAAGAGTGTGGTCCCAACACCCCACCCTTCACAAAAGCCGTGTGGGTGTCGCTTCTCAGCTGTGCCCAACAGGAACAAATCCAATCCAATCTGGACCGTTCAGTGTTTGGCACCATCTTTAATACTAATCCCATCAGTTTTTATTTTCATTTTCTAGTTTATCCAAACAAGCCATTTTTAGAGGCTGGTGACTTTCAGCCAGGGCTGCCAATAAGATAGATTTATCTTGAAAACACCAGGATCCTACTGAAGGAATGTAAATATAAACAACACGCACGATACAGGAAGATTTGATAGGAGTTTGGTCATTGGTTTGGATGCCAGCTCAGCTGTGAATTCGCCTGGTACTATTTTGGGGTATTAAAGTCTATATGTGCTTCATGTCCCAGCCACCCTGCCATCCACTAGGTCTGAATGTCCTTTGTGGAATGAACTTGATCCCCGCCACCCCCCCTCCCAACCCCGCCTCACTTTTGGTCTCTCTCCAGAGCAGCGAACACGCTGGCTTAGTTCTGCCATCTGTCAGCCAGAAGTCTGGTTACACATTTGCTCGTCAATCTAAACCTAACCTATTCTCATACGAGCACTTGGGGTTTCATGTAAATCAACCAGACATCCTGTCATTCACCAACACTATCTCTCCATAGTAGGCTACACCAATGTGCCTTCATGAAATATCTCACTGTGTTTGGGGAAGAAATATTCAAATGAACGTGCTTTTTCAGGAATGGTGACACCAGAATGTTCTAAATCTGTTCATTACCACAACAAGGATAAATGGTATTTCTGCCAAAGACTTGATAACGGGTGCGGTAATGCATCTCAGCACTTTCTGAAATTAAAGGTCTGCCCTGAGAGGTAAGTGATACATGCATGACTAACGATCGCAAACCCCAACTTGGGAGTTGAGTTTTCCTTGTCCGTGTAATCGATCGTTTCCGACAGAGGCTGCCTTAGGAAGTTCCTAACGTTACTTCTAGTCTCTGGATATTAACGTCCAGGTGAGGCTGACCCCACTGTTTGTAAAAGGGCAGGTCCTCCTTAATTCAGCATGCTTTCTTGTGATTTTTCTTACATTTGAATTCACACACGCTTTTAACAGCTGTACTTCCAAACCCTGCTACGGTTTAAGGAAGGGTGGTATTTCGTGGAATTATTAAATCTTCATTCAGGGAAGTATTTTAACATTCAGTTGTAAAGTGTCTTAAGCAGCTTTCTAAAGTAGTTGTTTCTGGTTATAGTGATTAATTTGTTAATTCTTTTGAAAAATAGGCAGTTTGACTCTGGCCTTCACTAGGTCTTTTGGCATTTTCAAGGGGTCACAAAGGAACTGAAGAACTGGGAATTGAAACAAGAATTATCAGTTCCCATCAACATGTGCATTAGGGCAGTTAACTTCAGAGTTACTAGATGGTAAAATGATGTTTTAATGTAGACCTAATTCATGAGAACTGTGGAAAAAACGAAGAGGGGAAGGCTGCCAGTCTGAGATATTTACAAAGAGCTCATTTTATTCCTATAAGTATCTGAAAATGCCTGGTATCATTACTATTCACTTTGAGCACTGGAAGTATGACCCCCAGTGCTATAAAAAAAAAAAAATCCAATATCCGTGAAAGGTTATTCATCCAAAGAACGTGTCCTCTAAAATTAAAGACTCACAGAGTTCTATCGTATTGGCTCTCAACAAGCCTAAAATGGACAGAATACAGATTCTGGTCAGAAAGTAATGGTTTTCCTTTACTGTTTTGGATTCTGAACAGGCTCAGCAGATCGTAGTTGAAGTTTTTTAGCACTGGGCTCCAAACATAAAGTCACTTGGTCACAATATAAAGATTAGTGTGTACCTAAGTAAAATTCTGTGCCTTGGGGAAATGCAGAAATGCCCTCCTCGTCAGTCTCAGTCCCTGTACATTCAGAGATAACCTTTTCCTCTATCTGACTTACTCCCTCTAGTGTTTTCTGGATGAAGTACAGGAACTAAAGCTCCATTTACACACAAGCAAAAAACGTTACTGCAATTTCTCAATATTTTCCCCAGTTATCATACGCAAAAGCACACTAACCACCAGATGTTTTGACGTCACAGAGTGAGTGCAAGGATTTGTTATCGGAGAGACTCAAACTTAGCTTCCTGTACCTCAACGTCCGCTCCCCAAAGGAGGCATTGACTTCTAACCTGTTAGGGTTACTTACCTTCTCTGCCTTTGAACTCTTATATTCTAGTTCACTTTTATTGTGATCTGCAGAAGGGGAGAAGGTTCTCTAATGAACTAAGGCATGCAAGCAGGCATTTCTTTGACATGCGTTCCAAGAATAGGATGTTGACACTTTGATTCTTCTAAGTTACCCAAGAGGTTCAAGGTGTTTTGCCTTGAGAGGAAAAGTGATGGATTTTTTTAAACAGCTTTATGGAAACACTACATATTTTCTGCCATAGAAGCCCTTAGTCAAACCAGGAAGGGTAGCTTCTTGGGAAATGTATTGCTTATGGGCACTTTTTCTTTACAGAGAAGAAAATATACTTCCCAAGCTGTCAGCTGTCGTTGCTGCTACTTTGGAAACCAGCCACAGCTGATGTGAGAGCTAACTATAGGCCAAGGTCATCTGGGGATCTCCCTAGCCTGCTTACGGAGATGGCACCCAGGCCTCATTGCAGCGCATGGGCTTGCCAGTGCAGCCCAGGCAGCTTTTTTTCAGTTGGAGTTCCCACGAGAAGGCCCTTGACCGTCCTTTGTGCTGCTGGCGGTCACTTTTATACTTAACCATTCTCAACCATCACCTCTTCTCCCCTTTATCACATCCTGCCTGTTTCCAGACCCCCCAGAGGGGGTTCCTAGGTATGACCAATGATAATATTAAAACTGACCTTTACTGCTCTTTGTTGAACATCACAAAGCTTACTGATGCACGTGGCTCTACGTCATCAAATCACTTCAGCCAAGTGCCTGAGCAGGAAGCCCTCAGGCTTACTGAGCTTCCTTCTTTACTACCATCATCTGCCAGCCTCTAAGCCCTGCCAGTCCTTGTCCATTCAGATCCTTCGAGATCTCTCCTCTTCCATGTCCGCTGTCACTACATTTCATCCACTCTTGCCTAGTTTGCTGAAATAACTTTCCAACCAATCTCCCGTGTCCAATTCACCAACATTTCACCACTGGTTATATTTCAAAATTACAAATCAGAATATATAACTTATATATTATATAAAATAACTTATATCTATATATATATATATAAGATTTTATTTACTTATTTATTTGAGAGAGAGAATGCTAGGGAGTGAAAAAGCAAGCGAGAGTGCGCAAGCACAAGCAGGAGGGAGGGGCAGAGGGAGAGCGGACTCCTGTGGAGCAGGGAGCCCGATGGCGTGGCGCTTGATCCCAGGACCCTGGGGTGGTGACCTGAGCCTCTGTCAGATGATTAACCGACTGAGCCCCCCAGGTGACCCTGGAGTGCACAACTCTTCTGTTTCAAACCGTTCCTTGGTTCCCCATCACCTACCAGATAAATCTCATACTCTTTGGACTGGCATTCTGCCTACTTTTCCAGGCTCATCTCTTACCGTTCCCTTCATGTCATCTTTCTATCACTCCCTTCATCTCATAAATAACCCCCCCAAACCTGTCATGCTCTTCCATGTCTTCAGATCTGTCTAGTGATCTTATCTTTGGAGTGATCTTCTGTATGTATTCCATCAAGATTCAGTTTGAGCATTATCTTTTTTTTTTTTTTTTAAGATTTTATTTATTTGACAGAGAGAAACACAGCGAGAGAGGGAACACAAGCAGAGGGGATGGTAGCGGAGAAGCAGGCTCCCTGCTGAGCAGAGAGCCCGATGCGGGGCTCCATCCCAGGACCCTAGGATCATGACCTGAGCCGAAGGCAGACGCCTAACGACTGAGCCACTCAGGTGCCCTTGAGCATTATCTTTTTGATGGAGCTTTCCCTGACACTCTTCCAAAGCTCCCCATAGAGCTCACGCACACGTGCGTGCACTTAGTCCCTCCACCTATGATGCTCCATAGGCCACTGTTGACTCTTAGTTCTTGTATCACCACACACACACACACAAACACAGCGCACAGAAGCACAGATTTTGGACTCTCCCCTACTAGGCTGTGTGGTTCTTAATGTAAGAATCTTATATTATTGGTTTTTTGGTGTGTTTCCAACATCTCCAGCTATACTTAAAGCAGTATATAAATTTTGTTGTATTAATAAAAATATAAATCTCACAAACAAGTCAGCCGATCACATTCAGAAAAAATGTATTTTAATTTAAGTCTTGTCTTTACCCATGCCCTTTGCTAAACAGAACTTTCTTTACCAGGTTCCCAGCTGAGTTGTGGTCTAAGAACCCATATCTGTGCTTCAGGAAAGTGCCAAGAGATGAACTACAAAAATATTGGGGACCAGGGAATTAGGTCAGAGGAAAAGAGTCAGGAGTAAGGATGTGCAGGGTCTGGGGTGTGCTGCCCAATGAGCACAGTCCAATTCTGGAAGACTTTGGAACCAAAGGAGCTATTAAAATTGAGACAGACACCACGCATAGTTCATACATACTTTATGTTTCTAGGCTGTCTCTTCTCTTACTTACGTCCCTATATCCTCTGTTCATCCATGCAAATTCTCAGCTTAGATCTAAGCTTAACCTGGTAACCTTGATTCCAAGATCAATTACCAGCATGAGTCTTAAACCTTTGCCTTTCTAGGTTAGTCATTACCTCCCCTCCATAGAGTTTTTCCCAAGACAAATACTTCTTCAAGAGACTGCCGAGGTTGAGCTAATCTCTGCCTACCTTGGGTGACATTTGGGAGTCACAGTTTATGAACCACAGTCTTCTTTGTAGCCACTTGTCACACCAAGTATCAATCCTTCTTAAGCTCTGCTCAAAGCTCAAGCAGATGATGATCCTCACTAACTGAAAACTTGACTCCTAGAGAAGTATTTTGACTGTGAAGCTCTTCTGGCTAGCCTCCATATCTAAACTTCTCTTACTCTTCATCTTTCCAACTCTCCATTTTTTCATTATTTTATTTCAAAAAAAGGTTATTGAGCCTTTCTTTATGTGCCAGACCTAAGGCATGGGCAGTAAATGAGATGAGCATAGCCCTTCTCTCAAGAGCTTGTGGTTCAACTATCTCTGTTGTCCCTTGAATCTGACCTATATGTAGGAATCTGTCTGTGTGCACTGAATATGCTCACACCTGCCACCCCTCGGGGCCTGTGTGAATTCTTATAATTCATCAAGTTTCCATTCAAGTCTTCCTACCAATGCTGGTGTTGTCTCCCTCTTACAGCACAGCATGTTAAGAACCAACTAAAACACCATATCTAAGGATACTGGGTAGAGAACCAGTGATAATCTTAAGGAAGCATCTAGGGGTATATCCAAGGGCTCAGTCATACCTATAATGTGTATCAATTGTAGATTTTGATACATATAGAAAGGGCAAGCTTACTTCTCGTGTGAATAGCACGGGTGGATAAGAAAGATATCCATCCACAGACTCAAGATGTATTCATTCTCTTTTGCTACATAGCAAACCACGCCCAAACTGAGTGGCTTAAACAACAAGTACTTATTATCTTATAGTTTCTGGAGTTCACAAATGCAGAAGTAGCTTAGCTGGGTGTTTCTGGTTCAGGGTTTTTCATGCAGCTTCAGTCAAGATGTGGGTCAGGGCTATAGTATTCCAAAGCCTTGACTCAGGTGGAAGATCTGCTTCAAATCAGGCTCACTGGGAGCAGGAGACTGGTTCCTCACCCTGTAAATCTGTCCATAAGCTGCATGGCCATCCTCAAGACTTAGCAGGAACTTCCCCCAGAAAGAGCAAGCCAAGAGAAGAAGGAAGTCACAGTTCTGTTAGGACCTAGTAGTCTTTAAAGTCACCCACCCTCACTTCCACTTTATTCTATTTATTAGAAACAAGTCACTACAGGTCCACCTGTACTCAAGGAGGGGAATTAGGCTTCTCTTGAAGGGAGGAGATTTCAAAAATTTTGTGAATATATTTTAAAAGCATGGAAGCTGCTAAGAATCTTGAAGATTGGAGCTGTGGCCTAAATCTAATCTTAGGGTGTGAAAGACATAATTTTATAGCAGTCTGAAGGATAATTCTTATGACTTTCATTCAACGGAGGTCATTATGAGCCTGCTCCAAAAGTCAACATGATCCTAGGCCACATGAAAAACCAGGTGCCATCTGGGGTGAGGAAGTGAGTCATGCCTACTCTACTGTGTTGGGGTAAGACCACAGCAGAGAGCTGTACTGTTTGGGGTACCACGTGAAGACACATACCAGGGCCCATGTGAAAGATAGCAAATGGGCTGGTCAAGAAATTTGGAATCATGTCTTATAAAAGGTTGTTGAAGGAACATGAGAAGTTTAAGCCAGAGAATCCTTAGGTATGCTGTGGTCATTGTGTTCAAGAACATGAAAACTTTCGCATACAGAGAGAGGCTTGTTCTGTTTGCCTTGTGCTGCAGCCAAACCCATTGGGTTGAAGTCATGGGAGAGACACTTTGGATCAATGTAAAGAAGGCATTTCTAAAGTCAAAACTGACCTAAGATGGAAGCAGCTACCTTTGAGGGTGACTGGTATTATCAGAAGCATTGATATTATCAGAGGGCTGCCTTGGCATGTAGGAGGAGGAAATTGGTGTGGTATCCTTGCAGAGAGAGTCTGTGATCTCACAGGCACTTTCCTCATGTTGCTGTGGAGTTATCATCACCTCAGCATGGAGTAAATTCATAGCAATAGGCCAACTCTGTTCTTCAGCTGGATTGGAAAACAAGACATGTTTATGGTTTTTGGTTTTTCAAACAAGGATCATGTATTAGTTCACATTTCTATGAGTTGGAAATTTGGGCTGGCCTCAGCTGGTTGGTTCTCCTGCTAGTCTCATCTAGGCCAGATGGTTGGTCTAGGATGAGCCTCACTCAGGTGACTGGTGGTTAACAAGTTGTCCCTGGGGCTTTGAGCTTCTTTTTACGGTGCTCTCATGGATCCAGGGAAGCAGGAGCTGGTAAGCCACAATATGCCAATGCTTTTCAAGTCTCTACTTGTATTATGTTTGCTAATATTCAATGATCAAAACAAGTTCCATAGTCAAGCCCAGAGCCAAATAGATTTCTTGATGGGAGGAGTGGAAAAGAGGCCAGCACACAAGAAAGGTATTTATGACCATTTTGCAATCTACTACAGAGACTTTCAAAATTACCTGAATGAAGCCTAGATGTGACTTTGGAGATCTGCTTACCTTGAGAATCAAAACTCATTCATTGGTACATTACTCTGATTAATCCAGACCACAGGAAGGGTGTTCTCTCTGCCATGGTGAGCCCAATGACAATATGGAGTGACCATTGCCCAACAGCCATGTGCTAAGAGCTCAGACCATCCCTATCGGTGGACAAAATGGGGGAAACCCCAGCCTTCAGGAGGAGGCTTCCATCCACTTGGGGGAAAGAGAAGGACATGATAAACTTAAAGAAATTTAAGGGACCAAAATGGCAATATACTCCATAACCTGGGTAGGGAAGAATGGTGTTTTAGAGGAATTTGAAGATATATTCTGGGACCCCATTTTCACTGGGCAAAGAAACAACACGGCACTTAGGAGGCAGCAGCTCCCTGGCGATAACCCCCAAGCTCTGTGTCTGGACACAGCCTCACCACTTCCACGGAGCATGTCCAATTGTTTGTTAACATTGAATTCTGCCGCCGGTTGCCATTTGAGTTGGCCCTTACCCTACTGTTGTCTTACAGGAGAGTTGAAGAAGATACCTTTGTCTCTATAAAAAAAAATGTAAAGAACCAGAGATAGACCAACAGAGCTGTGATTTTGTAGTGAAAAGACTATTCCTGTGTATTGAATATACAAAGAAAATGTATCTGTGTCCAAAAAAATACCTTAAGGAGCTGTCATATGACAGCATCATACCCTCATTCATTCACATTGCCTACCTGGCCCCTGTAGTCATCTGAGTTTTCCACTCTTGATGAACAAATATTCACCATACTTTCTAAGCTAAGTCTTAAATAACTTGTAAGGTATTGCTTCTTGCTGCACCGTTGGCTTAATAGTATAAAATGAGATAGGGGAAGTTGTCAACAAATATCTGATTGAGGAATTGATAGCATGGGGTCAAGTTTCTGGGAGAAAATAAAGATGAGGGGAAAGGATCCCCTTCTTCATTTAGATACTATTTTGGCAAACCCAAATGGCTGATTCACATCTAATCATTGTATTTTAAGCAGGGACAGCTGGAGCTTACTACATGCCTCCTGCCCAGTCTTTATTCCTTCTATAAAGGCAGGGAACAGAAGGGCTCTGCATACAGCAGTCACAGACACTCATCAGAGACAAACCACTGACGTGGAACATCACAAGGAAAGACTTGCTGACCCAGTGATGGCATTTGGGAGCCAAATGCAGGCACACACTAAGGAGCCTGGGCAGTAGCCCTCTTCCTTCATCTTTTGGGAATGGAGGCTGAGGAACAAGGCTCCCTCAGTTTCCTAACAAATGACCTTTTTCAGTGAAGTAAGAAAGGAAGGGCTGTCCCACAGTCGGTCAGTCGGTCGCATGCCAAGTTGTAGCGATGTTAGTATTTCATGCCACTCATTCTAACAGAAACTCGCCCTGGCTTTTTTCCATTCCTTTTAGCTAGATTGCAGTTGTAAATCAGCAAAAGTGTCCTAGAGCCTCCTGCTTCAGGTTGGTTATCGGGAGCAGTCTAAAAGGAAGAATCTTCAGAATAATTTAGAATATGAGTCGAAGAGGGAAGGTCAATTTTGCTATTTAGAACCAGAGAACTGTACCAAACTTGGCTATGAAGGGATGCTCTAAATGGAGCCTTGGGATTTGAATTTAGAACATCTAAAAAACACAATAGTTCACACTTGTACTACCATGAAACTTAGTTTGAGTTCTCAGCTCTGATCCCTCAACATCCTCTAAATTGGGGAGGCCCTTTTAATAAAAATCCACTTTGGAATGGTAAAATCCTTTTTTACTCATAAGAAGATTTCCATTTGTAGCTCCAAGAGGAACATAGGATAGGTGTCATTTTTTCTTTCTTTTTTCCCCCACTACTTCGCCCTATTTCCCACATCCTCCAGCCCCTGGCAACTACTTTTCTACCCTCTGTTTCCATGAATTTGACTGTTTTTGTTTTTTAAAATTCCACATATGATGGGACTAGAGGGTATATTATGCTAAGCGAAATAAGTCAATCGGAGAAAGATAATTATCATATGATCTCACTCACACGTGGATTAAAAAACAAAACAGAGGATCACAGAGGAAGAGACCAAAAAGTAAAACAAGATGAAACCAGAGTGGGAGACAAACCATAAGAGGACCTTCACTATAGGAAACAAACTGGGGGTTGCTGGAGGGGAGGGCGGTGGGATAACTGGGTGGTGGACATTAAGGAGGGCACGTGATGCAATGAACGAGCACTGGGTATTATACCACACTAATGAATCACTGACCTCTATATCTGAAACTAAGAATACATATATGTTAATTAATTAAATTTAAATTAAAAAGTAAAATAAAATAAAAATAAAATTCCACATACGAACGATAACCACGCAGTACTTGCCTGTCTCTGTCTCACTTATCTCACTTAGCATAATGCCCATCTGGGCTGTCACCGATGGCAGGATTTTCCTCTTTCTAATGGCTATATAGTATTCTTGTGTGTGTGTGTGTGTGTGTGTGTGTGTGTGTACCACATCTTCTTTATTCATTCATCTTTTGGTAGACAGGTGGTTTCCACATCTCAGCTATTGTGAATAGTGCCGCAATGAACATGGGAGTGCAGATATCTCTTCGATATCCTATTTTCATTTCCTTTGGATAAATACCCAGGAGTGAGAGTGAGTGCTGGACCATATGGTAGTTCTAATTTTTATTTTTTCTAGTCCTACCTCTTAATAACAGTGCCAAGGTCCTTTGGGATATACTTTGACCTTTCTGAGCTTTTTTTTTTTTTTTTTCTTTATCTCTGAAGATGGGGGTTATTCAGAAAAATAAATGAGAAAGAATTTTGAATTTCTTTGGAAAGCATTAAGAAGGCCCAGGTAGAAACCACAGTCCAGGATACTGAATGGCCAGAGTCACCCACCCAGCCTCTACAGAATGAGCCTACAGCCTATATGCTTCATGACTCAACACCTAGCCTAGGACCTTGTTAACTGCACTTACCTATATTTTCCTCTGACATCAGCCCCTCTGAACTGAGGACTGGATTGATGTGAGGCACAAATTAAGTAGAGCATGGAAGGTTGGATCCATCCACTTCCTGCTGCCCCTGTTCGGTCTACCCTGCAACTCCTCCACATTTATCTAATCCCCAGGAAGCCCCAGACACAAGCAAGACTCAGTAGGCATTCTTTAATGGAAAGAATCTAGAGCAGAAATTTATTATGGCCCCATTGCTGGGAAGCATGAGTGGGAAGGGTGCAAGGGGATCTAGACGCAATCTATAGATATGGCAGCAATCCACAGATGTAAAAGTCACTGTAACTCCCTGCCTACAACTCTCTGCTTTGGTCCTGGCCCCATACCCTCTGCAGATCTGCTTATCTCTGGGGGCCCATGAATACTTCCCCCTCAGTAGGGTCACTGTTAAGTTTCACCACAGACACATTTCACCCCGCTACGATTTCTGCTGCACAATATCTCTAAAGTCTTAAAGAGGACTCTCTATGGACTTAAAGAGGGAGAACACAGACTCTGGGGACAAAAGCCAACCCCCTTTTATAACAGCCTCATTCTTGGCCAGTCCCACGGTACCGTTTTCGATCAGAAGCAACTGGGAAAGAAAGAAACAACTCAAGTAATATTTAACTCTGCTCACACTGTTTGCTTTAATTATTAACATTTGGCAGCCAGAAGAAATAACAGCACTTCATCTAGACACTTAAGAAAAGGAATAGCTCATACCGCAGCCTTATAAAATGTTTGAGCAATCATCTTGGATGGGCACATGCAGTCTTCACACATACCAGCAAACACTGTGAAGTGTGATGACTGATTCATTCACTGTGCAAATATTTATTGAACTGGCACCGTTCTAGGTGCTGGCAATCCATCGATGTGCAAAACAGACAACAATCCCTGATCTTGTAGAGCTTATATTCTAGTAGGAGGTGGAGGAGGCAAATATTCAACAACAAACATGATAAACAAGGAAATTACATTGTGTGTTAGGAGGTAAGAGAGAAAAATATAGCAGGGTATGAGGGATGGGGAGTGCTGGGGGAGAGAGGGCCCATTTTACATGAGGTGGTCAATGTTGACCTCATTAACTGGTGACAGTTTAGCAAAGTCTTACAGGAAGAGAAGAAAGCCAAAGGTGTCTGGAAAGTGGTGCTAGATACAGACAGAATAGCCAGTGCAAAGGTCCTGTGGTAGGAGCATTGAGTGGAGTGTTGGTAAAACATCAAGGAAACCAGTATGCCTAGAATGGAGCGGATGAGGAGGAACATACAGGAAATGAGGTCATAGAGGAAACCAGAGGTGACCAGAGAGGTAAGACCCTGTAAGATTGATGTATAAGCTTAATTTTATTTAGAGAAATGGGGCCATGGGAGCCTCTGGGGTAGAGTGATCTGTCTTAGGTTCTAAACGGATCCCATTCTGTATGGTTTCATTATATGTTCAAGCAAGGTCACAGAGATGGACCCTTTGCATGGAAAACAACCGCTCCCATTGCTTTTCCTCCAAGATGTTCAGAGTTGGCTGGCTTCCTGGCTAACACGTCAGCATCCCCCACAGAACTGAACTCCTCTGAGGCTCCCTCATGACTCCCTGCCCTTCTGGAAGCAAAGCCCCATCATCTTCATCCCAGCCTCACCTAGAGATGGACAGAGAAAAGGAAGAATCTCCTCTTTCCCTGTTTGCAGCTCCCTAGTGATTCAGACCCCACCTAGCAAGAGCCATTAGAGCTAATTAACGACCCTCCTTTCAGTAGGTGTCTCCTCACCATGATTAATTCTCGGTCAGAGATAGAAAGCTTGTTCCATTATGGTTCTTTTTTAAAAATTATTATTATTCAGGCTTCTAATACTGGCATGAACTGCGGGTGAATTTCTGAAGTCATGTTACTTAGCTGTCACAACTAGTAATAGAAAAATTCAATTTATAAAGAATTAGGAGAGGCAGGAGAGGCATGCTCTTCGATTTAGAACAAAGGAGATCAATCCTGACACAATGGCAGCATGACATCCGTGGACTTTGAAGATTCTAGCCTTCCTCTTCATTAATTAGAGAGAATCAAGAGTTCTGGTGGTTAATTATTTGCAGAAATCGTGCTCTGCAAAAGCAGATGCCAATTCCCTCCAGCCGCCCCCAGCAGCGGCTCTGCATGCTAATTAAACCACGGGTCAGTCCCGGGAGCCGTCCGGGTAGGCAAATACACACTCGGACGACCACTGCCCTCTGCCACCCCTCAGGCTGAGGCAGGGCTGCAGACTTCCTCATGCGGGGACCCTGGAGGCCCACGCCGCTCTGAATGGACTCTCCCGGACAGGTCGTGCTTTTAAAATCCACCTCAAGAAACCTAAGATCAAAGTCAGCCAGACTCTGCCCTTACAAGGTGTGTGGTTGGCGGGGGACAAGGGGTCAAGGGTATTTGCCAGCAGGGTCCGTTGGTGCTCTTGTGTTGGCGCCCACCGCTGCTGCTTTGTGCCAGAGTTAACCGATTTTCTTTAAAGAAAACAACAAAACAATTTTAGCTTTTAATGTCCTGATTACAAAGGCAGTATACACCCTCTGTATCAAATTGAAGCAATGTGGAAGTGTACAAAGTGAAAAATGAAGGCCCCTCTGTGCCCCCTTCCAATCCCACCCTCCTGAGAACGGTGATAAAGTTTGAGGCTTTCCTTCCGGACTCTTCCTATGCTTCGGGCCAGAGTGTTTGAATTCCTTTCTGACCCACCAGGAACTGACATCTTAACATGACCTTTTAGCATCCCTGGTGCTTTTTCTGTACCCGTGAGAGCCACCACTGTCCTGCTTCTGTGTTTCCCCAAGATTCCGCGGCAGATTTAACACAGGGCAAGCCCGACTCAGGAATCTCGCCATTGGCCTTGACCACATGGACTGGCCATAAGAAAGCGCCGGCCACTTCACTGTGTGATCTGAACCTTTCTATGCCGGACATGAGAGGTACATCAGACAACCCCATCTTGGTGTTAACCATGCATTGGCAGGTAAAGATACTGAGCCCAGTCTTTAATTTGACAACAGAGATTGTTGGAAAAAAAGAAGATGCACACTAGAAAAGCCATCGGCACTGCTGAAGTAAACAGGTGCCTTTCATCTGCTCAAATGCCGAGGGGAAGGAAACAGAATGCAATGCTGCTCTTCCAGAAATAGAAACGTTGCTGAAGTTAGCCCAGGGGCCTCGTGAACCATAGGTGAGGCAGCAGACAGTCACATCTCTAACCTGCCCTCCCCGGCATCGGTTTCTGGGGGAATGTATTCAGAGGCCCTCAGCTCTAAAGCTGAGCTGGGCTGGGCTGGGAGGGGTCCGATTGGCACTCGGGAAAAGCTTCGGGCAGCAGATCGAGGTGGCTGCCCAGCAGGCCTTTCCCCAAATATCCAGATCGCCCTGGGTGTTTTGACATTTGCTGGCATTAAGACCCTGTGGCCATTTCACAGCCCATTTATTTAAGGTATTTGAAACTCTCTCTGCGGGGCAGCTAAGGTTGTAATATTAGCTTGGCAGACATCAGACTTCCTCTCGGGTTACCTGTCCTTCTGAGCACTTCGAGGTTACCAACTCTAAACAGCAGGAAGCAAGTTTTATCTACATCTCCATTATGGCATGTGTTAAACTCGTTTGTGATGATCTGGCCACCGGACTATGTCTCCTACTGGAAAGTTGTCTCCTTGAGGGCATGTGTTTTAAGCAAACGGGTACTTCTAGCACCTCGCTCGAACTGGGGTATCAGTTTTTAACTCAGTTTTACTGGGTTTTTGTTACGTGGTATTTATTTGGGGGCAGGTTTTCTGTGGCGGTGGTGGTAATTGTTTCCGTGGATGTAACTTGACACAAGATATGATGCTTAGTTTTCCATGTCACCTGGTAAGGCTTGGTTAGCACCCAGTTATTCAATCAAACATTAATCTAGGTGTTGCTGTGAAGGTATTTTGGAGGTGTGATTAAAATCTACAATCAGTTGACTTTAGATAAAGGAGATTACTCTTAATAATGTAGGTCGGCCTTATCAAGTCACTGAAGGCCCTACGAGCAAAACCTGAGATTTCCTGCAGAGGAAGAATTTCTAACTTAAGACTACAGTATCACCTCCTGCCTCCTGAGTTTCCAGGCTGCTGGCTTGCCTTGTGGATTTTGGGTTTGCCAGCCCCCACAAGCATATAAGCCAATTCCTTAAAATAAATACCTATATGTCTATATTCGTATCTAAAATCTCTTATTGGTTCTGTTTCTCTGGAGAACCCCAACAGATACACATCATATACATGAATCTGTGTAAAACACACTATTCATTCATACATTCATTCATTTCTTCAGTTCACTCCATAAATATTTTTTGAGTGCCTACTAAGTGCCCAGCATTGTGCTAAGTGCTAGAAATAATGGTTGAAAGAGTCCCAGATCTCAAAGAAAGCTTTGATTTAAGGCAAGTCCAGGGCGGTGCTGGGGTTTCCTAAAGAAACAAACTCAGGGGCGCCTGGGTGGCTCAGTCGTTAAGCGTCTGCCTTCGGCCCAGGTCATGATCCCAGTGTCCTGGGATTGAGCCCCACATCGGGCTCTCTGCTTGGCGGGAAGCCTGCTTCTCCTACTACCGTTCCCTCTCTCGCTGTGTTTCTCTCTGTCAAATAAATAAAAAAATCTTTAAAAAAACAAAAACAAAAACAAAAAAACCCAGCCTAGAATCTGCAGGAACTAGACTCAGACGGTGAGTCACCTTCAGCTGCTGTGGCCTAGGGTAGGGACAGCCAGGCCCGGCACAGAGCCAAGAAGGAATAAAACACTTTTGCCTGGGCATCCAGGGCACCCGGTTTCACAGTGCCAAGAGAGGAAAAAAGAGAGGGAGAGAGAGAAAGAAAGAGAAAGAGAGAAAGAGAGAAAGAGAGAAAGAGAGAAAGAGAGAAAGAAAGAAAAGAAAGAAAGAAAGAAAGAAAGAAAGAAAGAAAGAAAGAAAGAAAGAAAGAAAGAAAATGAAACAAAGAAAGAAAAGGAAAGTAGGAAAGAAAGAAAAGGAAAGAAGGAAAGAAGGAGAAAAAGACAAGACAAGACAAAAGCTCCGGGGAGAAAGAGAGACGTTCAGGATGGTTTTTCTGGACACAGTCAACCTTAAGGTCGAAAAAGCTTTCTTCCCCCCAAGGTACGGATTCTCCAGAACTCCCCCCTCCTTCTGTGATTGGATGACCTCACCATGACCTCACTTCCTTTCCAGGAGCCCCGGGGATTTCTCCTCTGCCCAGAAGCTTCAGGGAAAGGTTGGCTTTGCGTTCTGTCACCGCACCTTGAACGCGCCGGCCCAGAAGCAGGGACGCTGGGCACTAGCAGGAAGGGCCTTCGCTCTGAGGATTGAAAAGTGGCACCTTTCAATCTGGCCTTTAAAGAAATATGCTACCCCGATGTCTCTAAGTCTTGGTTGAAAAAATGTACGAGAAAGCAATGTGAAAGGGAGCAAACCAAAAGATTCAAAGAGAAGGCTGTGCGAGGTTTGTTAACTTTCGTATAAGCCAGATCCTTTCCTAACCGGGTGAAAGTCCTTCTAGTCCCAGCAGTCTCTCCCTGAGCGAGAGCATGACTGCACCTTTCCTCCTCACTCAGGACGACGAAGGAGCAAGAAGAGAAGGCAAGGCTCAGGCTATGCATCTCTGCCCCTGTCAGCAGCTCAGGATTCGGGCAGTACCGGGTGAGCCCACAGAGAAGTCTCTTATGAATAAGAAAGAACTTTCCTTAAAACCTTTGACTGCCATCTGTCACGAGATGGTCTTAATCAGTATAGGCATCTACAGTGACTGGGACTTAAAGATTCCCCCCCGGGGGTCTGGCAAGGCACAAGCGTGTGTGGAGGACCAGGAAGTATCTGGGCTTCCTCTCTGGAGCTCCAGAGCCAGGCCACGCCGGTTTCCCACACTTCAGGAAGCTGTCCTTGGGACTTGCCCAATTTAGCTAAGAGGCATCCACAGCTTCGGATCTCTCCCTAAATGGGACCGAATCCCCCAGGGTCTTCCCTGAGGAGCTCACTCAGGAGTTGTGGGACTCCAGAGCGAAGAACAGCAGAGCTACCCACCTGGCAACAACATGTGGTAGAATCTTCCAGGTTCACAATCATCTCACTCTCGCTCGCAAGTGTCTCCTCTTGCAAAGAGAAGTGTCTTCCTGGTTAGTTATTTACCTAAGAATCTCCATGAACTTAACACTTCCTTGGCTGAAAAATAGCCAACTAATAGCCAAGAGTGAAGCCCGCAGCTGTTATGGGCAGCCCAGGTGTCCTTGTCCCACTCCCTCTTCAGGGACTCATCCAAAGGCTGCAAACTCCCGGATGACTCATGCTCCTGATAAATGGTTTTTTGCACTCACCACTTGGGTTCCACTGCCCTTCGGCAGCCTTTGCGCTGAGGACGCAGACCAGCAGAAACTTTCCTCTTGGGCTTGGCTTGATTCATTTGGACTCTGCCAACATTATCCTTTGGAGAAAGAAAAATGGTGCTCACCTCATCCTTGTCCCACCCTCCATCACAGTGCCTATTCGTGTGGTCTGGGGTGGAGGAGGGTGCCTACTAAAGCTTTGAGAGAGACCTGACTCAGTGTTACATGGGCTCCTTTCTCAGGGTGCAGGTGTACAAGCTGTCAAGCCCCCCCACCTCTTGCTTGCTAAGTCTTTGATTATCCACATTTCTCCCTTGTATTGGCAGACAGACCCTTTTAGTCTTTTATTTCTGGCCTGACAGCCTTGTTAGTAAAAGGAAAGAAAAGCTACCTGGATTATGCGTGCCTCTGGCGGATGCTGTTGCCTTCTCTCCAAATATCCAAGGCTGTTTTCTAAACTTACCACCTATTCCCAGGAGAGCTCTTTTCCTTCAGCCATCCCCAGGCTTCCAGAAGGAATTGCTGTAAAGGAATTCCCATATGGGGACTTTTTTTTTTTTTTTAAGATTTTATTTATTTATTTGAGAGAGGAAGAGAGAGAAAGAGCACAAGTAGGGGGTGAGGAGGGGCAGAGACTGAGGGAGAAAGAGACTACCCACTGAGCAGGGAGCCTGACCCAGGGCTCCATCCCAGGACCTTGGGATCATGACTGGAGCTGAAGACAGAGGCTTAACGGCTGAGCCACCCAGGCGCCCTGCCATAAGGAAGACTCAGCAAGTGTTTGGGAGAGTGCACCAGGTCCTGGTGCCGTTTTTGAGCATGATTGCGGGTGTAAAGGCCGTGGGGAGGTGAATTGCCCACTAACTGGGTGATTGGAGATGTCACTCCTAATTCCTGCTTTATAAGGTTACTGAGAACTTTAAATGAGATAAAGGTGCATACCATGCTTGATGCATAGTAGGTGCAAAATGAGTACTGCTTTCCCACTCTTAGAAGAGTTTCCTATAAACCCACGTAGCAAAGAGGCCTCACTAGAGAGGGGTGGCTTCAAGCAGGGCCCCTGGAAACAGGCCCCTGGGCTTGAAGTCCTCACCTGCCACTTAACAGCTGTGTGAATTCAGCATGTCTCTTAACCTCTCTGTGTCTTATTTCCCCACTTGTAAAATGGGACTGATGGCAGTGGCACTTTCCTCATAGGAGCTTTCGTGAGGATTATTCTAGATCAGGGCCAGGTATGCAAGGGCTATAGACGTAAGTTGACTGTGATTATACTATTATTATGCTACTGATTGTTATTCCATTTCTGTACGTGCATGAGTTGCAACACCATCTACAGTTTATTCCTTATCTCACAAATATTCTTACACACCTGTGTCGTCCAGGATAACATTGCACAGTTATATGCTGCGGAATTCTAATTTTTCAGGGTGTTTAGAGGTGCTTTGTGGAAAAAAAAAAACAAAAAACCAGATCCGTAGTTAAAGAAATATGTGTTTCTTTGACTTAATGATGCTAAACAGGTATCTTTACTGCAGGACGTCACAGATCATTTCACATGCTGACATACTCCAGGTGGAGGTTTCTGCCCCTACAGTCCCTCCCAGACCAGTGTCACACCAGGACACTGGTGGGAAGTGCGGGCCTAGGATCGGGCAAAGAAAGGATGAATACCCAGCTTTTACATCAATAGGGACAGGACTGGAGGTGATTATGCTGAGTGAAATAAGTCAAGCAGAGAAAGCCAATTATCACATGGTTTCACTTCTCTGTGGAACATAAGGAATAGCATGGAGGACATTAGGAGAAGGATGGGAAAAATGAATGGGGGAGGGAATTGGAGGGGGAGACGAACCACGAGAGACTGTGCACTCCCGAAGACAAACTGAGGGTTTTAGAGGGGAGGGGTTGGGGGGATGGGTCGGCCCAGGGATGGGTATTAAGGAGGGCATGGATTGCATGGAGCACCGGGTGTTACACACAAACAATGAATCATGGAACACGACATCAGAAACTAATGATGTACTACATGCTGACTAACATAACATAATAAAATAAATCACTAAATAAATAAAAAATAATTTGGATACAAGTTAATGAGACTCTCTAGCTATAACATGGAAGGCAGGGACGTATGAAATGTGCTGGTGGAGAGAATAGAAGCGCCAGAAAAGGCCAGGCTGGGAAGAACTTGATGGGAGCTCCCCAGAAAGATGAAGTTATGTTGCTGTGAGTTCCTAGCCCCCAAAGACAAAGCCGGCTGCAGCTCAGGCCGAGGAAAAGTACAAGGAATGAGGACAAGAAGGCTTTTCTTCTCTGAGCTCTGAAATCAACTTTTTATTGAGCACATACATCCTCTACCCCCACACGCTGTTTTGAGACGCAGGTGCCCTGCATGCCCAGGGGTGCAGCCTGCTCCCAGACAGAGGCAGGCAGGGGGAGCGGCTCTACGGAAGGACCAGCGAATAAAGAGCTTGAGGGCCAGGGAGGGAAACCTGTGCCAGGCAGCGTGCTGAGGAACCACCTCAAAAGGGCCTTCCTTGAACCAAGTCTTGAAAAATTCTCTCATGTCAGATGAAGATGACAGGAAGAGCATCTCAGGCATAAGGGGGCCCTTGAACAAAAATGAAACAATACTGGCTGGGGTCAGGTGAAGCGTACATTTGGGAAGGGCGCAGGGAGAGTCATGAGCTCAGGCAGGAGAGCGATGGCCAGATGCCTGTGAGGAGCCATGAAGGCCATGCCTACATACTTCATGCATTCATTCTTCAAAAAAATACTTTGGTTTTTTTTAAGATTTTATTTATTTATTTGACAGAGAGAGAGAGATCACAAGCAGGCAGAGAAGGCAGGCAGAGAGAGGGGGAAGCAGGCCCCCTGCTGAGCAGAGAGCCCGATGCGGGGCTTGATCTCAGGACCCTGAGATCATGACCTGAGCCGAAGGCAGAGGCTTTAACCCACTGAGCCACCCAGGTGCCCCATTCAAAAAATACTTTGTGAGCACCTGCTATGGCCCAGGCACTGAATGCTTAGGGTTAGGACAGTGATAACGGGCAGCTCCTGTTCTCACACAGCTTACAGCTGTGGCATAGACAGAAGCAGTAGACAAGCAAACATGTCATGCAGCAACAGAGGTTCTAAGGCAGAATAAAGCTGGGCTGCAGACTGGAGAGTCCGTGTGAGCTATTGTAGAGGAGGTGGCCAAGGGTGGTTAGAAGGAGATGCCACTTGACCAGGAAGCTGACTGAAGGCCTGACTGTGATGAGGGGTCAGCCAAGCAAACATGCAGAAGTGTGTCCCCAGCAGAGGAAAAAAGTTCCTCTTTTCAGCACAGAAGTTCGAGGTGGTCGTGTACGTGGAGGGTTTCGGGAAAAGCCTCGGGAGTGGCCGGAGTGGCCTGTGGGATGAGGAGAGAGGAGGGCAGGAAGTCAGAGAGGCCACGACAGGCCAGGCTGGGCTGTGTCGTATGACCACTGTAAGAACTTTGCACTTTAGTCCAGGTAGAGTGGGAGCGGAGGCTTTATTTTACTGGCTAAGTAGACTTGAAGGTTTGGGAGCAAGAGAGCGACAGAACACTATGATGTGAGCTGTTGTTTTAGGTCAAAGGCTTTCCAATCTGAGAAGCCAAAGAAATCTTCCGTAGAGGTATCCTATTTCATTCTGGGAAACAAGGGGTGGTCTGGCTGAAGTGGGAATGAGGATCCAGAGGCCAACTCATCGCCTCCATCTTTCTCTTGCCTTCCCCAGAGACCCCAGGGGACCCTCGGAACTCTTGGTATTACGGAGGTGGCTGGGCCAGGTGCGCAGGAGGGTTAGGAGCTACAGACAACACAGGCAGGACCAGAGCTCGTGACTTCTCCAGTAACCCAGAGGAAACACCCTGGGGTCTTAGCCTGGGGCCAAGGGGATGGAACTGGAGCAGAGTTCATGAAGCAAATGTATGCCGACGTTTTGCACAACCAGTAAGACAAAGTATATTCTAAGTCAAAGAGATGACCATCTTTGGGATCTGGTCCCAAAGATCTGGTGCCAGATCTTTGGGATCTGATTTGAAACTATCTGAATGATGGTTTCCAGATGGCTGGTCCGCATGGAGGTGAGGGAAGCTGACCAGTAATTTCTACCTGTTGGGGGGACAATATCAGATTTGGAACAGATGCCCCGCTTCCTTCTCTCCACATAAGACCTGTATTAGGTGCTACCTCGGGGGCTGTACTAACCACCACTCCCCCCTCCATCTGGCTGCCCCAGAGACCTCCTCCATCTTCCTTGACCGCCTCAGAAATGCTTCTGCCTCAGGCCCTGAGAGCTCATTCTTTCTGCCTTATGTGCTCCACGTCAGATAGCCTTCCCTGCCTTTGGGTCTTCATTCAGATGCCCCCTCCCAGTGAGAGCCTCTGTAGTCACTCCCCGTTCCTGACAATTCCTAGCTCCCGTCCCCACTTTGTTTTCATCCTTCCTCAGCACTTTTAACTATCTAATGAACTCTGAATTTGACTTTTTAAATATTGTTTATTGTCTCTCACCTCATCTTTAGGACACAAGCTCTATGGCAGCAGGGAATCCTGCCTCTTTCCTCTCCCCAGGGCCTAGGACAGAGTCTGGAGTGAATAAAGGACTGCTTGCTTCTGCTTGCTTGTGTGAGAACTATCCCAGGATTCAGGACCACTCAAATAATTTAGTACAGAGGATTTGGTAACATATATTTTTTTTAAAGCAGCAAAGCACATTTATTGCGGGCCATGTGGTGATCCATAAATAATTATTTTATTCCTTGATTTGGTAAAAAGACAAAAACATACGCTAAACAAAGTGTATGCTAGTCCACATGAAGATGTGAGACTTCTCTTGACAAATATTTATCCAGAAACTCCCAGGGGCCAGTACGGAGGTGGGCCCTGGGGTGCAGTGACGAGGGAATTTGGTAAAACACTGTGTGCTTGTTGTCTTTTTCACTTTCTTGAAGCAATTCTAAGATGCATAACCTACATCCACAGCTTGCTCCCCTGGTGTCATGGTACTCAGAGACCACCCCCAAATGACAGGTTGCATTCCTGCAGCTCATTTTTAATTCAGCTAATGGACCTTGGAACACCCTGTCTTGTAGAACCTGCATGATGAAGGGGAGAGCTTCTTGGCCTCGGCTATTTAATAATGCAATTGACATACAATAAAATCAAGATGAAAAACTGTAGAAAAGAATACTGTTAAATTATTCATCTCAAACAACAAAATATAAATGGAATTAGAAAGGGTGTTGTTATGTACCTTGGGTGACTATGCTTGAGAAAAGCATTCGAAGATGTTGAAAAGGATCTTTGAATTCCTCAAGGGAAGGTGGAAGTCTGGCTTTCGATCTGGTGACATCACATTTGGTATCCTGTCCTTGGCCAGTGCCCACATCCCTCATTCTTCTTCTCTCCTAACTTTTCTTTGGTCTTTGTTCAGCCTTTTGCAAGCTATGTTTCCCTTTACCAATCCCCGCCTTCCCTCTATATCTTTATTTTCCTTAAAAATAGAAAAAGAGTCATAGGAAAAGAGCCTGCCAAGAACACCTTTTTAGAAGGATGTGGTTTCTCATCTAGATATCCATAAAGAAAGGGAAAATGTGGGACACCTGGGTGGCTTAGTCAGTTGAGTGTTGGCCTTCAGCTCAGGTCATAATCCCAAGAGCCTAGGATTGAGTCCCACATTGGGCTCCTTGCTCAACAAGGAGTCTGCTTCTCCCTCTGCCTGCCACTCCCCCTGCTTGTTTTCTCTCTCTCTCTGACAAATAAATAAATTAATAAAATCTTAAAAAAAAAAAAAGAAAGGGAAAATGTTTCCATGTCATTCAGGGATATTAGAATTGTGACAAGTTCAATACTCTTAGAATTATTCTTTTGCTTGTTCTTGCTTATTTATTTTTTAAATTAATGTTATAAATTATCTTTATGATTTATACCTTCTTTTTGTCCACAGAATATCTAAGGCAAGGTAATAATATACTGTGTTGTGATAGGGTTTCACTCTTCTTGGAAATGGGAGCTAGAGAATTCTTAGGTCCTCAATGCTTCAGTTATAATAGGAAGAAATGTACATGAGGACCAGGAGATAGCTGATTCCATCATTAACTAGCTGAGTCATGGAGTCAGTCCCTTAGGACTCTGTTTCCTCATCTCTGAAAGGTGGACAATAAATCTGTTCTTCCAATTTCATTCCAACAAATAGAGTAGAAATGAAATTGCTCTTAAGACTTGAAAGAAAGACTTGAAAATCCTAGAAGTCATGGTATTATAAATTACCAAAAAGTTAACTCTGAGATGTTATCATAATCTAGATAATGTGGAAAAGCTTGGTCCTCTTACCTCAGCCAGAAAAGTCCCAGGTTTTAAGCAAGAGTTGAAATTATTCAGAATCTGCTATTTGTTTTGAACTGTTATCAATAATATAAGCAGGCAGCTTAAGTCTTAAGTGCTATAGAATATATTTGTAAAATGAGAGGCCAGAAAGAACAAATGCAGGGTTGAGTGAATGCTAAGTTCATATCTGCATTCTTTCTACTGGTCAAGTTAGGTCATTCACACTTTAAAATTGGGAAGACAGCCCAAGCATTTCAAGTATGACCCTGATGGAAATCTTTCTATGTCAATTGCAGAATAAAGAACTTTTCTCCCTGTGGGGCCTGACTCAGGTGTCTAGAATGTATACTTGTTCATAAATAGCAGGAGTATTCAGCATCGTAATTATTTTTCTCCACCTGGGTTATTTGGGGATTTCAATTCACTCTGGGTAAATGATTAGTGTGCATCCTTGTAGAATAAAAGCAATGATGTATGAGGGAGATTCACAAAAGATATTAACCATCGGTGCTATTCCCCTAGTCAACAAAGACTAGTATGGGCACAGCCTCTTCTGCTCTAAGACTTACACACCTGGAAGAGTCAGTTCAGCTCATCAGGATTGTTTCTCAGAAGCAAACCTTGGGAAGCAGAGAGAAGACAATGTCTGTTGTTTTAAAGTATCAGTGGATAGAGAATCAGGAACCTGACATTCTTATCCTGAGTGACAGTGTGACTAAGGGTAAGCCACTTGTCCTCTTTTGGCCTCAGTATCTCATCTATAAAGGGAGAGGATTCTTCGGCTGTACAAATGTCAAGAGACAAAGCCAATGTTATAAGCGCTACCTGTCCAGTTTGCCACACATCTCAACAGGTGGGCCTTACCTATGGGTAAATAAAGCGGTAGAAAATGAGGCCAAATGGGCCAAATAAAGCCCTAAAGTGGATTTTTATAAGCCCTTTATAATAATTATTAAAAGTTTTTATGTCATTGAAAAATCCTTAAAAATCAGAAGATATCACATAAGAAAGTAGATTTCTGGTTGCTCTTGAAAAATCAAAAGATCTGGCTGCATTGGGCTCAAATCCAAATGTGGCAACAATTAGCTAGAGCTGGGTGGGGCTGTCCTCTTTGGATCAGGCACGTGATCTTCTGTTTGCCACAGTCTCCACCACTCCCTATTGCTACATATACCTGCTCTCCTTTATGCTATCCTTCTGATCCCTCTAGGCGCTTGAAATTATGATTCTCACTCTAATATCACTCCCAATCCCAGATGCATTATTTTCCACTTTCAGTACCTTTTCTGAAAGTAGATTTTCTGCAGACAGAGAGAGAGAGAGAGAGAGATCCTTAACACCCTCGCATGAAGTCAGTGAGCAGATGATTATTCTCCAGAGAGGAGGATCTCAGGGTCCTAGTGAGGAGGAAGGAGGGCCGAGAGGCCAGGAAATACCGGTGGAAGGGCAGAAAGTTAGGTAGAGCAGCTCTGTAGAACAGAAATATCATGCAAGCCATAAATAAGAGCCACTTATGCAACTGAAAAATTTCGAGTAGTCACATTTAAAAGAAGTAAAAAGAAATAGGTGAAATTCTTTACCAAACACACCCCAGATATCTTCATTGCATTGTGTGATCAATTTAAAGGTTATTAATGCAATATTTTATATATTTTCTGCACTAAGTCTCTGAAATCCAGTATTTTATACACATAGCTCTTCACCATTCATGCTAGCCACATTCCAAGTACTCGACAGCCCCACATGGTTGTGGCTCCCATAGGGGACATCACAGAACTAAGAGAACCAACTCACTAGTGTTGCCTAGAGCTCTTGCTAGCTACCTAGCATTCAAAATGGAACCACATGGAAATCAGGGCTCACTATGCATTATATGAAATATAAGTAGAATTGGTTTTCTTTTTGTTTATATGTCTCACTAAAAAAGAGAACTAGAGCAGAGGGTAAATACCATTGAAATGGTATAAAAACTCATCTCCTACTATTGCATGGTCTCAGACTTCATATTTTTTAGCCTCAGTTTTCTCATCCCTAAAGCTGGTAATAATTGTATTTACCTTAAAAGGCTTCTGTAAAATTTATGAAAATGTTTTACAAACTATAAATAACTATGCAGGTTTAATGAAAAGACAGTAGCTGTGTTTTCTTGCACGCTAGCCTCTGTGCTAGAAACTTTGCACATACTGTCTTCATCTTTTTAATACCTCTATCCAATGGTATTATTATGCAGATTTTAACAGGAGGAAACTGAGGCTTTTAGAAATTAAATATATTGTGCAAATTCACACGGGTAGCGAGTAGCAGAGCCCACTATGGTTTTGAAGACAGGTTAGATTGTATTTATGGTATTATTCTACTTACAGAGCCAGAGGGGGCAAGGGAGAATGAGTCTTACCTTTTGTTTTTTGAGACACTTTGATAAGCATTTTAAAGATGAAGAAACTGGAGCCTTATAATTATATCCAGGATCACACATGTGGCAAATGGATGGTCCCGGGAAATTTGGAATTGGACAGTCTCTAAAGTTAACATTCTGTTTTTAAGTCCACTGAAACTTCTGAGCCAAAGGAATCTTCTGATTATTATTTTTTAATTCCAGAAAATGTAGAACGAGCCCCTTTGAGGTCGAACTTCTTCAATGGATGGAAATGAATGCATAGGGTTGGGAGGTGAATTTGTTATCATTGGATGATTCTGCCTCTTCTTTCTTAAATAACTTCAGTATGAGTCCATCCCAATTCATCCTGTTTCCTAGGAATTGCATTACCATTTCTTTAATGAGATGCTTTATCATCAATTTTCCCAGCTCCAGCCTGACTCATGCAAATAGAGATAAGAGAAGTGACTTGTCACCACGTTCCTCCACAACTGTACACAGACTCTGTGTGAACTGTGGCATTGTTGCCGCCAGAGGGATGTTGTTTTCACTGCAGCAAGCGACATGATTTGTTAGTATACATTTTTTTCAATGTGTCTCTGCCAAACCACTTTCCCAGGTGGGTCCCTCCTCCTGCATGCACACCCTAGTCCTTCCCAGTGCAGTACCTTTGTAAACACTGTTCCCACTGGAGTGCCTCGTCTTACTATCTCCCATCCAAGTTATGTTTGCCTTTCAAGGATCATTTAGCTGAGGTCAGGATCCTGACAAGCCTACGCTGAATCTTTCCTAGGTCTTCGACTTCCAAGCACCATCCGCACCTCTCACTTTAGCCCATCTCACACTCCACCATGTTTTGTCATGGAACTTAAATATGAACTTAGTTCCTGTGTGTATTTTTAGCCAATTGGGTGAAGGTTCCTGGATGACAGGGCCCAAATTACACGTTAGCGGTACTTAACACATTTTATTTACTAATTGCTTGAATGTATTTATTCTGTACAACAGGGCTTGGTCTATAATACCTGTGTAATTTCTTTTGAATTAAACAAGTTTTAGATTTGAAAACCATATGCGAGTAGTTCTTCCAGAGGTAACAAAGCTATGCCATGATTTTAAGGTTTTTTATTGTCTCATTCTCCTTTCCTCTTTCCCCCATCTCTGTAGACCTTGAATGTGAGTTACTAAATCTTGCCGTATTTCCATTTTTACATCTGTTTAATAGGACTTTGAGAATGCTACTTCTTACTTACAATACATATTATTAATATCCTCAAGCAAAAGACTGAATTATCTCACAAAGTATGTGATCAGCGTAACATGGAAAGCAATAAAGCTGGTATGGATATAGAAAAACTTTGCTCCAGGTGAAAATGAAAAACTAATTGAAAGCAATGACTCAGACGTCTGCATTTTTCCTAGTATAACAAAGCAGCATGAAATGTATGATGGCCATGGGTAAACTCTTAATGCCCTTCCAGGTAATGAGTAACTACGTGTGACTAAGAATTAGGAGAAAGTCTCAGACATTGGGGGAAAAAAAAGTCCCTTTGACTATCTAGCCCTGGATACTCCCAGTTCTGGGAAAGATTATCATGTCCTAGGCTTGAGTGACATCAGCGTTTTTGTCAGTAAGAACCTATAAGAGGCAGTTATTGTCTTTAATTAAAAAGAAAGTACAGTGATAAAATCGAGAGATCTGGAATTTCCTTGAGCTCCCCCAGGGTCCTTATTTCATACGTTTACCCTTTTGTGGGGTTTTTCATATTTTCATAGGGATGTGTTTGTGAAATTGGCAAACACTGGGACAGAGTGAATGTTGGCAAAGCAGAATGTTCCTTCTGGGTCTAGGTTTTCAGGTCCTTAGAGGACGGACTGGGCTGGCAGTCTTCACAAGTGTAGGCACTCTTTATCTTTATCTTTAAGTTTATCTTTAAGTAAAACAAATTACATTCCAACATGAAGACTGTTATCACAAGTCCCCATGCCCAGCCCAGCTCATGAACTTTCCTCTTGCTGCCATGGATATTTTATCTGGTAAACAGAACTATTGGCTACTTCAATGCACTCTACATGCCTTGGGCTATTTTTTAAGTTATCTGACTCTCTAGCCTGTAGAATTGGTTATGGTTTGCTTTCAAAAGCTGTTTGGTTGTTTTTTTTTTTCTTTTTAATCTGGAATCAATTGATTCCTCTAGCAGATTTTCTCCATGTTTCTCCTGTACCTGTACATACAAGGAGAGGGGCTGGTGGGAGTGAAGGAGGAGAGTAGGAGAGGAAGGTGCTCATGCCCCTTTTCCCTCTCAAACCTGGAATAAACGACCCTCCAGATACTTTGACAACGACCCTAGTTGAGGCCACCCACGTCCCAAGCCGGTGAAGGACTTGGTTCCTTCCCATGCCAGTTGAGAAATGCTCTGGAGTTCATCTTTTCCTCACTCTCCACAGCCAATCAGCAAGTCCTGTCAGCTCTGCTCCCAAAGACCCTGAATCTGTCTGTGGTCCGGGGTCTGACCTAGTCACCGGGTCACCATCCTCTCCCATGTGTCCTACCATATCGCACTCCTGTCTGATCACCCTGCTACCTCTTGCTCCTTTAAAGTTCATTCCTCCCACAGCAACCTATATTCTCTTTTTAGAACATAAATCAGATTATGTGGCTCCCCTGTTTCAAACTCCAATTGCTTCACATTCTGCTTAAAGCAAAAACCAAATGTTTCTCCTGCCTTGGAGAGCCAGCTACCACTTGGGTCTCTCGTGGTGACTGACTGACCTCTTCTGGCAGCACCCTCCCCTTCCCTAGACATCCTGTATTCTTCCCATCATTAAGGTTCCTAGAGCATACCCCGCATCCTTGACTGTGTTGTTGCTCTGCCTGGAGCCCTCTTTCCTCTGATCTTCACATGGGTGATGTCTTTGTTCTAATCTCAACTTGTAGTCACCTTATCAGGGAGGCCTTCCTTGGTATCCGTCTCTACCTTGTCACCCTACCATATCACCCTCAAGCAATTCTCTGCAGAGCACTTATCACAGTTTGATATTTTCTTATTTATTATTATTATTATTTTTAAAGATTTTATTTATTTGACAGAGAGAAACACAGCGAGAGAGGGAACAGAAGCAGAGGGAATGGTAGTGGGAGAAGCAGGCTCCCTGCAGAGCAGAGAGCTCGATGCGGGGCTCGATCCCAGGCCCCTGGGATCTGACCAGGGCCGAAGGCAGACGCTTAACGACTGAGCCACCCAGGCGCCCCTTATTTATTATTTTTAATTAACTTCTTTAACATTTTGCTTTCTCCATTAGGCTATCACTCTTTCACTCACCCTGTATCACCAGTGTCTAGGACAGAGCCTTCCAAAGAGTAGGTGTTTTTAAATAGGTTTTGAGTGGATGGCTAATCAAATAATAAATGTCATTGCCAATAGGCATTCAGTAATGGTATCTATGGAACATCTACAGTATGCAAGGTTTTAACCTTGTATTACAATGACATGGCCAGTTTCAATTTAAGTATAAACTTCACCACATTATTGCATGTGATCCTTGTGGGAAACTCTGAAGAAATTAAGGAAAAGGAATCAAAAGCCCTTGCTGCCAAGAAGCTGTACAGTGCTTTCTAATGCCAGAAAAAGGAATATACGTGTTAGGGTCTCAGTGCTTTCCTCATAGCAGAGCCAGCTAAGCCCTAACAGAGATCAGACACATGAGACCAGGACCCACCAATAGATTCCAAGTGTTTTTTTTGCCTGGTTGACCTGCATCATCTTGTTTCTCAGCTGATGGAGCAAGGGAGGTTTAATGAATGGGGATGGACACTAAGGGCTAAATGAGGGGGCCCAGCAGGGCTTGAACCCTCAGGGTGCAAGACAAGAGTCAGAAGCTGCGGTACTGTTTGCAAGGAAGAATTTGGGATCTTTGAGCACAAGCAGAATAGCTTTGGGACTCGGGGTATAAAACATGGCCCAGGGTGGGGTGAGAGTGTTTTCCCTTTCTCTTGCAAGGAATGAATGTGGCATGCCCGCAGCACTGAGGAGCACAGAGCTCAGGGGCACTCTGCCTGTGGGCCAAGGACCAGGGGGCAGCTCTGGGGTGCTAGAAGACAAGGACACTGTAGCACTTCCCTCTGAGCAGCGCCAAAGTCCCAGGGCACTGAATGCAACCCCAGGCCACTGGAGAGTTCTGCATGGCCTCAGTACCCAAAAGCTCCCAGAGGCCCCGGCCAGCAGCTAAGCACCCTGCGCCAGGTGTGGCTGAGTCAGAGACTCGGGCCCGGTGCAGACATGTTTGCGCTCAGGGCGCCAGCAGAGTATAGTTTCAAATGACCATCAAGTCATGTACCCTCAAGAGCGGCAAACTTTGAGTATACTTAATACATCCTGTGGACTTACCTCAGATAAGGAGAGAGACTTTGAGAGGAGGCATGGAAAGCTAGCATGTGGAGCCATCAGCTAGCAAAATGTGGGTTAAAATATGATCTAATTGGCCCCCACAGGCTTGGTGAGGCCTTGGTTACACGCTTGCCAAGGAGGCTCAGTAAACAGGTTCAGACTACTCAGTCGGGAGGCAATTAAGTACCAATGCCAAGGGGAAGCCAAAGGCAACAATGGGCAGAACAATGGCCCTATTGTGGCACCCAACCCTCTGTGGGCTGCTGGAAGGGTGCTCCAACCCCACCAGCCACTCGGCCCCTGTGCTTAAGTAGGCATAATTAATTAACAGGAGCTAATTGTAATGGCTTCTGCCTAAGGGGTTACATGCTGCATAAGTTTACAAAATACGGAAAATAGTTTCCTTCCCTGCAAGGACACTGTCAGCCCAACAGAAAGGTGCCCCAGATCTGTAGCAAAAGGGTTCAGTTCAGACGGGGTTTCTATAGTTCTCTATTTAGGAGCTGAATATAAAACACATGTAATTGTCTTCCAGATCACCAGCGAGAAATTTAGCTTTGTTTATTGGGGGGCAGAGACCATAACCTACGCGTTCCTCCATCCTCAAAAGCCTCCCTAAGATCTTGTACACAGTAGGTACTTAGTATCTTTTGCATGAGAGAATGGTCTTGCAGCAAGAAATGAATGTTCTTTCTGACTTGGCAGCTCACCTCCACAAGTGAAACCCTGGAGGGCAGCGTAAGGAGGCACATTCCAAATGACATGGAGAAAATCAGTTCCTTTCCCATTAACATTCTCAGGAAAAAGATAAAACAATTCTGCTTTATAGAGCTGAATTCAAGGTAAAACAAGATTTTCACAAAACAATTCCACCTGCGTGGTGGTGTAGCTGACCCCACTATAGAAAAGATTCACATGGTTGGTTTCATTCGGTTGGTTGGAAAGCTCTGTGAGTGCGTGTGAGGACACGGTCTGCGGGGCATGTGCAACATTAACAGAATGGCAGAAACCATTACAGGGCTACAGCCGCAACGGTGATCACTGCGAATGCCATGCCAAGCGTCTAGAATAAAGTTCATCAGTGTGCAAGATGGAGACTTAAAGGCTGACCTAAAATCAATGGGCCTTTGTCACCATCGAACAGGCCGGGAACCTTGGAATGGTCATAAAAGAAAGCCCTTGGTCAGTGTGGGGTTCGGAGGAAGCTGGTTGTTGTGCCTAAAGAAGATGGTCGTGTTTACAGGGTAGCAGGTGTCTGCTGGAGCCGAGTAAGGAGCTCACAGCTACGTCTCATTTATTTACCCCTCCTTAGACGGCCTCCATGGGGCCACAAGGTAGACCAGCTAGTCACGTCATCCCGCGTGCAATCCAGGCAGCATCACCAACAGCTCAGAGAGTCTCTGCCTACCTCTGAGCCAACTTCACAAATGAATCTCCCAGGGATTTTCAGGTGAGCTCAGAAGGCCTTCGGATCGCAGCATCTTGGGATGGGTTCGGAGTACCATAATCATTACTTTGCATCACTACAGCTGTTATGACCAGGAAGGGAATGTACCCTTTAGGAAACGTGTCTATGCTTAAGGGGTAGCCTACACTTTTAGAGAATTCAGGCAGCCCCAAGACCTGACTTCAATTTCATATGACATATTATAGCTATCCAGGTTCCCAATAATACTCTCTATCTCAGATACCCTGTTCCCTTGCCTGGCGAATACCTCCTGGACAGCCCTTGTCAGCGCTGAGTGCTTGCTGTGGGCCCCAGTTAGAGAGCAAAGCTCAGGTTCTTTCCATCAACTGTTGCTCCCGAAATGATGGTGACTCATTTGTGCCCATCACCTGGAGAGTTGAAGGTGAGTCATCCCAGAAGCAGGAGATAGTTACGCAGACCCTGAGGGCCTGGGTTTAGGATGGAAAGGACCAAGTCAGACATGACAGGAAGTCCTTACCCACCCTCCCTGAGCTGAGCCAAGCTAAGCTTTAAATAAATTTAATCCCGTTTTTCTCCCACCACTTTTCATTTTTATTTATTGCTACCCATTGAGCCAGAAGCAGAATGGTCAAAACATTTCCAGTGAAGCTGAATTTTCAGGGTATTTACAGTCCGCCGGGAAGCAGCAGGAAGTGGGATTTATAGATTGGTGTTACCAGGCAGGCAATTTCCCAAGCCTCAACATTTGGCCTTGTTTTTAATTAAATAAATGTGCAGGCTTAATGGGACTGGATCTCTGGATCCCTGGAGGTCTCCCAGTAAATTGAGATAAGATCCTTAACCCAGAGGCATTAGCATCCCCTAAAAAGCCCCGACAGGTGGGCGTTCCAGCGAGTGGGAAGGATGATTGCAGAGTGAGGTAAATCCCTGGGAGGTCAGGAAGTTCCTGGCAGGCGTGGAGAGTACCATCCCATCAACTACAAGATTAGAAGGAGAAGGTTCTCGCTGATGAGGAGCTTTTCAGCAATGGAGGGGCAGCATCGATAAAAAGCATGGCTCCTTCTGCTTGGGCTTGAATTCCAGCTCCTGTTCCTCATTGACTGACCAAGAGGGGACTTGAATTCTCTAAGAGAAGCTTCCTGCTTTTAGAACAGGCATAATAATAGTACCTCTATCAAAGCTGGCTAGGGGCAAACCTCAAATGGCTACTGACTTAAGAGCCTTATCTGCATACATCAGACCACATAATTCTTCTGCTCAAGACCCTCCAGTGGCTCCCATCTCATTGACAGGAGAAACCAAGTGCTTTCTGAGACCTCCGCTGGCTCTCTCAGCTCCGCCATCACCCCCGCACCCCCAGTGGGATGGCTCGTAGTTTCTGGCACACAGAGTAGTCTGACCTGCTCTCTCCTCAAACCCTGTGAACCAGTTTCCTCCCCTGGAAAGGCCCCCTATCCCCACGTCAGGCTCCTCCCTGAAGGTCATCTGAGGCACCACGTCACCTCCTTAGAGAGGACTACATTGGCCACCCTGGATACAACAGCCAATGGCATTTTCTTCAGTACTCCCTAAATATTGGGTGAGTAAAGAACAGCAGGCTCTCTGCTTCCCCCACAGGTCTACTAGCTGTTTCTTGGTGGTTGTCTCCAAAGTCCGTGATGTTCGTAGATATGAAGAACAGAGCGGTGGTCTCAACCTCCAGTTAGCATCTGTCATCCCAGGGGCTCGCTCCTCCATGTCCCTCACTCCTGAAGCTGCAGGGAGCCTCTCTGACATTAGCTATTCTTGGGAGGTCAGGGTTTCTGCCAAGGGGGCAGCCACTGCCTGCTCCAGAGGCCTATGGCTCTTAGAGACCAGAAGAGAACCGGGTGCCATGCAGAGAGAAGAAAGGCTCCTCTTCCAGCCTCTTGTCCCTGGGCCCTGAGGCAGTTCACTGACCATGCCTCCCCTCCCTGAGATTTATTGAGCAATTTTATCTGCTTTGGCCATCTGCCCTGTGGCCAGAGTTCAGAGTCCTCAGAACTGGATGAAGAATAAAGGACACACCAGTCCCTCCACCTTCCTCACTTTGTTCACTCCTCCAGCATCTCCCCCTCCAAAAGGAAAGGAAAAAAGCTCTTGTGCATTTCTATGACAGTGTAGATTCCAGAGATGAAAACAGAAATCCATAGCGGGGTACATACATGAGGAAATGGGGTATTCAAGTAGACTAAGAATGCCCATGTGGTGTCTTTATCCACGATAGAAGATGGCACCCCTCCCTCAAGACATTGTTGCCATCTCCCAGAAAATTGACATAATGAGTAGCAAATCTACAAGGTCTGCCTTGTGGGATTGTGTTTACCGGGTTAAAACCTTCCTTCCAGTGCCTGGCACACTGAGGGCAGTCAGTAAACTTTGACCCATTCAATTCATAATGCTCGTCAACATCAGGAGCCACAGTGAGCCGTCAGGCGCTTCCCACAGTTCTTGGCTGGTGGCAGATAATCCTCCCAGCCTCTCTCTCTTTCTCTTCATCTACAAAATCAGAAGGAGGTCACTATGGATGGCAGAAGGGTCCCACCTGGACCCCAGACCACCCCTACCACCGTCCAGGTGTCAGACTGGTCCTCTGGCCCAGAGCCAGGTGGTACAGAGCGGAGGCACATGGGGCAGAGGGGCAGGTGGGGGGAAGCCTGGTGCTAAGACTGGCATTTCTTTGTCCTCCAGGCTCTGCTGAAGAGCCAGCAAAGAGTGTTTAGGTCACACTTCCTGGAAATGGGCAGGGAGCTCGCCCTCCTCCCATTCCTCCACTTCTCCCTGCAGGAGGCTTCCAGGGCTGGAAGCCAGAGGTCAAGCCATTTGAATTGTTCTGTTTGCTTTGTTTGAAGAAGGGCATTCCAGCTATGGCACTAAACAAATTACCCCAGCATGGCTTCATTCATGGAGGACCCAGATTTAAAGTCTGTACTTCCTTCCCGAGAGAACAGGCCAAACACTGGGGAGCTCCCTGCAGACCCACTGCCTGCTAGCTCCCACCAGCCTTGCTCCTTCCTCAAGGCATCAGGCTGTCCACACCCCACTGCTCCATTCTTCCCGTCTGAAGCTGCCAGGAGAAGCTGAGTAAACCATCAGCTGAGGGTTGCAAAGTGGTTCTCGGGATGCCAAGCCCTGAACTCACGTTGCGGCTGATGCGGGCACCAGCAGTTGGCCAGGCCATCTCTCTGGTCCCAGGTCAGCGGCATCACCCACTCCCTGGGCCTTCCACTCAGCACCCAGAAGGTGTGGGGGAGTGCGGTCTGCCAAGTGATGGTGTACCTCGAGACACAAAGGAGAAATGGCCATGAAAGGGAACAAGATGAGGAGACCCCAAATAAAGCAGACATTACCGGGGAGTTAGAAGGGGTTCTAACTCCTGACTTGACTTCAGTTATCATCAGCATGACTTTGGTCAAGTTTCCTAATCTCTCTTAACACTAAGCATCAGCTACTTTATTTAGGAAAAGGAAAGAACAGAATCGACTTCACTGTACCAGTCAGGGCCCCAGCAGGTGACAGAAACAACACCACTTATCTCAACAGAAAGAACTAAGTATAAAGAATTGTTGACTGGGTACAAGGCTGTCAGCTAGGCAACTGAAAGTGTGGAAAGATACGTCGAAGGGGTCATTGAGGTAGCAAATGTGGGAGTGGCTACCACCCTTGGGGGGAGGAAGAAAAAGGAATAACTGGAATTATTAAAACTTAGACACTTAAGGACTGAACAGGGGTCCCACAGGGCTGAGACTCAGATCCCTGAGTGAGACCACCACTGGGCTGGCACCAGGGGTCTCTGGGTGGGCTCAAGGAGGCTGGTTCTGCACGTCGCCAAAAGAGCGAATTGGATTTGACTATGTTACTGGAATGAGCTCCACTGCCAGGGCGTGGAGGCATTGCTGGGGGGACATTGGAACAGGAAGCAGACAAGAAGCAGTAGGTCCTACTCCCACCCCCAGCCTTGTAGCTTTCTTCGATTGGTCCGTTGGCAGAGCTTGACAAGAGGCAGCTGCCAAACCAGAAATGGGGTTTGTAGACTCCCAGCTTCAGCAACACAAAGCTGGGTAGAGATGGCTGGATCTGGAGCTCTGAGACATTAACAAATGGCCCACTCATAGGTGGGATTAAACAAACAAATAAACAAACCCATATAAAAGGCTTAGCACAGGGCCAGGCACACAGTAGGTGCTAAATATCCTTATCCTTATCATCCTCATTATTATTATGATAGATAAATGGGCTTGGCGATTAGATGGAAGATAAGGCAGGGTCTGTGGTGGGTTGATTGTGAGAGCAGAGATTAATTTCTGGATTCCTTTTTGGAAGGATTATAGGTATAATATAAAGGACAAACATGATATCAAATATAGGAAGTCGCTAAATTAGTCATGTGAGTTTGACCTCTAAAATGTCCATCCCTCTTCATTTCCATGGCCCTGCATGACATCACACCCCCTTCACCTCTTGCCCAAATTCACTAATTCTTTTCTCCTACCTCCAGATACCTAAATCACTACTTCAAACCCAGTGGTCATTCCTACAGACTACCCTCCCAACATTAGACTCCCAATGCCCGTAGGGTAAAAACTAAATTCCTATGACTAACACTAACACACTCAATGATCTGGTTTGGGAGCCCCAGAAATGCTACCTTCCATTGGATCTAGCACCACCCTCCCGACATTAAGTTCAAATTAGAAGAAATGGGAAGGATGTCTGGCTAGACCTAAGGAGTCTCCCTTTGGATGCCCTGATATCAGCTCTAATTCAGAATGTCAAGAAGAGGATTAATATCCCTGTTTCTCACCCACCTCTAGAACTTTAATAAGTGCCTCATCACAGTTGAGGTAACATCCTAATGCCCTCAACTCATGAAGTGCTACTCTCCTCTTCTTTATTAAATTAGCAACTCTCTTCTCCCTCTTTATTCTCTTCAACAGAGTCTTCTCTTACAGTTATTGGCTGTATTAGTCAGCTTAGGCTGCAGTAACAAATCCAACAAATCCAAAATCTCAGTGGGTTTATTTCTTACACGTTGTTTATTTCTTACACATATTGTATGGAGGCTTTGGGTCAATGGCAGCTCTGCTCTACTCCCTTTTCAATCCAGGACCTAGGCTTATGAAGCAGCTCCTCTGAGGAATACTACTAGTTCATGGTAGAAGGAAATGAAAAGATGGTGGAACCTCACAGTGGCTCTTAAAGCTTGTGCTTGGAAGTAGCATGTATCACTTCCACTCAAATTTTGTCAGCCAAAGGCCACATGCCTTCTTCTGAGTTTAGTAGGAATAGATATATGATATTCATTACATTGGGGTCACTGCAAATCATGGGCCCAAGCTTGACATCAGTGGTCATGAATGTACAAAACTAACATTTTGATGAATAAAAAATCTACTATACTATCTTAGCCAAGGATCCTATCACCTCACACCTGGATTATTAAATCTCAGGGGATGACTAATCCTAATATAATCTGGCCCCAATAGAAGTGCTCCCATAGATCCTTTGGGATCTCCCTGTTTCTGGTGTTTCTATATAATATCAAAAGTGAAGTGGCTGCCATTTTATTATTTCCTAAATGCTATTATCCTCTTGTCAGTCCCTTGCTCAGAACCTGTAGCAGCTCTCTATTGCCATGCAATTCAAATCTAAATTCTGCATCCTAGTGTTCAAGGCTTCCATCAACTGGTCTCCCCTTTAATGTCCAACTGCATCACAGCCCCAAGAATAGATCCAGCCAGGGTTCTGATGCTTTTCTACATAACTACTCCAAGATTTGTGGTATTCATCTTTCTCCTGCTTTCTGTCCCTGCCCTATTCTCTCTTTTCCAACAAGTTTATGTCCTCCAATTTCTTTAAGAGTTGTCTCAAATCTCATCTTCAAATACAATGCCCTTGAATAACTACTATTCATTCTTTATCCTGCTCAAAATTCAGAATTACAGCTCTATCTATGCTCTGTTTTTATTTTCTGCTCCTGGAATTGTTGTAAATTGCTGTGGGAAAAGACGTTAGGGATTTTCTACTCCACACACAGCACCTCTGCTGAATCTAGGCATGAGGAAATTGAGGCTTAGGAAAAGAATGAACAGAAAAGTCACTAATTTGCTGAGAGGCTAAATGGAGAGAGGAATTAAGTATCCTAGTTCCTTGTTACTATTCTTCCCCTACGTTAGTTTGTCTCTTTTAATTTATATCTATTTCTCTAACTAGATGATAACCTATTTTAGGGTGGGGATGCCTCATTATATAATCTCTTATGCAAGACCCTGGACATATATTATCTCTAATTCTAACAACAACCTTGCAGGGTAGCAATTATTCTTATTTTACCAATGAGAAGACAAAGTGTTAGATAAGTCAAGATATGGGCCCAGATTATCAGTAAATGATAAAAACAAAGTTTATTGAATGCCTACTGAAATGGTTCTAGTTCTTACTTAAAAGAGATTAAAACACAATTTACTTAAAAATAAATGTCTCCACTTCAGCATAGCTCCTAATAAATCCTAAATGAGTAATATATACAGGACTATGAAAATTTGTGCAGGACATTTGGCCAAGGTATCAGGAAAGAGATTGGACTTGAGCTTGGCAATTAAGGATGCACAGAATATGTATAACCTAAGCAGACATGGTTGGTGGGTGCAGGCACTTCCAACAAGGATAGAGGTATTAGCAGAAAATGATAAAAATGGGTCCTTGGGAAATTGGGAAAGACTTATTTTTCAGAAACTAGTTTTCATGGGAGAGTCATGTAGTATACATGTAACAATAGATTGGGGCAAAGTTATGGAAGGCTTTGAAGGCTGGTTCAAGGTTTTGGGGTTTTATCCTATAAGTTATGGAGAATCACCAAACATGGTTGACTTTTAAAAGTAGTGTTTAAGCCAGTGTGTGATATGTGAGTGACAGAAAAAGACTGGAGAAGAAAAGACCACTTAAGGAGCACTTATAATGAATTAAATACCTTTTTAATCACCTACTTTTTAACTGAGAAGACTGGCATGGGGGTGGGCAGGTTTTAGAGGGTGATGGAAGTCATATTAAAGAATTATTGCTGTTGTTTGTGGAGGAGGGAGGGAATTGATAAGTAAAATACAGATTTTTTTAAGTTGCTTCTCCAATATAGTTTTGTTTCCATGAAAACATGCATGGAAGTTGAGGGTACAAAAGCTAATCAAATACTTCCTTGAGATGGGGGGAGGTAGGGGCTGTACCTGGAGATTTAAAAAGCTTTTTATCCCCCAATCCCATCCTCACTTTATATGGTCTTCAATGGTAATGCTTCTAATGAGTATTTTGCTTGTTTTTGTTTTCATTTTGCTCTTTTCTTTCTTAAGTAAATTCACAGTTCAGTGAGCATCCATGTGGGGCTAAATTTGTGTTGCTTTCAACTTAATGGCTTCTAAGCTTATAAGATTTCTTCTTTTTATAAATATTATCAACAACTTTTTTTCTACACAATTATTTGAAAAAACTAAAATGAACCAAATTTATTTAATTTAACAAAATATTCAATTTGCCTGAACTTTAATAAACAAGGATGGCACTTTTTCCCAAGTGGAAATATGGACCACCCAGATAGAGCAATGTACAATAGCTTAAATTTAAAATTTTAATTCATCATGGGGCACCTTGGGTGTCTCAGTTGTTTAAGCGACTGACTCTGGTTTCAGCTCAGGTCATGATCTCAGGGTGATGAGATCAAGCCCAGCGTTGGGCTCCAAGCTCAGCATGGCATCTACTTGAGATCTCCCTCTCCCTATGCCCCATTCTTTGGCTCACACACTCTCTCTAAAATAAAATAAAATAAAATAAAATAAAATAAAATAAAATAAAATAAAATATGAATTCATCAACTGGCATATGGAAATTTAAATGCGAATCACTATAGGTAATTTAATGATTTCATACCTACAATGAGAGTTTTAAAAAAAGTATAGATTGAATAAAAATTGGATTTATTACATATGCATAACTCAATACATTAATCATTTGAATAATACTTTCTTTAAGAATTTCTTATTTTTAACTCTGGAATCATTGTTGGGACTCCCTTTTGACCCCTCTCAAAACTCAGAGTTTTTCTTAACTTTGGGATTCAGAGACATCTGGAAGTATTGGCCTGGCCTAAAGAACGTCGGTGGTAGTCAAAACATAACTCCCAACTACTAGACCTTAGTTTGGAAACTCCAAGTCATGCTCATTTTACTTTCCACAGGGCCAATTTGTACATTTAATTGAATGGCCGAGGAATAATTATGTGGCCTACATCCGCATATCTGATGTTTCAATCTCATTTCAGGGATAAAAGATGAAGAAAATTTTGGACTTTGGAAGATCTAGATAAAAGAGCCTTCAGCCTGCATGACTAGTGCCTTTCCTTACTTAGGAGTTCTGAACTTTTTTTGTGTGGCATGGACCCCTTTGGCAGTCTAATGAAGCCTATGAATCCCTTTGCAGAAAAAGATGTTTTAAAATTCCTAGGCTAAAATATATACGATAAGAAAGAAAGCCAATTAGATTGAAAGCCAATTAAAATACATACGATTAGAAAGAAAGCCAAGTATCAAAATACTGAAAAACAAATTTATGTTATAGGAACACATGTCCCTCTTTTTCAACACTTTAAATAACAAGGTCCTGAAGCAGGTCTGAGGATTCTATGATTTTGACACAATGATCATTTTTTACGTCATTTTGTGATATCTGCTACAAATATAAAGTGATATGAAAAATATGTGCGATTTCTCTTTGTGAGAGTTAATAGTACTACTAATATGACAGTGGTTTGTTGTCTACATTTATAATGGAAGGAAATGTTTCATTTTAGTTTGGGAATAGTGCAAATTTTTTTCCATCTCAAGGTCACAGACCCTCCCTCTTAAGTTCTGTCAGTAGGTAAACCTCAGGTTAAGAACACTTGTATTAAAGGGTTATTTCTAAGTAAAACATAAGCTGCCAGGGTTTTACACACCCCCTTCTCATGCAGCATGGAAGTGACCCCACTGTCCCTCTGGGAAAGGGTCCACTGAGCTTGCTCACCCCTGTAACGAGCACCTAGCATTACATCTCACCCAGAGCAGATGTTCAGTGCACATCTATTGATCGATTGTACGAAGACAGGGTTGGAGAGGTAATAAAGGAGATTGCACTTGGCTCTCAAAAGTCCTTCCTGCCCTAACGTTCTGAGACTCTATGGCTCTGTGACAAATGCAGAAGGAATTTCACTGAAGCTAGCTCAGAGGGCTGTGGCTGCCAGGAAGCGACCGACCGCAGGAGACAATGCGGGGCGGGGGTGGAACAGCAATGCAGAAGAGCGGGGGTGAAGTGGCCGGGTGTTGAAAACTCAGCAGTGAGCCTTAACTCCATCCCTGACATAAAGATCCAGAGCAGAAAATGGGGCTGCCACATCCAGTGACCACAGAGGGTAACCAAAGGGCAGAGAAACAGCTGAGGCTGCCCAGCTGGGTTGGTTTTTTTTTTTTTCTTTTTCCCCCGCTGCATGCCTATCAGCAAGGGGATGGACAGGAAATTCATTCATCAAGATTCTGGCTTATAATTCTGTTGATGAGGAGATTATTTGTAAGCCTAAAGTCTTTTTGTGCTTCTGACAAGAGTCATTAGTGGAAAGTGTTGATTGAGGGTGCCCCCCGCCCTTACCCCCATAGACAAGAAAGAAGGCTGAATTCACAGGACCTTATGAAGTTCCTGGCAGGACGAAGTGTTAGAAACCAAGACAACCATAATGTAACACAACTGTTAAGGTTAATGACAGTTGTAAACTTCCCACAGATGAATGAATTTATTTCAGTTGAGACATTTACCCAACTTAACACTTTTGTATCGGGGGCCTCACGTTAGACAAAAGAATAATAAAATTGGCTATTATTTTTAAAGTATGCCTACCATGTATCAGGTACCTTATGTAATTCTATAATGCTCACAACAAGCCTGTGTGCCTTACCAGCCCCTGTAGTGAGCTAAATGGTGGCCACACCAGAAGACATGTCTACCTAGAACATGTGAATGAGATCTTATCTGGAAAAGAGTTTTTACAGAGAAATTAAGGATCATAGGATGAGATCATCCTGGACTATTTGGGTGGGCCCTAAATCAATGACAAGGGTCCTGAGAAGAGGGGATGATGATACAGACAGAGGAGACAGAGGAGAAAGCTATGGGTAGCTGAGGTGTTGGAGCAGTGGGTTGCTAACTCAAGGAAGGCCAAGAATTGCCATCAGCCACCACAAACTAAGAGAGTAGTATGGAACGGATTCTTCTTCACAGCCTCCAGAAGACATCAACTCTGTCCACACCTTGATTTCAGACTTCTAGCTTCTTGAACTTTAAGGGAATACCTTTCTGTTGTTTCCAGTTACCTGGTTTACTCTAGGATGTACTTGAGGCTCTGAGAATCAGGTAACTATTGCTCTACTGTTGAAAACCGCCATGTGACCGTGGCCAGACACTAACTAGCTAGGACCTGGGTCAGGTCGGCTCACCCCTCTGCTGCCTGACCAGGCACATGACTTCAGTAATTCAAGTTGAAATAATTCCATGAGGGTAACAAAAATTCAGTATGAAGGTTAATCCCATGCCTGGAATCAAGAGTGCCTGGATTTGAGGCCAACTTCTCCACTTAGTAACTAGGAGACCACAGGCAAGTTATTTAACCTCTCTCTGCTCCACATTTTTTCTCTTTTGTATAATGGGGAGAACTCAAGAGGAGGTTAAGGAAATAGAGCAACAGGTATAAGGTGGTTTCCTGTGTGGGATTCTTGAACAGAAAGAGGACATTAAGTAAAACCTGAAGAAATCTGAATAAAATATGGACTTTAGATAAAAATAGTGTATTAATATGGGTCTATTATTGTAATAAATGTACCATAATAATATAAGATGTTACTAATAGGGAATAATAGGGATCCGTGGGTGTGAGGCATATGGGAACTCTCTGTTCTAATCAATCCAAAACTGTTCTAAAATATAAAATTAAATTAAATATTGTTTCTTAAGTGGGGAGAATATCAGTACCTTGCCTCACAGTGTGTAACAAGATTTAGAACAGTGCCTGGCACATTGTAAGGACCATCGTTTGCTATTATTGTTTTAGGATTAGTATCTAGACCAAGATAATTGTGTTTTCTGTGTTCCATGAAACAGGCTAAATAATTTCTTTCAAAAATGAGATGGTGCTATATTGTTAGAGTAAGGTTGTCTGAAAATGTTATTGCAACTCTAGTTTTGTCTCACTCCCAAGCTAGGTGAAGCCAAATAAAGTCACTAAACATTCTCTTATACCTCAGTATTTCTTGGTTTTTAGATTTTCAGACTGATTTCTGACAACCATCCTACCATCTACACGCAGTTCAAATGAATAATCCAGCTTGCTTATCTGTGAACAAGAAAAAAAATACTTGTAAATATAGCTTTGAAACATGTCTTGTTATGTTAAAAAATGTTAGTGGGTTCCCTGTTTTAAAAGCACCTCTATCTCATTTTACCCTTTTCTTGGAAAAATCAAACAGACTGAGTTACAGTGACTCTTCCTTTGCTATGTTGCACCCTACAAGGTAGTCAAATTGTTCATTTCTTACATACTCATGGAGATTCTCCTCTCAATGAAAGAACAATGCTTTTATTCTTAAAGAATGATATAAGACTGGCCACTGTAGGAAGTGAGGCTTCTTATGAGAATGATTGTGTCAAGGAAGGACGTCCAGATTCAAGCAGACCATTCCCACCTCACCTGAAGGGTTTGAGTCAGTTGGAAGGAAAGCAAGTTTGGAACAAAGTGTTGCCCGCTTTCTCACCTGAAGCAATGCTTCCTACCCGAAGAAGAAAATGCTGTTGTCTTAAAGGGAACTACTCTTCTAGACCTTCTGCAAGCAAGACAGGCTTATGGGTCCTTAGAAGAGAGCTTGAGGATGGAATGCTGTACTAACAAGAAATAAGCAAAGGGTGGACACAAGCCACAGTGGGGATCTTCTGTGTCATAGGGAAGTAACGTGCAGTGTTTCATTAGGGAAACCAGACTAGGTCATTCGGTACAAAAAATATTTTAAATAAAAATATTTAAATATTTTAAATAAATAAATATTTTAAATGTTTTAAAATATTTTAAATTTAAAAAAATTTTTTAAAAAACCAAGGTCAAGGCCTGGGTCTGAGTTTAGAGATTTATGAGTCATCACTACCCCAAGCTCTTAATCTGAACTATCATCTAAATGGACTCCTTTTTTGGACTTCCCTGAGACAGAGAATTTTCTCCAGGAAAACCCATCCTGAAAGGTCTTTGAATGAGATAATACACTTAAAATACAGCAGGAAACAAATTCACACCTGGATTCTTAGGAAATCTAGCTATAATGTTGAAGTTTGATTTTGGTTCTTCTTGACAGGAGCTTAGGTAAAATTTCATGAAACTTTCAATATCTCTATTCTTTCTTCTAGCACTTTTGAAACTATTAGGTGGAAATGGATCTAGGAATGCTAATAAGTACATGAAGAAAAAAGGCTTTCCCTAAGCACACAATTTTTTATTTAATTGATTTTTTAATTGTTAAAGAAAGGTAAGCAATTTTCTTCACCGTGGGGCATCCTGAAGTGTTTAATAGGTTAATGAGCATTGTGATTTCTGATACGGGAGATTTGATCCTCTGATTAACTAAACTATAAGAACATTTCACCATCAGGGCAAGAATTAACAGCTCTCTTCAGAACAGACTTTGGGAGGTAATACTGATATATTATTATGATCTAAAGTCCATACTTTATTCAGTGCTCTTCCTCCAGTGACACCCATAAAAATAAATCATTCTATTGGTTAACATTTAAATCCTGTCTTCCTCATCCTTAACCGCCTAAAGTTTAGACCCTATGCCATCTCGAATTAATTTACACCGTCCAACAAATATCCAGTAATCCACCAATGTCTGGACTGAGACCAGAGCCAACAACTGCCTTTTCTACATGTTACTCTCCTAATGCCCAAGATGTCATAATTTTATCAATGTGTGGCAATATTTGCCAAAAAACCAAAAGACTCTCCCAAAATATTTGCAACTAACACAAATTTTCTTCTACCAAAAAACTTCCATTACCTGTGTTTTGGTTGGAATTTTAAAACTTTGAACTCCTTGACATGAAGAAAAGTATTCAGTACTTAAAAAAAATGTTGAAACTACAGTTGAGCCCTCTGCTGCAGGGAGTGTGAATTAAAACCCTGGAACACTCTCCTGGGCTACCTGGCCGGGGAAGGGACTACCTGCCAGCACAGCTTCGACCAGAGAAATTCAGAGACCACACGTTATGGGACAGACGGGCTGTTTTCACACTTCCTCAAAGTCCCCCACATCTGACAGCTCACTCAAGGCATATTTTATCTGAAAGTAATCACGTCCAACAATATATAGATTCATTGATTCATTTAATTAACATGTCAGCTGAATTTGCTTTTTTTAAAAAAAAGATTTTATTTATTTAAGAGAGCATGAGCCACAGTCGTTAAGCGTCTGCCTTAGGCTCAGGTCATGATCCCAGAGTCCTGGGATCGAGCCTCTCGCATCGAGGCCCGCATCGAGCCCCGCATCGGGCTCCCTGCTCGGCGGGAAGCCTGCTTCTCCCGCTACCATTCCCTCTGTTTGTGTTCCCTCTCTCTCGCTGTGTTTCTCCCTGTCAAAGAAATAAAATCTTTAAAAAAAAAAAAAAAGAGAGAGAGCATGAGCCAGCAGAAGGGCAGAGAAGCAGGAACCCCGCTGAGCAGGTAGAAGGATATGGGACTCGATTCCAGGACTCTGGGATCATGACCTGAGCCAAAGGCAGATGCTTAACCAACTAAGCCACACAGACACGCTGAATTTGCTTTTAAAGCCTTCTTATCTACCTTCTTTTCCAATTCTTTTTTTTATTTTTTAAGATTTTTAATTTTATTTATTTGAGAGAGAGAGCGAGAGAGCAGGAGCTGGGGGGATGAGCAGAGGGAGAAGCAGACTCCCCTCTGCGCAAGGAGCCCGATGAGGGGCTCCATCCCAGGATCCTGGGATCATGACCTGAGCTGAAGGCAGACACTTAACGACTGAGCCACCCAGAAGCCCCTCCTTTTCCAATTCTTGAGACATCACCAGGTTAACATTTCAAATACTTTGTTAGAATAATTTACTGGTTAGCCTTTTTAAGAATTCGAGCATTTGATGATGCTCAATCTCTTTCCCTATTTGACTTTGCATAAACTTACTGGTAGGATTCAGTGAGTGGACATCAGCAACAATCAGAAAAGTCCATAAAACGGGAGCTGAAAGTAGTAAATCCTCTATGGGCCTCCTCAAGGATATTCCTTAAACATAGTCATTAATGACCATTTCTCCCAGCTTTTTAGAAAATAAAAACCCTCTCTGCTGTTGGCAAATGCATGAATTACATCTTCAAGGTCAAAAAAAAAAAAAGTCCGGAATTCTTCTATTTTGCAAAGATTTTTTAAAAATTAAAACATGCCCGTCTCACCTGCCTTCTTACAGTGCCCTGATGAGGAATGTATTTTTTAAAAATCTGTTAGGGCAGACTCTTTTGGTGTTGAAACTCATCCCAATGGTCTACCTGTGCAGCTAGAGAGGATGGTAGGACCATGGGGATTTTCCAGGCTTTCTTTTGCTCCTCAAATGCTGAGTCATGGGGAATTACAGAGCAGAGATGCCAGCCAATCAGACTTTCACTGAACTGAAGGAATGTTAGCAATGCAAGTCTATAGATAGTCTCACCATGAGGCACTTGCCTGGATAGTTCTGACCCTTCCCTTCTGCTCCAGAACACCTTTTGCACAGTGATGATTCCACAGGACTCCACAGGTTATTACAGCCCACTAGAACTGACCATGACTCTTACTGAGGGCAGGCATTATCTGATACCTCTATGACATGTGTGGAGAAATCACTGATGATGGTGGGGTTATCAGTAGAGACCGTCATTATTCTTGGAGTCTTCCTAGAGCCCTTCATTTCTCTCCTTCCCTACACAAGACCCATTTGTAGAGCCTGTCCATCTTGGAAGTATGTCCATAATCTAACCATCTCTCACTACGTTCCTTGCCTGAGCTTTCATCATCTCTGGCCTCAACTACTGAAAAAGCCTCTGATAGGTCTCTGTGCTTGTGTCCTTGTCTGCTCAGAGTGATCCTCTCAAAACATAAGCTATATCATGTCCCGCAAAACCCAAAAAAACTTCCCTTCTCTATCAGAATACAAATCCAGAGTCCTACCCATGGCCCACAAGGCTCTCCTGATGAGCTCCCCACCACCCCCTTGCTTCTCCCGCCTGCCCCCTAATACCTCCTCAGGCTCACCCACTCTGTCCAACCCAATCTCACCAACCACCTTGTCTGTTCCCAAATACCGCTGCCCAGGACTGTGTACTTGATCTTCCTCCAGAGAGCCCTGTGTCTCTCTCCTTCACTTCCCCAAGGTGTTGCCTAATACCACTTTATCAAAGCCTTCTCTGGCCATCGCCCTCCCGCTCAGTCATTTTCTGACCCTTTACCATTCTTTATGTTTCTTAGCATGCATCACTGCCTTAGCATGTATCATTTATCTTTGTTTGTGGGTTTATTGTCCTTCTCTCCCAGGAACATAAGCCCTATAAGGGAAAGATTTTGTCAGTTTTAATCAATGCTGTATTTCCAGAACAGAGCTTGGAACAGAGTAAGATCTCAATAGATAGTTGCTGAATGAGTACGTGAATGAATGAATAAATCAATCAGAATCCATTTTTACTAGTAATACCACTGCCCATTGCAGCCCCAGAAATAAGAGATGGTGCTCATCAGAAAAAAATATTTGCTTAAAACCAAGGAATCCTAACCTCTGGTTAGACTGAATTATCTTTTAAAAAGAAAAGAAAAAAATACTTAGCAGTTCTGCAAGCTGTGAATGAGCAAATCACTTTGCAATCTGTGTGTTCACAAGGACTTCTTGCCATGGCACACCCTTCACTTCATAGATTGGAGAGTGGGGCACAAAGAGAGTTCTGAGTCAAGTTAGGAAAACTCACTTTCACCAAGATTTTATGAAAAATCTTGTCTTTGGAATTTTTCCACACACTCAAATGCAGAAGGAGCTCAGTTCTTATAGCCTTCAAAAGCATTTCCAAAACCTGAAGTGAGTGAGTTTCTCAAGCAGGCCTCACATATAAGACATACATCAGACTTGCCAAGTAAGAGCTATCTTCCCTTAACCAAGTGTGACTGAGTCCTAAACTCCAGAGTTGGGTGGAGAGTGACTGCTGCTCGAGGAGGAGTTAATCCTGAGTCATTTCCTGGCCCCAAGACATGCCTGTGACCGCCCTCTCCTGGACCCAAAGCCGGGTCTGGCTCACACAGGCCGTGTCACCCTCCCCCGAAGGGCCGGGCAACAATCTTTGTTTCACTTGTTTGTAAGAGCTTTGTACCAGACTTCAGTCAGAGAAGGACTACAAAAGGATTGTGTGATCCAGGACCACATTTCTGTCTCGTGGCTGCTGGTGAATGATCCAAGGATGAACAACAACACAAACCGAGAGGAAGACAGCTAGATGCAGAGCTAGAGCTGGAACTCGGAGTCTAGAGGCCGAGAGGCAACCTTTAGACATGTCTAAAGGTTCCTTGGAGAATTTCATTTCTTGCTGACAGCTGCTTGATGATTCTATGAACATCTTTTATCTGTCAGGAGGCAGTGGGCCTGGTGATGCTAAGTTTGGTTTGGAGGGAGCCTTCTGTCTCCAAGGCCCTGCTGCCTGAGCAGCTCTGGGACACTGGGCAGTTTATGTAACTTCTCATGTCTCAGTCTCCTCATCTGGTAAACGGAAATAAAGCAGTTCCTACCTCATAGGGGTATTATGAAAATGAAATAAGGCAATATTATCAAATGTTTAACAGTGCCTGGCAATAGGAAGAGCTCAATAATGCTAACTACAGTAAACAAGAATCCTGAGAGAAATCAGAAGGGGTTTGCCATGAAAGGGATGAAGGCTCTGCCGAGGTCCCACCTTGTACAGGTGTGGGGAGTAGCTGGGGGCAGTAGGCAACTCCACCTGAGGGCAGGAAGCCAGATAACCATCAGGAAGCATTTCTGGTGAACTGCCTGCCTAAGGGGATACAAGAAGAATGGGACTAGAATCTCCAAGTCTTCTGTAGTTTGTCATGTTTTTTTTTCTTTCCTTCTCATTTTAACTAAATAGAACCTTTTATACCTCATTCACTTCCAATTCTGTGTTCCTTTTCTTTTTTTTTTTTTTTTAAGATTTATTCATTTATTTTAGAGAGAGAGTGAGCATGTGAACAGGGGGAGGGACAGCGGGAGAGGGAGAGAGAGAGAGAGAGAATCCTCAAGCAGACTCCCTGCTGAGCACAGAGCCTGACACGGGACTCACAACCCTGAGATCATGACCTGAGCAAAAATCAAGAGTTGGACACTTAACCAACTGAGCCACCCAGGTGCCCCTGCATTCCTTTTCTTAAAGTAGGCACCCCAAATCATATCATCTTTAGACCTTTCACAACTGGATTCATCCCAGAGTGATCTTCACCATAATCTTGAAAAGTAGATATTATCTCCATTTCTCAGACTATACAGTGCTCAGAGATCAATGGTATTCCCAGCGATATACCATAGGACCTGGCAGGACTGAAATCGAACCCAGGTCTCTCTACATACAAAATGTCACTTCCCACTACACCCAACTTCCTCCCATCATGAGCATCATGAAGACTTCAAAAAGCGAGCTCCAGACTCAAACTGAACCCATGTTCACAGCAGCATTATTCACAATAGCCAAAAGGTGGAAACAATTCTAATGGGTATGGACAATGAGTGGATAAACAAAATGAACTTTATCCACACAATGGAATATTATCTCTGAAAGAGGAATGAAATTCCAAAGCATGTGGATGGACCTCGAAAACCTTAATGCTAAGTGAAATAAGGCACACACAGAAGGCTTTATTGAGTGATTCTACACATGGCCAGTTACCTAGAGTAGTCAAATTCATGAGGTAGAAAGAATGAGTGGAGGTTGGTGGGGGCCAGGGACACAGGAAGTTATTGTTTAATGGGTACAAAGTTTCGGTTTAGGATGACAAAAATTCTGGAATTGGTTAGTGGTGAAAGTCACAGAACAACCTGAATGTACTTTAAGCATTGTTCTACTTTATATTTTCTCTTAAATATTTTTTCCCACCCTATCTTTTAAGGTTTTTCTGAGCTTTCATCACAACCCAAGCAAGGGACCTCTTTTCCTTCTCCTAATTGCATTATGTAGCTTCCAAAAGCATCCATTCATTTACTTACCGATTTACTCAATATCCATACAGAGCATGCTTATAAGAGGTAAAAGTCTAGACAATGAAGACATAAAATTCATCCATTGACTTGATAAATATTAATTCACTACCTGCAAAGTACCAGGCTTACATCATTTGCTGGGACCATGAAGGTAACTGAGGCACAGTCTCTGCCTGATGTGTAGCAAGAATTCGGTAAATACTTGTTGGATAAGCAAATGCCTTAAAGGAGCGCCCAGCCTCATGGGCAAGAGAGGCAAGTGTTAAGCAATTACAAGCAGAGTGGAAAAGGCTGTCTGGAGAAAGTCGGCGGAAGAGACCGAGTCTCTGCCTGGAGAGACCACAAAGGTCCTCCTGTGGACACTACTGGCTCTGTTGAGACACGGCAGTGAGCTGAGTTAGCCAGCGAGAGGACTGAGGTGAAGGCGGGGCCCTCCAGGCAGTACACTGGCACGGGCAAGGGTTTGGAAGTAGGGGAAGGAATGAACTTTGCGGGGTTGCAATTAGAGATGGGGTATACACAGCCGGCAATTATAATTTTAAGAACTGGCAGGGAAATCTATACATGGGATGGTACAGGGTCCTCCATTTAAACACAGGGTTACGTTGAGCATCTGGAATTCCCCCAGGACCTTGCCGCTGCCCACATCCAGTTGGCAGAGGGACAGGAAGATGGTCTGGACCTGGTGTGTACCACTCTCACTCATATTCCATTGGCAAGAGCTGGTCATTGGAATTCTCTCACAGTTAGGTAGCCTAACTGTGCTCCCAGGCAGAAGAGATTTTTGGTGGCAGTTAGAACCTTAGAGAAGTTCCAGGAAGTGGTCATATCCAGAGTTGTACAGGCGTCCCTGAGCCCTGCTCATTGCCAGGGAGAGCACTGGGCAGACAGACAACTCAGTCACCGGAGCAACACTAGTCCGATCAAAGTCCTTCAGGGGGGCACCTGGGTGGCTCAGTGGGTTAAAGCCTCTGCCTTCGGCTCAGGTCATGATCTCAGGGTCCTGGGATCGAGCCCCACATCGGGCTCTCTGCTCAGCGGGAGCCTGCTTCCCCTCTCTCTCTCTGCCTGCCTCTCTGCCTACTTGGGATCTCTCTTTCTCTGTCAAATAAGTAAATACAATCTTTAAAAAAAAAAAAAATCCTTCAGGTACTTGGGGCAGTCTTGTGGGGCGTAAGATATTAGCTTCCAAAATGAGATCTGACAAGTGCATATTCCATCTACAGAAAAAGGTAGATTTCAAGTAGAAAGTTGTCAGGAACTATGAAGGGCTTGAGATTTTCCTTGCAGGCTAACAAGTGAGCTCATCACAGATTCATGGATGCTGATAGATGCAAGAGGTGACGAGGTCAGAGATAAAGGACTATGTAATTCACAGCAATAGTAGCGGCCAGAAGGGCAGCACTTTCTTCCACCAGTTCCCCAAGGTCAAGTCCCACAAGGTGACACAAAGGGAAGGAGGGGACACCTGCACACGTGATGGCCTGTGTTACAAGAGCGGAGCCCTGAGTTGAGGGAAACTGAATGCTTTATACTGGGCCATAGCATGCTCCTGTTCTGGAGGGGTGACGTGATTTCTGTCTTCCAAAGCTGTAAGCAATCTGTTCTTTGCCCTACACACTGACTGTGTCCCTACCTTCAAACATCCTTGAAAAGAGAATCTAGAACAAAGGCGGTCAGTGCCTCTGCTTGCAAGATACGCAGAAATGTGAGAGATACTTGTAGAACTGTCTTCCAGGAAAGAAGTTCCTTTTTAGCCAGGAGTGTTCTTCAGCGCGCAGCTTCCTTTACCAGATCCTGCTCCACGTGACTTCCAGATGTTGGCCCATCCCAGGCTCAGTTCTCAGAGCTCTTCCTAATCTACACTCCTTTCCTTGGGATCTCATTCAGCCTCTTATCTTTAAGTCCCCGTTGGTGATCCCAAACTTAACAGTTTACACTACAACATCACCCCACTCCCAGACTCAGATAGTGAACAATGTGGCATCTTCCCTTGGTTATCTTCTAGAAGTCTCGAGCATAACATATTTTTGATCATCCTCCACAGGAAAATGGATCTTTCCCCAGCGTAACCCCTCTTAGGAAAGAGTATTAGATGTTCAGTTGCTCAGGCCAAAAATTTCTCTTTCTTCTGTATCCACACCAATATTCCATAAGCCTATTCTGTTTTCTTTTCTTTCTTTTTTTTTCAAAGATTTTCTTTATTTGTCAGAGAGAGATAGTGCGAGGGAGCGCACAAGCAGAGGGAGTGGCAGGCAGAGGGAGAAGCAGACTCCCCACTGAGCAAGGAGCCTGATGCAGGACTCGATTCCAGAACCCCAGGATCATGACCTGAGCTGAAGGCAGATGCTTAGCTGACTGAGTCCCCCAGGCATCCCAAGCCTATTCTATTTTCAAATTATAACTTGCATCTGAGCACTGCTATCCTTCTACAGTACCACGTCCTAGTCTCAACCACCTTGTCTCTCTGTCTTAGACAACTGCCATAGGTTTCTAATTGGCCTCCAATCTTCTAATCTTGCCCCATACATTCTAACCTCCATGGCAGCCAGAATAATTCTTTTCACATGTAAATCAAATAATATTATTCTGCTTTCAACCTTCCAATGACATTCCAAAGGCATTTAGAATAAAATTCAAGGTCAAGAGGACGTACCCTCTGACCTCTGCTGCTTGTGGGGAGACCCACTAGGCTGCCTCTCTCTTCTTGTTCTCACTGTCTTTGAAAATGCTGAGCATGAGGCTGTCTCAGGGCCTTCGTACTCAGTTGCCCAAGTCAGTTAGGGCTCTGTCAGATGTCAGGTGAACAGAGAACTCTTCCTTGACTATCCTAAATAAAATAACACGCCCTCACTACCCCTCTTTCTTTTTAGCCAGCTTTATCATTTTTCTTCACCTTTATTACTGCCTGATTTTAAGCAGCAGCTTAAAATATATGCTTCATGAGTTAAGAACTTGGCTTTGTTTACTGACATATCATCTGCTTCTATAACGATACCTGGCAGAGAGTAGATGCTCAATAAGTGTTTGTTGAATGAATGAATGAATGAATGAATGAATGAAAACAGTTAATATGAGGTACGGATATGGAGAAAATATCAGGGGCACAGTTATTTTATGCCTCGATCTTTCTTCCTTAAGCTAAATCAATTGATTTCATACTGTATTTTTCTCCCAAAAGGCATATCTTTCAGCTCTTTAATAATTCTAGTTTCTCTCTACAGGATTCTTGCCATGTTCTTTCATGTTCTCGTGTATGATGGAGTTCAAAATTGAACATAGCCTTCTGAGAAGAACCTGAGCAGTCTATAATTAGTTTTTCCTCTCTCCACAGGATTCGCATGCTTGTCTAGAAATACACCTTTAAAAGCTAATCTCCCAGGACAAACGCCCAGCCACAAAGAAGCCTGTCCAAGGTCAGAGAGTTTAGAGAGTAACAAAGCGAATATTTGATTCTTACCTGTTTGCAGTTTTTACAAATCCCCAAACATTCTCATGAATACATTGGGAAAAATATATAATCAACCTCATGAATTTAGCCATAGATTGTATCTATTTTTCTTTTTTAAAGATTTTTTTTATTTGACAGAGAGAAACACAGCGAGAGAGGGAACACAAGCCAAGGAAATGGTAGCGGGAGAAGCAGGCTCCCCGCCAAGCAGGGAGCCCGTTGCGGGGCTCCATCCCAGGACCCTGGGATCATGACCTGAGCCGAAGGCAGACGCTTAACGACTAAGCCACCCAGGCGCCCCCAGATTGTATCTATTTTAAATTGGTCACTCTTCCTTTTAACCAGTGAATATCTGTTACGTGCCAAGTGGTGAGATAGAGGCTGGGACAGAGAAAAGAGTCCTTGGTTCCTATCCAGAAGGACGTCAAATCCTGGGCACCTATCATGTCTGTTTCCATTGTTGTTGTGAAATTATCTAATCTGACTCTAATTTCATTTTCATATATTATATTTATTTCCAATATCACTTTTTAATTAAGGATTCTGTACTCATCGAAAGAATATCTTTCATTCAGTTTGAAAAACAAAGGAGCACAGTGTTTTGCTTTCCCTAGCCTGCCTTCTATTTTAATTGTGAAATAATTTTTATTTTTCAGAGTTCCTTTCAATTTTCTGCAAAGGATTTAACAATGGAATACAAAAATCTCAGGTATATTCCTTTAGCTCATTTTTAAAGCCCTCCTTACATATAACTTATATGTTTTTGTTTTATTTATCACCTTTACCGGTGCTACTAAATTAAAATTATTTTAGGAACAACTTTAGATTATATTTCCATTGCTCTTTTGACATTTTATTGATCAACATTTCACTAAACATATTAACTTTCTCTAGGATGCAGAGAGACTAAGAGAAGTCACACAAAAATTTCTACTGAATGAATTTCCCCACCTTCTTGGTGATTGTACACCTGCCTTCCTTATAAGGAGAACAAGGAAGTAAATCATGTTGAAGTTGCTTTTAAACACAGCTTTCCTTCTTTACCTGTCCAGGTAGCCTGTTTTCATTTCAGTCTTAATGAAAACTTTTAAATTTACATCTCAAGTTTCTTTCCAAAGCAGTGTAAGTAGTATTTAACATTTTACACCTCAAGAAAGAAAGACTTTAACGATGTTCAGCTTTGGTCTTATAATGCTGAAGGTAATTCATTTTTTAATCTGTCTGCACAGCGAGAACTGAAACGAATGGGGATTGAACTGCTTTGCCTGTTCTTTCTATTTCTAGGAAGGAATGATCACGTACAAGGTAAGACCTAAGCTTTCCGATATATTGCTTTCGTGGTATGCTTGACAAACCTGTCATTTGGTTCAGAAACTGAATCTGAAGTCATTTTTTATTTGATCTGTTCGATCGCTCCTTTGCCATTGAACAAATGCTTTAACAAATTACTGGCAGAGCAAGGCTGTTCCCACAGCAAATGCTCTAGGCTTCAGGTAAATAAATACAAAGGTTGCGCGGGCATCTTAATGAGGAGAATTAAACAGCTTTACTACACAATAGGGCTCCTTAATTCCTTAGTGACCATCTTGGTAACTTTTCTAGCTATTCTATTGACAAGGTCTTTCACTTAAGAGGAACAATCTCGAGAAAGAAGAATTTACTTTAAAAAATCCATTCGTTTCTTGAATAAAAAAAAAATCATGCATTTAAGAGACATATTTTTTATTGGTTGCAAATAATTTGGATGATAGTGAATGAGGCTAATAAACATAATGAATGGTCCTAAGTTTGTGAGAGTTGAAGTAGTTTTGTGTTTTAAGAAAAGAAGAATGATCCCTTTTGGCTAAAAAGACATGTCTTCTCGGTCTTCTCCACGGGACTGAAGTAAAACAGGAACTTTTTAACAAGTTGCTAACATTTTAAGGACTGATCTCTGAAAACTAACATCAACTCTGATGTTGCTTCATTCAAGTACGTTAAGAACTAGACTTCTTTCTCCTAAATGAAAATGACTGCGAATGTGCTGAATCCCTTTGTCTTGCTGGGTTTAAACACAGGTGGCTGTGCCGTGGGAGGTGCAGAAACCTGTGAAGACTGCTTACTCATTGGACCTCAGTGTGCCTGGTGTTCTCAGGAGGTAAACAAACCACCTCAGCATGTTGGTAAAAACTGCAGTTACCGGTTATGTGGCTTCCGTTGATGATCGTTCCGGGACCATCCCGCTTTCTGTGGGGAATAGGAGTCAGACAAATGGGGAAAGGAAAATATAAGTGTCAATACGTCACAGTGTCATTCACGTGATTACCTCCAAAAACAATTTGCCGAGGTAGCGAACGTCAAATCATTGTGAAATTACCTAACTGGGTTCTTTTATTTAACCTGATTCCGCCTCTTAGTTTAAAGTCATTTCTCACTGGTTACATGTCAAATGCCAAGGCTCTGAGTAATCAGAGATCATGGAGATGATATTTTCTAAAGTTAAATATACACATGACTTCAATATAATAATTGCATTCCATCTGGGAAGCAGGATCCACGGGGAAAAACTGCTAGGTTCTAAGAGAAGTCTTCTAGGTTTGGGGCAAATTTTACTTCTCGGACCGTATCCAGTTCTTTTAAAAATTAAGCTTTCGTGAGTTTGGTGACTGAACCACACCGATGACAAAGCCCGAAGCAGACATTCCTTATCTGATCAAACTGAAAAGTATGTGAAAGTAACATAAGGGGTGGGGGCACCGGTAACAGGGAATCCCAAGTCACTGCCTCCTGTGACTCTGAAGAACAGTCTGTGATTCCTGGTAAGAAAGAGCTGCCTTAACTCTTTCTGGATTTAAAACAGTTCTCTACCAAATCTCATAAAGACTATCTGAGCACAGATGAAAACATACAAATGCCGGGTTCAGCGAGAACTGAGTAGCCAGCTCAAAGGGGAGCAAACCTGGGTGCCTGGCTCAGGAGGAGGAGGAGAGAACTATTAAGACTCAAATTCCAGGTTGAATGTATATGGTGGATGAAGTCCTCACAGGCGCAGAGCCTAAGCCAAGCTTACTCCCCCACTACTGGCTTGACTGATGGGCCATGCATAAAAGTGTGAAAGAATTATGCTTTTTTTTGAGCTCTCGTATCAAGAACAGTTTTCAGGGGCGCCTGGGTGGCTCAGTGGGTTAAAGCCTCTGCCTTGGGCTCAGGTCGTGATCTCAGGGTCCTGGGATCGAGCCCCATATCGGGCTTTCTGCTCAGCGGGGAGCCTGCTTCCCCCTCTCTCTCTCTGCCTGCCTCTCTGCCTGCTTGTGATCTCTCTGTCAAATAAATAAATAAAATCTTTGAAAAAAAACAAAACAAAACAGTTTTGAGAATATACCAAGAGGGAAAACCCACATATTTTTGTTGTTGTTGTTGACTCCCTGAAGAAGAAAGTATTAGTTTCATGCCAAAGACATAAAATAACAAAGCAGTCTAAATGTAGGACTACCTGTAGAATTTTTATTTAAATGCATTTTTTTGGCATTAATTTAAGAGAACTTCTTAAGTTACTACTGATAGTTTTACTTGTGGGTGATACTTATTAGCTGAATCACTGTCGATTTTATTTTAAAGATTTTATTTATTTATTTGAGAGAGAGAGAGAGAGAGAAAGTGCTCAGAGTCACAAGTTGGGGGAGGGAAAGCGGGAGAGGGAGAAGCAGACTCCCCCCTGAGCAGGGAGCCCGACACAGGACTCCATCCCAGAACCCTGAGATTGTGACCTGAGCCCAAGGCAGACACTTAACATGAGCCACTCAGGCGCCCCACGAATCACTGTCAATTTTTAAGGCTAGATTATTCTAACTGCCCTCTAACAGTAGTAGTAGTTGAGGCAACTGAAGCAAAAAGTACATTAGGCCTCTGTTTAGAGCACATTGAAAAAAATGGGTTCTATGGTTACTAGCACCTCTGATACGCTGGCCAACACTGTGGTTACAGGTGGTAGCAGCGACACTGTGCCAAGAAGCATCCTGAGGGGGCGCCTGGGTGGCTCAGTGAGTTAAAGCTGCGGAGGGGGGCAAGACACCCTACCGCGGAGAGGTAGGACACCCTATTGCAACCTGTCCCCAAAAGTGAGCTAGATATCTGCAAGACCACGCTGAACACCCATGAAATCAGTGGGTTAAAGTCTCTGCCTTCGGCTCAGGTCATGATCTCAGGGTCCTGGGATCCAGCCCCACATCACATCAGCTGTCTGCTCAGCAGGGAGCCTGCTTCCTGCTCTCCCTCTGCCTTCCTCTCTGCCTACTTGTGATCTCTCTCTCTCAAATAAATAAATAAAACCTTTAAAAAAAAAAAAGCATCCTGAGGTCTTGTCAAGCCGCTGTTTGCCTTGGACGTAGCAGAGGAAGTTACAGTGTTCACTATGCTTAGCCCAGTGCCTCAAATACGCACAGGTCTGACTGACAGATAATGAGTTATATTGTAAAAAAAATCAATTTCATGGGAGCCTGGGTGGCTCAGTCTGTCAAGTATCTGACTCTTGATTTTGACTCAGGTCATGAGCTCATGGTCATGGGATCCAGCCTCACGTTAGGCTTCGTGCTCAGTAGGGAGTCTGCTTGAGATTCTCTCTCTTCCCCTCTCCCGCTACCCCTTCTTCCTCACGCACACTCCCTCTCTCAACTAAGTAAGTGAATCTTAAAAAAAGAAAAATCAGTTTCAGAAGAAATGTAACTTCTTTAGTTGGTGAAATTGCTAGAGTGGCTTAGAGTTCTAAGAGATGAGGAAAGATAATATGCCCATTGGTTTGCTTCTTTTCAAACATGAGAGTCCATGAGCCTAAGGCTTGACTTTGCTTAGAGCTAAGAGCACCTCTAGAGCAGCCTTGGCTCTCAGGTAAGACAGGTCCATGTTGCAAGGTTGTAATGGCCACGTCTCTGCCTAGAAACATTCATCTCACTGTTTCCTGTCACCACGTGGATCAGAAGGGGCCTGGGAAACTCCTGAGGCCTACACAAATAAGTTGCCTTTTATACCATATTCTCTTTGGTTGCCTTTCTCCACCTCCAAATTCTTGGAGAAAAGTTCTATAAGACCTTGAACTGGGACACTTTGAGGCACTGAATTTAAAGTCCCCAAGAGGCCAGTAAGGCTTCAATAGTGAAGGTAATGATGCATCCACGAATTAAACCCCAACAGAGAGCTAGATAGGGAAATGTCACAATCTTTTGCCCTTTCAGACTGCACAGGAAAGCCTCTCTTTGCCACCAGATTTGGTAATAGACACACTGAGAGCTAAGATAGTCCAGGAGCCTACAGGTCAACCCAAACAGGTAAATCCATGGGATGACATTAACTCTAGAACCCAACTGTTTCAAGGATCTGGTCATGGCACAGAAGAAGCTTTAAAGAAGTGAATATTAAAAACAAAATGGGAACACCAACAAAGAAAAGACCACTAGTTGAATTCAACTAGACCTAATTAAAAGGAGAATCCGATTTTACTTGGAATTTTACTGGCAGAATTCTCCGGTTATTCTGCTGAAACTTAATTTTAGACCTACAATTAGCATCAGGCACACGGGAATGTGATATACTGAGTATGGCGAGATGCCTAACTAGCAAAACAAGCAAAAAAATGTTTTTTGTCTTATAAACAAATGGAGATTTGTCTTCTTTGTCTTTTTTTGTCTTTTTTTAGAATTTTACCCATCCATCTGGAGTTGGAGAAAGGTGTGATACCCCAGCAACTCTTTTAGCTAAAGGATGTCAACTAAATTTCATCGAAAACCCTGTCTCCCAAGTAGAAATACATACAAATAAGCCTCTCAGTGTAGGCAGACAGAAAAATAGTTCTGACATTGTTCAGATTGCGCCTCAAAAGTTGACTCTTAAATTGAGACCAGGTATGTTATGATTTACACGAGCATTGGCTCATGTAAATAAAGCTCATGCCAGTTGTGGTAATACCAATATTGAGCTAAGATATCTTGTACCATCTTACATATCATTGATTATTTTGACTCAGATTTCCCATTCTTAAGGAAATAGAGAATCGCTAGCCTAACACTTTTCTTCATTCACATCGGTCACTTGCACTCCAAACGCGTTACTAAAATGAGCTTATCTAATAGTAAGCATTTGAATTACTCAAGTGTTGTAATGTAGCCTTAAACTCCTCTTTATTTTCTTCTCTTTTGCTAAAACCACATACAAAAAATTCAGCTTATCTTCCATCTAAATGGAGGCTAATTCTCCCAAGGAGATATAAAATATCCTAACTTTTACCTCCTTCAGTAGCTCTAAACTCGCTGCTGAAGGATTTTCGTGGGCTCATTCACTTGTAAACTTTACCCGATAGTTTATGAAATCTTAAGTATCTTCAGTAAGTTCTCACTGAAATGAAATAGCCAAGTGGCCCAGTAATTTGCCACTCACGAAGAAGTCTCGATGTATTTTCATGGATTTGCTTTTCTCCTGGGGGCTTTGCAGGCAGTGAACAGACTCTACAAGTGCAAGTCCGCCAGACAGAGGATTACCCGGTGGACTTGTATTACCTCATGGACCTCTCGGCCTCCATGGATGATGACCTCAACACAATCAAAGAGCTGGGCTCCCTGCTTTCCAAGGAGATGTCTAAATTAACCAGCAACTTTAGACTGGGCTTCGGCTCTTTTGTGGAAAAACCTGTCTCCCCTTTTGTGAAAACAACACCAGAAGAAATCGCCAACCCTTGCAGGTAAGTAAATGATTCTCTGGCATTTTGGAACACAGATTTTCTGTAGAGATAGCCCCACTCTGAGCTGTGCTTGGCAGGAGCTTGCTAGCTCCCTGGCATTTCCCTCCTGCCAGGTTGGATCTCAGCAGCTCTCTCAGTTGCCCGGGCTCCTTGGAACCAAGGTGACCTCATCTTAATACCTGGTTCTAGTCTTGGGTTCTTGCAACATTCTCACGTCTGTATTCCTGTGTAGCAGCTTTTTCAGGATGTGGCAAATTTGGCTTTCTGCTTTGCAGACTAGGGAAGCAAGTCTTTCATGTAGATTCCCATGGCCTGTGTTCATCGAAACCCCTCAGAGACCTTTTAGACTCAATGACAACCATTTTCTGAAGCTATTGGATAGTAATTCACACTTTCTCAGGCTATCTTTCTGTACTATGATGACTTCTGACAAAATAACAATTTGTGCAGCTCCCTCTGACATATTTTGGGAAATGTGGATTTCTCTTACTGCTTGGAGAAGGACTTTGCAACTTTCACTGCTATCCAGTTCAGTAAGAAATTAAGCATTATGGGCCCCATTATAACCCATTATTATCAGCTGTTAAGACCATTTATTATCCAGATGATTGTCAAGGGCAAGTTGCTTTGTGATGTCTTACCTGTATAGTCTATGACATGTTCAAAATCAAATTGTTCAATATCCTTCTATTAAGAAGATCTACCATTTGCTCTGTGCCAGACTCTGTGCTGAAGGTTTCACATACATGACCTCATTCAATCTTCATAATAACAGCAGCTCAAAGCAGGTTTTATCATAACTATACTCAGAGGAAGTAACAGAGGCCCTGCGAGCTTAGTGATTTTCCTAAGGCCACATGACTAATCAGTGATCTGTACCAAATCTAGGTTGATCCCAAACCAAGCCCCTTACTACTATGAATCTAGTATATATGCAATGACTTTCCAAAACTGTATTGACTTTTAATACTTGTATACACCCAAGGCATCATCTCTAAAAGACAAGCACCCTTATAATATCATTTAAAAACATTTTAGTGTGGTTCTTAACAATAATATAACACAGTCAAAATAATTTGACCATGAAAGGAATTCATCACTGATTGTAACTGTTAGGAACTACGTTTGGTTACAAGCATCAGTGACAGTGGCTTAAAAAGGGAGCGTTTTTTCCTTTCTCACATGAAGGGAGTCTAAAGAAAGGCAATTCAGGGCTGGTATGGAAGTACCCACTTCAGGGATCTGGACCTTTTCTGCTTTCTGCTCTGCCATATTGGCTCTTGGATTTTACCTTCACAGCCCAAGGAGTTTTCTGGGATGTTACTCAACACTTCTTCATTGCAGGCAGAAAAGAAAGAGGAAAAGAGGGGCAGATCAATAAAGGGCATTGTCTTTCTCCCCACCTTTTATTTTGAGGTATAATTGACACGTACCAAGATGCACACATCAGAAAAGCTCAGTTTGGTGAGTTTTCACAATTGAATATACCAACATAATTACCACCTAAAATGAGACGTGGAATATTTCCATCACCTCAGAAAGTTTTTTTATGCCATATTATAGTCAGTTCTACTCCCTCAGAGGTAACCACTTTCTGAATTCCATAATTTGGATTGTTTTTTGCCTATTCTTAGATTTTATGTAAATGAAATAATATAGCATATGCCTTTTATTTCTGCCTTCTTTTGTTTGACATATTTCTGAGATTCATCCATAATTTTGTGTTTATCAGCAGTTTGTTCCTTTTTGTTTTAAGTAATAGTCCACTCCATGTATTTACTATATTTATTCATTCTTTCGTTGAGGGACATTTGGGTTGTTTCCCACTTTTTGGTTATCATGAAAAATGCTGCTATGATCGATCACTTGCCTATAAATCTTTGTGTGTACGTACATTTTGTTCTCTTGGATAGATACCTAGAGTTGGAATTACTGAATTGTAATAATAAGTGTCATTTTAATTCTCATAGGAACTATCAAGTTCTTTTCCAAAGTAGATGTGCCATTTTATATTTCCATCAGCAATGTGTGAGGGTTCCAATCATTCCAAACCCTTGATAATACCTGGTACCGTCAGTCTTTCTAATTTTAGCCATTCTAACAGTTGTGTATATTATTGTAACTTTATTTGCATTTCCTTAGTGACAAATGTTCTTGAGCATCTTTTCATGAGTTTTTCTCCCATTCCCATATCTTATTTTGTGAAGTGTCTTTTCAAGTATTTTGCCCATTCTTAAAAATTAGATTTCCTTCTTAATATTGTATTATATGAGTTCCTTGTATATCCTGGATAAAAGTTCTTTGCCCAACAAATGCTTTATAAATATTTCTTCCCAGTTTGTGGGTTGTGTTTTTATTTTTCTAGTAATGCCTTTGGCCAAACAAAAGTTTCTAATTTTGTTGGAGTCCAGTTTGTCAATTTTTAAAATCTTTGCCCAACCGAATATCCCAAATTGTCTTCCTTTTTGTCTTCTAGAAAATTTATGGTTCAAGCTCTTGCATTTTGGCCTATGATCTCAAATTACTTTTTTACGTTTGGAATGAGGAAAAAGCTTAGATTCATCCTTTGTTCCCATGCAAATATCCATTTGCTCTAGCACTATTTGTTAAGCAAGATTTTCCTTTCCCCATCAAATTACCTTTATGCTTTTTTTAAATAAACAATTGACTGCATATGTATGAGTGTAATTCTGGACACTTCATTCGTTTCCACTGATCCGTTGACTATACCCATGTAACCACCAATGCCTTCCCATCTTTATTACTGCAACTTTATAAAAAGTCTTGAGATCAAGAGTGTAAATCCTCTTTGTTCTTCTTTTGTTTTGCTATTCTAGATCCTTTGCATTTCCACAGAAATTTTAGAGTCAGATTGTTGATTTCTTCAAAAAATATACTAAGATTTTGATTACAATTGCACTGAACTCATAGGTCAATTTAGGAAGAATGGCTATCTTAAAAATACCGAATGTTCCAATCATTACATATGACACATATTTCCATTCATTTAGATATTGTTTTCTTTCTCTCAGAAATGATTTGTCAAAAATTTTCAGGATAGTTATCCCACACATGCTTTGTTTGATTTATTCCTAAGTTTTTTTTTTTTTTAAATGCTACTGTTAATGGTGTTTTCTACTTGTTTGTTGAAAACATATAGAAATGCAGTTGATTTTGCATACTCATATTGTATTCTGCAATCTTGATAAATTTTCTCATTGGTTTTAGTTTGATTTTTTGTAAATTCCTTAGAATTTTCTGTGTACTTGATTATGTCATTTATGAATAACAACTTCTTCCTCTTCCAATATGTATACCTCTTCATTCTTTTTCTTGCCTTATTGCACTGGTTAGGGTCATTTTTAAAGTGGAGAGAGATGTCACTTATGATTTTAGGAGAAAATCTTCAACATTTCACCATTGATTGTGTTGTTAGCTAGTGTTTTTTTTTAAATTCTTTTTATGAGATCAAGAAAGTTCCCTTCTAGTGCTTCTTGGGTAAAGTTTTTTTTAAATCATAAATGGATGTTGAATTTTATTTCTTCGATTTAAGGAGTTTTGCCAGAAAATTTCCCCACCTCCTTATATTTGCATCTCACTGGTAGGACTTTGTTACATGGCTACTGCTAGTGGCAAAGGAAGCATATTGTTACCCCAAATAAAGCCAGGATTCTGTTAGCAGGGAAGAAAAAAAGAATGCATTTTACTAGCACTTCAAACAACACTGAGCAAACAGAGTTCTAGAGAACAGATTTATGCTGTATAATAAATAGTAAGGTATGATTACTGTTATCAACTGTTTGATTCACTTGTAACGTGAAATAAACTTGGTTCTAACAGCCTCCTGTTTAATATAAAAGCATTTCTAATGTTCTGGCCTTTTTATTTTTTTTAATCAGAGAATGTTGTACCTGTTTAAAATCTGTATTATTTAGATCTTTGGTATGTTAGGTGTCTTTCTCCTGCAATAAGTTTTGGTAGAGAGTCTAGCAGTGTGGTTTCATTTAGGATTACAAAGTGTCACAGAGGGATTGTTTAAAATCATTCTTTCTGTCACTGGTCAGATAAAATGTAGGAATATGAAGTACAATAATGACAATGGAAAATAACAAGTAAGGAATGTTGCCAGAGAAAACACCTAAAATTAACTAACAAATGGCGCAGCTAAGTGGGCAGCCCATCAACAAGACCCCGACTTTAATCAGATTCCTAGAAAAAAGAGCATTTTAGCTTTTCATAGTTCTGACTGCATTTCATTCATGCATTCTTTTATTTATTCATTCATTCAGCAAAAATTTACTGTGCTCCAACTATGTACCAAGCATTGTGTTAGCATGGGATATCTGGAAGAAAAAGATTTGCACCCAGTCCTCAAAAAGTTGAAATTCTTTGGGGAGAAGTCATGCAATGTAAAATGGTGATATAAGAGCATGAGCTTTGCAGTCAGCCCTGGATTTGGTTCTGATTCATCTACTCACTTATAACATCACCTTAGATGAACTATTTCACCCTCAAAACTTTAGTTTGGAATAACCATACAGATCACACAGAATGGTCATAAGGATGGGGTGAGGTAATGAAGCATTTGGTACTGGCCTTGACCATGAAGTGCTTCACAAACGGTACTTACTACCAACACCAACAGAGTGAAGTTAGGGGGAGACCAGAGTATGGTATAAGATGTGGTGAATAGGGTCCCAAATAAGGATCATACATTTGATCTCTTGAAAGGTCAATATTTTCCCAATTTTTAAAGGTATTTCTTTTATTCTTATTGGCAAAACCACCATTAGTGGGGCACCTGGGTGGCTCAGTAGGTTAAGCGGCTGCCTTCGGCTCAGGTCATGATTCCAGGGTCCTGGGATTGATCCTAGCATCTGGCTTCCTGCTCAGCGGGGAGCCTGCTTCTCCCTCTCCCTCTGCCTGCTGCTTCCTCTACTTGTGCTCTCTCTGTGTGTCAAACAAATAAATAAAATCTTTAAAAGAAAATCACCATTAGTTAAAATTATAAATAACAAGTTCTTTCCTTAACATTATATCTTTTCCTTGCCCATCATATCCTTAATTCTTCCACTTTCTCTGTCCAGATAATACCACCGAGACATACACCCACCAAGAACTCAAATACCAAACATAAAAGTCAATCCTTTGATCAATCCAAACCTTATAATTATGGAATAAAATGTTCTTTAGTAGGAAGGCAATGAGAGGTAGGAGGAAAGAGTGCGGAGTTTTTCAGACCTGGGTTTAAATCATAACCTTGGACGAACAACTTACACTCTGTGAGCTTGGTCTCTTCACCTATAAATGGGGATAATAATATTCACATCCTAGGACAATTATGAATATAACAAACAAGTGTTAATTTTCTTCCTCTCATCAATTCTTGGTATCTCTAGTTATTTTAAGCTAGAGTCCTCAAACTTTTAGATATCAGGACTTTCTTACACTTTTAAAGATTAACACCCCAAATAGCTTTAGTTTATGTGGGTTCTATTTATCAATATTCAGCATATTAAAAATAAAAAGAAAAGTTTAAAGTAATTATTTATTGACTCATTAATAATTACAATAAGAAACACCCTACACATTACCATAAAAGTGCATCTTTGTTAAAAATAATTATATTTTTCTTTTTTTTTTAAAGATTTTATTTATTTATTTGACAGAGAGAGAGAGAGATCACAAGTGGGCAGAGAGGCAGGCAGAGAGAGAGGGGGAAGCAGACTCCCTGCCGAGCAGAGAGTCCAATGTAGGGCTCCATCCCAGGACCCTGAGATCATGACCTGAGCCGAAGACAAAGGCTTTAACCCACTAAGCCACCCAGGCACCCCCAAAATAATTATATTTTTCATAACAAAGCAAACAGTAGCAAGAAGAGTAGCACTGTTTTACACTTTTACAAATCTCTTAAAATATCTGGTTTAATAGAAAACGACTGGATTCTCATATCTTCTTCTGCATTTAATTTGTTGCAATATTTGTTTTGGTTGAACTCCATGAAGAAAGTCAAACCTCACATAGATATATAGTTGGAAAAGAGAAAAGCATTTGATTTCTTTTTACAATGTCTGTGGACATTCTCCTCTGATACTATGTTCAAAGTAGGTAAGAGGTAAAAGTTAGTTTCAAGGGGAATCTGAAACAATTATCAATGAACTTTTCATAAAGCCATTGGTCTGTCTTGCACCTTTTTTTTTTAAAGATTTTATTTTGTTTATTTGAGAGAGCTCTTGTGAATAGGGGGAAGCAGAAGAAGGAGAGGAAGAAGCATAGAAATCCAAGCAGACTTCCCTGAGCGAGGAGCCTGGCACAGGGCCAGATCCCATGACCCATGAGATCAGACATGAACTGAACCCAAAGTCGGAAACTTAACTGACTGAGTCACCCAGGTGCCCCGTCTTACACTTCTAATGGCTCTTTTACTTATGTATGTGATTTTGTAATATAATGCTTCAGGCATTAGGAAAATATTGTTTCAGTGAATTGTGTAGATCTTCCAAGTTCATGACACAGTATAAAAAAAGTCACATTTGTTAATATAACTATAAATCTCATCAGATTAAATCTTGAAGTACTGAGTAGCTATTGATCTCATGTATACCAGATTAAAGTTTTCCAAATTTTAATTTCCTAGTTACCTCAAATTTTATCGTTGGCAACAAATACTGACAGTTGTTTTCCTTGAACTGACAGGCTTGCTTCACATTTAAGAACATGCCTGCTAAATATCCAAGTTGGACTGATAGTTTGGCTGTCAAACATTCTTCCAGGTAAAAACATTCTATAAAAAAAGGGCCAGTTCAGCTCAAACAATTGCGAGAATTTTTTCCCCACTACAAACTTTCTACTCTGGTGTGCTGCAGAAATGCTATCCGCATATTTCCCATGTAGTTACACAGAAATCTTTTTTTTAATTATGTAATTATTTATTTATTTTTAAGTAAGCTCCATGCCCGTGGTGGGGCTCAAACTCATGACCCCGAGTTCAAGAGTTATATGCTCTACCAACTGAGCCTGCCAGGTGTCCCAGAAATATATATATATATATTTTTAAAAACATGTATTCAAGGGTGAAGCCTGAATAAAATTAGTAAGTTTTACTGCTTTATCAAGGATAATCAAGTGCCTCTAGCAATTTTGTTATGATGATAAATACTTGCCAGGAAAAATCCTAAGGACCACTAGCCAGTTTCAAGCCCACTGCTTTGATCCATGGGAAAGCAGCAGCAGTTTTACTTACCATTGCCTTTGCAGCATCAGTGCAAATGCCAACACAGTGAAAAAGACAAATAACATCTTTTATTATTATTAGAAGATAATTTGACCTGAAGGCCTCTCTGAAAAATGTCTCAGCGACCTTTGTGGGACTGTTCACCACACTTTTAAAACCTCTGTTTTAATCTAATCTCTAATGCTTTTTGGAGTGGCTTGCTTTCTTTATCTTCCTTGGATGTAGAGCCACTAAAAAAATTTATTTCTCCACGTAAGAATGCTGAAGTGACTTACATTTTTGAAGACCTTTCCTTAGGCTGTTATCTAAGACACAGTGACAAGAATATATTTTTCCATTTTCATATTTGTAGATAGGTTGTAATGTGTAATATTTAATAGCACAAAGGTCAGATTTTCTTCCTCTATCAAACACTGTGAGAGATTTCTTTTTTAATATCATTCTACATGTGCTATGTATTGTTTCATGTTTTGTTTGTTTTTTAATATGACACCAATAGTGAGGGATTCATTGTAGTTTTGCAAAAGAGGAAGCAGAACCATGAAATGCTTAGATTTCTTATATGTACACACACATAAATATATATGAGTGTACAAAATAGTTTCTTATTGCAAAGGTAATACAAGCCCATGTGAAAATGCAGACAAAAAGAGGAAAAGGGAAATTATTTCTAATCCCACTCAAAAAGATGGTGTTAGCCATTTGGTATATATCATTGTAATCTTAGTTTTTATGTATATTTATTTAAAATCCTAACCAGAAATATAAGTAGTATTTTTTATGTTGTGCTTCCTAATTATTTTTCATTTTAAATGCAAATGTATTGTTTCCTAGGGTCTCAAAATCAAATTATTTGGTGACAAGTACCTACTTCCTTCAATTGCTATGCTAAGAAAGTAACAGCCAAATATGAGTGCCTGTTAGAGGAAGGACTCTGACCAAAATAGGGCAAGTGTCCACTCAAAATTTCCTGGCATGAACCCAAGTCTGATATTCTGCTTTGCTTTAGCTACATGAGTGTCCCAGCACATGAGGCTGTTTACTGAACTAAACTAACATTTCATTCCATTTTCTGAAAAACACAGATTTCTAGTAGGATCTGTCAAGAATTTCTAACCCACAAAGGGGTAAATTTCTTACAAAAAGATAGGAATGCTAGTTCTTTGGTCTCAGAAGATGCTCAAATGCCATTTGGTACGGTGTGAACAAGTAGCCCCAAATAAATGATTAAGCTAACAATTTCCAAGGACAGTTAGATTATAGGGACAATGGTACACCTCCCATAGTTACATACTTTCTATCTCACCTAACCTTCACAAGAACTTTGTGAAGTAGGTAGTATTATCAGTCTTATTTTACAGATGAGGATACTGAGGCCCAGCAGTGGTAAATAATTTGCCCAAGAATAGAAAACCATTCAGTCTTTTTATTCTACATAAAATGCATTTTCTTCCAGCACACTACTCTAGATGCTATCAGAGCAATTAGAACAAATGCTAAATCATTGCCATTTATAAGGTAACAATTGGAAAAGGAAATTAAACCTCTTCCTCATATAATTCTCTTTCTTTCTTTCTTTCTTTCTTTCTTTCTTTCTTTCTTTCTTTCTTTCATTCAAAGATTTTATTTATTTGAAGAGAGAAACACAGCGAAAGAGAGAACACAAGCAGAGGGAATGGTAGCGGGAGAAGCAGCCTTCTTGCCAAGCAGGGAGCCTGATGAGGGGCTCGATCCCAGGACTCTGGGATCATGACCTGAGCTGAAGGCAGATGCTTAACGACTGAGCCACCCAGGCGCCCCCCTCATATAATTCTTTAAAATATATCTCCTATTTGAAGGTTGAAAAACACTACACTGCATAAAAAGTTTTAAGGTATATATCCCCAAACAGCATAAACAAAATTAAAAACCGCAAAGACAAAAGGTTATAAACTTTTAAGAGAAAGTTTCTTAAAATTAAATTAGAAAATAAAAATCAAGAAAATGAGCAAAAGATGTAAGCTGGCAATTGGCAAAAGAAGAAATACAAACTGTAAATAAATATCAACAAATGAGTGGAAATACATAAAATAAATGGAATTTATTTCCAATAAAATGTAAATTAAAGATTAAATTAAGATGCCATTTTTAACTAATCAACTGGTATATTTTTGTTTTGATTTGGCTTGTTTTTAGGATGTAATTGATACAAACTTTTTGGAAAGGAGTTTGCTAATATGGATTGAAAAGTAACCCGGCAATTTCCCTTGAAAGAATCAGTTCTAAGCAGAGATATAGTCTTCAAAGATGTATGGAGAAAGATCACTGAGTCATTTAATTACAGAAAGATTGATGAAATACATTTTTAGTAATATATTATCAAACTGTGATACATCTCATAACTATTAAAATTTACGTTTTTATTTTCTTCTTCACACTTTTATATTAACTCAAACTTTTTTTCAGTTAACATGTTTTATTATTAAGGAAAAAACCATAAGTCTAGAGATGTCATTGGTCAAATCTATGTTCTGTCCTCAAGTATGTGCAGGACTCTGTGTAAAAGTAATTTATGTAAAAAATGACATTAATGTTTAGTAAGCACTTACCTGAAAAGCTCATTGTGTGATGTGCTTTGTATATTTCATCTTGGACCTTGCAACAATCCTACTAAATTGATACTATCTGTGGTCAGCATTTCAGAGCTTCAATGAAAGCTAAAGCAAGATATTAAAAATAAGAGAATAAGGGGTGCCTGGGTGACTCAGTTAAGTGACTGTCTTCGGCTCAGATCACGATCCCAGGGTCCTGGGATTGAGTCCTGAATCAGTCTCTCTGCTCTGTGGAAAACCTGCTTCTCCCTCTCCCCCTGCCTTCTGCTCTGCTTACTTGTGCTCTCTATCTCTCTGTCAAATAAATCTTAAAGAAATCTTAAAAAAATCTTAATCTTAAAATCTTAATCTTAAAAAAATCTTAAATCTTAAAAAAAAATAAGAGAATAAGATTGCCTTCTGAGAATTAAAGTTAAAAATAATAAGTCAGAAAGAAAATACAAGAAGTTCCCTAGAAGCTATAGGCTGGCTCATGGGCCCACCAGGACAGGTGTCTTGATAGAGTTGAAAGACTGAACAGGTCTATAGGTTTACTCATTGTAGGTTAGGAGAATGCCAAGAAAGAGCAGTCCCAGAGGCAAGTATGGGCCACATCTATCCAAGAGCCTTTGCCCAGGCTCTTGCAGAGTTTCCAATCTTGTTGGCTAGTAGGGCTTCCCAGGTTTTTTTTTTTAACTGAGAAAGCTAACTATAGATGAGGGAGAGCCAGATACGATCAAGAGCATCCATTCTGGGGATGGCTTTCTTGGGACACCTCAGGTTGCTAGGGTCCTCCAATTCCCCTTGTTCTGAAGCCTGAGGACATTTTGGATTATGACCTACTTTTCATGAAAGTGTACTGACAGAAAGAAAATAGCTACCTTCACAGACACCAGCATTTTGGTCGCAGCAGAGCTCCATTTCTCAGTGTAAATGAATCCATAGTCATTTTCTGACTTGAGTAGTTGATTCTCATCACTCATGGGAGTTTTGCTCTACAAAGTCTCCAAACACTGACTTAGCCAATGCTAAAACTGCTGCTCTGAGGGGAAACTCAGGATTAGGCTCCTGTGAGCCTCTGGCCATTTTTTTTTCCCCAACTGATCAATACATAACTTTATTTTCTGTGTCTTTCTGTTTAAAGACAACTTAATACATATTGTTGACTCGTTAGCATTGTACTCACAGCCAACAGCACCGTATAAGTCATGCCAGCACAAAGCTTACCTAATGCACATATTTTCTCTGTAAGGCCCACAACAGACTTCTTGTACTTAGGAACACTAGACAACACTTCAGCACTACACTTGAGGGCCATTCTAAACAGCAAAATCACCAACAAAAAGCACAAAAATGAAAAAAAACAATGGCATCAGACAGACCCAGAAAGGACACTTGTTTACAGTTTGAGAGCTGAAGCAAGAACACAGAGCCTTGTTTTACCTGCTGGGAACACGCGAACCAGGTGACTCAAATTTTTTGCCCGTCTGTGTGTGTACATGAGAGATTCAGAACGTACTGAAGGTATTGATTTGGGGGTTAAAAAGAAATTTTAGTGAGTAGTGTGAATAATGAAGACTGACTGTATACCTCAGGCAGATGAACTTAGTGAACAGGAGCCTCACTCTGAAAGATGCTCCAGCTCTTCGTGTGCTCACAAGACAGGCTCCTGAACTTAGAAAGTTGTTCTTACAAGAGTCAACCAGCTCTCCCCAGGTGACATAGGGCAACCTTACTGGGGGTCAGTCTTTTTTGTCCCTGTACTTCTATACACGTGTTTCTCAAACATTAGAATGCATCAGGAAGATTTGAACGCATCACGGAGCCCATCCATCACATTTCTCACTCAGTAAGTCTGGAAGATTATCCCAGATTTTGTATTTATAACACATTCCCATATGATGCTCATGCGGCTGGTTCAGAGACTGTACTTCGAGAACCTCTGCTCTGTACTCTTATCTCCATTTTAGAAATGAACACCCGAAGCTCAGAAGGGTTGAGTAACTTGTCCAGAGTCTCATCCACAACTACTAACTGGCTTTCAGAATAAGATATGGCTGAATTCATGATCCGCTTTTTCTGTTCAACTGCAATATCTTTGGGGCAGATCTCATCCTAACATGGCATTTCTCCCATGTGTCAACTGTTTTAAGTGGTAGTTTTATTCCTAGCCAGGTCCACAACAGTCTGTTCAGTCATTGTTGAATTGAGCTCCAGAACCAAGAGCCCTGCTCTGATTTTTGGGCCCTTGGCAGGCAGGGCTGGGAGTAAAGGAAGGAGCAGAGTAGAAAGAAGATGGGTATCTCTCTCAATCTTGCTACAAGGTGACTCACACTTGATAACAGCTTAAGCTATCAGAATACAAAAGAATTGTTGTCATCACAGAAAGTTAATGGTAGATTTTGGTTGAGAAGCACTAGAAGGTAGTGATTACACACACACACACACACACACACACACACACACATGCACACACACACACACACACAGAGGACTAGGGAGTCTGATGTAATTATCTGTTATCTGAGCTTAAGCCAAAGTAAAACACACAGTAAACACTAAGTAGTGTAGCTAATACGGTCAATTCGGAAGGGGTAAGTGGGAGATGCTGAAACAAGCTTAACTGGGAGACTAGTAGCCAAGTTCCAGAGTCAGGCACTTGAGGAAAATCCATCTTCACTTAAGATGAACTTGCTAGGCTACTAAGTCCATTACTTGTGTATTGTATCATATTTAATCAAGAACATTTTTACATCTTACTTTTGCAGTAGTATTCCGTACTTTTGCTTACCTACATTTGGATTCAAGCACATTTTGCCATTGACAAATGATGCTGAAAGATTCAACGAAATTGTGAAGAATCAGAAAATTTCTGCTAATATTGACACACCAGAAGGTGGATTTGATGCAATTATGCAAGCTGCTGTGTGTAAGGTATGCTGAGGGCTAACGCAAATTGCATCTCTTATCAGCAAGTCTACTTTGAAAAGCTTAGCTAACTTTATCTTTCCTTTAATTGCCATATTTCTACATTTCTTAAAACAAAAATTTCCAAAAATTTGTAATTCAGTCATGTTGAAACAGATACTTTTTAATGTCTGATATTCAGATTATCTAATAAAATTATAGTAGTGTTGGGAAAAATTGCTTAAAACGAGAGTCACATATGATTAATTTTTCGAAGATCAAGATTAGATTAGTCTTTGAGTTAACCATGGTAAAAATAAAAATCAGAAGCAGAAATTAATGAAAAAAGTAAAAATGTCCTGTATCAGTATAAACTTCTACATAAGTTTAAGATTATGATTAATAAGATTAGATATCTATTGTTTTGAACCAACAAAATAAGTATCAGAAGCTACACTGTCCCTGCAATAATGCAGGAACCCCATTCCTCTTTGACAATCAGGTATCCAAGGGAATGATTCCCCTTCTTCAGATGACAGCTCTTTCTGGAAAATAGCAGGAAATAGACAGGGCTGAAAGCTGTGGAAGGGGGGTGGTTAGCAAGACATTAAGGAAAGAAGGAAAAAGATAAAGTGGGTTGGCCCTGTCAGGATGAACTTTTGTCCCACTAGTTCCTGGACTAATATCAATTGAAGGGGAGAGCTCCACTTAGAAATAGACAATAGACCATCTTAAAAACCATACGCTGGAGGTCATACTTTGATAAGCAATTTCTATCTTTATAGTACATTTATAATTTTTGTATGGTATCAGTAGAAAGAGAAAAATGTGCCTAATTTTGGGTGACATTTAATAAAACACTGACATTTTAATAAAACACATTTTAAGTCCACTGTGTATTGCGTTCTTACCAGTTTTGCTTCACTTGGATTGGGATAATCTATGACCTCCTTCATTCCCTCTCCTCATTTTTCTGATACATTGAAAGCTGGACAGTAAAAATAATTAACTATGTAAAAAGCAAGATCAACTGGATAGTGATTATAGTGGAACTGTTTTTTTCTGAAGCATAAATCATCTGAAAAGTGTTATCCAAGAAAAAGCAACTGCCATAGAATTTCATGTGTTTAATATGTTAATAATTATCAACTCGCAATAGATTAAAAAAAGGTCAAAATCAGCAATATAGTTTTTATCATCTGAATGTATCCAATCGTAATTGATCTGCTCTCAATAAATGCCTGCCTCTATCCCATATGGTCCGAATGTTTCTTTCTTACTGTAGGAAAAGATTGGCTGGCGGAATGACTCCCTTCATCTCCTGGTCTTTGTGAGTGATGCTGATTCTCATTTTGGAATGGACAGCAAACTGGCAGGCATTGTCATTCCTAATGATGGTCTCTGTCACTTGGACAACAAGAATGAATACTCCATGTCAACCATCTTGGTGTGTAACCTACACTCTACACTGTTTCCAGGGCTGCAAGTAGGCAAATGAAACAACACTCATTGCAATACACAGCAGAATAACCCACATTTGGTGAAAACAGTGCACATTTTCTACTTTGAGATGAACAAATTGTCCTATGAGCTTCCTATGGGAACACAGGTGGGTGCGGTGGGTATGTGAGAAGTCTGGGTCTACTATGGCTTAATGATCCCAGAACCTCCTTGATCTTTCAAAGAGCCCAAGGTCAGTAAAAAGCATTGCAGCCAACTCATTCTGTTCTCAAAGACAGCCCCAGAAAGGGGGACTGAGGCCAAAATAATAATCACCTATGAGTTTCTGTGAATGATGAGTCCCAGAGTTGTACCCCCTAAATGACATCATGCTTTTAGGTACCATGGTGCTTCATGGGGAATAGCTGTCAAATACTGCTTGGCTGGTGTTTATTCACATTTGGCTTATTTGTGTCATTTAAAACATTTTAAAAACGCTGGTGACATTCAAAGGAAAAAAAGTTCTTGACTTGTGTGAAACACGGTAAAATTTTCAGAGCTCTTTGACATACATGATCGCATTTGATGCTCCCCAGAACCCTGGGTGTCTGTTTTCCTTGTATGGACCATGAGGCTGCCACTCTTGTACATGTGTTGTTCCCTCTGCCTGGAATGCCTTTCCCTCTGAGGCTGCTAAGAGACTCTTAATTATCCTTTAAAACCCCACTCAATCATGACTTCTCCCAGAGAGCCCCTTTTCCCTTTGCTGAGCCCCAAAGTGATCATCCCACCCCTTGCTCTAGTACATAGATGTTTTCTTACCCATCATTAGATGGAAATGTGTTCACTTATGTTTGTCTGTCTTTCTCTAACATGCATTCCTTGGAACCAGGACTGGTGTATTATCTCTATTTCCTGCCAGCACAGTACCTGGAACATAGTGGATGTTGACTATGAATGAAATAAAACTGAATTATGAAACAGCAACGTGGGAAGGTCATATTATCCACATTTAACACTTGGGAAAATAGAGCACAGAGCATTAAAGTGACTTCTTAAAATGACAATGCTATAGAAATGTATGAAAAAAGAGAGAGAGAGAGAAGAGAAGAGAAGAGAAGAGAAGAGAAGAGAAGAGAAGAGAAGAGAACCCAAAATACTAATAACAGATTGGAAAAACTATTCTTTAAAAAAAGAATTCAGTGAGATATAGATAGATAGATAGATAGATAGATAGATAGATAGATAGATAGATATAAATGTTTAATACAGTGATGGTAATTAGTTTAAAAAACTAATGGTTCACAAATCACCTGCTACAATTTGTTGACTTAAATTGCTTAACTTCAACATGAATTTTTCCCCTAAATTTTGACCAATAGTAGTCTTCAAACTTTTATCATATAAATTGCCTTTTCATATTACAATATCCATGAGAATAGCCACAGTTTTTTAGCCTTTGAGTGCCAAGAAATTGTGAGACATGGATCTCTTTTTTATCACTTTTTCTTGCAACTATTCAAATGCCCCATTAATGGACATCTTGGAAAAAGCAGGATCATAGAAACAAACACGACTTGTTGCTTAGTATGACTTTCTCATCTAATAAATGTTCAATTCATTGTTTCTCTATAAGTTGCTACAAATGCACAGAAGTCTTGGGTTATCTCCATGTTTGCCTGTAGCACTGGACTCACTTGGCTCCAGGGGCCACAAAATAATAGGACATGTTCCTTGGCCTTGAGGAACACACACACACTATCACTGTGTGAATTAAGCCAACTGCCGTAGGTCAAACAGAAAACAACACTTGTCCACTTAGAAAGGGCTTCATGGTGTGATCCTTGCTACACCCCCATAGCAGTTGAAAGTGGAAGAACGTGGAGATGGGAGGGGCCAGCTTTGGGAGAATTCAGGCTTAAAGGTGAAGGATTCTTGGTGTTTGGGCAGTTGAAAAAGCAGAGAGCACTGAACATGTTGGACTCTGGAAGATTTAAATTATCTGGATTCTACTACTGTTTACCAATAAAAATCCAAATTGGATGGCAAGCATGTATTACACAACCAGATATGCAGTTGGGTCCTTTACCTGAGTATTTTAGGCAAAACTGCACTTTTCCTTCAATTTGAATCTTGGGCCTAACGAAGATATAAGGCAGAATTACTTCCAGGGTGCTGAGAATATGTGAACACGTTAGTGTCCAGGAAGGCTTACTTCTCAGCCTTCCTCCACTTTGACTGACTTCATGATCAACATATTCTTAGTTTCATTGTTTGCAAGCTACTCTTTCATATGAGTTCTCTCTTTGTACATTATTCACATCTGGAGTCATACAACAGCCAAAAGTGCTGCATGGTTTTTAACTTCGGCAAGTAGAGGCCAATCATAAATTTGATTAATTTATGCCTTCTTTATTTTTGAAAGAACCTGTATCACTTGGAAATGAATGTGTCAATGGAAAAAAAGTACACTGGGTTTTCAGTTGTCCTGTAAAAATATTGCAGGATCCCATGAAACTGATCAGTGACATCAAAAAGTCAGTAAGACCAAACCCAAACCGGTGCGGTGCAGGAATGTCTTAAATCAGATGGACACAGGAACTGTAGTGTATCATCCTTCAGCAGGCTGTCCTTTCCTCTGCCCTCAGTCTGCCTCATCCAATTCCAGTCGGAGTTTCTGAGCTACCTGAGTCCCCTCGGTCACATCTGTCATCCTCTCTCCGCTCCTCCCCTGACTATAACATTCTCTACAGCTTGAGCCTGCTGCCAAGTGGCACTCAGAAGAATTGTGTCTCTACCCTTGAAAATATGACATACTATAAGTCTTTAAATAAATTCCAAGTGCCCTCCTTAGAAGTGACAGACCATAACACACCACATGGCCAGGCACGGACTCTTAGGAATTAACTGCATTTATAAGATTTAGGCAACAATTATTAAACCAATTAAGTGACTAATGCTAATTGTGGTTTTTTTTTGTTGTTGTTGTTGTTGTTTTAGTTAGAATCAAACCAAAATGCCAAACTCAGTATGGCATCTTTGAAAGAAGCATTCCTTTCTTTATTTTATATACTTGTGTTAGGATGATACTTAAAATCTTTATGTCAATTTTAGGAATATCCAACAATTGGACAACTGATTGATAAACTGGTGCAAAATAACGTGCTATTAATCTTTGCTGTAACCCAAGAACAAGTTCATTTATATGAGGTAAGCAAACACAATTTGGGGAATTCCTCTGGGGAGATTACTCGATGTGAAACTTCAACATGAACTCTGAGGGTTTAATGCATGGAATGCCATTAGATAATCATGAATACTGACAAATATACAGGACACTTGGTAAAATGGATTCAGTTACTGTTGGCAATTTAAATTACAAACCCAGGGGCACGATAGAGAGTGGGGAACAGAGATGGTAGGGCAAGGAAGAAAGAATTTGAGAACACGGTAAGTTGTAAGGGCACCAATGAATGGAGGAAACACCTAATAGAAATCAGTCTGTCTTCCCTTGAACTGTTCCAGCTGACCAGGAGGGGGTTAACAGAGAATGGGAGCAGAGTTGACTTGAAACTTTCAGACATCTACTGATCAGATGCATAGAAAATATATGAGTAGAGACATAGTTTCAACCATTAAGAAATAAGAAGTTGAAAGAAAAACTTGTTAAATTGGGCCAAAATATATGTTCTCCTTCCTAGTAGCTGGCTTTGCAGTTCAAGTTTGGAAACACCAGATGCAGAAAGGGAACTGTTTCCTGAGATGCACAAACGCTCATAAACCACTGCCTAAACTGTAAAATACATATGCAAACACAAAAGGTTTCTGTGATTTCATTCCAGCCCATGAAAACAATATGTCAGCATACCATGAATCAAAGTAGTAGCAAATGATTTATTCCTAAAGGGTGGTTCCACAGAGAAGTAAGGAATCTCTAGCCTGGGCCCAAGAAAATGTAGAGAAAATAGGTGTACATTAAATTGTCTATGCCTTCTATGCATAAGCTTCAAATACTTCTAAGTTCAGAGTTTGCTTTCCCCTTCTTTTGAAAGGACCTCTTAACTCTCTTGGTGACTTTACAGGGCTCAGGAAACTCTGAGATTATTTCACAGAAGGCTTTGATTAAATGCCACTCACTGCTAAGGACCATACAGCCCATGAACTTGCATCAGGTTCTGTAGAAAGGATCCAGGAGGAGATCCTATCTTGCATTTTTAATGAGAGAAGGGTATTGTACTCCAGGTGAGATTGCCTTCTGCTGAAAACCAAAAAAGTCCTTGGCAATCAAGCTGCATACTCAAGGCCTTTGTTCTACTCAGAGACCAAGTGGGTTCACCCGATCTGGGCATTTTTTTTAAGGCTCTTTAGTATGTGATACTTGTTTCCAGTGGTTTTAAGTAGTAGAGTTGCAGTAAAGATTTAAAAAAAAAATACCCCAAATACAATAGGGACCCTATTCTGCCTTTGATCCTTAAGGCTAGTGGGAAAGGACCCTGGAGGTCACAGCACCTCCCCCACAGCCGGTTCCTGTTTACAAGGGGGAGGGGAGTCGCACAAAACTTTTCTTAAAAGGGGATTCTGGGAAATACGATTGATGATCATCAACATAGTCGTCCATAACTCACTTCGGTAATAGTCTTTAAGACTCACAACTCATTTACACGCCTCCTCAAAACTGCTGTTAAAAAGACAAAAGAAGATGAAAAATAACCATGTGGCAAAACAGAATCTGTCGGATTTAAGTTCCTTACACCGATGGTTCCCCTGTTGCAAAGGAAATGATCATTTCCAAGGAAAACACCAGATTAGAGCCTGCCTCTAATGTAACAGCAGGACATTTATTTTGCCTGCCTACTAATCTCATTATGAGGTGAATTTATGTTCTGTCGTGATCTGTGGTCTTTACCATCCAGGCTCCACTAAATTCAAAGGGACATTTTCAAGGAGCCATGCAGCAGACCAGGGCAGCAGCTCACTCCACGACTCTGATGCTTTCTTTCATCATTTTATTTCTATTTTGGTGGACTCATCATTCCATCTGCATTAGTGGGGGCGGGAGTGGCAGCCTGGTCTAAAAATAATGACAGCCACAGTGCCCTTCCCTGAAGGCTTCACACAGCATGAAAACACTGATCTCTTGTTTTATTGATAATGAAAACTGAAAATAAACCAATAATAGCTTGTGTTGCCTTTCCAACTAGATCCCTCTAGTAAATCTCTTAGAAGGAGCCCTCTGTGAGCAGGAGGACCGTGCAACCTGATGTTTCGATAGCTTTGATAGAAGGAACCTATCTACTAAAGAACCACTGAAAAATAAAACCAGTCATAGGATAAATAAAGCAACTAAGTTGTTGGATCTATGGAAATTCTAGAAGGCAATTTGCTTGCCCCAGTTCTGTGTTAAGCACAGTTATGTGCATACAATCTAGGCAGGGGATGGCTCTGATTCAATGGCGGGCCCCTCTTGCAGCAAAGACACAAAGAACCGACACTTTATGTTGCCCATTCATGGAATGCAGGAAAAATCACTGGTTTTGGTTTTGGCGGGGTTTTTTGGGTTTTTTGGGGGGATTGGGGGTAACTCTAGTAAGATGCTCTGGACTGTCCGGATATGCAGTGTTGCTGTACTTTGTGGTAAACAAAGAAGAACAAACAGTGGAAAGGATAAAGTAAGCCGATTTGCTGTCAGTTCACCATGACTGCAATGTGCGCCCCAGACTCCAGCAAACAGATGATTTTGAACAAACTTATTATTATGAATAGATGCCTGTTTGTCCAATTACAGGGTTCAAAACATAATGACAGATAATAGACTGAGCAGTAGGTAGTATATTACATTCTAGTGCTAAACACCACTTTGAATCAGGATTCAATTACCCAAGCTTAAAAAAAAAATTATCTTCTCTGCTGTTTTCAAATGTGTACTGTTAATTTACATTAAGATAGTATCAGGCTACTAAAGCCCAATTGTCTAATTTGACTAGTCTTTTCTTCCTAGTGAGATATTGAGATAAAAAGCAATTAAATTAGCGTTCTTAACTACGTTATCAAATCATATTATTAATCACCTGGGATTCGTTGCAAGACTTGGAAAAATTCTAATCTTTCAAAATGTCTACATCTGGCTGGAAAAGATGAGTTTTGTGAAGCTGATAATGATAATTATTATATATCTAGTATTTACAACATATTGTCGAAGCGTTAGAAAGTAAATAAGACATTGGTAATGAACACCTCCAGTTTAGACGCTAATGTCTATGACTGCTAATTGATGTCCTTATGGTTATTAGGACAGAGTGATGTATCTAAATCATAAGGACAGGGAACCCATGCCAGTTTTAATACCAACAAAGTGTCCTTCCCTCTGGAGGTGAAATACCCTCAATGATGGCCTCTTTGAGAAGAATGATGGGTTTTGCTCATCTTTCTGTTTAGGCTATTTCTTGATACCAGTAGATTTTCATCTTAAGTCAAATTGGATCAAAGTTTCTAAATAGTAACTTGGAGTTTAATGTGACAAACACCTGTCAAAGTCGAGGGAGCCCATGTGCAAGAGCAGGGAGAGGGGTGCCCAACCCATTACTATAATCGTCCACAGCCCTGGCTGTCCCTTTCCCCACTCCTTCCATCTTGGGCCCATATGGCACCAGAGGAAAGGAACTCTCTGCCATCCCCCTTGGGACCGACCTGTTGGATAAGCTCAAGAGCCTTCTTACTAGGCTGTAAAAGGAAAATCCCTGAACAAGTAACCCCGTTTGATGATCACTGTTATCTAAGAACAAGCATAAAGAGTAGCCACAACATGCTATGAGCCTGACATTTTTGTGTGGCTTGTGAATATTATCTATCACATACAAGTTTCAATTTTTCAGGAATCAAAAACCAAGTTTTTATTTCACCTCTACTTTCCTTTTTTGTTCATCTTTTGAGCTTTTCACTACAGTAAGAGAGTTGAAAGGATGCAAAGAATTAGAGAAGGACATAAAACAAAAATTGGACCCTTCTGCTATCTGTTAGCCTGTTCTACTATTATTTTGTTTTATCATGTTCGCTACCAGAAAAGATCAAAACAGTTTCGCTCTGATGAAAATCCCTTTTTCTCTGGCTTCAATTTTGACAAAATAAAAGGACTGGACTCTAGTCAGGGGCTCTAAACCTGGGGGAGGTAAATCACCATGAATTCCAGTGATCTACACACCAAGTTTAGGTAGCCAAAGTATAGGTAACTCGGGGGCATGAACAAAAAAGTTGTTCTTTATTCACTCAACCCCATCCTGTAATGAAGTATTCCAAATTTATGCTTTAGTGAATATAAAATCATCTAAGAATAAAAAGAGAACTTCTGGATTATGAGAAATCCCCAGAGTTAACCAATTACTCTTAAGTCAAGTGTAATGGAAAAGGATTTTGATTTCTCTTTAATTGATGGCACTGGGAACAACGACTGAGGAGAGCTAGCCTATGCTTTCCTCATTAATAAAAGCAGCTTGTAGAGAGGGAGGATTTGGAAATAAAACTCATGTCCTCAGATTATCAGGGAAAAGCTGTCGGAAGCATTTACCAGACTAACTAATAAATCACAAACATGAAGTCACCAGTGGTTACCCTCAGTTTACACATAATACTTCTAAAGAACGCAAAGGCTTATGAATCAGAAAATAAACCCAGAGGTAAAAAAACTAAAAAGACACAGATTTAAAGTAAGGTTTTAATGAGATGTCCTACTGGATCACCCCTTGGACAAACATAAAGTGGGATTTTTTTTTTAGGTTTTATTTATTTAAGTAATCTGGGCTCAAACTCTCACCCTAAGATCAAGAGTTGCATGTTCTTCGCACTGAGCCAGCCAGGTGTCCCCTAGAATGGAACTTCAACACAAAGCCCAATTGTTTTAAGACTTACACAACATCCAGAATGTCTAGCCTATCATTAGAACCAATTTGCTATTGACGTCACTCATTCATTCATTCATTCATTCATTCATTCATCAAATATTTTATGAGAACCTCCCTTGGACCAGGCTGCGCTTTGTAACTACAGAGGAAGATAAGACAGTGACTCCCTTAAAGAGTCTCACAGAGCATCAACAGACTTGTAGACCAATAATTTGCCTAAAGAACAGGATGAGGGGCATTTTAGAGGTTGTGTTCTGGACAGACACCCCAAGGCAGAGTTTTGCTGCGAGGTCAGAATTTTCATATCTGTCAATGTTTTTACTTTTTCCTACTCATCGTCTTTGTTAGGAAGGGCAGCAAATTAACTGTCTATTGTAAAACTAGCTTTGATGCTAACAGTATGATAGCATTGGACTAAACCCTTCACTTTATAGCAATGGAAACTGAGAGCCAAAGATGTTATGCAGCTATGACTATGAGAATAACGGGGAAGGTCTGCTGAGGGCTTATTAGGTGGTAGCTTAGTGTTAAGTATTTTAACTCATTTTATCATTTAACCTCCATGGACCCAAAATAAATGCAAATAAAAATAAAAAATAAAAACTGAACCAAATAAAATAAATGAAAATGAAAGAAGTAATAAAAGACCTCAAAATAAAACAAGTTGCCTGTGGGAGCCAAAATTTGGAGCAAAGCACTTTGAGTATACAGGCCTCAATCACTGAGTTAAGTTGCCCTGGAACCTTGGCTGCTGTCCTGAAAGAGCCTGCCAATCCCTAACTACCAGACAACCAGAGAAACAGCCTTGTAAACAAAGTAACCAACCTTGAAAGTCAATGAGCAGTAAAAGCACAGAGCCTAAGGTGAGGCAGAGAAGTGTCACAGATGAAGAGATGAATAGATAGAATTCTTGAAAATGGCAGAATCCTTCAAAACCAATGCACACTTCCTCTCGGGTCCTTGACTGTTGCTGTTAATTTAGATGAACAGAGCAATTTTACAATGTGTGGACTTGAAAAAAAGAGACATTGAGATTCTGTCTTATGGGCTATTTAAGTTCTGAGTGGTAAGAACAGGTCACACAGCTAGGATGCATCATGCCATTGGCCAACACATCCTCAATCACCACTGTCTATGGTAATCCCCATCTGCTATTCCAGCCAAAAGAAGAAAAGGGGACACATGGTTCAGCAAAGACTTTAGGTTTTGTTATGATGATACAATTCAAACACACAGAAAGATAGAGTCATATAATGACACCCACATGCTTACTACCCAGATATCTCAAATCTTAACATTTGCCACCATATTTGCTTCAGATTTTTTAAAGAAATAAGACATTCCAGATACGGTTGCCTGCTGTGTACCAGTACAGTGCTAACCCTACCCCCCTCTTTTCTTCCATAGAAGTAACCAATGCCCTGAACATAGTGTTTATCATGCCCATGTTTATTTTTTGTACAATTTAAAAATCTATAGATCCATAAATAATTACATAATTTTGGCTTACAAGTTCATGCCATACCTATTATTTCTGCAATTTGCTTTTTGACTCAATGTTATGTTTTTGGGGCTGGTTATGATGGTAAAATACACATAACATAAAATGTGCCATTCTAACCATGTTTAAATATGCAGCGCTATGGCATTAAGTACATTCACGCTGTGGTGGTCAATGTTATGTATTTGAGACTTATCCACAGAGATGCGTGTACCTCTAGTGTACTATGTTCTAAAGGCATGCACACTGCATCGAGTGCGTGCACTGCAGTGTGCTCATTCTGCAGCTGACAATGTCAGATTATTTCCAGGTGTGCAGCATTACAAAGGTTGAGGCCATGCACATCCTTGCATATGTGTTCTCCACTGACATCCATGTCTAGGACTCAAGTCCTTGGCTCACAGAAAATGGCATCTGCAAGCCTCCTAGGTGTGTCCAAACTGCTTTCCAAAGTGGCTGTATCAGTTAATCTCCTACCAACACTGTGGGAGTGTGGTCAAAAACAGAAAACAAAAAACACCACACACGTTAAGTTACTTTTTTTCTGATGACAAAATTAATCTTTGTATTTGCCAAAAAAAGAACAGAGGGGAGGTGGATACAGAAAAGCAGAGAAGAAAATAAAGATCACTCATAAACTCACCACTCAGACATAGCTAACCATTCTTGACATTTTAAAATAAGTCTTCTCTGTTTTTGCATGCATTTACATAGTTTAACATAATTGGCATCATACTGTACATATTAAGTATGTTCAGAGTTTTTGAATGAGTTTATACATTTATAGTCTTATAAAAGCATGAAAATTAAATTGCATTTAGTTATGTGTCAAACAATCACTTTTACTGACAAGAATCACATTGGATGAAATCAAGGTCATTCTACAGTATTCCAAATTGTGGTTGTCATACTTATAGGGTATCTGCTTTAAAACAAAGCACACTTGCTCCCAGGCGCCTGGGTGGCTCAATCCCTTAAGCCTCCAGCCTCCAGTGCTCAGCACTGAATCTACTTCAGAATCTTTCTCCCACTCTCTCACTCTCCCTCCCCCCTTCCCCTCTCCTCTCTGCACTCCCGCCCACCCATGCTTTCTCGCTCAAATAAATAAATAAAATCTTAAACAAAAACAAAAACTTGTTCCCTTCCCACTAGCAGTCCCAGAACATCCACAATTACTAAATTTTTACATTAACTACCTGGTCACTTTTTTACATATTCAAATGATACTTAGTTACTTTTTTATACATTCATGTAATAACCTTAATAGGACCAGCAAATTATTTCCAGTATCGTTTTTCTAAACCCTGAAAGTGCCCTTTTGATGAAGACTCCAACATTTTTTCAAAGGCACCTCTCTCTACCACAAAGCGCTCAAAGCTCTGTAATTGTTTCACTCTATGCTTCTCAGAGCCTCACAGAATTCAGGGAATCTTATTTAACTCAGTTGCCCATTTATCCCCTGAAGCCTTTCCTACAGCAACAGTTGGCCACTCTTTCCACACCTGCAAGGTTGGCCCAAATTACAGTGATGCTTCGAGGAGGCTCACCTTGACTTGGATCACCAGACAGGAGTTTAACTACAACCAAGCATTCTTCACATGGCACAGCCTTTTATAGATTACATAGGGCATCAAGGTACAAGGAACAAGTTAAACTGACAGCCCTTGGGCATAGAAAAGTTTGGGAGTATTATATATTTTAATTTTATGCCTAATGACCTAAAAGAGTCAAAAATATGCTACAAGGGGTAACTATTAATTATAACATAGTTCAATATTTTATTTGCCCTTATGGTATTGAATCTTCAAAAAGGTAGAGAGAAAATTCTCAAAGGAGAACATTTTGTTGAGTTTGAACAGTTTGAGCACACTTTATTCACTTACTCAGAAGTTCACATACTTTTTCTATAGGGTTGCCAGATCTAGCACATAAAAATACAGGATATTCAATTTGAATTTCAAATAAACAAAAATAATTTTTTAGTATGAGTATGTTCTGTGAAATATTTGGGGCACACACTAAAAACTTTGGAAATATTACTAAAAAATGGAAAAGAATAGTGTGTGACAATGGAAAAAATTAAAGGGGAGAGTGTAAGACTTTCTTCTATAGACTCTTCAGAGAAGATCCCTTTTAAGAAGTGATTATAGAGCCACAACCTAAAAGTTGAGGAGTTTTCAAGAGGAGAAGGCATGTGCAAAGGCCCTGAGGCAGCAAAGGACTCAGTGCTCAATATGTTTGAGAAACTGATAAAAGGCTAGTCAGCCTGATGTGAGCTAGGATAGAAGAGGAGGTAGTGGAAAAGGTAGGCTAAAACTAGATATCTCAGTCTTGAAGGCCTAGAGAAGTAAGCATGTTGTTATTCCATCGACATCATGCATTTCAAAACATCATTTTTTTTTTCTTGATTAGAGAATAGATGTCACAGGTATCTGACCGACTGAGGACCCCTTATGAATTATGGGTGTACAGTTTTTTTAAAAGATTTTATTATTTATTTATTTATTTATTTATTTATTTATTTGAGAGAGAGAGAGGGAGAGAGTTAGAGAGAGAGAGTGTGCATGCAGGGAGGAGCAGAAGGGGAGGGAGAAAGAATCTGAAACAGACTCTTCACTCTGCATGGATCCCAATGCAGGGCTCAATCCCATGACCCCAAGATCATGACCTGAGTCAAAACCAAGAGTCAGAGGTTTAACCGACTGAGCATAGGTTTAAAAACATAGCAAATTTATTTTCCAGATCATCACAGCCCTTCCCGGAAGTATCCATTTGGCAATAAGAAGGGTGTGGACAGACTATTCCATACTGGACATTCTTAAACTTTGGTGCTCATTAAAGTCACCTAGGAAGCTTTCTAAAAAATCCAATACCCAGGCTACACCCTGATCTGATTAATTCAGTATCTCTAGGGCTGAGACCCAGGCGTCATTGTCGTTTTTTTGTTTTGTTTTGGTTTTGTTTTGGTTTGGTTTTGGCTTTAAGTTCCTCAGGTGCCATGAATCACTCAGGGAGTTTACTGAAACACCAACTCTGATGCATGTAGAGAATGGGGTCTGAGGTTTTACATTTCATCTTTTTTTAACAAGTTGAGATATAATTGACCTATTACATTAGTTTTAGGTGTACAACATAATGATTCAGTATTTGTATACACTGCAAAATGATCATCATGATAAAGTTAGTTAACATCCATCACCATACATTCAAAAATTTTTTCTTGTGATGAGAACTTTCAAGATTTACTGTCTTAGCACCCCTCAAATATGTAATGCAGTATTGTTAACCGTAGCTGTCATGCTGTACATTATATTCCCATGAATATATTTATTTTATAACTGGAAGTTTTACTTTTTGACTCCCCTCACCCATTTCATCCCCCCATCCTCTGGAAACGATCAATGTGTTCTCTGTATCTATGAGCTTGGCATTTTTGTTTGTTGTTTTCTTTTGATTTGATTGAATTATATGGTATTTTCTCTTTCTCTGCCAAACTTATTTTAGTTAGCTTTTACTTAGCATAATGCCTTCAAGGTCTAGCCATATTGCCGCAAATGCAAGATTCCTTTCTTTTCTAGGGCCAAGTAATATTTCACTGTGTGTGTGTGTGTGTGTGTGTGTGTCTGTGTGTGTACCACAACTTCTCTATCCATTCATCTATGGTGGGCACTTAGGTTGTTTCCATATCTTGGTTATTGTAAATAATCCTGTAGTAAACATGAAGGTGCATATATCTTTCTGAGTTAGTGTTTTCATTTTTTTTTTAAAGATTTATTTATTTATTTATTTGACAGAGAGACAGAGATCATAAGTAGACAGAGAGGCAGGCAGAGAGAGGGGGGAAGCAGGCTGCCTGCTGAGCAGAGAGCCTGATGTGGGGCTCAATCCCAGGACCCTGAGATCACGACCCGAGCCGAAGGCAGAGGCTTTAACCCACTGAGCCACCCAGGTGCCCCTTCTTTTTTTTTTTTTAAAGATTTTATTTATTCATTTGATACAGAGAGAGAGATCACAAGTAGGCAGAGAGGCAGGCAGAGAGAGGGGGGGAAGCAGGCTCCCCGCCTAGCAGAAAGCCCGATGCGGGGCTCGATCCCAGGACCCTGAGATCATGACCTGAGCCGAAGGCAGAGGCTTTAACCCACTGAGCCACCCATGCACCCCCTGTTTTCATTTTCTTTGAATAACCACTCAGAAGTGGAACTGCTGGATTATATGGTAGAAATAAACCCGCACATATATAGTCAAGTAATCTACCACAAAGGAGGCAAAAATATACAATATCCCTTCAAGTTCTCTTTAAGAAGGGATGTTGGGAAAACAGGATAGCCACAGGCAAAATGGTGAAACCAGGCTACTGTCTTCCACTACACACAAAAATTAACTCAAAATGGATTCAAGACTTAAACGTAAGACATGAAGCTATAAAACTCCTAGAAGAAAACATAGGTGGTAAACTCCTTGATGTTGGTCTTGGCAGTGATTTTTTGGATCTGACTCCAAAAGCAAAGGCAACAAACAAAAACAAAACTAAATAAGTGGAACTACAACAAACTAAAAAGCTTCTGCACGAAAAAGGAAATGATCAACAAAATAAAAAGCAACCTACTGAATGAGAGAAAATATTTGCAAATCATATATCCAGTCAGGGGTTAATATCCAAAATATATAAAGAATTCATACAAGTCAATAGCAAAACAAAAAACAAAACCCCCAAACCCTAAACAATCCAATTTTTTAAAAATGGGCAGAGGACTTGAATAGACACTTCTCCAAGAAGATGTGCAGATGGCCAACAAGCACATGGAAGGATGCTCAACATCATTCATCATCAAAAAAATGCAAATCATAACCACAGTGAGATAGCCCCTCACACCTGTTAGAATGGCTATCATCGAAAAGACAAGAAGTAACACGTGTTGGTGAGGATGCGGAGAAAAGGCAACCCTCCTGCACTGTTGGTGGAAATGTAAATTGATTCAGGCACTATGGAAAACCATGTGGAGGGTCCTGAAAAAGTTAAAAATGAGGTTTTGTGTTTCTCACAATTTTGCAGATGCTGCTGCTGCTACTGGTCAACCCACCACACTTGTAGTAGCAAGGGCTGATATCTCTTTAGCAGTCCTTGTATATATTCCTGCTTTCTCTTTGTTGGTCCCCCTCATCGTGCTCCTCCTAGTCATCTTTCAAAGTTTTATTACCTGCTGTTTGGTCTGCAAAGCCCATAAGCTGCTGCTGAACCCAACATTGCTTCCCATTTTAAAAGAGCTTTCTAAAGCTTTGGGACTCGCATTTGCCAACAAAGGTCTGCAATGCCTCTCGAAAAAGCAGGGTAATCTTATTAAGGGACGATCTGAAGTCTCCTCAGCAACAAATTGTCAGTGCAGCCTCTTTGTTCTCTAAGTCTCCGTTCTCCAATGCCTCTATGTGCATTTGTTTGTCTCAGCACAGTCATGCACGGTGGGTCCATTCGTCTTCCCTTATCACTCTGTCACCGCTGCCGAGCACTCGTTCAGCTGTGCACGCTACAGCTCCTTGGCTGACAAGATAATTACATTCCGGGGCAGACTGGGAGAAAGACAGGTAGTGCTCAAAAGTTCCGAAGCTGACTACCTAGTCATTGCTGGTGCAGACTTCAAGATCAAGCACCCGATCTAATTAGCACACTCCCTTTGCTGCCTGCCTGACTGTGGAATGCTGACAATTGAAAGCCTGAAGGCAAAGCAGATAGCCTGCAACCCAGAGACAGACATTCATGCTACCTTGTGCCAGAAACAATTACATATTCTTTTTGGAATCTTGGGTGTCCTAGTAACACAGTCAAGCCTGGGGGTAAACTTTTGCATAATACTGGGAGCCCTGCATTTACCGATAATGAACAGGAGAAGAGCAGAATAAAATCCCACAAGAATGAAAGACCTTCTGAAAAGAAGAAAGCCTTCTGATTGCCTTCAGAAGAAGGACTTATTTCAGCAAACCCAGCCCGCCCCTAGCTCCGGAAGAAGCACACTGCTCGACAAAAGCAAAGCATCACCAGCAAAGAACTGTTTTCCTTTGACCAGATAAATAGCACAACACAGTCCCCCCCAGACCAAAAAAAAAAAAAAATTGCTTCTATACATTTACTACTTGCTACGTTTCTTTCAAGATGTAGCCTTTCCATCTGAAAGTGATTATAGCCACAAACCTTTTTCTTCCTTTTTGCTTCAGGTAAGAAAATGTTCTATTCTCTAAGCCACTATATATAAATCCAAGGTATTATTATCGTAACTTTCTAATGAGCCTCACCCTTGATGGCAGTGGGCATTTGCACCAGTTCCTGGCACAGCCCAGCAAGGGCCTGGGGGAGCAGAGAGAGCACTAGCTTTGGAGTCAAGACCTGTTTCTACTCTACAAGGTACTCTCTTCTCCAAGCAAAACTAAGGGTTTACAGGTTAAGCAAATCAAAAGAACCCTTGCAGAGTGTAGGGGGTTCACTTGTATCCCCACAAAAGATATGTTAAAGTTCTAAACCCTAGTGCCTCAGAATATGGTGTTATTTGGAAACAGAGTCTTGCAGATGTAATTAGTTAAGATGAGGTCGTACTTGAGCAGGGTAGCAGGGTAGATCCTTAATCCAACATGACTGGTGTGCTTATAAGAAGAGAAGAGACCCAGAGTTGGAGACATAGAAAAGAGAACACTATGTGAGGATGGAGATAAAAACTCAGGTGAATGCATCTCTAAGCCCAGGACCATCAAGGACCATCGGCAACCACTGGAAGCTGGGAAGAGGCGAGGACAGAATCTCCTCAACAGATTCAGAGGGAGCATGCCCCGTTGACACCTTGATCTCAGACTTCTGGCCTCAAGAACTGTGAGAAAACAAATTACTGTTGGGTTAAGCTACCCACTTACTTATAGCAGCCCTGTGGAACTAATACACCCAGTTAACTCGGGCTTATTTGTTAACCTCTCTCAGGCTCACCGATGACGTCACCAGACCAGAACAGCCACTGCCAGGCACTTACAGTCAGTGGCCTGGCTAAGGGAGCTGGTTCTAGAGCAGAGCACATGAATCCAGCTCTTTCTGGGCTGAATGACCTCGGGCAAGCGAACTAAATTCTCTGGGCTTCAATATCTCGGCAGTAAAACAGAGATAATAATGGACCTGAATGAAAGTGCTTGTGGGAAGAATGAAAGAGATGGGACGGCCCGATACCACAAATCTTAGCTCTAGTTCGTCTTTCCCAGATGAGGGTGGGCTCCGGGTGAGCTCTGGCACCTTAGGACTATCTACATCGTGGGCTCATGTACCAGAACAAAGAACTATATGGAACTGAGGACCTAAAGAGCAGAGTGGTCCCGTCCCATGCATTTCTGTCACTTCCCCAAGGCTATTCCAGAGTGCCAACAATAACAGATGCTCCAGAAGCCTTGGGTTCCTGAGGATGCAGGTGTTTCAAGGTAGGAGGTGCATGGGGAGGCCAGGAGCTTTGTGAGGACTTCTCCACCCCATTGTGAGGCCCCCCAATCTGGTGAATGCAGATCATGAGGACCTGGTCCTGAGACCAGCTCCTGAGGGCGGAGAGAGATTCAGAAAGAAGCAGGCTGTGCTGTGAGTGCCGAGGAGTTTGCCAGTGTATAGCTGCCCTGAGTCCATCCCCAGGCAGAAGAAATCCATGGAAGAATAATTACTCCTTATTGGCCAAACGCCTGAAAGCTCTGAGACCCTTTAAGAATTATCTGTACTTTCTCTAATGTAGGTGATATCTTGAGTACCAGAATCACTCTCTTGACAACAAGAATGAATGCCTCTCTATGCATTTGCTTTGTCTCAGAGCAATCATACATTGTAGGTTTAGCTCTGTAGTGGTCATACCTAGGGGTGGGATGGCAGAGCCATCGGCTGTGTTCTTATTCAACACTGGCAGCTGCTGCCAGTGCTCCAAAGTAGTTGTCCCAGTGTAGACACCCCCTGAAAAGTACTTGAGAGCATCATCAGTTCTTTTACAGTTTGGACATTCTAGTGGGTGCACACTGGCATCTCACTCTATTTCTCTAATGACTAATGATGTTGAACACTTTTGCCATACTCTTTTGCCACTTACATATCCATTTTTTCCCAGATGTCTTTTCCTTGTTGATATGTAGGAGTTGTTTAGATATTCTGGTGCCAAATCAGATGTATGTATTATAGATATTTTCTCCCACTCAAGTGCCCCTCTTCACTCTCTTAAAGGCATCTTTTCAAAACAGAAATCCCTAATTTTAAGTCCTATTTATCAATCCTTCCCTTTATATAAGTAGTGCTTTTGAGTCCAACTTAAGCCATTTTTGTTATCCTTAAGGCAATGAAATTATCTCCCCTGACTTCTATAGTAATAAAAGTTGAGACAATGTCTAGTCTTTTAAGAGTAATAGTCACTGGGAAGCAGTACAAGGGAGGATTCCAAGTGGCTGATTATGCTCTATTTCTTGATTTTGGTGTGATTACACTTCCTTGTTTACTTTTTAAATATTATTGAACTGTATATTTATTACTTGTATGCTGTGCATGTGTGTTATACTCCCATTAAAGTTCCTGAGATAGAAAATGGACAGATAGGAGCTACTAATTGAAGATAAAGTAATGACTATGCATCTATATAGTGAGATATTAAAGAAATACTTGTGGACATATAATATTACATCTTGGGTTCTCAATCTATACAAGCCAAACTTTGACTAAATGTATTTTAGCAAACAAAAAACGTTTAGTAATACAGTATAAGACCAGAAATGCTGATGTTGATTAATAATATAATATTGAAAATAAATGGCACTGAGAATAAAGTCCCTCCATATTAATGAGCTTTTCCAGAAAGAGTTAACCAAGCATAAAGCCTAAAGACAAGCAGAAGTTTGGTTTTACACATTCTTTCCTAAAATGGCTGCTAGCAGATAGATGGCAAGTTAACCTCTCCACCCTCTGATGAGGGGCATGTGTGGCATGATCTGTATAAAATGGTAGCTACTGAGGTGGTGAAGAGACTTTGAGACCTCAGCAGAAATGTCACAACAGTAGGACAGAAGGATCCAGGAGAGTACCCATCTAAGGCAGAAACCCAATCAAGATGTCCAGCAAGGATACAGTTGATATTAAACCATACTCCCAGAACCTAAACCTGGAGATGACTGAACCCAACAGGAAGGGCAGTCAAAGCAGGAATGCAGGTCACATTGGCATGCCCCTTCTAGCACCAAAAGCAGCCAAGAATCTGCCAAGGTCCTTAGTCTCAGTCTCTTTGAAGGAAAAGCCCACCAGAAGTCTGCCTGTGGGTAGCTGGAGTGGCAGGTAAGCATCTGCCCTCAGCCAAGCAGGAATACACACCTGAGAGCTTGTACTAGCAGCCAGACACCAAGAGGCCATGACCTTGGAGACATTCCCTGAGAGGAACCCAGAGTGCAGATGTGAATTCAGGTACTTTCCACTCTATTCTTTGTTGTCTGCCCACTAAATGACCCCCTGTCCTCTGCTTATCCTTCTTCTTAGACAATCAGGAAATTTCTAAGGAGCAAATGCAGACTGTTGGATAAATAAGAAAACTTTTTTTGAGATGGGAGCATAGTGAGCAAATAAATAGGGTTTGATGAAGGAAGTTTAGAAAAGCAAGGTAATCAGTAAAAGCCAATTTTGCAAACATGAGTGAGAAAAGCAACCTCAGGAACTCCTGGGTGGCATGGTAGCAGAAGAGGAAGAAAAATCCATAATTAGGATAATCCATGGGCAGATAAGAGGGAATTCAAGCCCAAGGAGCTGGCATTTCTGATCAGCTCATGAAACCTCATGTTTTTAGAGTTCACCATTTCTAATATCCAAGAGTTATCTTTTACAGTCACAGTGCTATAATTTATCACATCCAGGCATGCAAAATCATCCTTTTTCTAACATTAAACATGTTTAATCAGGACGATTTATAATAGCATTTTAGGGCTTTAATGAAAGAAAGGCATTTGACACATGATATTTACAGTAATCATAATACTGCAAGACTTAAAGTATAATTTTTTACAGTGTCAGATCAGGAAGCCAAATAGTCCATGTTTTCAGTTAATTATTTGCAATGCTTTTGGGAGGAATCAGCATCCAGAAATTAATTAATAGTTTTCCTCTACACAATTGTCAGAGTTATCACAGGGTACTGCTACTAGCTGCCAACTCCTTTATGCCCTTGCTCTAGTAGCAATCAGCAAAGGCGATTAATGCTAAACCACTTGTCCTAATAGCCAAATGGCAAATGTCATACCACATGCAGGATCATAATTATGCTCTAGGAAGTAGAGGGATTTGGCTGTATTAACCAAAAATTAACCCATAATTTAGAGGCCCCTTGAACTAGTACTTGTGGAAAGTACTCCTTATACCTTGGCCTTGGAGAAACCAGGACATTTTTCAAAGCTAGCCATTTTGTGCAAAGCTAAGAGCTATGAAATTCTTTTCCAGAAAGGTCCAAACCTTTCTTCATCAAGCTTTAAAATTTCCTTTTGCCTTCCCTTTTGGGACCAGTCAAATTTACACACATTCCAGCTCCACTTGAGTGAGATTCAAGTTCATATTTAAGTATTCACTGTTAACCACAGGTCTCATGCTTCACGGCCCTTTTGACATGTGTTTATTTGAAAAGGTGAGTCAATGAACCAGTGCCTTCATCACATTTGACAAGTTCTACCTGACTCAGGGAAACAGAGTGGGGCCCACCTTCAATAGGCAGAGATGTGGGGCACCAGGTAATGGGAGGAATGTTACCTGGATTACTGTTCATGACTTCTTCAAAAATAAAATGCAATGTCAAGGCAGAGTGACAACTGACACTTGTAGGAGTTTGGATTTCCATCAACTTCAAACTTAAACACAATCATAAACACTGAAATAAGTGAAATATTATAAAACCCACCAACTAAAAGCACCACCCATTTTTCCATGTAAGAGTTGTAGAAACCTTGGACTTACCCCAGGTACCTGCCTCTAGCAAGTGCCTGAGACCTTCTAGAAGATGTTGGTGTTCTAATGTCACCCTGGCTTCATTTTTTCCTCTCTTTGCCTCCCCTTCACGTGATCTATTTATCTAGTATCACAATTATAATCAATAATTACTATTAATTCTAACTTAGTCTTCTAGTACATCTTCTAAGCTACTTAAATCTTGTTGGGAATAAGACAGGATATCATTATCTTTAAACTAGAGGGGGTGCCCTAAATCCCTCACTCAAAACTTATTTCTCTACGTGCCATTTTAATAAATTTAGTCATCTGATTTCACAACACACAGCAACTCAGGAGACCACAGCTGACAAAAAAAGCGTGGTTGTCTCTTCTTGATGTAGCACAGCGTATCAAGCCTGCTTAATATGTGTTGAATGTAACAGTAAATGAATGAATGAGAAAATTGAGTGATTTTCTGTGAGTGTGAGTGATACCTTATGGCTTAACAAGGAGAAGATCGAAACTGTTTAAAAACAAATAAAAGAAACAAAAGCATAGCAGTTGGGGTCCACTTGGTATGAGTGTGATCTACCCGTGGATTGTGGAAGTATTTGATGATTATAGAACTATAATTAGTATTGTTAAGTATGACTGTTTCTTCAAGAAAACAGTCTAAGTATGCTTGGGAATCTCTAAGAAGACAGAGATGTGTACCATACCCTTTAGAAAACTTTTCATTTGCAAATAAGTTTTAAAACATAGAACTTAAGGGAAGGGTAATCTTCAGCGGTCTGGAAAATTCCTTTTCTTGCAATGCCTCATTTCCTGGTCATGCTCGATACCTAGAGTGCTGCTGAACTAACGTGAGTTCTCTGTAGGTGGGAACGACATCTAGGGAAAAGTAGATAAGTGGAGAATGCAGATGGTTTAGAGATAGGTTCTGACTGATTCCATTGTGCTGAGTGGAGATCAATTCCAATCAAACCCAGCACCATGGTGACGTCCCTAAAAGAGTGCTCATTACCACCAGGAAAGAGGGTTAACTGCGAGCCTCCAAATAACTCACTCCTTTTCACCACCAAGTGATTGACAATTAAGACCCCTGAGTTGAACAACTCACAGAGCAACCTGATGGCAGAAAGGGGCCAATGTGGAACTTGGGTTTCCGTAACAGTACAAAAAAGAGAAGATAGCTCCTGGTAGCATGCTCAGAATTTTTTGGACAAAGGATGCTTTGCAAATGGAAGACAGTGCCTAAGTGCTATTATTATATGAGACTTGACTCCAGTTGTGATATAAATCACAGTTCTAGACCAAGGCAACCACACACCCTTGATGTCCCCAGTGGCAACTGCGGACAGTCCACTTCCCACTTGTGTACAGGAAGGAGCACCAGGCAGGTCCACCGTTTCAGGAGAAGCACTGGTTTACTACCAGGATCCTGTTTCCCCAGCCAGTTAAATAGAGGTGATCTCAACCATCAGGCTGAAACCCACACTTAACATTTCTTGATTACAGGGAGCAGATTGACTTATTCTTTTTTGTTTACAGAATTATGCAAAACTCATTCCTGGAGCCACAGTAGGGCTACTTCAGAAGGACTCTGGAAACATTCTCCAGCTGATCATCTCGGCTTATGAAGTATGATATTTTATAGTTGGCTTTTTTTTTTTTTTTTTTTTTTGCATTTCTGTGGTATTCAAAAACTAAGATGTGTTTTAGGCAGCTAAATGTACTCGGATTTGTTAGTGGAGAGAGTACTTATCCAAAGAAAATCTCTCTGCATTAATGCAACCAAAATATCAATTTTGTTCTCCTTATTTGCAGATAGTCTTCCTGAAAGGTGAGGCAGAAGGTAGAAAAGTCATAACTTTGATCATGAAGTTGAAGTTATTTTTGTAATAATAACCAATAGCAAAATTTTAATTTCATTGAAAAGGCTCCATAAGCCCTATGATTAAGCTCCCCTCTTCTCTGCTTGGAAAAAAAAAATAGAGTTTAAAATACCAGTGAGTTACAGAACTATGTGGAGAACTAACTCCACAGGCTTAATAAGACTACCTCATGACTCGAAGAGAAAAAAGGCACCAAAGACTTTGTAGATTTTCTATTTTTGAGAACCAAGGAATTTTTCATTTTTGTGGATATATACATATATAGAGAGACATATATCCATATATATACATAGACATAATTTTTTTTGCCTTGACTTTGTAATTTAGTACCAAAGGATAGCATTCCTCCCTTAAAATAAAATGCATTAGCTATAGGGTTGCTATGTTCTCTTGCTTTGTCCTTATTTCATAACTTAATTAATTAATGGTAGATGGCCAGTTACCAATTCTTTTTTTATTTTGTTTCCTAAGTACCATTTCCCTTTTTTGCTTTAGCCTACAAAGAAAAAATACTACATGGGCACATACGCGCACACACAAAGATGAAAAGGAAGCTCTAAATTAGAACAGGAATGAAAAAAGTAAATTTTTATAAAGCAGTAAAGCTCTAATAGTTATTCTAAAGAGCAGTTACATAATAACAAATAAATAAAATTCTAATTTTGGATGTTTTGAAATTATAAATAAATGACCTATATGTATTATATGCCAATACTCAGCATATACTGATCCAGTTATCCTTAACTAAATAACACGTCAGAATTGTCTGGGAAGCTTTTAAAAATAGATGTATACAGATTCCTCTCACAGACATCTTAGGAGAACTTTAAGGAAAGGAAGAGCTACACGTTTTGAAAAAATATTCCCCATTGATTTTGACAACACCCCACCAATTTTGAAACTCACTTTATGGGGGAAAAAAGAAGGTATTTCTTCTCAAATACATTTCCTCAGAGAATAAAATAACAGATGTGTCCATTAATACTATAGGATGAGTTGTGTTTTTTTAACTTATATCCTCAGAAATTTCAGTTTTCTTAGCTCACATCAAAAATTAACTACCACATTAGCTCATGCTTGAAATTCTTCCAGAGAGGAAAGCTTGTCAACAAAATACTATAAAAACCATCCTCCCTCTTACGCAGTAATTAAAGCTTTAATGTGTAGAATCAGATAAAATCACACAGCAATCCTCCACTGCATTAGAACACACTCAATTTTCTTTAACCCAGAACGCTCAGAAGCACTGGCCACTAACATCCACAAAGGATTTCAGCAAATTAGGAAACCATGAACGTCAAAAACATTTCTCCTTTTGTTTGACCAGCCCTTCCATGCCCCTGCTTACTCTGTCTGGGTTTCTGTCTCACTTTGTGGCCTCAAATCACCCACAAAACTTACAGGTGGTAGAATCAAGGCATCAAACATCTTATGTCCTTATTTTACTGTCTAGTTGAAAATAGATTTCTAGTTGAAATAGATTTAAAGAGTAAATTTTAATGCTAAACTGACAGAATTTGGAATCTTAAGACATGAGAGAAATAATCTTTATGACTGAGAAATGACACTTTAATCGCCGATCAAGACCATATTCTGAAAAATCAGCCTTATGTCCACCTACTGAAGAGTGATGATATGGGGCGAATAAAAAAGCAGAGAAGAAGAATGACTTAGAATTTACACTTAGCAACTTAGAATTTGGAGGAAGATAGGGCCATCTTACTGTGTAGTTGGCAAAATTATAGTTGAGGAAAATCTGTAGCTGGATATGCTTTTAAAATTCCAGGAGGATAGGGACTCAACTCTTCTTGGATGAACGGAAATATTACCCAACTCATAATGTTTTACGGTGTATTTTTATTGTTTTATTGTTTTCATTTTTCATAATTCTGTCCTCCAAATACAGACTTTTATTTTATAAAAGAAAGAGGAACAGAGAAAGTCTACATAATAACGCTAGATTTCCCCATACAACGAACTTTCTTCCTTCTTCCCTGACATTCTTCCCCCGTGAAAACCTGGCCCTTATCTCTCCTCTGTCATAACCTAGATGTTTCCTATCTAGTCTTTCTCTCTTCCAGCTATGTCATCGCATTTACTATCCTCCCCAGGTTCCTGCTCCTGGTGCCTCGGGCCGGGGTGAATACCACACCCCACCTTCCTTGACTCCAGTCTCCCTACCGCTTCCCCTGTAAATCTGACAGATGGTCTGTCCTGCACACACGTACCAGACAGCTTCCCTGCAGCTATATTTTCAGTGGATTGGGCCCCTACTTTAAAGATAGAAGGAATGTTTCCCACAGGTCTTAAGTCATCTCTCCAAACCTCAAGGCTCTTTGCGGTGTCTCAGGACAGCAGGACTCTGGGCTGGGTCTAAGCTCCATTTGTCCCCATTATATACACTCAGGACACTGAGCTTTCTCTCTCCTGGTCCCCTCCCCCGAGACACCGTTATCCTCCTGTCCACACATCCAACATAGCCATTAAGGACTTCTAATACTTCAGCCTTCACTGACCACTCTTTACTGAACTGTCCCAAACCTGTGTCTGTATGACACAATTTTTTAAACCTAATGGTACATCGATTGACTTACATGTTAACTGCTCTACTTGGGTTCCATCTTATTTGTTTTTTTTTCCCAGCAAAATGATAATCCTCTTGGGGGGAGAAATCCCATCTTAAACTCATTCCCCAGACCCAACTCTACAGTAAATATACAACGGGTACATATTAAATTCCAATATTGACTTCAAGGAACAGTTTCTCCCACATTTGACTGGGATATGTTTTATGATTAATGGTGTCTTAAAAATGCTGGGTAGAAGTCACAATGTAGTATTTATTGCCTGCAAATATATGAAATTGGCCCTAACTCTATAAGTTGTTTTCACCTCAATTTGTTAAGTACACTCTTGGTGCTATAAGTGATGAGCATAATTGCCATTTTCAAATATTTTTTAAAAGTTTGCACTATGATTTGATATTGAAATGAAAAATTATTGTATGTGCAGCAATGTACCAAAACAAAGCAGCAGGGTATAAATTTGATATCAGTGAAGCAAATATTCATTGTCAAAGGAATGACTGTAATTCGGCATTCCTTGCAAAGCAGAACCAGCTGCTTTATGGGACCTAAGAAATGATGATAGTTACAAGTAAAGGAAGCTGTTGTTATATTGTGTTACTGAGATACAAGCAAAAAAAGGAAAAAATGTCTTTTAGATGCTAAGCAATGCTACTCAGGGCTGGAGAAATTGCTGAATCCCTTGGAATGGGTAAAATAATTTTCAAAGCCATGATAGACTAATAGGATTGATTCATATATTGCACAGAATGATCATGAGATATTTTGTCATAATGTCATTGTCATAAAATAACAGCGTGTTTTATAATTGATGGCCTCTTAGACTCAATAAAACGTGACTTGTATATGTGCATGTATGTGCGCGCGCGCGCGCGTGTGTGTGTGTGTGTGGGTGGGTGTGTGTGTGTGTGTGTCTTGCTGGCTATCTTGCTTGACTGATGGTATGATGAATTTCTTTTAGACCCGATTTCACTTTATTCATTTGTAGTTTAATGAACAGGATTCACAGATTCTTCTGGTTGTATTTTTTGGTTGTGATTTTAACTCTTTATGTCCTAACATAGGAACTGCGGTCTGAGGTAGAACTAGAAGTATTAGGAGACACAGAAGGACTCAACCTATCTTTCACAGCCATCTGTAACAATGGGTTTCTCCTCCCAAACCAAAAGAAATGCTCTCACATGAAGGTGGGAGACACAGTAAGTATAGGGTTGGTAGATTGTCTGAAAAAATATTGAGGTAAGTCGGAAGTTCCCTTGTTCCACCGAAGCTGGATTTTTCCTTTCAAGAATTTCAAAAACGATTTCAAAAATTTCCTAATAAATGCTTTTGGCAAAGCTGCTCCCCATGCAACTTTGTTTCTTCCTATGCGTTTCGGTGGATGGAAGAAGATAATTAGTATTTTCTTTTCCAGGCTTCATTTAACGTGACTGTGAGTATACCAAACTGTGAGAGAAGAAGCAGGCGCATTATCATAAAGCCGGTGGGGCTGGGGGACGCCCTAGAAATACTTGTCAGTCCAGAATGCAAGTGTGACTGTCAGAAAGAAGTGGAGGTGAACAGCTCCAAATGCCACAACGGCAACGGTTCCTTCCAGTGTGGGGTGTGCACCTGCAGCCCTGGCCACATGGGTCCTCGCTGCGAGTGTGAGGAGGACACACTGAGCACGGAGTCGTGCAAGGAGGCCCCGGATCAGCCCTCGTGCAGTGGAAGAGGCGACTGCTACTGTGGGCAGTGCATCTGCCACCTGTCTCCTTACGGAAACATTTATGGGCCTTACTGCCAGTGTGACAACTTCTCCTGCGTGAGGCACAAAGGGCTGCTCTGTGGAGGTAGGTGTTGTCTAAACCCACCTCACATCGCAGGTGGGCAAGTATCAAGAAGGGGCTTTGCATCCCTTGCACTTTCCACAGTGGTCGGGGGAGAGCAGGTGCTCAATAAACAGGTGCTGATCAAGGGAGTGGGTTAATCTCTAGACCCAAGGTAACTGATCTTCACTTGCATTTTCTCTGGCTCTCACATTCTCTTGGGGTGAGAGCTCTCCAATTCAACTTAATCTCTATTGTTATTTCCCTCAGAATTTAGGGAGCAAAAAACGGAAACGCCTACTCTTTGGTTATTACGCAGACTCCACAAAATTGCATGGGATCTGAACTCCCTTATCCTCCAGACCTTTCTCGATCAGGCTTCTGGGTATCTTACCCAACTCTTAAATGCCTATTACTTAAGAAAAATAAAAAGTTAGGCTGCTTAAGGAGCATATTGCCAGGGACAAGGGACACAGAAACTCTAAATGAGCTTTCAGGGCCTTCATTCATTCTACAAATATTTATTAAATACCTATTATGTGACAGATACTAGATTAGGCACCGGGTATAATAAAGATGAATAAGAACATATGAAGTCTATGGAAAGGGTAAAAATGAAACATTGCTTGGAATTTTTTAAGATTGAGAACGTGTTTAAATAGCAGAAAAATACATGTTTTAAAATCCTTTGCATATGGAGAATCACTGTAGTTTAAGAATATATTGCATATACTATGACTCTTATAAAAATAATTTTGATATATATCCATATATTTAAGTATAATCTGCATGAGAATTGCAAATGTGTTCATATTCTTTAAAATGATACAGATTTGTGTTACAACAGGAATATTAACTAACTGTTGAATTTAAGCTCCCAATGTCTCCCTTTTTCACACTGTGTGAGCAGGCAGCTTTTCAAAACAGAAAGCCATTATCTTTAAAGAAAACTAAGAAAGTTATGTTTTCAAACCACAGTGTCAGGAACATATAAAAGAGACTGATTTGCAGGGAAAAAAAGGCCTGAAAAGAGAAGCCTCAAAGAATTCTGAGCTCTTTGAAAACCTTGTGATGCCCTTAGAAGTGTACCTCCATTTCATTTCTTTGCGGCGGCTCTTGCTACCAACAAGTTCCTCTGAGGTTGCCTTCTTTCTTCTCCCCAGAGAGTGAAATATTTAGGGTCTGTCCAGATTGAGACATATTTCTCCCCCCTTTCATTTGGAGGTCTATCTCTTTATTTAATGGGTGTGTTTCCAAACCCACATCAGTTCTCTTCTCATAAGATGTAGGCAGGACACAGCTCGAAGCCAGAGGCTGTCTCCACGTCTTGAAAAGAATATGCTCGGCAGATTTCCAGATTGCATCTCTAATAAAAATCTTTTAATAAAATATGTGCTCAAAGCATTTGAAATCACCTTTCAAAAAAAAATTCTACCTGTGATCTAATACAATAGGATAGCAATCCAACCCCCACCTATATTTTACCCTTTAAATCTTAGATCAAAGAAGTTTAGAGCAGTATAATTGCTGAGCTGTGCTCAGCAACACAGTTCTTCTGGTTTGTGGATGATCTTTCACTTAACTTGGTGCCATGCGTGCAAAAGGAAATGCACTCAGAAAGGGTTGACTTGGTCTGTGCGTTGTATTTTGGGAGGTCTGATAACAGGGCCTCTCTTTGTATCAGAAACCATGATTGCTGGAGACATTCTATTCAGAAAACAATTATTTTCTGAGTCAGTTGGACTCAGAAAACTTCTCTAATGCCAATTTCCTTCATTTTGAGGGTACTTTACAATTCTCAGTCATTACTGTTTCTCAAAAGCTACTTTGTTTGTAGTAACATCGCAAAGGATGTCACTTTATTATTAGTAACTTTCTTTTTTTTTTTTTGTGAGTAACTTTCTCTTTGAAAAGGTATACTTGGGGCACCTGGGTGGCTCAGTCATTAAGCGTCTGCCTTCGGCCCAGGTCAGATCCCAGGGTCGTGGGATCGAGCCCCGTATCGGGCTCCCTGCTCGGCAAGAAGCCTGCTTCTCCCGCTACCATTCCCTCTGCTTGTGTTCCCTCTCTCGCTGTGTTTCTCTCTGTCAAATAAATAAAATCTTTAAAAAAAAAAAAAGGTATACTTGAGGCACCGGGGTGTCTCACTTAGTAAAATTTCCTACTCTTCATCTCAGTTCAGGTATTGATCTCAGGGTCATGAGTTCAAGCCCCGAGTTGGGCTCCACACCGAACTAAAAAAAAAAAAAAGTTTAAAAAATGATATAATAAAAGGAAATACTTTTATGCAAATTCAGCAAATAGTTACGGAGTACCTACTACATGCCTGGCATCCTGCTTAGTGCAGGAATAAAAACTGTGCCTGGCCTTGTGAACAGACACTCTGTTGTTTGCAACAGAGGCCAGAATATGCTCCAGCTCCCCTTCTCATGCAGATCCCACTTCTTCAGCCACTAATTCTCTCTGCAACGTGCCACTTCTCTGAAGGCCTATTACCACAATGTTCTTTTTCACGTAGCTTCTTTCATCCATCTGTAAGTCCTCACAGATATGGGGCTCTATTGATTTATTCCTTTGCCCAAATTCCATTAGTCTTTTATATTTTGATTTTTAAGAGACAGGAAACTAACAGGCAAATGGCATTACAGAAAATATTTCCTGCCATTATGCACTTACAGTTATTAGGCAATGGCATTCCAGAAAGACCTATCCCTTTGAAAAGAGCCTAACAATTTTGTCTTGATCTTTGGTTATCATCTTGTTTCTCCGTGAAGCCATTGTGGAGGTTTTGCTGTTGTTTTTGTGGTTGTGGTTATATGAACAGGTACTTTATAACTGGTTCCTTGTGATTATCAATTAGCAGTGAGATGGTGGATGCTTCTGGAAAGCCCACAGGAAGAAGGGTTTCTAAATTCTGACAGGAGCTCTTGGAAGAGTTTTCTGAATTTCTGCCTTCAATATAGAAATCCATCCCTATCATGAGAATAAGTTCCCCTTTTTGCTGAGGAAGAAACAAAAAGCAATTGTATTTTAGAGGGTAACTTAGATGAGCTCTATCTGCAGCAAGTTTCTATGCACCACCTCCTTCAAGCTGCCTCTGCCCCAGGTTTCTGCAGCTTTGCTTTCATTGCTCTCCTACCTCTCAGTCTCCCTGGTAAGATCCTTCTCTCTGATCACATTTTTTTAAGATTTATTTATTTGAGGGAGAGCACGCATAAGCCAAGGGATAGGGAGAAGGAGAAGCAGACTGCCCCCCGAGCAGGGAGCCCGAGGTAGGGCTCAATCCAGCGGAGTCACCCAGGCGCCCCTCTCTGATCACATTTTAAGTGCTGATGCTCTTCTGGGCTTTTCCACTCTGCTTTCTCTACATGACCCAATCCACAACAGCTTTACCCGCCATCTATCTCTGATGGATCCAAACTTCAAACCTCTGTCTTTCTATATATATATATATAGATATATATCTATATATATATATATATCTATTAGGATGTCTCATAGGCCCCTCAGAACTCAACAGAGCCAAAAATGAACTCATCATCTTCCCTACCCAAAGCTGCTCTTCTTTCTCTGCTTCAGAACAATCTATTTGTTCCACAACTAAGCACTGTGCGAGGCACTGGGGATAAAGAGTGAGCATGAGCTGGTGGCTTTCATTCCAGGTCAGTAAAAAGCTGCACCATCCACTGAGCAGCATATTTCCCAGTCCAGTCACCTGGGAAAGATTCTATCCCTCCTCGCCTCCATCATGGCAGCAATTGCACTCATACCCTGTGTATCGGTCCCCTGAACCATATCCTCCTTCCTCTCCATCCCCACTGGTGCTATTCAGGACCACAGATCTTCTTGCCTCATTTGCTGCAACAAAAACTTCTAACCAGTTTTCCTTTCTCTAGTTTGACCCTCTCTACCGATGTCAGGATATTTCTAGACACATAGTTATTTGTTCAGGTCTCTACTTAAAATTCCATAACTTTCAGGATAACATTTCTTTCTTTAGCCCATAAAGCTTTTCATGATGTGATTTCTGACTTTCCATTGACCTTTCCAACCCCTGTGCCTGCTGTCTTGCCCTCCTGCCACAACTCGTATGCACCTTTGGCTCTATCTATATGAAACCACCGTGGGTATTAAGCAGGTCACACGATTACAGACTTCTATCATTTACCTATGCCTTCTTTCTCGGCTTAAAATGCATGTAACCTTCTTCTGTCTTCTATCTGTAGCATCCAAATTTGGCTCAGGCATCACCTCATTTGGAAACATCCCCAAATCTCTGGTCTAATTTGGAAACTCTCCCACTGTGTGCATAACACTTAACCCATTGGACTATATTTATTACTGGTAGTATTTATTTGCCTGTCTCCTACTCAGACTATAAGCTCAGTGACTTTATTTAATTTTGTATCTCCATGCCTAATGCAATCTTCAGCACATGATATATGCTCAATTAGTTTCTTAAATAAATGAATTTGTTGAGCACTCACTATATGCCTGTAGGACATCTAATTGGTGAATGCAAAACTAGAAGATTCACACATTATCTCATCTGACCACAACTGCTGGAAGATTTTTATTCCCTCTCTTTGATAGATGAGGCTTTTATGATCACTCGGCTTGAATGATGTAGAGGTGAGGCATTACCCAGGTCTGTGCTGCATCTCTATCTTATGGTACCTTAATTAAAAGCAAAAAAAATTGTAAAAACAATTTAAATACACACACACACACACATACCCCAAGTTGCTATTATAGGCTTCTAGATTATCTCATTTCATCTGGCTATAAGTTCCTTTTGATATAACATCAGGTAATCAAATTGGTCTTCAGTTAAGAGACCAGATCCATAAATATACACACTTAGCAAAATCTGTTCCATAAAATATATCTACACTCACTGCTCCCCCTACCCCCCACACACTCACTTTTTACTCAGTTTTATTCTCCAGTCTTTCTGATGGTGTTTAAAGGCTAAGGGAAAAGATGCCCCACCCCCCTCTGAAGTGGCTGTGGCCCTAAGCATCACGGGGTGTTTGTTTTGCAGATAACGGCATGTGTGACTGCGGTGAATGCGTGTGCAGGCCCGGCTGGGCGGGTGAGTACTGTAACTGCACCACCAGCACGGACTCCTGCCTCTCAGAGGACGGGGTGCTCTGCAGCGGGCGAGGGGACTGCATCTGTGGCAAGTGTGTTTGCACAAACCCCGGAGCCTCTGGACCGACCTGTGAACGTTGTCCCACCTGTGGCGATCCCTGTAACTCTAAACGGTAATGTCTCAACTTCCCTCGTGTTGCTTTTGGTGGGTTTGTTCTCTGAGCATCCACCCCAATACACAAAGCCACCAGGCCCCTGTGATTGTCAGCCTGGAACATCAGTGTCTCCCTTGCCTCTTTCTTTGTCCTGATTATCCAGGACCACAATGTCACCTTTCTGCTAGAGACAAGCTTGGGGAGGCTGAACTGATGTCCCACACTGATAACATCAGGTGGCCTTTCACTTACAATACCAGCCGCACAGAAGGAATGCCCTGGAGGTAGACTGATGACACCCACATTCATTGCCTTTTCAGGGGAGACAGACAAGCTTCTTCCTTATCTAGAAGTTTAGAGCCTGACCTTGCTAATTCATTCCTCTCTATAGACCCTTGGAGGCAAAAAGGCAGAAAGGGGATCGTGGCTGTCCATTTCTTCCCTCTTCTTTACCGCTCATGCTCTTTGGCACCTGTCTTTGGTTGTCATTCTACATAGCTCTTGTGTGTTGTACTTTCTTTTATACCATATGAACAACAATGACAACAAAACATTTTTTTGTTTTCCAGTAAAACACTATTTCTTTGGTTGGTAGCTAACTTCTTAGAGGAAGCGGGGGCAACATTTCTAGGTCAAGTGAAGTAAGTCTCCAAATAGGCTGTGTTATGACATTGCAGTGAATGATGTCTTATGCAGCAAACATGCTTAATCGGTTCGCAGTTTCATTACCTCTATACCCAACATGGTGACATTTGCATTCCCAGTGTAAACAAAGTAAGAAAATCAATATTCACTCAGTGGTTCCTCACCATTCAGGTGTCAAAACTTCTCTGTCACTGCGTCTGGACGTATGCCAGCAGAAGTGTGGGGACATGTTAGACTTACTTGAATGGAATTACATGTAAAATGTCCTTTTGGGATGTTCCTTCCATTATTTATCCTTTTGATCGTCTCTGTAAACATGATTCCATTTAAAATGTGGCTTACAAAATATGAAGTTAACAGTCAAGGTAGTTTGAGTTTGAGGAATCAGGTAGTCGCTTTGGTGTTTATGTTAGCTTTGAGATGAGTCCGTTCTTCCATTTATTCATTCCTACACTCACTTATCGAATGGGTATTAAGTACCTACTGTTCACTGGAAATTGTGTTAGGCCAAGGGCATACAGCGATGACTGAACCAGTTACGGTTCCTGCCATCACAGGTGCTAAGAATCTAGTGGGAAAGACAGATATTATTTAAAGCAATTAAAATGATATCTGAGCTGACTAGTTACAATAAGGGTTATAAAGGGTGCTGTGGCACCATACGGCAGGGCTACCACACTGGCTTGGGCAGACATCAGTGAGATGCACCTCTACCAAGGGGTAGAGGGCCTTAAGGATTTCCATAGTGTCCAGCAGCCCCCTGCAAAGCCACTCTAAGTAAATATATAACCTAGATAAATGCAATATACTTGCAATACAAAGGTAATTTACAGCCAAGACTTCTATCCCCACTGCCACATCGTCTGCTGCTCCTCGGCCCTTCCTACAAAGTAACACAGAGGCTTCCCCTGCAAGAGAACTAACTGGTAAGGGTTAGGGAAGGCTTGCCTAGGGCAGGGCAGTTTCGGCTGAGATTGAGGGAGGCCTGGAGGCAGAGCATGGGTGGGGGGGGGATGTTTCCAGTACTTAAAAGAGTATACATTTGCTTGGCCTGAAGAAGAGAGAGGCAGGATGATACCTAAGAAAATTTTGCTGTTTTGGGTTACTCCAAACAGAAGGTGGTTGTAAAGTGATTTTCAGCATAAGATTAATTCAGAGTCTGAGTTTTACTTTGCTGTATAGTCATCATTAGAGAAGCTTAATTCCCAGGCTGTTTTTGGAAATATACTTTTCTGTAAGTAGCAATCATTTATTTAAAAGCCTGCATTTAAAAATAAAATAAAATAAAAGCCTGCATTAATAGGATTCAAGTTGTAACCTCAGCTTTTGGAAATACCCCTATAAGACTTGGACTCATTCAGAGTAGTTACAGACAAGTGAATCTTTAAAATAGTCATTCAGGACATGTATGAAATCTTAGAATTCTTGTTAAAATACAGACCATTTCTAGGGGTACCTGAGTGGCTCAGTGGGTTAAGCCTCTGCCTTCGGCTCAAGTCATGATCTCAGGGTCCTGGGATCGAGCCCCGCATCGGGCTCTCTGCTCAGCAGGAAGCCTGCTTCATGCTCTCTCTCTGCCTACTCGTGATCTCTCTCTCTCTCTCTTTTCCTCTCTGTCAAATAAATTAATTAAATCTTAAAAAAATAATAAAATAAAATAAATTACAGACCATTTCTGTGAGGAAATTCAAACTTTGTTTAGTCACTGATCATATTTTAGGAGCATAAACCCTTCTTGTGAGAATATAAAATGAATCAAAAAATTAAATCAATTAAACCAAAATAAGTGTGTCTTATTGTTGGGTCTTTTTTTGTTTGTTTGTTATTTAACCAATCAGAAGCAATCATTATAAATAAATGAGGATAGTAGCTATTATCAAGCCTGGCTCAGAAAACACTGATTACTAAGGGGAATTAGAATAAAGCAATTTCCTCTGGAACATCCCCCAAATATCTTTCTGAAAGTAACAAAGGCAGCGCCCTCTTTGAGACACTCCTCTAGCATGAATCACAGTAACAGCATTAAAGCAATAGCCCAGCTGCATTATCTGTTTCCCACCAACATGAACTGATAAACTCTACTGAATAATGTTCACAGGAGCTGCATTGAATGCCACCTGTCTGCAGATGGCCAGGCCCGAGAAGAATGTGTCGACAAATGCAAACTAGCCGGTGCGACCATCAGTGAAGCAGAAGGTTAGACTTGTCTTAAAATGCTTTCTTTTCCTTTACATTGTTCTTGGCAGAACAATGTAAGAGGCAGGAACTCTGTGGAGGGCTTTTCAGCAGTTCTACCTATTTGAACCAGGGCCCTGGTTCAACATTACTTTTTAAGAGTAAATGCATCCCGTAAGACTGAAAACGTGATGGTTTGGGATACAAACAATTTAGAGTCATAGCAATTCCATTTGACTTCGGCTCTGTTGGCAAGTTCACCTTTGTTTAACAAATGCAATTGTAGAAAACTCCAGAATTTTTTTTTTTTGTTTAATTAGAAGAGAGGAGAAATTTTAAAATAGCTAAATTTTAAGCCCTAAACCTGAAATCATCCTCTATCATCCGATTGCCTTGTTTCCAGATAGGAGAAGACAAGAGGTCAGGTCATATGGGTTTCCAGAGAGCAGCCCTGAGATGCCAGGCAGGTTCTGGTTCATGGACATTTTCCCTCTGCTCCTTTACATGTGCTTTTACTCCCAATTTCCACTCTTAACTCCCTGTTGCTCACCCCCCAAATACAAGAAGGGCCTGTGACCTTTAACTGCTAAGCAAATTCTGCTCTTGCTTTCTCTCACCTGTCATTTTAAAATTTAATGACTTAAACTCAGATTCTTTTTAGTGGCAAAATGTCATCTCGAATATTTAAATGGGTTGTATTTTAGCTGGGAAAGCCACTTAAAAAACAATCTGTGAAGAAGATGACTAGCTTCTCCTCAAGGTACAGGCAAGGGGGGTTTGTCTTTCCATCATCCCAAACTCTGCATTCTTGTGCAGCTCAGGTGGGACTGCTGCTCTACACACATGAGGGATGTGACCAAGATGTATCTCAGGCACAGGGCAATAATCAAGATAATTTGTGACACTCCAAGATATGTATCTTGAAGAGACAGACATGGAACAGAGAAATTAATCCATTTCTGAAGTGGAATAAGTTAGTGGCATTTATACTGTTTTGAAAATCATCTCCATTGTTTCAAAATTGAGATTTTTTTTTTCTTTCTAGTATTTTGAAAATTGAGATTTCTGACTGTGCATGGTCGAATGACCCTGTATGGAAGACGTGATTAGTGCTCATAGGGCCCCTCGGCTATGCTTTTCTGGTGACTAAAGATAGATGTGCCAAATAACCATAAATTGGGCAAGATGGTGTGTGCCTTACACTAATACTGAAAGTAGGATGTGGTAAAAGCACTGAGGGAAGTAGTGTTTGTGGACTGTCCATATTAGTAACTAGTTCAAAGTCAAAGCATATCCTCGGGCTTCATTTCACAGCCATTGAGATATTTACCAAGTGTTTCTAGGAAATGGCTAAAAATTGCAGAGAATGCAGAAAATGCCCTGCAAATGACTAGAACTCCACTCACTGACAGCATGGGAAATCTGATGTGCGGGGAGGGGGGGTGGGTAGCAGAGTGGGGGAGGAGTATACCTTGGAAACATGGTAAGTCCTGAACAGAGAGTTACTATAGTTAAATACACAGTTTTCTGAGTAGATCATAAATGCTTGGATTTGAGAGGAATACTAGGTCTCGAGGGGCATTTAAAATATTTGCATTATTCTTTTTGTGTAACTGGGTAAATTCTCTTCAAAATAGGGGAACACAACTATTTCTAACTTAGAAACCGAAAAGAGTAACTGGATTTCTAATACCATTTAAAGCACTAACCTTGCTGAATTTGAGAGAAAAAATATACTTATCAGCCTATGAATTAAAAAGTCACTTTTCTAGTGAGGATTTTTATAAGTTCTATTTCAAGTTACTCACCCAGTTATGACATTGATCACATCACCTTGAAATTACCATCAATATTTGTTCTCGCATAGGGGCTCTTATCAGCCCATCCTCCCCCTCAACAAGGACATAGAGAGTAAAGTAAGATAGCATAACTTTATAATCCAAAGACATTATTCCTCAACGGTGCTGTGGAGACTTCAGTGAGCATCTCTAAAGACATGTGGTTTAACTTTGCTCATTCCACTTTACTGAAAGTCACTTTTTAATTTACTCCAACACTCACAACATTGTTACTCAAAGTGTGTTCCATGGGATACTAGTACTGAAAGTGTCAGATGGAAAATAGTACCCATGGATATATCAGTTTTGGAAATGGGAAGCTAAGCTTTTTGTTTATTTCACAGGACTCCTGAAAAATCATGCACACTACATTACATGTATCTTCAGGAATTTTCAGGAGAGGCAAAAGGAAGGAGTAGAGTAAGGAAGGATTCCCAAACTTCCTTGACCACAGAATCCTTTTCTTTTCCTTGGGAAACTGTTTCCCCCGAGAACTCCTGACTCGTCCCCAGAGCACAGGTCTTAAATCCATAGTTGTCATAATTCCGTGGTGCATACACATGGTTTATATTTCTGTATCCTTCCCAGCCTTCGTAGGTGTCAGCCTCTTCACCCGCATTCTCATATTTCTTCCTTTCCTAAGTATAATTTCATAGACTGCCTGAGATCTTATTTTCATCATATTATTCTAGGGCAGCACTGCTGGCACTCATAAAAGAGGGTAAAAAAGAAAGGTCCATTCCTTAATGAACAACAAAAGAAAACCTTAGCAGCTAATTATGCAAATCTCCAGCCCAAGCTGGACTCTTTCATTGCACATTCAATAATACCATTTTAATACCCAAACTTGACAAAACTGGCTAAATCTAGAGTCATAACAGTCATGAAAAGAAATGGTGAAGTAATTAAAGCAAGAAGGGAGTGATGACTCAAAGGTCATATTAACAGTTTCATGAAAACCTAAATAATCCTGGTGAAGTAAATTAAGCCTCTCTGTACTTCAGTGTACTTATTTAAAATAAAATAAAAAAGTAGGATTAATATTACTGAAAGGAGTGTTATAAGCTATCTACGTATTTTTTACCTGAGAATAAAATGTTCCAGTAAGTAAGCTTGAGAGGAACAGAGTGGGTGTGCAGTGTCATGGCAGAGAGGGAGAGGAGGGAGAAAATTCTCCAACAAGAAAAGGCATATTCTCCAAGACTTCATGAATCCTAGTTAATTGAGCAGTGTGTTAGGAGGACATGTGGTAAAGGCCATTTAAATGCCCAAAGTATGAGTTATATATGCAGTGCTATTGTATGACATAACACATGAAATAACACAAATATCACTAATCAACTGTTGCCCAGAGGTTCCTGAATGTCATAATCTGATCACCTTATTAAAAATACTATTAAACAACTCACTAAAATACAAGCTCCTGTACGTACCACTGCCCTCTCAAATCAGATACCCAGGAGGGTCCCTGGAATCCTTATTTGAAAAAAATCCCAGGTGATTTAGATAACCGTAAGCATTTGGGAATGACCAGATGAGAATGATTCAGAATTAGATTTCCTAGTAGTCCTATGTAAATAGATGCTTCTAATGAATTCAAAAGCAATTTCTTCACTTAAATCTGTCATTTGAAATCCTATCCAAAATGCTAAATGTTTTATTAGTCCCTTTTTTCATAGCTAATACATTCTTCTCACAGACCCTGACATGAGGTTATCTTATAAATTAAATGCAAAAACAACATTTTTCTTTCCGTGGTTATGGTGTTGTTGAGCAAAAAATAGCATATTATTTACTTTTTCTTTGTTAGAATCAAAGAAACACATACAGATTCTGTATGGTTTTATTAAAACTTTTATTTTTAAGCTAATAAGAAAATTATTAAGTCTAGCAAGAGTATGTCCAAGATTATTTGGGACAGTCCTAGTTTCAGTATTTTGACCTACTGAGTCGAAAATCACTAATATTGGATCATATGTCAAAATTTTAGGTTAAGAGCCAACAGTTGTTCTATTTACTGAAAAAAGTGTTTCATTTCCAAAAAAAAAAAAGTGTTTGTAACAGTATCATTACAAAGTCTCCAACTTAGAAGATAGGAGAATTTTAAGCAAGTTTTTTTTTTAATTTGGAAAATGCTACATAATTCTGGCATAGGTACCAGACCACTAAAATTTCTAATAGTACTAACATCTCAGATTGACCATTTTACTATATTTTCAGTTTCTGTAGTGACATTCATTTTCTGCCTCTTGAATAAGCTCAATAAGAAAACGTTTCTATTTGAAAAAGATTTGAGGAAAACTGTATTATGTTTGTGTTTGTTTTTTTTTAATTAACAAAGAGACTATACTGAATGCTAGGCAAACTTTCAGCTGGGTTCCTTTTAATCTTGGGTTAACTTTCATCCTCCTAGTCTCTGAGTACATCACACTTCAATGTCCATTTCCTGATATTAATTGGTATTTACTATTGTGACAATACACGGCCAGCAATCTTGACTGTGGGAAAGGCCCCCTTAGAAGTATCAGTATCAGTTCGGGATGTGTAGTCTTTTTCTGAAATGTAATCTAGGCTTCCTCCCAGATGCTCTCAGCCAAGAGGAACATACAGCCCCCTCATCACCACAATCAGGGCCATTCTATTCCCAAAACAACTAGGCATACCTGCCTTCAAGTACTTTCACTCTATTGAAATCCTGGCCCCCATCAGTTTGATGAGTGCATTCGATGGTCAGTCCTGATTGACCACACCTGGAACTGTTCTTCTGGAACATGAATAGAAACTAAAACTTCAGGTGGTGGGAAAAATCCTATATCTTTTCTGTTCCTATTCTGCAGTGTTGGAAATCCCTATTTGCACCTTAAGACTCAATACCACTATGCTTTAAAAATAATCTCTTTTGGAATCTCATTTAATCTAATGAATGACTCCTTTATCTGCAGATTTTTCAAAGGATAGTTCTGTTCCCTGTTCTCTGCAAGGAGAAAATGAATGTCTAATTACATTCCTAATAACTACGGATAATGAAGGGAAAAGTATCATTCACAGCATCAATGAGAAAGGTGGGTGGCATACTTCCATTGTCAATGGTAAGTGATACTACATGTGAGAGGAGGAATCAACAAGAAAGATAATTGGGGTAGCTTTCCAGGAAGGACATTTCCAGAATTTTCTCAGTGATTTACATATACCTGTTGAAAGGTTTGATGTGTTCCAATGTCTCTTCCTTAGCCCACATAATAAGATGTATTTGTACCAATCATTATTGCCTCAAAACCTGGCTGATGGTTTGTAGAAAGATGGACTGATTAAATCCAATATAAGCATAGGGTAATATCTTTAGGAAAGGCTTGCAGTGGGGAGCATAACAGTCTAAAAGAATGAGATTTGCATCAGGCAAACCTTGCCTCGAATCCTGCTCTGCCATTTAATAGCTGCTTGACATTCTGGAAGGTACTGGCCTCTGAATCTCTATATCCTCATCTATAAAATGGGATGACTCAAGGATTAAATGGAATGATGCATATGAAACATGTGCTAGTTCATAACCTACAGTAATGGGTCATCGAGTCAGAAAAGACAGGAAGCAGCAGGTGAGGAAGGAAGGAAGTGATCCATATATACAAAGAGTCCATTGCTTCTGTGGGTTTTTATCCACACCAACTCATGGAATTTGCTTGGGGCTTGGGAAGCTCTCATATAAAAACCTCACCTTCGGCGAAGGAGAGTGAGAAGTTTATATCCGATAGAAAAGAAAATAGTGGAAAAGGTACTTCTGTTGAGAAGTTTTAAATTTTAGCGAGTATCAGACTCACCTGGGGAGCTTGTTAAAATACCTGCATCCTGTGTATCCTGAGTCGGCAGCTGTGATGTGCAGCCCAGGACTCTGCATTTTTTTTCATTTGAGAGAGAGCAAGCACAATGGGGGGTGAGGAGGAGAGGAGGTGAGGGAGAAGCAGACTTCCCACTGAGCAGGAAGCCGGCTAGATCCCAAGGCCCCAAGATCACAACCTGAGCCGAAGGCAGACTCGTAACCAACTGAACCACCGGGGTGCCCCAAGGACTCTGCATTTTAATACTATTCTGCTACAGATGGCTTCAAGACTTCCCTGGCTGTGTTCTTAGATATTCACAGGTGCCTCTTTTCTGTCTTCAATTAATGATGTATTCCTAAATCTTTCTGGCAGAAATGACAGCTGCATTAAATCAGATCCCTCCAGACCCTGTCAGCAACCTCCTCCTCCTCTCCCAAAAAGCTCAGAACCTAGTTCTGCCCCAGACAAGAGCAGCAAGGGCAGGCTAGCAGGCAGATGTGTTTTGTTGTGCACGCTTGCTTATCAGTGTGCCAACAAAATATTAAGTCCTGAATTTAAAGCCAAGAGTATCAAGCTGCCATCCCTAAAGAGTGTAAAAACCAAAGTAACCAAAAAGTAAGTTCAAGACATTATAAACCAACCAAGAAAATATGATTAGAAAAATACCACATTGCAGTGTTGAGGGTCAAGGAGACGTAGAAGTCAGCACAATACAAGATACAAAGGGGTGATTGTGACCTTGGCCTTGAAGCTCAGGTGGGCAGAGCACACCTGCAGACTGGCTCTTGAAAATCTCATAAAAATCAACTTCTTTGAAATGCACATATAAAATGCTTTGTAGAGGCCATTAGTTAAGGATTTAAGGTGAATCCTACTGTACGAGGAAGAATTATCTAATACAAAAAACCTGCCTCCTCATTATGTGTTTTATAAAGTCAGAGTCTTGGAACTACACCCTCTAACCCTCTTTGACAGTGGCAGTGGCTTTAGCAAGTTCTCCTAAAATCAAAGTCATTCCTTTTAATATTGATTCCATTGGAAAAACGAGTTCCAAACAACAAAAATGAACTTCCAGAATTGTTTTTAATTCAGGGGCTTTTGTATCTGGTTGGCTTTACTTTTTTATTTTTACTTTTATTTTGGATGTGTGAGAGAAAGACGCTTTTAGCTGATGAGGGCCTCCTTGTTACTGAAACTGTTGGCTGTTTTTTTATTTGTCTGTTCGTATGTTTGTTTGTTTTTGGTGCTTCCACACAATCTGAGTGGCATGTAAACACGCCATCCTTCTGAAAGCACTCAGACTCTCTGATGACTTTTTATCAGGGCTTTTTATTCTCCGTATGCTTTTGCAGTAGGGAAAAGCGAGGGGAAAATTACTTTCCTGAGGCTTACCAGGAGTCACCTGACAGGTCCCAGGAGGCTTCTCCCTGGCAAATATTCCTGTTTGTAGGTAGGCCCCAAGTTTGCAGGGGCCCTGAAGACAGAGCCTGTCCTGGAATCTGTAGGCCCTTCTCACAGCACTAAGACCAGAGAATCCCCGGGCAGCCCATAAGACACAAGGATAGGAAGGAGGAAGTGAGGGCTAAGGATTCCTGGGGTCCTACAAACAAATTTCAAAAGAAACCGAGTGAATAGTCACCATCAGAGTGTGTGTGGGTGTAGGGAGAGCTTTGCTCGTCTTTTTTCTTACATCTGGAAGAATTTTCAGAGGAGAAGGGCCACATTCCTAAGAGCCACAGTCAAGGAATGACAGTTGGGAGCCTCCCTGGCAGGGATGTGGTCTGGATGTTATACCTGCAGGTCCCAACACGGAGCTTCCAGGCCCTTGAAGTCTTGAGGATAGAAAAGGAGGAAGAGTATAGTTGTTGTAATAATAATAATAATATAATAATAGCAGCTCATGTTTATTGAGCCCTTACAAATGCCATATACCAGGTATCATTCTGTATGCATTAATTCTTTTAGCACCCTCCACATAACGACCGAGTAAAGCAAGTGTTGCCATTATTTCCATTTTACAGATAAAGAAATTGAGGCAAAAAGAAGTTTAAAAATGTGTTGGCTCTTGCAGTAATTAAGTACCAGTGCTAGCTGGGGCAATCCGGCCAGCTGGCTTGGAGCCTGTACTCCTAACTACTGTGCTATACTGCCTCCCACTGGCTGTATGATCATAATAAATTCCTGGCTCCCGGAAACATGTTGGATCAGCAGCAATAGACTCAAGAAACGAACTTAGGATGGCGGGGGCGGGGAGGTAAGGATAGGGTGGCTGGGTTGTGGACATTGGGGAGGGTATGTGCTGTTAAGTGCTGTGAAATGTGTAAGCCCGACGATTCACAGACATGTACCCTGGGGCAAATAATACATTATATGTTAATAAAAATTAAAAAAAAAGAAAAGAAATGTTATGCAAACCACACATGTAATTTTAAACTTTCTAGTAAATCCACTAAAAAGTAAGAATCTGGTGAAATGGACTTTAGTAATGATTTATTCAATCCATTCTATCCAAAATAATGTCAGTTAGCATGTAATCAATAAATTATTGAGATGCTTTTTTTTCCATACTAAGTCTTTATAGTCGATGTGTATTTTATACTTAGCACATAACCTAATTCAGAAAAGTCACATTTCTGTGCTCAATAGCCACAAGTGACAGAGCTGGCAGATGGACAGCTCAGGGACACAGGACCCAAGAATTAGCTGGCACTGGCCAGGACTCGACAGGCAACATGTCCCAGTGGTGGCGATGGCCCTCTTCTCCCACCTAGAAATACATCTTCGGTCTGAGCATCTTAGCAAATACAAAAAAGATAGTGTAAACAGTGGACATTTCTATTGTGTAATACCTGCTCTGGTACTTGGGCCAAAATCTCTTCTTGAGAAATGTAGAATATTTTAATATATAATGTATTCTCAATGTATAAATGTATAATGACTCTAAGTTCTTAAAAATTATCTCTGCCAGGCCACGCTTGCTCCTCCTTTATTTGTTCTTTACGGGAAAGCCCTCCTAATTTGCATTCTGGCTGCAGGGTCTTAGCAAGCTTCCTCTTGCTTTCCCCAAGAACATGCTATGCCCCATCCCAGACACTTTGTAGTCAAAGATGTGGCCAGTATCTATTCTCACTGACACAGGCCTGCCACTTTCTTTGCAGGACCGTTGCTAACCTCTTAGAAGCAGCCATGGTTCATTTTCTATGCGGGAAACAGTCTTTCGATCTTCATATGAGAGTAACTCCTTCATTCGCTCCTTTACTTATTTCTGCATAATCTCCTTACATGGTTGTTGTTTTTTTTTTAATCCAAAGAACAAAAGTGTGTGAGGCCGGGCATCATGCTGTTGTGGGGTCATTAGTCCTGCTCAAATTCAGCTCAGTTATAGATCCTTACCTTGAAAGCAGCATGATGAATCCTGTGTGTATAACTCTCCTTACTAAATATCTAAAAGCAATGAGTTAAGATAAACCAAGCATGATTCATTTCCTCCCCGGATACCACAGATTTGCCTCACTTCTTGCAGAGGGAGGCAGATATTTAATGATAATTTTTATGTGGGATTTTTTTTCTCATGAAAGCAAGGGGAGAGCTTAATTATAATGTTTCATTAAGAAATGTATCATCTCCCAGGCATATTGCAAGAATTATTAGTCATTCTGCTGTCAGTGAGGGAAGGCACTGTATAATTGTGAAATTATATTAATATCATCAATAGAGTCAAAATAACATTTCAAAGAATGTTCAGGTTGAAAGGACTATACAGAACATCTAGTTTCCCAAACTTCCCTGAAGATAAGAATCCCTTGGGATCCTGTTAATAATAATAAAAAAATCTGTGGCCCCATCTAAGACCCACTGAATCAGAATCTCTGGGGAGGGATCTAGGAAGCTGTGAGTTTAAAAAGCATGAGCACCTGAGCTCAGTCTTATCCTCAGGGAAGTTAAGGGAATGCTGAAGTCCCACATCTTTGTTTGATGGTAGAGGATGGTAGAGGCTCAGAGAGATCAGGGGACTTGTTGTATATCAGCTGCTATACATCAGATGGGAATTGAACCCACCTCTCCAGTTCAGGAAATTTCCAGAACACCAGAGCACTGATTAACATTAAAATAAAACTAAAAGTCATCATTGTCTTCTGTCTATTAAAAAAAAAAAGCAGCAGCAAGTAGTAAACTTCTTAGGGGAGTGGGTTTTATATAAGTCTGAATATAATCTTAGTTCATGTTTCAAGGAAATCCATGGAAAAGTAATATTATGTGTGTGGGTGTGTGTGAATGAACACACACATACGCATTTCATTTCTATTCTATCATGTACCCAGAAGAGATCATTTCTGTCATTAAACTGCAGTCTTTTTCATGGTCCTTTATATATACTGTATATTAATCCTCATTTTTGGAGTCTAGCTCTTTTGAGTCAGTATTCAAGTATATATCCATTTGCCTTAAATAACTAAATTCTATTTTTTTCTCCTTTGTAGGAATAGGGCTATCCCTCAACAAGTAACTCATTTTTTTTAATTCAGCAAAATAAAACATGTTAGTATTTTCCTTCTACCGGGAAAAAATATGGTTGGAAAATTAAATGAGAAATGTTTTCTCTACATCACAAGATTAATTATACCATTTTCCTTTTTTTTTTTTTTTAAGTTAAGTTTTTAAGGCTCCATGCTGGGAGCTCCGGGGCTTGAACTTACAGCCCTGAGATTAAACCCTGAGCTAAGACCAAGAGCTGGACACTCAACCGACTGAGCCACCCAGACACCCCAATTATACCATCTTCTTAATATAATCTACTTTTCTGTTTCCACAGACTGTCCAAAGCCCCCAAATATTCCCATGATTATGTTGGGCGTTTCACTGGCTATTCTTCTCATTGGGGTCGTCCTACTGTGCATTTGGAAGCTGCTGGTGTCATTTCATGATCGTAAAGAAGTTGCTAAATTTGAAGCAGAACGGTCAAAGGCCAAGTGGCAAACAGTATGTAAACTTTTAGGGGCTATTCCTTGTCCAGGGGAGAAAGTGACTTATGGAAGAGATAGATGTCAGCTTTCTTCTGCTCTGATAGAGCATGAGAATGTCATGTTCTTTCCCTATCCCTCTCACTGTGTCCCTAACAGCTATGTTTTATTTTCTGATTTGAGGACAAAGGAACCTCTGTCCATTATCTGGGACCCAGATAGTGCTCAGAGAAGGCATTTTTCTCTCAGTGCGGTGGGGATTTCCCCCACTCTGAAGAGTCTCATGAAACTCCTTATGTAGCTGCTTAGGGACATCAAGGAAATATATTTAATCTTCATCACCAAGAGGATCATTCAGGCCCCATTTGATAAAGCATAGGTGCTGTATCTAAACACTAAACAGATTTATGGAAATCCGTTGTGTTATAGCCAAAGGAATAATGTTCGTGAGTAGCATGGCAGCTCATGCCAATTTCCATAGAAATTGCCAAATTCCATAGAAATACTCATTACTTGTAATAGGTCACAATGCCAAGTTGAGAATACTATTTTTAGTATTCTATTTTAGTATACTAAATATAAATATATATAAATATATATAAAAATATATATAAATATATATTTTAGTATTCTATTTTTAGTATACTATTTTAGAGAATACTTTTTAAATACTATCTAGTTAGTTCCTCTGAATAACAAATTTTAAACAGCTACCTGAAAAAAATACCTATAAAGTGTCAACCATTAAACATGTGTACTCAATAGGTATAATTAATGTGTCTCCTCTTCACAGTAGACAAACACAAAACAGGGCTCCAATTTTCTGTGTTTCTTTTCCACAGGACAGATAATTACATTTCTGGAGGGCCATAGAAACAATTTCATGGTTTTAATTTCATCTTTCTATCTGTAATGGTGTGCCCAGCTCTCTAATAGCAATTATCTTACATTGCTGATTCTAAATACAGTGATTTCACTAAAGAAAATACAGAAAAACACAATGCTTCTTTGGGTTCATCTGCCCAAATAAATTGATGTTAACACTTTTTTCTCTAAGTATATAGTGATATCTTCAGTTCTTAAAGCAAATAGAATTTCTGTTTTGGATAAATTTATCCACGAGGGAAGTCTATATCTTACGCAGTTATTTTGAAGTAACCCCAACATATGGCACAGGGCAATGGACAGTGAAAATTTTCATCTACTTCATCTTCTTGTTAAAAATGCCTTTGGACACAACAAGCAAATTCAATGCATGGATCTTGTGTTCATCCTAATTTGAACAGCCTAACTGTAAAAATACATTCCTTGGACAACTGGAAAAAGGGTAATATAGACTAGGTATTAGAATGATAGCAAGGAATTAGGATTACTTTGATTACGTAAGGTAGTGGCATGATGACTTTCCTAGAAAATATCCACATTTTGGAGTGAAAGAAAATGAAGAGTAGGTTTGCTTTGAAATAATTCAGCCAAAGAAGAGCGAGGGATAGTGAAGTGAGCGTGGCAAACCCTTATAATTGTTGAATTTGGGTGAGGAATCTACAGAGGTTTGTTATACAGCTTTCCTTTTCTTTTGTGTATGTATGAATTTTTTATAATTAAATAAGAATTTATTTTAAATTTCCCTTTAGGAAAGTAAATTTGGATTTGCAATGAGGATATAATTTATCCATACCTAACAAGGTAAAATGTAACCTGATAGTTTAGTTTGATGACTTAGAACATGGTATTATGAGGCTAAAGTGTTGGGTCAGTTAACTTCCACTGATCCCCTGGTCATGGATGTTTTTAACTCTCACCAACTGTCAAACAAATGCCTGGCAATGGTCAAAAAGGGCAATCAGGCAAAAGAATATGGTCAAGTTAACACAAAGAACCACATGGTAGTAGTTGGTTGAACAATGCCAGCCCTGTGAAGTACTCTGAATAATCCCATTTTCAATGTAAGGAAACTGAGGCTCAGAGAAGTTAAGAGACTTCCCAAATGATTGGTCCATGGTGGAGCTGAAAACCTAATTGCAGCCTCTTCCAAAGCACAGCCTTGAACCTCCTAGAAATAATAAGCAAGGATAAAAAGCAGCAAATAATGCCACAAACAAGTACTTGGGCAATGATGTGATGTATATCTACTAACCAGCACATTTTAATGTTTTCATACAAAGGCATGAATACTGACAAATGATTAATATCTTTAAAATAACATTTTAATTAACAGTTAATTTCCCCAAAACATGCATTGTTTTCCCTCAGGATGTAGAACATGACTGAAATTCAAATGCTGAATTTTCACTGTTTCTTTATCTAAAATGGAACAAAAATAGGCATTAAACAGATAAAACCATAAATGAAAAATATTATTCCCTTGTTGAATTGAGTTTCTTTGAATAATGAATATTTGATGTTCTTGACTAGATAATAACTGGGTTAATAATTATTCACTTGGATGCAAAAGAGGTTTAATTCAAATAATTCAATTCAAATGTCATTAATATATACTATTAAAAAATGTTATTTAGTGCATCCATTTTTGGGGTCCTAAATTTGATTCCATTTTTAATTTAAAACCTGTTTCTTCCTGAAGAACTGAATTTAACTGATCTTCAAATCCCAGGGGACCTTCAGAGTTGGTAGGGATAGTTGGGTCTCCTTACGCATAGGACTGCATTGGACTCCAAAGGTAACAAAGCTCAGGACAAGAAAGAGCTTTGTTTCTTACCTCTTGAAACATTTCATCATAGCCATAAAGAAAGCTTACCTTTTATTATACTTTTAAAAATAACCTCCCATCCATATTCTTTATAAAAACACAAAGGGAAGATATTTAAATTCATCTTTGATTAGACATTTTTTCTAGGATGACAAGTCATTAACTAGAGGCAAAAAATGTTCAGTCTGACATTTCTTGCAGTCATGGATTGATTTTGTACTGTACTAAGCAAATCAAGTCTGCATTTGGCAGTTAGGCAATCATTAAGGGAGCTGTGGGTCATGACCAAGAGCTTTCTTATTGCCACTCTTTCAAGCTCCAAAAATGTGCCATTGCGTTTACAGAATGTACAGCCTAAATTAGCGCCCCTGGACTCCTGGGGAAATCAGCCTGGTCACCTCAGATCACTAAGGGAAACTGAACCTTGTCTAAAGAGTGAAAGAATTCAGACCCATGTGAAATGGAGACCCAGCCCTGTATCTGGGCTGGAAATCCTCTGTTGAGAAGCGCCACCCACAGGGCACTAGAGGAGGCAGTATTAGACATTGCCATCCTTTTACCTGCCAACAAAACCTGCTTTGAGCTGATTCTCCTGAGTTCTGATCATCGGCTGAGGGCAGGAAACACGACTGCTTCCCGGCAACATATACTTGCTCTTTCTCCACCTTTAAAGTCCCCTAACCCTCCTACTATGGCAGAGTCTGCTTCATCCATCACTCCCTATTACCATGCCCAGGCCCTACAACTAGCTTTGTAAGAGATGCCCCCAAATATTGTAGACCTGAATAAAGTTGCTTCAAAATACAGAATGAAAACTGCACAATCAAAATTAACATTCAACTAAATGTCTACAAAATAACATCATGTATTCAGTCAGTTACAACTTAAGTCACCTCCTGTATCGTGCATGTAAATGATACTTGGTGTGGAACATGGTGCATTTTAATATGTTTGTTTATTTATTTATTTATTTGAGAGAGAGAGAGAGAGAGAGAGAGGAGAGACAGCTTGAGGAGAGGGGCAGAGGGGAAGGAAGGGAGAGAAAGGGAGAAAATACCAAGCAGACTCTGCACTGAGTGCAGAACCCAATGCAGGGCCTGATCTCACAACCCTGAGATCAAGACCTGAGCTGAAACCAGGAGTTGGATGCTCTACTGAGCCACCCAGGTGCCCCACATTTTAATATGTTTGACATGATAGGCGATGGGGCCCACAAAAGAGTGGTCCCATGAAGAGCTAAGTTGGCCCTGCTCACAGCCCATTTACTCTTTCAGAGTATTTTGTTTTCTTTCCTAAGGTTCTCCCTTCCTCCACGATAATGCTCCACTTGTCATCCCCAGCCTGCACTTATTTGTGCCATTTTTCCTCTTGAATTGAGTCCTTTATTTTTCTGTAACCAACTTAAACTTAATAGCTTGCAGTCTTTTAACCTTAATAGAATTCATACATGATTTTTGTTTCCAAATGAGATTCCACCTGCATTTAAGACCACATCACTCTCCAAATTCCAAGCTCTTATGGCAGCAGGACTAAATTAAGGACTGGAGGGTCCTCAGAACTATCTAGGTTGACTTCAGAGTAGAAGCAGTATGGTGACTTGGCCTTCACTCATCATTCACCACCAAGGAGCCTCTTTTCTGTTTGCCCTCATTACTGAGATAGCATCTCTCTCTGAAGGCACAAGAACAAAGGTAACATGTTACTCAGTCAGAGGTCAGGCCACTGGCTCTGGACAACAGAGAAGCAGGTGCAGGTGTGATTCCTGCTCACAATAAAGACACTGGGGCAGATCCAAGGGTGACAAGAGGGGAGATGCCTGGGAATGTTTCTCAATTTTATTCGGTTCTTCCGAGAACTGAGAGAAATGTACTAAGAAAGCAAATTGTGGCTTTGAAATCTATGTTTAGAATTTGCTGCCATCTCTGTAGTTCATGGGATAAGGAAACCAAATACAAAATAGTAATTTGGAAGGTCGTTGGTGGTACCTAGACTTCATACACAAGCAGAAATGGGCTTGGAAATGTTGAATGTGAAAACTCCGTGGAAAGTATCTAACACCCTCCAAAACTTAAAGAAAAGAAAATTCCAAAATGTGAAGAAGACATATAAATAAGAAGTAACAAGAAGAGGCAGCATTTACTGAGCACTCGATATGTGCCAGGATCTGTGCAAAAGTATGTTATTTCGTGGATGAGGTTAGGCACTTTGGTAATGCCTCCTGTGGGTGAGGACACCACCACTCGGAATTGCTTAAGTGAGGTCACGTGGTGGGGCTGGGTTTGAACCTGGGCCGTCTGACACTCACGCTTGTGTGATCAACCTTGGAAAGTGGGAGAGAAGAAACTGTACTTTATCAGGACATCTTGAGCCTGCCTGGAGCAATTTAACCAAAGGAGAGAAATTGAAAGATCAAGCTTGGCGTTCCTTTAAACACCTGCAGAGACTCAGTCCTGCTTGTCCTGGTGATCACTCCTATAAACACATCTACAACCTGAGGAGCACAGCTGAATTATCCAGATATCTGAAATATCCAGCTATCCTCTGCACTGCCCCAAAGGCAAAGCCATCTTCCCCAACTTATCTTGGGACCTGCACGTCTTCCTGAGCCCCGTGTCCCACACACTAGTGCCTCGTGACTCTGTGTTTCACACACTGTTACTCTCTAGTAAACGCCACTGAATTCTTTTACCATCTAGAGCAGGTGTTCGCTGTCCTAGGGATCTTTCTGAGCTTCTCCCAAGCAGCTAGATGTTTCTCCCGAATTTTAATCTCATTTTAGCAAGATTATCGGTGCCATTGTGCGATGCCTCCCACCAGCAGCACGTCTCTTAAAGGCAGATACTATGTCATTCATCTTTATATGCTTCTACAAGTTCACTTTTCCTGTTTTTTACTTTTTTTACTTTATATTTCATTTTGGGGCCACCTATTGGTTCATTCTATTCATTCAGTACATACTGAGTGCCTGCTGTTGGCTGGACACTTCTTTCAACTCTGGTAAAACCACAGTGAACAAAACAGCCAAAGTCTTGGTTTCTATCCATAAATTAGTATGTTTCCAAACAGGATAAGATTTTTATGATACATATAAAGCACTGGTCCTGCATATTAAAAAATTAAATGTAGATGTATAAATTTTAAAATGCTAAGAGTATGCTTAATCAAAATTATTCAAATGGCTTCCCAGCCATTTGAGCCTGACTCACTTCTTCTAGTTTGTAATGGACAATGAGATGATTTAAATATATTAAAACCATGTAATAACATACTTTCACTTGAACTTTTTTTTTAGGGAACCAATCCATTATACAGAGGCTCCACCAGTACCTTTAAAAATGTAACCTATAAACACAGAGAAAAGCAAAAGATGGACCTTTCCACAGATGGATAGAACTACTTCATGCATGAAAAAGTCTGCTTCACTGATATGAAATGTTAATGTACTATTTAATTTTTCTTTTTTTGTTGCTTCAAAATGAGGTTAGTTTAAGATAATAATAGGTCATTTGGAAATCAGTCATTGTCTGTATGAAGGTTAGAGACTGTCGGCAGGTTCAAAATAATCAGGAAGAGAAATATCCTTAGCAAAGGGATGACTTTGGGGATCACTGAGGAATACTAACTCTGTTGCATTAATGCCTCGAAAAATCATCAAAATGACATGGGGGGCTGATTTGCATTTGAAAAATGTTTGAAATTAGAATCTCATTTGTTATAGGAACATAGCTACCTGAAGTCTTTGTCTCAGCAAAGTCACAAAGTCCATATGCTCACATTAAATAATCACACTTGTGAATTAATTCTAAACTTTTAGCAAATCTGCCCTTTCCTAAAGGTGGATTCTTTTAAAAATCTATGAAAAATGAGACACTGACTTTTACTTCAACAGAGAGGATGCAATTTTTCTAAAGATGTCCCAAATGTATTAAGTGTTAATAATTTCTGTGGATTTGCATGTGCCCAAAAGTCAGGTACACAAACAAATATTCTATAAGAAGTAATTTATAAATTAGAAAGTAAAAAAAAAGAAAAAAGAAAATTACCAGTAAAAACAAAATAGCTAGTATATTAATTAGATTATTTTTAATTACCCGAAGAAGAAATTTCTACACTCAGTTTCCCTCCTGACCCTGAGTTTTCAAACCATTACTTCTCCCATATTTCTCAACCCATTTTTACTTAATTCATAGTCATCTAAACCCTGGAGATGTCATAGGGAAGTTTTAATCTCTAATTAAAATTTAGATGAAATGGTTAGATAATCAAAAAGAGCTCCAATAATGCAAAATGAACATGGGTTAAACAGAATAACACTTTAAATGGTTTTAAAGAAAACACATCAAGGGTACAGTCTCTCATGATTAACAGGCTTTCTATCTATATTCATTTCCATTTATTAAACCTAACTTGCACATTTCAGCTGCATATGGTGACTGTGCATCATGTATTTACTTTAAAAAGTTAAGATTTTACTTGCAAACTACATGTGGATGATTAGGGATCCATAGGTTGATTGAAAAATTGCCTCTGTAGAATATTATTTCCTATTAGTACTGCTTCACAGAGTACTGCCATCTTATCTGATAAGGAAGCTAAGCCTGAGAGTGAGTAGAAAACCTGGTCCAGAATCTAGATCTCCTAGCTCCAAGCTATTTCTTTTCTCCACAGTATGACGCTAACTCTTTTGTCCATGAAATGATGGAAAGATTTGGTTAGTTAAGCAATAACTATCATTTGTTTGAAAATGTCCTGAGATGAAAATACCATTCAAACTACTGGAGCAGAGGTGAGGTCTTGTACTTTGGTGCAGTGTTGATTACCTTTGAGCAAACTGTAACGTGAAACCTTTTACTAGGTGAATGGTTCATTATGTAATGGATTCAAATGTATCCATTGAATTGGCACAGATAATCTATGATAAGTTTCCTCAATTCTACCGTATAGATCCGTACATACCTGATCACTTGGAGACCTATTTCTTTTCTGGTTTCTATATAACTCAGGTAAATCAGACACTTGGGGAATACACAGCTATACTAAAAGAATTACTAAACAATCACCTTGGACACCTGAAGGGCAGATGTACCCCCTGTGTTCCTGACTGAAGCCCAGGGTCTAGGGAAAATCTACAGCAACAAGGAGGTTGCAATAGTGATGATACGAAATAGTACTCACCTCTACACGTGATATTTTTTATTATTACTAGAATGGGATTCTAGAAAATATGAGTTTCCTTTGTGTGTATATTGGGGAAGGTAGAGAAGAATTTGCTATTTCTCTGAATACTGTTTTGACCCAAGGCTGGACCTTGAAAAGGCCAAAACATTAACAGTAGTACTTCTGTTCACTGAAGAGTTATATTACATGAAGATAAATGGGTTTTTTGTAAGTTGTTTTATTGTATTTTGTG
>CM053605.1:61058818-61076896 GCA_028646535.1 Procyon lotor
TTCAGCTCAGTTCATGATCTCAGGGTCATGAGAGGGAGCCCCATGTCAGCACAGAGCCTGCTTAAGATTTTCCCTCTCCCTCTACTCTCCCCAGCATGACTCTCCCTCTCTCTCAAATAAATAAATAAATAAATAAATAAATAAATAAATAAATAAATAAATAAATAAATCTTAACAATCTCCAACCCTATGAGTGTACGTGATAAGATAAGCATGAACATAGCAGAAATGTCTTTGTCCCTGATTGATTAGGATCATTTTCCCTACCACAGAAAGCTATGGCTATATTTCTGGAGGCCCAGTGGTGCATGGCATTTGGTTCACATTATTTCTCACCTTACAATAATCCTGTAGGGTAGGTTCTTATTGTCCAAAATATAGAGAAGAAACTCAGCAAGATTATGTAATTTGACCAATGTAAGACAGCTAAGAAATAATGGAAGAAGGACTTTTTAACCCATCAGTTCTACCCTGCTCTCTGTCTGCCTCCTTCTCAGACCCTTACCTACTCCTTCAAGATGAGAACACATTCACAGATTCTGCCTAGATTTTTCTGGGGAGTCTGTAGATGAAATTAAAAGGTGTAGCAACCCCTCTATTTCATTACTGCTTTTATTTAAAAGCAACACTGGTGATTACAAAAACCTATCTTATATACATTTCAGAATATTAAATGGAATAGAATATCTAAATTACCAGAAGATGATTAATAGATGTTAAATAAATATTGATCACTCCCCAGACTTTCTCTTTAAGTTCTAGGAAAGGTAGAGCCCAGAGGGTGACAACCAGAGATACAAGGCTTTGAGAAAGCTCTTTGGTGAACATTCCCTCTGCAGGGTTCTCCTCCTTCGTCTAAGGATGTGTGCCCCTTTGCCTGCTTCCTCTGCACATCCTCTCCAAGGTTACATGCCGAAGAAGGCACAAGAAAGCATGAGCATGCAGAAACTAGGCTCTGCACTGAAAGGGCAGATTTCAGACACCCTGTGCACACCCAATCGAGACAGAGACTCTGCTGAAACGTTTATGTGACTGAAACTTTCTTTCTGGCTAAATACCCCACACTGGGAAAGCCATTAATTGAATTAAATTGATATAAATTGCTGCCTGGATTAAGGTGAAAAACTAGTTCATTAACTCACTCTGAAACTGGCCCTTAGCCCAATGAATTTTCACTTGTTTTCTCCCCTTAGTACTCCAGCCACTGTTTGTGTTATTAGTTAAAATACCATGGTGTTGCTAAATCACATCATACAGTGATATTTTGAACACATCCAGAAGACGTTAATAACTAGCTGGGGGAAGGCTGCTGAAAGTAGACATTAAACAGGTTAGAAAACTTCTCTCTTATATAAACCAACCTTCCTTGAGATAGCTTATCACATGAAGCTAATGGGGAGCTCAGGGTAGGGCTTGAGCAGTGAGTCGCTTAAACTCTCTCAGGGTCCTCATCCGTATATAGTGACTGCAGTAACATCTACCCCATGCTGTAAGTGTTGTGGGTAGTATCTAACAATTGTAGTTACATTTCATGAGGATTCACTATTTGCCAGATTATGGGTGTTTTCCATATGTTATGGAAAACGCTTGTGGCTCTATTTCTGGAGGTCCAGGTGTGCCTGGCACCCAAAAACCAATATGATGATAACAATAACAACTGCATTTGGTCTCATCCCCAAGCATGTACCCACAGCCTATGAAAGGAGTGGATACTCGTATTATTCCATTTGACAGAAAGGAAACAGAAGCTGGGGAAGGTGCAATGACTTGGCATAGTCACAGAGCAGATTCCCACACGGGCAGTGTGACCTTTAACTACTACATCACGAACAAAGCCTGGCACCCAGCAAACACCCCATGAAAGACAGCTACTAAGAAGAAAGAAGGATGAGAGTATGGCTTTTCTCTCAATCCAGCAAGAAACCAAATTAATACTCATTCTTTGTTTGCCCAGAAATATCTCTTATTTGTTTCAAGTAACAATAATTAATAATAAAAACCACTTTGCTGAGTATTTACTATGTGTCAGTCATTGTTCTAAGCACTTTACAGTTTTAACTCATGTAATCTCTGAAGAATCCAACGACATGGTACTAGTTTTATGCTAATTGTGCAGATGAGGGGTGCCTGAGTGGCTCAGTGGGTTAAAGCCTCTGCCTTCAGCTCAGGTCGTGATCTCAAGGTCCTGGGATCAAGCCCCACATCAGGCTCTCTGCTCAGCTAGGAGCCTGCTTCCCCCTCTCTCTCTGCCTGCCTCTCTGCCTACTTGTGATCTCTCTCCTCTCTGTCAAATAAATAAATAAAAATCTTTAAAAAAATTGTGCAGATGAGGCAACTAAGGCACATAGAGGTCATGCAAATGACCCATCACACAACTAATGAGTGACAAAGGCAGAACTTGAAATTAAGAATCTGACCCCAGATTCCCTCCTGCATATCTCCACTTGCCCCTCTGTGATCATGACACTGAGTCCCGTGTGACCCCACCACCATCATCAACCTTTCTCCTGTCAATATCTCCAAATCCCTTGTATGTAACATCTCAATTGGGTGACACCACTTGAGATGAAGCCCAGTGGCACCACTCTCCCTGCATGTACCTAGGCTGTTGAGCATTGTTAAGAAAATACATGATGTACAATAAATTCATGGTCCTTGACCACATCTGTGTCCCTGGCAACACTCAGATTTCCAGCTACATATCCGAAGCAGCTCTCTCTGGGACAACAGAACTCACCTTGCCTCCTTTCTCTGACTCCAGCTCTGTCTTCATTCCCGGCATATGAATTTACCTGCTACTTCAGAGAAACTAGAACCTAGCAGATGAGAAAACTCTCCACCCTCAGCGTTCAGACTTAACCTGGGTCTACAACCAGTATTTCCTTCATTCCTGCTGTAAGGGGAGGCATTGCCTTCCCTTCTAAAGTGAATCCTTTTACTTTTTGCTCCAGAAACTCCTGCCTACTCAGAGACCTCATTCTGACATTTCCAGTAGTAAATATCTTTGACTTCTCCCTCTCTATAGGATTCTTCCCATCAGCACTCAGACATGCTCAAGTCTCTGACCTAAAAACTAACACAATGATAATAATAACAACCCCTTATGTTCTCATCCCAAGCATGTACCCACACCCCATGCTGCTATTTCTCCTTCTCCCAATAACCATGAACTGCTTGAAAGAACTGTCTACACTGGGTGGCTCTGCTCCAAGTCACCCCCAACCACAAATGCATCTTGTGGCTTCAATCACTAGAAGCACACTCCCTAAGGTCCTAATTTATCTCCCTGTACCTAAGTCGAATGCACTTTTCTGTCCTCAATCCTTTGACCTCCCCAGAGTATATGAAACTATTGATGGCTCTCTCCTTGAAACAAGCCTCCCCAGCTTGTAGACACCTAAGTCCTTGTCAGTCTGCTTCCGTAGCTGTCCTTTAAATGTTCTTGTTTCCGCCGATTCTTTTCAGGTGTCTTCTCTTCTCTCTCCATCTACAACAGTCACATGAACGCCCATGGCTTTAATTACTAATCACAGATAACCTCCAAATTTATGTTCCCATCCTGTTCCTGATTTTAAAATACATATATGAAACTTCCCCACGGACATTTCCACCTGGATGTCCTATAAGTCTCTCTACATATCACAAACTGAAATCCTACTCCTTCCCCAAACTTGTTTCTCAGTGGATGAAGCCACCAGATTGGCCATGCCAAAAAGGAGACATCATTCTTGACAATTCCTTTCTCTCTCCATATACACCTGATCTTGATGATGCTTCCTCTTAAACATCTTGCAACACGTGTTCACTTCTCCCAATCTGCCACTGTCTCCTTTCTAGTCCAGTTGTGAGCCATCTCTTTGTCCAGACTCCTGCAGTGGCCTCCTCATCCTTATAAAACGCTCATTTCTAATCCATTCTCCATTCTACAGCAGGAATGGTCTCTCTAAAATGTAACACATAAATCTGTTAACGGTGAAACCCCTTAATGGTTTCCTATTGGCTTTAGCATAAAGGTTTTTAACAGGATTTTGGACCTAGCCCCAGCTTTCCTATTTAGCCTCGGTGTTTCCAGAAACTCCCACCTCTATACCCAATCTCTCTGCTACAAAATTTTCTCAAGCACTTTATGTCCACTCTTGCCTCTATTCCTTCTGTCTAGAATTTGTCCATTCCCTTTTAGCTCAACTAATTCTCTCACACTACCCTCAATTTCTGTTCCCATTTCCAGACAACTGCTAATCTGCTTTTGGTCACCACAGATCGGTTTACATTTTCCAGAATTTTATAAATCCAATGACTGATGTCCTTATAAGAAGTCCATACGAAGACACAGAAGGATGTACAGGGAAGAAGGCAATGGGATAATGGAAGTGGACCTTGAAGTGATGCAGCTACAAGCCAAGTATGACAAGGATTATCAGCAGCCACCGGAAAGAAGCATGGAAGAGATTCTCCCCAGAGCCTCAAGAAACAACCAACCTTGCCAATACCTTGATTTTGGACTTCTAGTCTAAAAAACTCTGAGAGAGGGGCACGTGGGTGGCTCAGTCAGTTGAGTGCCTGACTCTTGATTCCAGCTCGGGTCCTGATCTCAGGATCACGGGATCCAGTTCCACGTCAGGGTTCCCACTCAGTGGGGAGTCTGCTGGAGATTCTCTCTCTTCCTCTCCTTCTGTCCCTCCCCCACCTCTCTCTCTGTCTCTCAAATAAATAAATCTTAAAAAAATAAAAATTAAAAATTAAAAATGTCAGAGAATAATGTTGTTATTCTGTTGTTTTGAGCCACCCAGTTGTACTTGCTATGGCAGTACAAGGCTGCCAAACTTTTCCAAAGTGATCACACCATTGTACATTCCTACCACCAGTGTGAAAGAGTTCCAGTTTCTCCTCAACCTTGCTGACACTTAGTATGGTCAGCCTTTTCAATTTTAACCACTCAAGAGGTGTAGAGTAATATGCATTTGTGGTTCAAATTTGCATTTCCCTAATGCCTAATGGTCTTGAAAACAATCTCACATGTTTATTTTCCATCTGAATATCTTCTTGGGTAAAGTGTCTGTTCAAATCTTTTGCCTATTTGTTATTTGGATTATTCTCTTATTATTGAGTTTGAGGGTCTTTATATGATCTAGATATAAAGTCTTCATCAGATATTTGATTCCCAAATATTTTGTCCCAGTTGGTGGTTTTCATTTTCGTTTTCTTAACTGAATCTTTTGAGGTCAGCTAAGTATCCAAAGTGCCAGTTCAGATGCCACTCTTTCTTAGAAACCTTCTCAGAGCTTTAAGCCTTGATGAGTGGCTCTTCTAAGTACTTGTCAAGTTTCAGATACATCCTTATATCATGATATGCGTTGTATCCTATTATAATTGTTTGGCTGCCTGTTTTTTTTTCTCCTAGAATCTAAGGTTTGTGATCATGGGCCAGGACTCATTATGCCCTATTCTTTGTTGTAGCCTCCATACCAGGACAAAGATTGACAGAAGGTGTTTGCATTGGATAGTTTCTGATCGACTCTCCAGAATCACTGTCCATAGTTCCCCACCTTGCTCTGTACTCTGTGAAGCTGACCTCTGTGGGTCCCTTGTCCACTGACTTCTGGCTGGGTTTGTTGGATGGGAAAAGAGCAGAGGGTGGAACAGAGGATGGGGGAGAAGACAGAGTAGACTCTTCTCCGAGCTTCCTCTCTGACAAACCTTAGTTTGATAGTAGTTGCTGTCCTGTGCTGTTGGGAGTTCCCTGTCTCACAGGTGTAGCTCTCACAAGGATCCTGTGAGTGCTCCCTGCCCTTGTTCTTTTAATCCCAAGTGTAGCAATAATAGCTTCCAGAACTTGCTAGAAACTAGGTCTTCACCATCCTGTTTTGGTTCTTTTCACACTGCCCATACTTTATCGTTCTTTCATTGGATCTTCACTATAAATCAGGTCCTCCCCATTTCTTACTGAGACCATGATTCCCTGATTTCCTGTTCAAAAAAATATTTGTTATTTTTGACCCTCACCATAACCCCTACTTTAAGTGAGTTTTTTATTTTATTTTATTTTTTTAAAGATTTTGTTTATTTATTTGACAGAGGGAAAGAGATCATAAGTAGGCAGAGAGGCAGGCAGAGGGAGAGGGGGAAGCAGGCTCCCTGCTGAGCAGAGAGCCTGATGCGGGGCTCGATCCCAGGACCCTGAGATCATGACCTGAGCCGAAGGCAGAGGCTTAACCCACTGAGCCTAAGTGAGTTTTAAATCCCTGAATTTTCTCCGCTGTTTTCATTCAACATAATTCAGGTTCTAATGTTTTTCTTGAGTTTCAAATGACTCTGAACACTATATTCCTTTGAACTTCATTCCTACCTCCCTTCATTCACTCATTCAGCAGAAACTTCTTGACAACTTCCTAAGTACCAGGAACCGTGCTGCCCAGCAGAGTCACAGAGAAGAAAAATATAGTCAGTTCCCCAAGGAACTCACATTCAAGTGAGAGATATAATCAAATAACTAAGTCTAATTCAAAGTGATACATTGAGCAATGGAGCGATATGCAATGGCCTGAAGGCACAGAGCTCTAACCACCCCATTCCTGGCCGAGGTCAGGAGACAGGACCCACCTTCCCACAAATGAACCCTCTCAGGATGCCAGACTCTGTGTTAAGCACTGCACATACTTATTTAATACAGCAACACTATAAAGCAAAAGCCAATGTTACCATTTGCCTTTTACACAGAAGGAAACTGAGGCCAAAGGAGGCTACGTAACCTGCTGGTAAGTGGCAGAGCCCCTCTTTTAACCATTATGTACCCTGCCTCGTAATTATAACACACACACAAGGCCGAGGTATGGGGAAGAATAACTTTCTCCAAGGCTAAAGAGCTCATTGCCACGGATTTTCACCTCAAAGCCGCAACACTTTAAGAAGAGATGAAAAACTAGCTCTTTTCTGAGTCTGCTAATTGTTGAATAGGAAATGTGGTGTCGGTAGGCCAGGAACCTGTCATCACCATTCTTCATTACACTAATTGCTCTTAGATGAAATATGGTTTGTTACCCCTTTTAACCCTGTTCACATTCATAGTTCTGCCACTTTGGAATATTCTCTGCTTTGGGTCAAGGAAGGCTTTCTCCTTCTTTCATTATACAGAGGGTGCAACTGAAGCCCAAGGCAGGTGACTGTCTCACCCGGATCCCACAGCCAGTGGGTACCCCAACGTCCCAGTGACTGACCTCACTTGCCAGGGTGCCCTACGAGCTGCCCTTTGCCCTGGCCAGGCCCATCTACTCGCTGTTGCTTATACAAGCGTTTCTCACTAAAACCGTTGTATTTTTTTCACAGCTTCTTCCCATCCCAACACAGACTCTTCCTCCACCCTTTCTGAATACATCTAACCCTGCACAATCACTCTAGTTCCTCCCGACCTGTCTTCCTTTTACTCTCCCTGCACTGCCCTTCACCAAAAATCGACAACACTGTTACACTTTGCTACCTGGTTATGCGTGTGGATTGCACTTGGCTGCTAGAGCAGATGCCAGCCCACTCAGGCCGGAATCGCCTCCTTTGAAGATATTCCCATAGCATACAGTGTAGTTCTGAGGCCACGGGAGAAATACGGTCTTTTTATTTCTTAAAGTCTTTACAGTCAGTATGCTAAAGGCATCCCTTTTCTGCGTGTTTTCAGGCAGAGATGCTAACTTCTACATCTAATGATATGCTATTGACTCAGCGCACACACTGGAAACTCTCACATGCTTTCGGCCTCACCTCTTACTCCAGCAGCCTCTGCAGCAACCAGCCTTTCACAAGCTGCCCCCAGCTTCTTTCTGGGGCGATCTGACAGCGCCTCACCTCTAGCCATGCCACGCACTTGTTGTTGTCTTCCTTGGGGCTCTGAGATGCCAAGGCACAGGACCACGCTTAAAGCTCACCACTGCCATGCAGAGGAGTTAATAACCCTAGGATCAGCTTAACCAGCAGGAATGGTAAGCCTATAGATAAATGCTTTCCTCTCTTCCTCAGGACGGACCGCTCTGAGGCCTCCCGAAGCTCCTGAAGGACTGAACATGTGTTGCTACTGCAGTGGCCAAGGCGGTGGCTTTCCACTTTCCCTTCTCCTCTATTTCACTCTGGTCTTCACTCCCATTTCCTACCAGGGATCTCATCCTAGGTTCTGCTTTCTGAGGAACCAGGCTAAAACGGTGTATTCGTCTGGTTGAGCTGCCATAAGAATATATCATACATTGGATGATTTAAACAAGAGAAATTTATTTCTCACAGTTCTGGAGGCTAGAAAGTCCAAGATCAACATCCAAAGTTTCAGTCTCTGATGAGGGTTCTCTTCTTGGCAGGTATATGGTCACCTTGCTGTGTTCCTCAGGTGGCCTTTCCCCAGAGACTACAGATGGAGATCTCTCTTTCTCTCTCTCTCCCTCTTCTTCTAAAGCCACTTATCCTATGTAGGATCCCACCCTTAAGACTCCATTAAATGTAATTACCTCTTAAAAGCCCTATCTCTGAATACAATTATATGGAGGTTTGGGGCTTCAACATATGAACTGGGGGAGGAGGAAACAATTCAGCTTAGAGCAGAAACGTTACTCAAAAACATTGGTTTGATCTTGACCAATAAGCAGCCAAGAAAGCTCCTCCAAGATCCCACCACTTTCTCTCCCTTCCTTCCTTCCTTCCTTCCTTCCTTCCTTCCTTCCTTCCTTCCTTCCTTCCTTCCTTCCTTCCTTCCTTTCTTCCTTTCTTTCTCTCTCTCTTTCTTTCTCTCTTTCTTTCTCCCTTCCCCCCCCCTCATATTTTAATGACTAAGGTCAAGGTCTTATTTAGGAAAGGTCTTATGTTAGCTTGTTCTCATGAATATTAACTGTTTCTAGTGTTCTGGTTATTTGAAAGACTACAGTTAGAAGACCTACTTTCTAGTCTTTTCCTACTTACTAGTTTAGGGAGTAACTTTTACTAGATTAAGGAGTGACTTAGAGCAAATAATTTTGCCTTTCCCCACGGCTTTTCTCAGCTAAAAAGTGGGATAACAGCTGTAAAGTGGGTTAGCCCAGCTATTTTGCTGGGAGAGGGGGATCCAAGGAGATGGAAAGTGAGGAGACGGCATTTAAAAAAGAAAAGGAGCTCAACTAATGAAAGAACGTTGGGATACTTTGAGGGAGGACCCTGGCGCACCCCATGAATCTCCATGGTCCACATTCCAGACGCCGGGAGGTCCAAAATACTCCCAAAGCGCCTGGGTTCCGAGAACAGCTCGGTTTACTCTAAGCTGCTCGCTGCCAACCCTGCAGTGTTTACCAGAATCCGGGTGGTTTGCAAACCCAGATGTCAGACTTCCTGTTTCAGAGATTCTCAACTTGCTCACCCCCAACTCCTATCGGCCTCCCCCAGGAAGGAGAGAGGGAGCTGGAAGCAGGAGGAGCTTGCACCCTGCAGCCTCACTCCTCCTCTCTCCCCACCCCAAAGGCAGGAATTTCTGGGACGGGCAGATGGTCCACCGCCTCTTCCTCCTCCTTCTCCAAGCCGGAGTGAGAAGGGCGGGGAAACACCTCCGCAACTTCCCGGTCTCCAGCCCAGAGCCCCGAGTGTCCGCACACTGTGGCGACAGGGACGACAGAGTGGGCCTCCGGGAGGCTGGGGTGGCGAGGCCCGGGGAGGCGTGGAGCACCGAGCCGGCTGCGGTCCCGCCTCCAGCGAGGCGGCCCTGCGCTGGGGCTTTGGCGCTGGCTCCCCGCGACGGTCACCCCGGGCGCCCGGCGAGCACAGTGGTTAGCGATGCCATTGCTGCGGTCGCTGCAGCTGCTGCTTCTGCTGGGAGCGCCACGGAGCTTCGCTGAGGGCGCGGTGACCGCGCTTACCCCCGAGTCGGTCCTCGAGTGGCAGGGTGAGTGTCCTCCGAGCCAAGAAGATCTGACCCGCACAGCGGGGGTGGGGGTGGTTACAGCAGAGAAGGAAGGAGCGAAGCTGGAGCGGGGAGGTGAGCAGCTAAGGCGACCTATTTATATGGTGGCCATGTCTCAGTAGTCCGGAGAAGGCCGGCGGATGGGCCAGTCCTACCTCGCACCCCCCTCCCCGCCCCCCACTACCCGCAGCTCCCTCCTCCAGCCCCGCATCCTCCAGGCATCAGCCCGCGGCGCCGGCGAGGGGCCCGGCCTGGGCTCGAAGGCAAAACTTGACTAAGCTCTGGCCCGGGATCAGCCGGGTACAGAAAGCTAGGAGACGTTTCAAAATGTTAGCCACCCGAGCGTTGTTTATTTGGGAGGATCATCTCTCCGATAAATGATGGCAAAAAAATGTCCCATTTCGTCCCCTCCCAAAGCAAACCGGACGTGTGCCGCCACTTGCCCAGTGGCCCAGAGTCGGGCTTCCATCCCTCTGCTCCTCCGGGAAAGAATACCTAATCTTTTCTGTTAATACCTTGCAAACCAAATGGGGGCGTGGAGCCTCTGTAGGCCATGAACTATGCAAGCTGGAGCCAATAACCCTCTTTGCCTCTCAGTTTCTCTCGTAAGAGGAATAGGATGTGTGATATCTAGAGGCCCACCCAGGAGAAAATGAGATCGCTTCTAAGGCATCTGGCATGCCTCTGAGCCAGAGTCCTTCAAAGTCACCCCGGCAGCCCACATGCACACATGGACCCAGTCACCAAGCAGTTATGCAGCACCCAATACGCAGAAGATTCAGAAAAGCTCCATAGAGTCATGGGGGGAGGTTATCCTGCAGGGGCCCCCAGCGGAGAGTAACTAACTGCATGGGTGCCTCCAAGGCAGAGAGGCCAATGTCTGAAACTGGAAGCCCCTCTGTGAAAGCCGGAGGGAGGCAGAGGGTAAATAAACCAGCAGCCTCTGTCCTCCTAAACCTTTGGGGATAAATTTGGAAAGAAGATGTAAAACAAGGTGTGATCCATGCCTGTGTTCTTTCTTCTTTTTCTTTCTTTCTTTCTTTCTTTCTTTCTTTCTTTCTTTCTTTCTTTCTTTCTTTCTTTCTTTTTCTTTCTTTCTTTTTTTCCCTTCTCAACATACTATGCCTGCATTTTTGAGGTAATCTTTTCTGGACCATATTCTCTAGCACTCCCACAAGGCTTTATCAGGGACAGGTTGAGTGATTCTTATTCTAAAATGCCCAAAGTTTAAATGAATGAATGAATGAATGAATGAATGAATGAATGAATGAATAAATAAATAAATAAATAAATAAATAAATAAATAAAAATGGCCAAAGATCAGAGACCCCTTAACCTTCTTGGTAAATTCAATAGAAATGGTCCTGTGGGGACACCTGGGTGTCACAGTCAGTTAAGCATCTGCCTTTGGCATGATCCCAGGTCAAGGTTCTGAGCCCCACATGGGGCTCCCTGCTCTGTGGGGAGCCTATTTCTCCCTTTCCCTCTGCCTGCTGCTCTCCTTGCTTGTGCTTTCCCTCTCTCTCTCTCAGTCAAATGTATAAATAAAATCTAGAAAGAAAGAAAGAAAGAAAGAAAGAAAGAAAGAAAGAAAGAGAGGGAGAAAGAGACAAAGAGAGAAAGAGAGAGAGGGAGGGAGGTAGGGAGGAAGGAAGGAAGAAGGGAGGGAGGAAGGGGGAAGGAAGGAAGGAAGGAAGGAAGAGAAGGAGGGAAAGAAAGAGGGAAGGAAGGAAGGAAGGAAGTCAGTCCTGTGCATGTACATTTGACCCCCTGGTAGGATCCATCTCCACTAATAGTTTACCATACGGTGCTTATTCCTTTACATTTTAAAATGTGCCTGAGCACTAGGTATCTAGAACAAGGCAGCAGCCTATAGGACAAAGCTGTACCTAAGCCACACAGAGAAAATGCACCAGTGAGCCTCTGAGCTAAGGTTAGCACTAATGAGCTAATCCTTACTATATGTAGCAGACCTAAATCCTGGCCCGAGATAGTTTCTAATCAGTGCCTTCATCTTAGTGGTCGAGGACAAACCATCTACTGCCTCTGGTACATTCCAAGTGACAGTTTGCAAATCTGAAAATCTGACATAGATGGCAGAGAGATTATTCAGGCAGGAAAATGCTGTTACTGGTGTTCCCTGATAGTGTGGCATTTGGAGACTGTGACATTGAATGCGACAGTCCTTGCACAGGCTTCCCTCCCTGACTTCGCTCACCCACATCAGTAACATTTTAAGTCTAATCTAGACGGGTTTGAAATCAGGTTTTTCCTGTCTATACCAAGACGGAAAAACCAAATCCTAGCTTTGGAAGGGACCCGAGACTGCCATCATCTCAGTTGTTTCATCTGTATTATTGAATGAATTGATACATATTATAAGCATCCCAGCCTTGGGAGGCAGCTGATGAATGCTATTGTGCTGACTTTTCATTTATCAATAATTTTGTGTTCGAAAATCAGTGGATATAGTGTCATATAATAATCAAGTTCACGGTCTCTGAGCCAGACTGTATGGGTCCAAATCCTGTCTCTACCATTTACCAGCTATGTCACTTTGGACAAGTTACTTCACCTTTCTGTGCCTCCATTTCCTCACATATAAAAATGGAGGGGATAATAGCGCTTCTTCAGGCGTTGTCCTTTTGTTTCAGTACCCCACAGCACTGTCTCCCTCTGGCCAGTCCAGACCATTTTGACAGGCTGACAGTCCTTTATCAGTCGCATACTTCCCTGTGCACCGCACTGCCCTGGGCAAGTCTGCAGCTTGTCTCCCCCCTCTAGTGGGCTATCACACAGGCCTCACTGTGATTCTGGAATCTGGGCTCTTCTAGCAAGTGCTGTACCTTGGTAACTTCACTCACTCAAGGACTCCTCACACTGGGAGGGCAAGCAGGGGGATGAAGATGGGCATGGGCACTCTGGGGAAAGGTGGATAGTCTCAGCGGAGGTTGCTAAAGGAAATGAACAGGGGGCAATAAAAGAATTTAAAGGCTATGCTGAGAGCTGAAAATGATGTGAAATGGTCTCAATCATCCAATAATAGGAGACTTTCCTCAGCGGTACTTATTTTCTGAGGGGCAGGACTTGGAGGGCAACCAGGGCTGTGTGTTAGTCCTTCGGGACAGTCGGGTAGGCTTTTCTGAATGACCAGTGACCAAGGGAGGTGGGGATGCTGATGAACCTGAGGTCAAAGTGTACGACCATGGGGTCTGTCTAGAAGAAGACTAACTGAACTGGGGTAAAGGGGCAGGGTCATCTCTCGAAATTCTGTGCCAGTGGGAAGAGGGGTGAGGGGCTGAAGTCCTCAGCTGTTCATTCACTATCTGTTGAGCACTGTGTGCCTTGTCTCCCTTCTTGGTTTGGGTTCACCCACAAGTGATCTTTGAAACATGTATTTATTTTGATACAAGAAGTTTACTTGGGAAGTGATTCTAGAAGACACAATGAAGGAGTGAGGAAATGAGACAGGGAAGGGGCTCAATTTCACAGGAGCCCTTCTCAATGACTGTGGAGAACGCAGTGAGGGGCAGGAAACAGGTATTCATTCACCAACTCCCATTCCTCCCTAATGGAGGGTCCCTCCTGGGGTATTAATCTTCTCGCCTCTGGCCTTCATGGAGCACTGTCAGGCAAAGAGACACAGAGAATCAGTCAGAAAATATGAGAACTCTCTCAGGTGAATGACCTCCAGGGTAGGTGGTATGGATAACCAATGCAGACTTGCCCTGCTACTCACTCCCAGATTGGGGAGATAAAAATATCAGCAGGATATGTCCTCAAGAGGTTGAGAGTCCAGAGACAGATACAGAAACACAAAGAAATTATAAAACAGTGCAGTAAATGTTAAGATAACAAGGAATTCAGAAGGGACTGGCCTGAGGGGCTGCAGACTACAAAAGGACGTTTTTTTTTTCCCAAAAGATAAGTAGGTAGTTGCCACACGGGCAACTTTCCTCCAGAAAGCACAGAATGTGTGCAAAGGTGCAGAATCATGTGTTGGGCAGTTCTTAAAGTTCTAGTCTAAGCTCTTTAGGATGAAAGAAAGAGGGCCCATGGAAGGTCCCTCGGGCAAACATAAGGCTGGATATAAGGGCACTAAGATCTGAAGGGGGACCCAAGGACAAGCTCACCTGAGCGGCCAGGCCTCTTGGGAGCTGAGAACTGGTCACTAAAATAAACCAACTACTTTCTCTGTTTCTCTCTCTAAGGGGCTGCTTGCTGGTCCCTGTTTGGTTCTCTTTCTGTGGACTGGTTTCTTCTGCTTCAACCTGCAAGACCTTTCATGTGTAGCTCCCACAGCTTCCTTGGAAAAGTTGCCTAATTTCCTAAGAGAGGAATCTGGCCACACTTGTCATAGCATGCTAGTCCTTACACTCTGCCCTTGAATTAAAGGCCTTCCCGTGACTAGTAGGCTGTGATGGTGGTATGAGGTGCACACACGGATCTGCTCCACCAGGGGCTGTGATGGAGTAGATCCTCAGAATAGGGTTGTGGCAGCACAAGAAGTTGTGACAGATCTATATATGGATGCATGCGAGATGAGGAAATGAAGAGTTTGGTTAGAGGAACTCTGCTCAAGGAAAGTAAATTCTGGTGGTATGAATTGGGTCTTTGCTGAGAAGAACCCCATGAATTAGGACAAAAGGGAACCAGAACACACTTTTAAGTTTAGGAATGCCACGGGCAGTTTGGGACTTGAAGAGAGTGGTTATGGAGGGCAGCAAAGAGCCCATGTGAGAGGTTATCATTAAAAATAATAGGGGCGCCTGGGTGGCTTAGTAGGTTAAAGCCTCTGCCTTCGGCTCAGGTCATGACCTCAGGGTCCTGAGATCAAGCTCCGCATCGGCCTCTCTGCTCAGCAGGGAGCCTGCTTCCTCCTCTCTCTCTGCCTACTTGTGATTTCTCTCTCTCCCTCTGTGTCAAATAAATAAATAAATAAATAAAATCTTTAAAAATAATAATAAACAGTGAAAGACATGGGAGAAATGGCAGAACAGAAGGGGCAGTGGTTACACAATAGAAATACCACGTTTTGGAAATGGATCCTTTCTTGGTAGTGACCAGGTCCAAGGTGTGGTTGTAGGCATGGTCGCTGAAGTGGAGAACAGGTGAAAGAAGTTCCTTGGAGCAGAGGAAATTAAGGAACCCAGCATGCACAGCAGTACAGACATACGTGTGTGAAACAAAAGCTTCATTTTAAAAATACCATTTAAAAAAAAAGAGTGAAAACAACAGTAAACTATAGACTTGGGGTCTTAATGATGTGTCAGGGTAGGTTCACCAACAAATGAACCACTCTGGTAGGGGGTGTTGCAAAAAAAAAAAAAGGGTCTCTTATGGTTTGTGGAGATTATACTTTAAATACTTTATAAACAAAACAAAACTATACTTTAAAAACTAAACAAAGCACATGAAGTATTACGTATTTTAAAGAAAAACCACTCTTACTATGTTTGTGTTTCTTCCCATTGTCTTCCACTGTTTTTGTAAACAGAATTGAGATCATTCCTGGTCTTGGACTTTTTATTATGAAAAGCTCTTCATAAAGTGTAATGGATGTAGTTTTCTACTATAATTCAACCAGCTTCCTGGTTGTAGTTATTATGTAGTTGTACATAATTTCTAATTTTCCAGCTTTATAAGTAATGCTATAATAAACATCCCTAGGCTCAAAAAAAAAAAAAAAAAATACCGTTACTTCATACGATGTGCTGCTACTCATCTACTCTGTTCCATTCTGCTTCCTTTTGTAAGACGGGTTATGACACACTACACTGATAATCGTGACCCATTCATGAGCCATGACCTATGGTGGGCCAGAGGGTTAGGTCATCTGTGCGGAAGTTAAAGGCTTTGAGGTGGAGAGGAGAACGGGGAGCCTGCTGACATCAGAGTCACAGCAAATGTAAGGAAGAGGTCAAGATAGTACACCCCAGTGTTGAGGAAGGGAAGACTGTGTGCCACGGGGGAGAGGTTTCTGAAGGAGGGTGATGAGAGCCACCATCTGGAGGCAGCAGTGGGGAGACACAGTGACCCTGAGATCTTCCCCTAGCTTCCATTTCTGATACAAAGGTAACAGTGGCTCCCTTGACTACTCCTCATAGTACCTAACACTTGAAGAATGATTACTGTGTGGTATTTCACGTACATTAACACACTATGAGGTAGATACTATTACTACACATCCTTCTTTACCAATGGAGGAGGTTAAAGAGTTTACACCAATAGGAACTTGAAAAATGGGAATTTGAACCAGTCACTCAAGCACTAATGCAAAAGACACACCCCCATAGCCTTGTGACCTCATTAAATAGTTCGTTCTGTATCCTGTTGTTTGATGGGAGCATGGGATTTGATTCTGTGACCTGAGGAACAGGAAGCCGGCCACTTGTTCTCTGCAACTCCTTTTCCAAACCAGTATGTCTACATGTAAGAGTGAATATTTTCATAAAGCAGAAAAGCTATTGATTTTTTAAAAAATGTTCTAGGCAATTCCTAAATTGCTGGGCAATGAGCCATTCTTCTAATCTAGAGATGTGGAATTTAAGTAAAAGCCTGATCAAATACTGGTTTGGCTATCAAAACCCGGCCATCAATCACTCCCACCACCTGACTCTGTTTCTCTCGTCTTCATCATCATCTTTCAGAATCTTTTCCACTTCATACTTTTCCCATCCTCGCTTCTCTGGCTGGCTGTTTTCCTCACAAGCCTTTGAGAGTCATCGTAGACTTCCAGTTTTCCTGGTGCTTGACTTTTTCTCATTAAGCTTCTTTTTTTTTTTTAAAGATTTTATTTATTAATTTGACAGATAGAGAGATCACAAGTAGGCAGAGAGGCAGGCAGAGGGAGAGGGAGAAGCAGGCTGCCCGCTGAGCAGAGAGCCCGATGCAGGACTTGATCCCAGGACCCTGAGATCATGACCTGAGCCGAAGGCAGAGGCTTTAACCCACTGAGCCACCCAGGTGCCCCTCTCATTAAGCTTCTAACCTCTTACTGTTGTTGGTTGTTGGAGTAACTGATACCACACAGGGCAGATTCCAAGCCAATGACCAGGACAACAGAGTCACACTGAGGGCTCAGTTGTCCCCTCATTTCCCCTTCCTCACCCTAACAATTTGCTTATTTATATCTGATTTCCTGAAGAAATGATTCCTTTGTTTTGCCTCTTCTAAACTCATCCCTGTGTGATGAATCCTCAGATGATCTATCAAAGTAATATAGTTGAGATATTCATAGACATTTGCCTCTACTGTCTTTTAGAAATTACCTTGAAAGCCTTTTAGGAGATGTTCTAGTACAAAGCTAGGAACATAAATTATATTTCTTTAATTATTCAGAGTGAAAGGAAATACAGTTCATAAAAGAAACAAACAAAAGAATGCCTTATAAACACTGTATTGAGTCATTTAGGGAAAAAAATTTAATAAAACCACTCAAGAAAAAGGGAGGAATATTATTAAAATTTCTGTAAATTGGATTCTGTGATATAGAGCTATGGAAAACATACAAGAGTTTTCTGCTTTCATGTGTGGCCACATGATTTTTTAATTTATGATATTTTCCAGACTACTATAGTTCCAAAGAAATATGCTACTACCCTAAGTGAAATAAGTCAGTTAAGGAAAGACAAATACCATATGATTTCATTTATATGTGGAATTTAAGAAACAAAACAAATGAGTAAAGAGGGGAAAAAAGAGCAAGACAAACAAAGAAACAGACTCCTAAATATAGAGAACAAACTGATGGTTACCAAAGGGGAGGTAGGTGGGAGGTGAGTGAAATAGGTGATGGGGATTAAGAAGCGCTCTGCTTGGTTTTTTGTTTTTAAGTTTTATTAACATATAATGTATTATTTGCCCCAGGGTACATGTCTGTGAATCGTCAGGCTTACACATTTCACAGCACTTAACAGCACATACCCTCCCCAATGTCCACCCTATCCCTACCCCCCCCCCCCCCCCCCCCCCGCCACCCTTAGTTCGTTTCGTGAGTCTAGGAGTCTCTTATGGTTTGTCTCCTTCCCCATTCCTTCCTGTTTCATTTCTCTCCCCCACCGCCCCCAAACTCCCGCCTTGCCTCTCCAATTCTTCATATCAGAGAGATCATGTGATACTTGAAGTGCTCTGCTTGTGATGAGCACTGGGTGATATATGGAAATGTTGAATAACTAAATTGT
>CM053605.1:61076996-61097192 GCA_028646535.1 Procyon lotor
ACTAAATTGTACATCTAGAACTAATATTACACTGTATGTTAACTAACTGGAATTTAAATGAAGCCTTAATTTTAAAAAAGTAAATGGCTAACCTAAAAATATATTCAGCCTCCCAGGTAATAAAATAAATGCAAAAAAAGCTTGTTAGCATAAAAAAGAAATATACACATAAAAAAGTTTTACTATTTCTGGCTTTTGGCATTCTGCTCTTGAGAATTTTCCTTTTCACTTACAAAAATATAAGAGGAAATTCAAAGTGGTTGTCTAACTAAAAGCATTGTTGTCTTGTTTGGCACTATCCATGTTCAACATTAAGATCTGCTTTTATTTCATTAACATTTATAGGGTGATCATAGTGACTGAGGTAATCCTTATCACGATCCTATGAAGCCAGTGCTATTACTACACCCATTGTGCAGATGGAGAAACCAAGGCAGTTATGTTCAGCTTCAAGCAGTTCTGCCATAAAAGAAGGGCTCTGTAGTTTGCCAAAGTCTTTCTTCTTTAGTGGTAGATTTGTTCAAGTAAGAACAGGGCAGGTTCATGGGCATGTGGGCAATGAAGACAGAGTGCCATGCTCAGCAGGGCATTATACTTGGTGTTTAATGTTCTGTGGTTTTGGGTTTTGTAATTCTTTTTTTTTTTTTAAGATTTTATTTATTTATTTATTTGATACAGAAAGAGAGATCACAAGCCGGCAGAGAGGCAGGCAGAGAGAAAGGGAGAAGCAGACTCCCCACTGAGCAGAGAGCCAGATGTGGGGCTCAATCCCAGGACCCTGAGATCATGACGTGAGCCAAAGGCAGAGGCTTAACCCACTGAGCCACCCAGGCACCCCTGGGTCTTGTAATTCTTAGTAACTTTAATCTCTGAATTTGTGCTTTGGACATGAAGGCATGCCTGGGACAACAAAGTGTGAGCCAGAAGCTCGAAGCCTCAGCTCAGGCTCAGTCCCACTTGTGTCATACTCACCCTCGCACCCCTGCCAGATCCCCTGGATGGGCTCTAGGCTGCCACCTCCCCACTCCCACCGTCCATCCACTGTGCCAACAGGTTGTGTTCAGAATGGGAGACAGGAGGACTGGGGTCTGCTAGTGGAAGGCCAGTGGCATCTCAGGGAAGGGCAAGGCAGTAGCTATCCCCACTAGGCTGACAGTACCAGGCATGTTTGGTGAGGACTGAGTGGGGAGCCTGTCACCCATCCCTAGTCCGGGTTGAGTGTGAGTCCAGCACTTCCTGGCACAGAAGCTGCAGTCCCTTGTGGGGTCGCAGGAAGTGGAGATTGATTTGACTTCCCTCCCTCAAGCAGGACCCAAAATTTTTATCTTACTCTGGGCCCTGCAAAGTAGGTAGCCAGCCTGAATTCGAAGCATGGGGACTATTATGGTTTGAATCATATCCCCCTCAAAATTTATAGGCTGAATTCATAACCCCCCTTACCTCAGAAGGAGATCTTATTTGGAGATAGGGCTTTTATGGAGGTAATCGAGTTAAAATGAGGTGATTAGGGTGTACTATTTAATATGACTGGTGTTCTTATAAGAAGGAGAAATTGGAACACAGAAATATGCATCTAGAGTAGATGAAACGAAGAGGCACAGGGAGAAGACACCCATCTACAAGCCAAAGAGGGAGCCTGGAACAGAGCCTTCTCTCACAGGCTCAGATGGGGCAAATCCTGCTGACATCTTGATTATTTACTTCTAGTCTCCAAATGGGGGGGCCAATAAATTTCTATTAAGTCATTCAGTTCATGGTCCTTTATTATTGCAGCCCTAGCAAACTAGTACAGAGACTAACACTACATCTACCATTGGAAGCTGTTTTTGTGTTTGTGTTAATTTCTATCTTCCAGTTAAGTAAATGTATATTTTTCTTAAATAGGTATATTCTTAAAGAACCTAAGATAGATGAGCTCCAGTAAACACTTTTGCATTCAACAATGTCACAGCCTTTCCAGGGTTGTTTTAGTTGTCCGAGGAGTTGTTTTCTCTTTCTGTTTGTTTTGGTGACCCAGTCTCTGAATCATATCCCCAAGGCTTCAACATGCAGGCATTTGTGAGGGAAGTTTAACTATGTTCTGTCTTACTGTGTCTTGCCGTAACTTGCTCTTTGTAGCGAGGCTTCCTGGGGACTGAAATGGCATATTTTCAACAGTCTGTAGGACAATAACAGAGCTGCAGTGAATAATGATTTTTTTAGACCAGCAGTGTCTATTAGGTATTTTCAAGTCAAAGGCAAAATGATGGAGGGACAGACTATAAGCTAAAAGGAAGAGGAAGGTTTTCAGTTTAAGAATTCACGGGTAAGATACAGAAAGATACGGTGAAGCACTTCAGAAGAGATGAGATTTTCTGCAAGAGTCAGGCACTACTAACTGAGGATGGCAGAGAGGAAGGGACGGGAGGGAATGTGAGTACTCGGGAAGTGGCAAGGACAGTCTAAAAGGGTTAACCTACTTCGCACAGGAGTTGGTAACAGGCAATTTGAATCCCCACAAAACTGGAGCCAGTGAAGCTGATTAGCTGGGTTTCATGTTTCCCTCATGTGAGAAAGAGTATTGTGTGCCCCATGGAACTGGGAGTGGCGATTTGGGAAGATTAGAGAGAAAAGGGGAGAGAACAGGTAAAAAGATTTAGCAAGAGGGATCCCAGGGGCCTGCGGAGGTGGTGATTATCCAGGTTCAGAAGTTGCAGGAAAATAAAGCAAGCTCAAAATCAAGGACAGTGCTAGGGCAGATAAAGAAACGGAAGTTCTGTGGAAGGACAAGGGGATATTTTAAAATGTACTTTACCTTTTAGTTGATTAATGGAAGGCAATTGAGAGGAAGCCACAGGCTCTGTCAGGTGCTGTCAGATTAAGAGACAAATACCGAATCTCAGATGAATTTGGGATAAAATGCAAATATGCATGCAGAGAGGGCTGGGAGGGACAGGCACACTTTTCACTTTGTTCTGCAGGACTGTTCTTTCAAGTACAACGCACATGCTGCAAGCATCAGAAATTCCTTGCTTATCGGTTTGGAAAGTCATATTAAGAATCCAGATTTTCTGCATCATTCAGCCATGAACAGAACTTGATTCAGCAGCTTACAACATCCTTTGCTGCTACAGAGTAATCTAAGTAAGGAACCCAATCAGATCTGAATCCACTGTTCACTGGAGAGGACAAAGCCAAATTTGTGTAGCTGGAAAAGGTCAATACATCTCAAGAGAGATGCTGCTCACCTTCAGACTGGTTACAGAGGAGAAATGCTACCCCCCCCTTACCTTCTGGAAACTTTCCCTGACTGAACTGAAATACTGTAGTCTCCCTTTTTTTTGCAAGGAATACATTCTGAGACCCCCAGTGGATGCCTGAAACCACAGATGGTACCAAACCATACTATGGTTTTTCCTATACATACATATTTATGATAAAGTTTAATTTATAAATTAGAGACAGTAGGAGATTAGCCATAGTAACTAATAATGAAATAAAACAATACTGTAATAAAAATTATGTGGATGTGGGCTCTCTATCAAAATACCTCATTGTACTACACTCACTCTTCTTTTGCTAATGTGAGATAATAAAATATTTATGTGATGAGATGAAGTGAGATGAATGCCATAGGTATTATAACATAGCATTGGGCTACCTGTGACCTTCTGGTGACACATCAGAAGGAAGATCTCTGCCTGGCCAGGGTTGACCTCAAGTAAACTGAAACAGCCAAAAGCAAAATGGAATCTAAGGGTGGGGGAGGGACTACTGTACTGTCAGAACAGAAAGGAACCTAACAGATTCAAGAGATGCTACAGGGCAGAGTGCCTGAGCACCAGCTGTGTGGGTGGATAGAGGAGAAGAGTTTTAAATCCAAGGAAATGGGGTGGGAGATTGAAACTGGATTGTATTTGGCAAGCTGTGGCTTCCTAATAGCTTTCTTAAGCATTGCACTTGATGTGAACTGTGTATGTGAACTTTTCCTTCCACTTCTCTTAACGTGGAGGAGCACAGAGGCTGACTTTTTATGTGTAGTTGGATTAGGTGGCCACCATAATGGAGCTTACTGAATACCAGAAAGCCCTTTGCGTGCCTAAAATCCACCATAAAAAGAGCGTTTCTTTAGTAATTGTTGTTCTATTGCTTGTTTCAAGTGTTTTTGTGTGAAAAGTACAGAAACCTCAACGAAGTCTTAATGCTTCAAACCTTATCTTATTCACTCACCACTTCAAAGCTCCAGCCATTTCTAAGAGAATAGCTGTTTAAAGCAGGAGGCACCCCAAGGCAGGTGGAGGTGATCAGAGGGATACCAAAAGGGAAATGTCCTATGGGTACCTCCAGTCAACACCATTCAAACAGACGGATCAGACTGTCATAGTAGCCCCACCCTTTAGATTCCCACCTCTTGGTATCATAGGAATTGGCAGACATTTGCCAGCCAAATGAACAGCTGAAACTAGAAAACAAGTCATTGCAACTACCTTTTCCTGAAACCTCATATTCTGTAGATCGCTAAATCTTGTCTTGTCTTCCCCCTTAGAATTCTCTTTCCAGTGATTGGAGTCTCACCACTCCCTCCTTTCCTTTCTCACCACAACCAGCTGAATTGAGGCCTTCTATCCCCCTGATAGATCATAGCAATAGTCCCCAGACTATGCTCCAGCTCCACTGGTGGACTGTCTCATCCCACCTAAAGGAGAACTCCTCCAGGCCAGGAACATGGACAGTTGTCTCACACTTACATTCTTAGCACCCAAACAATGCTGGACATACAGTAAGTGCTCAATAAAGGCTTTTGTTGAATGATTCACCGTGCTAATCTACACCACAGCCTCGGTCATGCCTTCTCTTATTCCCAAAGCTCTCTCTCATCTGAAGACTAAGACACAAATTTTTGAATAAAATTCAACTTCTTCATAAAATGACCCAAACCATCTCTTTCTAACTTTATATTCTATAACCACCGAAGTCTTTTATATAGGTGCGCTCTCATCACCCTGGAGCTGATTATTTTTGTCACTTCTGAGCTTTGGTGATATTCGCTCTGTCCAGAATGCCCCCTTGCCCACCTCCCCAGCCATGCACCTATAGACCTCCTCCACTATTCTGAACTCTCTCTCTCTCTCTCTCTCTCTCTGCAATGAAAACTGGCATCTTGCTTGGCTAGTTCACCAATGTATGTCTGTGTGTGACAAAAATTAGGTCCCTAATAAATGACTGTTGAATGAAAGTGTGTGTGTGTGTGTGTGTGTGTGTGTGTGTGACAGAGAGAGAGAGAGATTGAAAGAAAGAGAGAGATTTCTCTGATAAGCCAAATTACCCCTCCTAGCCCTGGCTTCTACCTCACTGTTCTTATTTATACCTCTGACATCAAAATATACCTCAGCATTAAGTTATAATTCTTTCTGTACATTTCATGATATACTCCCAAGGTTAACATTAATTCCTTAAGGACAACACTATGACCTACATATCCTTCTTTCTGCATGGTTCCTAACATATACCATATTAGAGACTGAGAAAATCTGTGTTTGAAATTTTAAGTCTCCTACTTCAAATCATTTGGCAACAATCTGCAGCAGTTTATTTTCTTCTTTATAGGTTATAAATTAATGTATCTAAATAAAGCTAAAACTAGACCTATATAGTCCTTACCTAGCACATGGATATTAAACTTCAGAGACAAAATGGATTAAAAAAAATGTAAAAGAATGATTCGGTGAAATAACCTTTATAGTCCCACCAGCTCTAAGGTCCATAGTTCGGGTTTATGGGTAAAGTTAGTTTCCTCCAAATGGCCTCATTCCTTCCAGTGCTGTTCTCTGTCTCCCCCTTGGAAAGTGGGCAAAGTGAATGCAAATGCACACACTGTCCCCATTCAGAATGATCTGAGGACACTGAGGACCCATGTCCACCTCACATATGAAACCAGTTGAGGATCCAGTCAAGTGTTTTAAATTCTGGACTATTTTGTTTTTCATCACTTGCTTTTAAGTGCTATTTTAAATGTAGCTAATAATGTTTTCTTTGGAACTGATGGAACCCTCTTCTTTTCATTAACTAGAATTCTCTCTCGAATTCTTCTGATTTCAGAAGAAATAGATATACTTTTAAGGGACAGATATTTAGGCAAATAATTCCTCTCTCTGTCTCTGGAATCCTATACAGTGCCTCTACCGTGGTTAGCACTCAATGAATACTTGGGAAATGTAGTAATATTCTACATGCAGTCATGAAAGAATCACCCTAAACTTAAATTTCACATTTGATTAAAAAAGAATTCTCCTAAGGGGGAAAAAAAAAGGGATTCTCCCATTTCTTAGAAAAGTACATGTAATACTGTGAGGCCAGAGGGTGGGTCTAAAATGATCTCCTCCTCAAAAGAACCCAGAAGTAGAAAGTAGAACCGCTGTCTTCCGTTGATTTTATTCCCCACCCCCACCAAAAGGATAAAAGTTAGCTTGTAAGTTACTTCTAGTAAATCAATCCTTTCTTTCCTCTTAAACTTATAATTATGAAGGGAAGTATAATAACATTTTACTGCAAAGAGATTTAGTAATTCTGGCAGTACTTCATTAATCACTTAATCAGTGTTCAAGCAGAACTGATGTCCTTGACACATATAATCAATCTTGATTCCTCCCACATTTGATTTTCATCCTTTCCAAAACCTGACTATAGACACTAAGGATTGGTGGCTTTATTCACATTATATTTTTGTTACCGACAACCCATATATGCATATAATAACAATCAGAATATTGATACTTATATTGGGCCTCCTCATAGTCTATTTGAAAGCAATTGTTTTCTCTTCAGTGAATTTATAGAGATTAATGGTGCCAGGACCAGATTCTATTATAGTTTAATGGGAAAATGGGATTGGGTCATTTTTTAGCTTCGTATGGCATAGTATTCTTTTGGAGATGGCATATTTATTGTTATTGTTAAGCCAGAGCTACTTGTTTATGATACATTCTGAGAAACTTTTGCAAAGCTACATTCTAAAGGCAGCTGGGCATGAAAACATAGTAACACTCCAAAAGTGAGCAGCATGGGATTAAGTTTGTCAAATATCTTCTACTTCAGAAGGGTATTTTTATGATCACTGGTGTAACTACCGAAGTTCTGATTCTAACATTCCTTCTCTCATAACACTTAATAATTTGAACATTTAAAAACATTATTTACTCATCCAAAATTTTTTTCATCCAAAATTTTAGTGATATATAATTTCCATGCTGACTGACAGACTATCCATTCACTTATCCATATACTGCTTGTCAATATCATGTGTTTTTCTCTTTCTTATAAGATAGCTGTAGTATAGACTTTACAGGTAGATACTAGTGTGGAAGATGAACAGTTGAAGACTCTTAATTCATGATTGCACGTATATTTGAACAAGCAAGACAAGAATTTTGTTATCTGGCTTTTGAAGCATATTTTTCCTTCATAAAAGGTGACTTCAGGATTGTTTATAAAGTCTACACATACTATGTACTGTAAAAGCTAGAGGAAAAATGAATTTTTCTGGTAATGACAGAAGAAAAGTCTTTGGGGTGCTCAAGTTAGCATTCACCAGGTGTTCAATCAGACCTACTGCCTCTGCAGACCAAGAATTGAGAAGCCAAAAAGATGGTGGTAACAGTAATAACAACATCGACTTGCTGAAGTCTTCCTATGCCAAAGTGGTGTGTAATGTGCTTTCCATGGGTTATTTAATGGAATACTTTTAGTATCCCTGTGAGGTCAGTATCACACATGCTCCCAGTTCAAAAGGAAAAAGCGAGGCTCGTTGAGATTAAAAATTGCCCAAAGTTCCAGACTAGTCTGCCTGATTGAAAGCCCTCAACCACTCATCTGTCTACCCATCTTAGGTGTATAAACTGAGGCTCCAGAGGCTAAGATCCAGCTGGTAAGTAGGTGGCTATATTTGAACATGTATTTGAGATAGAAGCTAACCTACAGAACAATTACAGTGAAATAATTTAGTGAAAAATTAATGAAACTCTGGACTAGCTAGAAAGTAATTAGTAGATTACAGCAGAAATTAAGGTTAACCTTCTACCCAGGCATGAAAAGGAGAGTTGGAGAAAAGGTTAATTATCAGAGTCTACATCGCATTGGCAAGGGGTAGATTTGATCTTGAATGACTATTACTAATAGCCATATAGACATGGTCTTCATTAGGAAAACAAATTTCCTGATCTAAATGAAATCTCCCTAAAAGCATTCATTCTCTTCCCCCACACAAACACACATTCACTTCTCTTTTGCTCTGATATATGATGATCAAAGCAATTTTCTGACAACTAATTCAACTCCTCAAATATATGGTTATAAGTGAGGTTATCAATTATTAAATGAGGTATAGCTTTAATTAATACATTGACAATCTTTTTTTTTTTTTTTAACAATGTCATAAGTGATTTTGGTTACTGTAAATCAGTTCTTGGCCTGAGTAAGTTTGGAAAAAAACAAAAGAACTTTTACCAAAATGAAGCACGATCCCCATGCACTGATGCACAAGGAGGCTTGTTCTGCACTGTCCCAAATCTCTAGAAGGCCTCTGCCTGTCACTTCTATGCCCCTGCCACACAACACAACTTACTCTAAGCCACAGCCATTTTAAGGAAAATTGATAAGGTCCTTTTAGATTTTTAAAGAATGGACAGGAGGTAAAATATAAGAAGGGAGGCTACCTAATGAGAGAACAAAAGAGCTCTTGGACCCGACCAGACATTCTGAGCTGAGGGGCTCAGGACCCAAGGCCTGCCAGCTTCTGCAGGCCCAACTGTGTAACTGCCAGCACACTTAATCAACATTAAGCATGTATTGAGCTTCTATGATATACTCAGTACGTTCTGCACTTAGACTGAAGAAATTAGACATGATTTCTACCTCCAAAACCCTGTGAGAAGACAAGTTCATAATTGTATAACAGGTATTTTCCAGACTAGTAACTTGAGATATAGTCCAATAGCAGGCAGGTAGCTAACACCCATTCCCTGGCTGGGCCCCCCACCCCCGGCTTTTCCATAGGAAATTCACCCAAACCTCTTCTTCTGGCTCCAGGGGGTTGGAGGTTCGAAGAAGTATCACAAAAACCTATACTTTCTCCATATCTCCCTGTGGTCTCTGTGGCTTGGCCACTGAGATAGTGCTCTGTCATCCCTCAGGTACCTACACATGGTGCCGGGTCTGAGGTAGTGTCCTGGGCATCCATCTATTGCTGGTCCCACCCAATGAGGCTGCTCTTCTGAAGAGGCCATCCCACAGCAAATGTCCCTACATTTTTACTCCACATGGACCCAGCACAGAGAACAAATGTGGAGAAGCTTTTTCCTCATCAGCACTGCACCTTGTATCAAGACACAAAACCACACTTCGCTTAAACCCTTTTGTTTTTTTTATAGGAATTTGATGGTAGAACTTTTCATTTCAGGGACCTTTGATTCAGCTGGTAGGTTTCTAATATTCAGGCACTTGCCTGAAGAAAACCAAAGGGTCACCATACCTCTGGGCACATATGTCCCTCCCGTTTAGCCCTGGGTATTATTTTCAATCCCTGCTCTCTATCCAGTTGTGGCGAGCTCCTTCACCATAATACCACTGCCCCCTGGATTAACCAGCAGTCTTTGCTACTGTATGGCCATGGAAGTCTTAGATCACTTCCCCAATAATTCCAACAAGTCCATTTTGTTTCCCAAGAAACCCCTCTGTTTTGGACAAATGAATCTCTTCTGGTGGCCCATCCATCAACTCTAAATTTGTTCCAAATGGCTGTAAGTTGTGACATATGACAACATATAGATATGCACACTGGGATCCTCATGACACTAGTTAATGATATATGGAAATTTCATGCCATGTTTTTTCTTTTGTTGTTTCAGATAAAGGAATATTCATTATCCAGAGTGAAAACCTCAAGAAATGCATTCAAGCAGGCAAATCTGTACTGACCCTGGAGAATTGCAAACAACCAAGCGAGCACATGCTGTGGAAATGGGTTTCAAACCACCGCCTCTTTAACATAGGAGGCAGTGGCTGCCTAGGCCTGAATTTATCTAATCCAGAGCAGCCATTGAGCATATACGAGTGTGATTCCACTCACGTTTCCTTGAGATGGCGCTGTAACAGGAACATGATCACCGGCCCTCTCCAGTACACCGTCCAAGTGAACCACAACGTGCTTGTGGCCTCGAGGAAATATCTTCACAAGTGGATTTCCTATATGTCAGATGGTGGAAGCATTTGTGAATATCTGCACAAAGGTAAAAAAAAAATTTTTAAATAAAAGTACTCGTGAAATGGTATATTTAGAAAGTTTGCCCCTAAGTAAAGATTTGTAAATTATATTATATGACAGCACCCAGAGAGCCTCAAGGGATGTCTACACACATTTTAGTTGCTCACTCACTTATTGTAAAGGGATTATCAGAGTCTTGGAATGTTAGCTTTCTCGAAGCAAAACTCGAAATTTAGAAGTATTAGGGAAGAAAACGCTTAAATAACTCTGGGAATCAATGGAAAGGAGGAGAAAGAATAGAAGTTTAGAAGAGGAAAAACTAAGGTGGGAAGAATAGATCTTTGAAGTAAAGACTTGTCGGGATGACAGAGGGTCAGCAGAACCTCTCCTGCCCCCATTTCTCTAGTAGAAACGCAGCTCCATGTATGAGCATGTTCACAGGGCACCTCAAAGCCTCCTCACTGGCGCCCACGTGATGGGCATGGACAAGGCATTTAAAGGCATTTAAAGATAAACCACAGACTACTCTCAGGAGCCATTGCCATGTATCAGGGGGTGGGAAAGCATGGTTTCAGGAGTAGGGGTTTTCCTTTTCAATAGTAATGTAATATTTGGCATCCATTTTGAGCAGAAAAAAAGGCAAAGAAAACGGCATGAATTCTGAAACCTCAAACAAGTCTCGGATTTTGCTCTGTAACTCTCTTCATTCATCCATCCATCCTTCCTTCACATATTCATTGAACACTGTTTCTTGGGCACAGTGCTGGGTATTTAATTTACACAAGCCAACAAGACAGATGAGGCCCCCGACCTCATGCTGCTCTGAAGAATTATGTCTTAACAAGAGCATATCCTTCTAAGAACTTAATAGAGTTCTGGGAAGCAGAGCAAAGGACTCCTAAGATCCAAATCAGGACTTCCTCTTGTACCTACAATAAATGACTAAAAAGAGAGCCAAGAGCAAGCCATTTTCAGGACTCACTACCATAAGCAAGTGCTGTAAGCCAGCACTCTGAATAGTCTTCAGGTCTTTTTTTTTTTTTAAGATTTTATTTATTTATTTGACACAGAAAGAGGGAGAGATCACAAGTAGGCAGAGAGGCAGGCGGAGAGAGAGGAGGAAGCAGGCTCCCCGCTGAGCAGAGAGCCTGATGTGGGGCTCAATCCCAGGACCCTGAGATCATGACCTGAGCCGAAGGCAGAGGCTTTAACCCACTGAGCCACCCAGGTGCCCCAATAGTCTTCAGTTCTAAAGGAAAACTTAATATTTTGCTTTATGTTAGTTTTTTAGCCATATACTCACATTCTTACGCACTCAGGGGGAGACTGAGTAGAAGTCAGGGGATTGAAACAAGGGGAAGCATCCAGAAATACCTGTAGTTCCCAAACAGCCCAAACCTTCAGGGCTGGCAGTATGGTGTGTGGTGTGTGTCTAGCCTGTGGCAAAGGAGGGAGACCTCCACAGCTGGCCCTTCTGCTCCAAGAACCCCTTAACTGAGAGTGGCCCAGGTCCCCCCTTGCCATCGAAAGCCCCCGTTGACTCGTGCTTAAGGCCAAGGGTATTGTAATACTCTAAGAAAGCAGCTGACCGGCCACCTCCTCACACTCCTCTCTCCTGGACTCTTGCAGAGGCCTCCTAGCTCGTCATCCCGTTTTTCCCTCTCCCTGTGTCAGTTCAGTTTGCCGCCCTGCTCCCTGAGTTAATCTTTAAAAATGGCAATCCGATCGTGTCATTTTCCCATTCAAAACTCACTACTGACTCCCCACGACCTCACAGCAAAGGCCAAAATCCATAATGTGGCAGAGCTCGCCTTCTGTGAGCTGACGCTCCAGCACGTCCCCAGGGCCACTTCCTTTGGCACCTTCTTGCTCTTCCCCATTCACCCCACACACACTCTTGCCACAGGCCGTCCGTATTTGCTGTTCCACCCACCAGAACAACTCTTCTGCCAAGACTTGCATCTTGACCTCACCCAGTTCATATTCAGAGAGGCCTTCGTGGACAACCCTCTCCACAGTAGTGCTCCTCCATCCTTCAAACACTCACACACAGCCATTCTGTCTTGGGCCCTGCTTCGTTTTTCTCCATGGCACTCATCACTATCTGAAATTATATGTTTACTTGTACACTTGTTTTCTCTTTGTCTCTCTGCTCTAGAACAGAAGCTCCACATGAAAGGGAACATTTGCAGGTTTGCTCTCTAGTACATCCCCAGTGATGGGCACATTAAATGCCCAATAAATATCTGTTGAATGAATGAATTCATAAATACCTATATAATTCTTGAGGTTCAGATGCTGCTCTCTGATGTATTAGGGGGCCAGACGGTATTTTAAGTAAATCTTCATTTAATTTTCCTTCTCATCTACTGACAAATATGTGTGCTACTGTGTGGGACACCGTTGTAAATAAACAGGCAGAAAATAGGTAAACAAGCCATTTATCAGCATGTGCTCTGAAGCCAGCACCTACCCCTTGTGCCTTCACATACACTGGACAGTGAGGCCCCGAGGGTTCTCTGTGGGATAACAAGGGCCTCACCCATTGGAGGTTCTAGGTCAATAAAAAGTGCATTCACTGTATGATAGTTTCCAAAGATAAAGCTGACATAATGCTTATTTGAATTGGTCTTTTTTCCCTAGTTTTGTACACAATCAAAGGGAATGCCCACGGGACACCATGCATGTTTCCCTTCCAGTATAACCGACAATGGCATCATGAATGCACCCGGGAAGGGCGGGAAGACAACTTACTGTGGTGTGCTACAACCAGCCGATATGAACGAGATGAGAAGTGGGGATTTTGCCCAGATCCTGGTAAGAATAAAATCTAGTTTTCCCCGTATGTCATGAATGAATCAAGCATGATTAGAAAGTTATCTGTATTTAAAGAAAAGCACCAGGATTGATATATTGAAGTCTGAATAAGCACTCTGATTCCATTTATCCAGATTTTGATTTTATGTTTGTTTTGCCTTGAAAAGACAATTCTGATGTATATTCTTTTTTCTGCTTATGTTCAAAAGATGTTAATTAGCCATTCTTCATTAAGCTCAGTGCATAAGTAAGGATGCTTTAAACAGAATGAAATTATAACACTCTATGCCCTCATTAATCCCAGCTTCCAGGCAGAATACGCCAAAACAAACATAAATGCATATAAAACTCATTCTTTATTTCTACTTTCGACCCACCCCCTCCTACAAGCTGCCTTAGTTTCTCCATGTCCAGACTGTTTGTCTTGCCCATTGTCAGGTCCAGGCATCAGCTGGTCCCCTGATGAACTTTCTAAAATCACAGTTGCCCTCATTATTTCTCAACAATGAGTTCTCATCTTAAGTCCCTTTCCCTATTGCTCAATTTCTAGCTATAACCTCAAAATATGACAGCTGCAATGCTCTTTTTTTCAGTTAGTACTTTATTATTTTATTTTTATTTAGCTAAGAGTTTTCTAATAGCTGCTAAATGTTAAAGAATATTTATATACCTTCTATTTTTTTTTTTTTTTTTGAGAAGAAAGAGAAGGGGAGAGGCAAAGGGGCAAAGAGAGAGAATCTTAAGCAGGTTCCATGCCCAGTGTAGAGGCCAAAACAAGGCTCAAACTCACCACCCTGAAATCATGATATGAGCTGAAATCAAGAGTCAGATAATCAACCAACAACTCAGGCACAACTTTACTTTCTACTTTCTATATTCAGTGTCCTTCACCTTGGTTCCTGCAAGTCAGAGAGTATAACTCCTACTATCTCCTCTTCCTTGCCTACCTCCCCTCCATGTATATGACAAGATGCAACAAATAAATGTGAAAGAAAAGCAAACTGAAGAGATGAATTCCAAAGAATGTGATTTAGAAGTTACCTGCAGAACTGTTTTCTAATCTAAGAACCAGTATGACTTAGTGAATAAGAGAGAGTATAGGCTTTGAAATCAGATAGACCAAGCTTGGAGTCTGTTTCCCTTCAACAATGAGATCTTGAGTGTCCGTTTCTTTGTCATACAAATGGAGATAATAATGGTACCTTTTAGGATTATTGAGATCCAATTCGATGATGCATCTAAGGTACATGTTTTTTTGGTATATGGTAAACTCTCACCAGGATTAGCCATTGCCATCAGCATCAACATATATCATCATCAAAGCTAACTTACCCTTTCGGTACATACTTTTGAATCAATGATCCCTTCTGTCTGTCAGCAGCACTAAGTTAGCATAGTGGGGGAATATCAAGAGTGCTAAGACTTAGGACCCTCCCTTCAAAGAACTTGGTCTCTAGATGTGACACAGATTTTCTCTATGCCAGAAAATACAGACTATACAGTATTCTAGAATCACCAGGGGGATAGTTAACAGTACATATCCTGGTCCCTCTCTCAGAGATGCAGTGGGTCCAGTGTGTGGGACCCAAGCATCTGCATTTTTGACAAGTAACCCAAATGATGCTGTTACAGATAATTCTTTTTTTTTTTTTTTAAGATTTTTATTTACTTACTTGACAGAGAGAGACACAGTGATAGAGGGAGCACAACCAGGGGGAGTGGGAGAGGGAGAAGCAGGCTTCCAGCCCAGCAGGGAGCCCAATGCCGGGCTCCATTCCAGGACCCTGGGACCATGACCTGAGCTGAAGGCAGATGTTTAACAACTGAGCCACCCAGGCGCCCCTGCAGATAATTCTTCATCAGACGATTCACAGTATGCAGATAATTCTGTGCGACGTACATCTATATACAGAGCTGATATTAAGACATTTAACAACTAATATAATATGGACTATTGACTAATCCAAGTGGAGACTTTAACACAGAGGTTAGGGATCCTGAAGGTCCAGTGCTGGTTTTAACCCCTTAGCTTTTGGAGTATGAGATGTGATGAAGAAAGAGATGTAGGAGACACTGAGGCAGGGGTGCCTGGGTGGCTCAGTGGGTTAAGCATCTGCCTTTGGCTCAGGTCATGATCCCAGGGTCCTGGGATCGAGCCCTGCATCAGGTTCCCTGCTCAGCAGGAACTCTGCTTCTCCCTCTCCCTATGCCCAACCTCCCCTACTCATGCTCTCTTGCTCTCTCTCTCTCTCTCAAATAAATAAATAAAATCTTTAAAAATAAGTAAAAAAATAATCCAACACCAATAACATTAACATGTATTTCACATGGCCCTAATATGGGGGACATTCTTTAATAAAATGTTTTATGTTATGTTAATCACCATATAGTACAGTACATCATTAGTTTTTGATGTAGTGTTCCATGATTCATTATTTGCATATAACATCCAGTGCTCATTACAACATGTGCCCTCCTTAATACCCATCACTGGGCTACCCCATTCCCTTCTTCCCCTCCCCTCTGAAACCCTCAGATTGTTTCCCGGAGTCCACAGTCTCTTATGGTTCATCTCCTCCTCTGATTTCCCCACCCCCCTCAGTTTTTCCTTCTTTCCCGTAATGTTCTCTGTGCTATTACTTATGTTCTACATATGAGTGAAACTATATGAGAATTGTTTTTTTCTGCTTGACTTATTTTACTTAGCATAATACCCTCCAGTTCCATCCATGTCAATGCAAATGGTAGGTATTCATCCTTTCTGATGGCTGAATAATATTCCATTATATATATGAACCACATGTTCTTTATCCATTCAACTGTTGAAGGGCATCTTGGCTCCTTCTACAGCTTAGTTATCGTGGACATTGCTTCTATGAACATTGGGGTGCATGTGCTCCTTCTTTTCACTACATCTGTATCTTTGGGATAAATACTCAGGAATGCAATTGCTGGGTCATAGGGTAGCTCTATTTTTAACTTTTTGAGGAACCTCCATACTGTTTTCCAGAGTGGCCATACCAACTTGCATTCCCACCAACAGTGTAAGAGGATTCCCCTTTATCCACACCCTCTCCAACATTTGTTGTGTCCTGCCTTGTTAATTTTTGCCATTCTAACTGGTGAAAGGTGGTATCTCAATGTGGTTTTGATTTGAATTTCCCTGATGGCTAATGATGTTGAACATTTTCTCATATGTCTGTTAGCCATTTGCATGTCTTCTTTGGAGAAGTGTCTATTTGTGTCTTCTGTCCTTTTTTTGACTTGACTTTCTTGTTTTTTGGGTGTTGAGTTTGAGAAGTTCTTTATAGATCTTGGATACCAGCCCTTTATCTGTAAGGTCATTTGTAAGTATCTTTTCCCATTCTATGGGTTGCCTCTTAGTTTTGTTGGCTGTTTCCTTTGCTGTGCAGAAGCTTTTTACCCTGATGAAGTCCCCAAAGTTCATTTTTGCTTTTGTTTCCCGTGCCTTCGGAGACGTGTCATGAAAGAAGTTGCTGTGGCCTATGTCGAAGAGGTACTGCCTATGTTCTCCTCTAGAATTTTGACATTTTTTTTTAACCACAGTACTCTCCCTGAGGTTCTGTGAAGAGCCCTGTTACCATCCTCTGTCTCTTGTATTCAGTTGTGATTTCCCATGTGGAAGCCGGAGTATAGTAGTACTTGGGGCTTTTCACCCCCCATTCTTCCTATAGCTCAGGAGCCTCTTCTGCTTGACAGCTGCTAGCTTCCAGCTCTCCTGACCTTTACCACAACCAGCACTATTTGTGTAGTGCTAAATTACACTTCCAGTTTTCTTCCTTTCTTGTTACTTTTGATTCCTGGTGGCCAACATAACTCAAAATGATATGTTAGAGGTTGAAATCTAAGTAAGCCAATAGCTCTTTCTACGGGGGCAACAAGTGGATAGGACAGAAAGGAGTGAGTTGAATAAAGTAAAGATTTGTACTTCTGTATCTCATCTCCCTTAATGGAAGTTTTTAGTATCTCATTGTAAAATGATGCTTCCTTTAAAAAAAAGTTGATTGTAAGTGAGCAAAACTTAAATTTAGTATTTCTACATATATAAAGACAGTGGCAGTGAGGGATACAATAAAGAACCTGTCACGATTGATTTTCAAGAACAAGAAGATACATAGGAATCTCTCTGTTGTTGAGAGGCAATTCTGGGCCATGCTAAGTCCCTCTTAATTGTGTGTCTTACACAGCTGAACAGTCATGTTTAGTTAGTTGAGATATTTTTAAGATAGCAACCTCTGAAATGGTCTGATTGCCCTTGAAACTTATTCAGCTGATACAATTATTTTATCAGTAACTTCAATGGTGTAACAGAGCAGATAGGTATCAACATAGATATATGACTGTGAATCTCGCCTAAGCCTCCAACATTGGTTGCAATGCTATTAATTCTCTTTTGTCATGCTGCTCTCTTGCTCTCCAAAATGACCATACCAACCTATCTTCCTCTAACTACTTACCCTACCCCATTGATGACCTCAGTTCTTACTCAAATGAAAACAGGATCCATCAGAGGGGAAGTTTTGACAACTTCTGTTCCCTAACTTCTAAGCCTATCCGGGTCTACACCCATCTTTTTTCCTCCACCCTATACAATAGTGTTTCTCTTTCTACTGAGGGCACATCTCCCCACTTGGACTCCAGAACCTCCCATTCGACCTTCTCCAATCTGTATCTCAGTGTTTCTCAAAGTGTGATCCCCATTCCAACAGCAGCAGCATTGCTTGCAAGTTTGCTAGAAATGAAAATGATCAGCAACACCCCCAAACAACTATATCATGCTATCAACTATTTCTATAGTCTATCAACTATAGAAATGCTAGAAGTGCAGCCTAGCAGTCTGTTTTAACAAGTTTTGTAGGTAATTTCAATGCCCACCATTCTACTGGATCCTTCTCCATTAGCAGTTAAACCTTATTAAGTCTTCTTTTTTTTTAAGTTTTTATTTAAATTCTAGTTAGTTAACTCATATGGTAAAATTGGTTTCAGGTGTATAATTTAGTGATTCATCACTTACACATAACACCCAGTGCTCATCATAACAAGTGCCCTCCTTAGTACCCATCACCCATTTAGCCTATCCTCACCCACCTCCCTCCATCAACCCTCGGTTTGTTTTCTGTAGTTAAGAGTCTCTTATGGTTTGCTTTCTTCTCTTTTTCCATTCCCCTATGTTCATCTGTTTGGTTTTTTTGTTTGTTTGTTTTTGTTTTTTGTTTTGGTTTGGTTTTTGTTTTAAGATTTTATCCATTTATTTGACAGAGAGACACAGTGAGAGGGGGAACACAAGCAGGGGAGTGGGAGAGGGAAAAATAGGCTGCTCACCAAGCAGGGATCCTGATGTGCAGGACCCTGAGATCATGATCCGAGCTGAAGGCAGATGCCTAACGACTGAGCCACCCAGGTGCCCCTGTTCATCTGTTTTATTTCTTAAATTCCACATATGAGTGAAATCATATGGTATTTGTCTTTATTTTACTTAGCATAATACACTCTTGCTCCACCCACATCATTGCAAATGGTAAGATTTCATTCTTTTTGATGGCTGAGTAATATTGCATTATGTATATATACCACATTTTCTTTTTTTTAAAGATTTCATTTATTTATTTGACAGAGAGAGATCCCAAGTAGGCAAAGAGGCAGGCAGAGTGAGAGGCAGAAGCAGGCGCCCCACTGAGCAGAGAGCCCGATGTGGGGCTCCATCCCAGGACCCTGAGATCATGACCCAAACCAAAGGCAGAGGCTTTAACCCACTGAGCCACCCAGGCGCCCCTGTACCACATCTTCTTTATCTATTCTTTATCCATTCATCGGTTGATGGACATTTGGGCTTTTTCTGTAATATGGCTACTGTTGATTATGCTGCTGTAAACATTGGGGTGAATATGCCCTTTGAACCAATATTTTTCTATCCTTTGGATGAATACCTGGTAGTGCAACTGCTGGGTCATAGGGTAGTTCTGTTTTTAACTTTTTGAGGAACTTCTGTAAATGTTTTCCAGAGTATCTTCAGCAGTTTGCATTCCTACCAACTGTATAAGAGAGACCCGCTCCAGTCTTAAAATAACATCTTAAAAATAATATAACACCTTCAGGGGTGCCTAGGTGGCTCAGTGGTTTAAAGTCTCTGCCTTCAGCTCAGGTCATGATCTCAGGTGTCCTGGGATCAAGTCCCACATTGAGATCTCTGCTCGGCGGGGAGGCTGCTTCCCCCTCTCTCTCTGCCTGCCTCTCTGCCTACTTGTGATCTCTCTGTCAGATAATTAAATAAAATCATTTAAAAAAATAATATAACACCTTCATACCCCCTTCTGCCTCCTGAAAACAGCCATGTCTTTTGCCCCCACACCACCATGGGCAGACTTCTCAAAAGAATTGTCTATACTTCTTCACCTTGCTTTCATTCTTAGTCCACTGTCTCTCCTGACTTCTATGACAACACATGCCTGATTCCATTTTCACAAACTATTCATTCATTCATTCCCACAAATCTGCATTGAACACCTGCTATGTGCCAAGTTTCTGCTGGGATTATAACCATGAACATGAAAGATGAAAGTCATAGTGCCTGTCCTAATGAAGTTCACATTCAAGTAAAATACCCAAATTAATATATAATGTTTGATAAGTGCTACTTTAAAAAATGATGTTATCAGTAAGAAATCTAATTTAAATTTGTGAGTCAAGGAAGGCTTTTCTGAGTATGTTGTATTTAAATCTCTAGTCTAAGAGATGAATAACAGTTATTAAGATGGAAACTTCTCCAAAGAAGACATACAAATAGCTAACAGACACACGAAAAAATGTTCATCATCTTTAGCCATCAGGGAGATTCAAATCAAAACCACACTGAGATACCACCTTACACCAGTTAGAATGGCCAAAATCAACAGGACAGTAAACAACAAATGTTGGAGAGGGTGTGGAGAAAGGGGCACCCTCTTACAGTGTTGGTGGGATTGCAAGCTGGTGCAGCCACTTTGGAAAACAGTGTGGAGATTCCTCAAGAAATTAAAAGTAGAGCTACCCTATGACCCTGCCATTGCACTACTGGGTATTTACCCCAAAGAAGCAGATGCAGTACAAAGAAGGGCCACATGTACCTCAATATTCATAGCAGC
>CM053605.1:61097292-61119986 GCA_028646535.1 Procyon lotor
GGAAACCAGAGGGGGAGATGAACCATGAGAGACTGTGGACTATGAGCAACAAACTGGGGGTTTTGGAGGGGTGGGGGTTGGGGGTTGGGCGAGCCTGGTGGTGGGTATTGAGGAGGGCACGTATTGCATGGAGCACTGGGTATGGTGCAAAACAATAAATCTTGTAACACTGAAAAAAAACAAATAAATAAAATTATAAAAAAAAAAAAAGGAAGTGAGAGAACAAGATATCCACCTAGAGGTACATGGTCTATGGAAATGGTCAGCATTAGATTTACAGGCAATCAAGGAAATATATTATTTTATTAGAACTAAAAAATAATAATAAAACCAACTACAAGTCAATCTGATTTTGACTCACCACGAACATGTACTGACAGTTTTGAACGACATGCATGATAAAATACTCTCACCTGTCCAAGGGTGATTACTTCCCTACCTTCACCCCAGGTGCCACTAGCCAAATGTCTGAAAGCTTTGAGGAGGTAAAGAGGTTACTGCTATCTAGGAAAGACAATGTAAGAGAAAAAGGAGCAAGATGATCTGGAAGGGTTGGCAGAGGCCAATTCAACCAGAGGCATGATAATTCAAGGTGTCCTAGAGGTAAAGATTTACCTAATTCTAACTATAAATGGAAGCTATAAAGGTACCTTAAGCAGTAATATGATAATGATTTAAAAATCTTTTAAAGAGTACTCTGAATTCTTTATGGCAAATGGCTTGGAGGAGAACAAGAAGGAAATCCTAGAGACGAGTTATAAAGCCCCAGCAGTAGTTGACTCAGGGACAGTGGTGTTAGGTAGCAGAATGTAGGTTGGAGAACGGATATATAAAAGATCTAATCTGGAGAAAGACTGAACAGGATGTGGTTCTCAAGAACACAGCTGAGCTGGAGAGAAGGAACTGAGCTGTCAGATGTCTGAGTAGCTGATTAAAGCAACAAGTCAAAAATGAAAGAGTGAAGCCTTTTATCACTTACTGTGGGATATAAGCAAGAGCCCAAAATGGGAGGAAACGCCAACTCCTCTTGCTCCATTTTTCCTTATGGAATGGCACATGGTCAAGGGTCAGAAGGATCAGCACCGATTATTGAGAGAGCCCTAAACAAAAGTCTCTTCAGTTTTGTGGACTCGGGGATCAAGAGTAAGTTGAAGGGGAAAAGCTGGGAGCAGAAAAGGACTGGGAACTGAGTCAGAGTGGGTAAAAGTGTCTTCAAGTTTCCCTCCTCCACCCTCCAACCTCAGTAGAAGTACCCAAAGAGAATGTCATCTCAAGGTCTCAGAAAAAGAGACTTAGAAATGAAGGAGCCAGAGCTAGGAATGTGAAGAGCATGATGGGCCAGAGGGGCCTGAGTCTTTGACTGAAACTCCCTCCAGAGACTCTAGTGCACTGTCTGTGAACCAAGTCTGATATGGGAAGGGAGATTTCCCCCATGAGGTCTACTAGATAAAGCCTTTGTAATTGCTTATGGTCAAGCCAAAAATCACATATAGATTTTTAACCAGGAGTTGGACTTCTCACTGGTAAGGACAGACTTAAGGATAAGCGAGAAAATGAAGTGTTAATTAAGACCCCAGGTTTCTGATATGCATAGGGAAGTTAATGGAAATACAGATTTGGAAGAAAGAGTCAAGCATTCAGACTGGGACATGTTCAATATCAGTCAATTGTGTGAGATGTTGACTAGGCAGTTAGACATAGAGGTCTCTATATATTTGAGAGTTGTAGTAAAGGGACTTATAGGAATGGGTTAAGTAGTCTAGAGTGTGTGTAGAATAGAAAAAAAGGGGACTCAGGTCCAAGTCTTAAAACCTCAACATTTAGTTTGAACAGAGAAGAATGAACCAGCAAAGGAGACTGAGAATAGGCAGCCAAAGTGGTAGAAGGGTAGCCAGGCATGTAAAGGCAAGAAAAGAGGGTATATCAGCCAAGCCAAGGAGCTCAACTTGCCAAATGCTGCCGAAGGGCTTGATTTGACAAGATCTGAAACTTAAGAGTTTGCTGGACTTGGCAATATGGAGATCACTGATGGCCTTACCAAGTATACTAGTTGCCAGATTTGAATGGGTTAAAGAGTAAATGAAAAAAAATAGAAGAGGAGAGAACATTTTCCAATTCATTATGTGAGGCCAATATTACTTCGATACTGAAATCAAACAAAACATCACAAGTAAAGAAAACTATGGACCAGTATCTCTCATGAATATAGAAGCAAAAATCCTCAACAAAATACTGGCAAATAGAATGCAACAACATATAAAAAGAATTGTGCACCATGACCTACTGGAACTTTTCTCAAGAATGCAAAAGTGGTTTAAAATCTGAAAAACAATTAATATAATACCCATATCAATAAGATAAAGGACAAAACCCACATGATTATCTGAATAAATGTAGAAAAAATATTTGACAAAATTTAAATCCCTTCATGTAATTAAAGAAAAAAAAAAACCTCAAAAACTAGGAATAGAAGGGAATTTCTTCAACCTGATAAAGGCATCTATGAAAAACCCACAGCCAACATAATTAATGGTAAAAGGCTGGATGCTTCCTCCCTACAATCAGGAATAAGATGAGAATGTCCACTCTCATCACCTCTAGTCAACATTGTACTGGAGATTCTAATCAGGGAAAGTAAGCAAGAAAATGAAATAAAAGGCATCCAGATTGGAAAGAGGAAGTTAAGCTATCTCTATTTGGAGATGACATGATCTCATATATATAAAATTCTAAGGAATCCACTAAAAAAAAAAAACTATTACAACTAATAATCACATTCATAGCATATGCAATCAATATACAAATATCAATTGTATTTTAGTACAGTTGCAATGAACATTAAGAAATTAAATTACAAAAACAATTTCATTTATAGTAGCATCCAAAAGAATAAAATACTTTGGAAAACATCTAACAAAAGAAGTGAAAAACTTACAATTAAAATTACAAAATATAGTTGAAAGAAGTTAAAGAAGACCTAAGTAAATGGAAAGACATTCCATGTTCATGGGACAAAGAATTAATATGGCTAAGAGGACACTACTTAGAGGACTACTACCACAAACTCTGTAAAAATTCTAGCTGGCTCCTTTGCAAAAAGTGACAAGCTTATCCTAAAGTTCATATGGAAATTCAGAGGACCCAAGAGAGCCAAAATAGTCATGAAAAACAACAAAGTCGGAGGACTTACACTTTCCAGTTTCAAAACTTATGCAAAGCTACAGTAATCAAGACAAGGTGGTCCTGTCAAAATTAAATAGGGGTACCTGTCTGGCTCAGTTGGAAGAGCATGCAAATCTTGATCTCAGAGTTGTGAGTTTGAGCCTCACATTGGATGCAGAGATTACTAAAATAGATAGATAGATAGATAGATAGATAGATAGATAGATAGATAGATAGATAAGCAAGCTTTAAAAATTGAATAAAATTGTGAGTCCTCATTTATGGTTAACTGACTTTGGACAAAAATGCCAAGACAATTTAATAGGGAAAGAATAGCCTTTCAGCAAATGGTAAAGGAAACTGGATATCCACATTAAAAAGAATGAAATTGAAGTCCTATCTCTCACCTCATAAAAAATTAGCTCAAAATAGATAAAAGACTTAAATGAAAAAGATGAAACTATAAAACTTTTAAAAGAATATATAGGTGTATAGCTTCATGACCTTGAATATGGCAATGGGTTCTTAGATATGACACCAAAATGCAAGCAACAAAAGAAAATATAGATAAATTGGACTTCATCAAAATTGAAAATTTTCATGCTTCACTGGACACTATCAAGAAAGTGAAGAGACAACCCATGGAATGTAAGAAAATATTTGTAAGTCATATATCTAATGAGAGACTTTATATCTAGAATATATAAAGAATTCTTATAATTCAATAATAAAAAAACAACCCAATTAAAAAGGGGTAAAGTGTCTGAACAGACATTTCTCAAAGGAGATTTGCAAGTGTCCAATAAGCATATAAAAAGATGCTCAGTATCATTAACCATCAGGGAAATTCAAACGAAAACCACAATGAGATGCCACTTTACAACCAGCAGAATGGTTACAATCAGAAAGATGATAACAAATGTTGATGAGGACATAGAGAAACTGGAACTCTCAGCTACTGCTGGTAGGATTGTAAAAGGGTACCGATGCTTTGGAAAACAGTCTGTCAGTTCCCCAAAAGGTTAAACATTGATTCACCATATGACCCTGCATTTCCACTCCTAGGTGTGTATCCAGGAGAAATGAAAATGTATGCCCACACAAACCTATAACAGATGCTCATAGCGGCATTATTCATAAAAGCCAAAAAAGAGAAACAACCCGAATGTCTTATCAACTGATAAAAGCGTAAATAACGTGTAGTATAGCCATCTGTAGGATATTATTGGGCAATAAAAAGAAGTTAAGTATTGGTACATGCTACACCATAGACAACTCTTGGAAATATTATGCTGAGTGAAAGAAACCAGTCACAAAAGACCGCATATTACAGAATTCCATTCATATGAAATGTCCAGAATAAGCAAACCCGTATTAATGGGAATTAGATTAGTAGTTGCTAGTGGACTGAAGGTGGGGATGGGGATTGAGGGGACAATGGAGAGTGCCTGCTAATGGGTGCTAGGTGATGAAGATGTCCTAAATCTGATTGTGGTGATGGTTGCACAATTCTTTTTTTTTTTTCCACAATTCTTTGAATATACTAGAAATCATGAATTACATACTTTAAATGGGCAAGTTGTATGTCAAGTATATTTCAATAAAACTGCTATTTTTGAAAGAATAAATGGGAGGTGAGGAATTAAAGACAGTATGTGTGTAAAAGTATTTGACTAACCGGTGTAGAGAAAAGGCAGTGGTTGGGATGGGGATGCCAGGGAGGAAGTATTTTTGTTTCTAACCAGCCAAGTTAACAAAAGAAGAGGAAAGGCTGCATCCCAGCAAAATCCATAATAAAATCAGTATTGACATGAATAAATCTCAGTTCATTAGAAGAAAGGTATATTTAGGGAGGGGGAAATCACCTATTTATAATATCATGCAAAGGATTTTGGTAATCTCTCATCAAATAGGAGGAGATACAAAGATATATAGGACTCAGTTGCTTCCCTCAAGGAGCTCATAATTTAGTGACAGGAGCAACAACATAAAGACAGCCATGCAAAGAAATATAACAATATAGCTCTAGCCTGAGAGTAGAATTTTTCAAGAATAATTAAATGCACCTGAGACACCAGCCTTCAATCTCACATTTTCAGTGGCTTGGGAAGAGAGATTGTGTATGAAGAAACAAGAGAACTAAGAATATTAAATGCATACCCAGGCCAAGATGGGAGCCTGTGCCTAGCGGGTTCCTGGGAAGCAGTCCCTGGGGAAGGCTCTCAGGATCAATACCCATGGAGAGGAAGAGAAGAAACCAGCATTGTGCAGGATTGTGATGCAGGCCTGGAGACCCCTAGACTAACTGAGAAGTTCTCAAGCTGGAATTGCCCCTCGTTGAGGTGAGAGGGGGGACCCATCACCCTGCACTGACCAGTCATGGTTTGCAGGCTGCCTTTGGGAAGGGAGAGTGATATGGGGCAAAGAGACTTCTCAGGCAAGGCAATCCTTGAAGAAGGCTTAACACTGAGATGTATCTGCTGGCAGCTGGGGAAATAAGGCCTCTGATCATGAAGGGAAATCAGGACAGTACATCAAGTGCCCAGGCCAGGATGGCACTTTCATCCCGTTTGTTACCATACAGCCTTCAAATAAGATCCGTAGAGTGGCATGCAGCCCATCTAGAGAAGAGACGAGACTTGTGTCTGAGTGCAGAGGAGTACAAATTTTTACTTTTAATTAAAACCAAATTGCAATGACACATGAACTTGCTTGTTAGAAGAATATAGGCAGACACCTGTTGCAAACATTTGACTGCAAGTACCCTTTTGATCAACCTTAGGAATTGGCACAAGGGCACCTAGGTAGCTCAGTCAGTTAATCATTTGCCTTCGGCTCAGGTCATAGTCTCAGGGTTCTAGGACTGAGGCCCTGTGTTGGTCTCCCTGCTCCATGGGGAGTCTGCTTCTTCCTCTGCCCCTCTCCCCATGCACTCACTCTCTCTATGTCTCTCTCTCGAATAAATAAATAAAAATTAAAAAAAAAAAAAAAGAATTGGCACAGATAATCCAAAACCAAGGGAAATGTAACAAAACTGGGCTGTGTAATTTGCAACAGAGACAGGATCACCTGCAAGCCTCTCATCTCAACTGTTTAATGTACAGAATTTAGGCAGGTTACTGCAAAAAGCTGTGTTTACATGGCTCAATTCATGTCCTATTGAAAGAGCAGGACCAGGGCACCTGGGTGGCTCAGTCCGGTTAAGCATCTGCCTTTGGCTCAGGTCTTGATACTGGGGTCCTGGGATTGAGCCCTATGTCTACTCCCCGCTCAGTGGGGAGTCTACTTCTCCCTCTTCCTTTGCCCCTCTCCCTCCCTGCCCCTCTCCACCACTCATGCTCGCATTCTCTCTCTCGAACAAATAAATAAAATCTTAAAAAGAAAGAAAGAAAGGGGGGGAGGAAGGAAGGAAGGAAGGAAGGAGGGGAGGAAGGAAGGAAGGAAGGAAGGAAGGAAGGAAGGAAGGAAGGAAGGAAGGAAGGAAGGAAGGAAGGAAGGAAGGGAGAAAAGGCAGGACTCTTGGCAAAAATGGGAATGAGATCAATTGACGTGTACTCCAGACCTTCTCTTATGATATGGCTGTGGACTGAAGGCTTATAATTAGGATTTATTATTGACTCTTTCCTATGGCAGGAGATGAAAGGCAGTTACCCTATTCCCAGATCTTTCTTCCGGACATCCTCCTCCAATTTCTCCTTCTGACATTTTCTACCTACATCTTTCCCTTTCTTACATCTTACTATCTTCTAGTAGTAAAGAGTTACTCAGACCTGCACTCCTTGAGAAGTGCTTTAATTTCATCTTCTAAGCCAGTGTTTCCCAGGGTTTGCTTTGTAAACCACCTGCATTAGAGTCAAGAATATGTTTAAAATGCAGGTTCCTGAGTCCTACCCCAGACCTACTAACTCAGAATATCTGGGACTAAGAACAAGAAATCTGCATTTTCTTTACAAGATGGCTAAATGATTTTTATGCACACTGAAATTGTAAATACTCCCCTGCGCCTTTCTTAGGGCCTCAACTGTCTTGCCAGATGAACAGGCCTGAGCTGATGTCTGTTAACACTTACTGTGTTGTCCATCTCAAGATGGCCTAGCTTTTTAACTGAAGATAATCTCTAAAGACTCATTCTCAATGGGGAAATTTCAGACACCAGGGCAAGATGATTACTGAAATATTCCATCCCCCTTTATTTTCCTTTCCTTCAGTTTTACTTGGTGATAGCTTTGTCTTCTGCCTTTCTTCAATCTTGGATCCTTTCATAAATACATGTATCAATCAGAAAACTATATAGACAACTTTAGATTTATATGTGGTGTAATAACTTCTGGTTAACTAACTCAATTCTGGAGAAACCATGTTGTGATCAGACATGAAAACAAACTTTCTATATTCCCAAGTGAATCATCTAAGTATTAAGGGGGAAAGAAATAAACAAAAAAGATTATATTGTCAAATAAGTTAGAAGTATAACCAAATTAAAATTGAGCTTTTTCTTTACTACAGACCTTCTCAGAGCCTTTACTATGTTATTGTACATTTTGAATTTACCAGAGGATGTTATTTATGCATTGTATCCCAGCTCCTCTTAAAGAATTCATGAAGTTGTCTTACTCTGTAGATTACACTTTGGGAAATACCATTCTAGATTTTAGCAAATCGCCTGTCCATCAGTTACACTCGGGATGTAGCATGTTTCACATTTCCTACATTCTGAAATTCTTTGGCTGAGTTTTATTTCAGGTAATTACTTAGGTTGCTTAGTTCACCTTGGGGTTTGATTTAAAATTTTAGCAAAATCACCCAAACTAGGTCTTTATTTTCTGTTATTTCAATAAACTTCAAATTTCAGATTCACGTTTCATACTTCATTAAATTTACTTTTAAGCATATTACGCAATGTTTTACAGGTACATTTTGCTTCTCTTCCTTTTGGTTGAAAGAACTTTATCTTAAACTGAGTATCAGTGCTCCTGTTCTCAATGTTTATTTAAAAACTTCTGTTCATTATAAACTCATATTTCCACTGTATCCCTTTTATTCCACCGAGCATTTTGGTATTTGGGGGGGGAAGGCTTTTTGAAACAACATTTGCATGTGTCTCAAACATTTAAATTCACACAGCTTTTAGTATAAAGTTCTAAATGACTGCTCTTTAGAGAATGCAGATCCTATTTTCACAAATACTTCTTTTCTGTTTCCTTCTTTTAAAAATGCCTTCTCTTATTTTCCCAGAAAGGATCAAAGCTTCTTTATTGATAATTTCTTGAATTTCCTTTAAATCTTAAAAGAATTGAGCCATAAAGTGCCAGGGGGATAACAATGCATATTTCACCATAAAGACCTAATCAAGAATCAATAAGACACTGAAGTTTTAGTGGTTGAAGTTGGAATCATTCCGTTTAAATTCATCTGAGAAGTGCATCGTTGTATAGATAAAGTAAGATTATAGTTAATGTTTTAATGGACTTTGTTTTCAGCCTCTGCAGAGGTGGGTTGTGATGCCGTCTGGGAGAAGGAGCTCAATTCACACATTTGCTACCAGTTTAACCTGCTTTCCTCTCTTTCCTGGAGTGAAGCACATTCTTCATGCCAGATGCAAGGAGGAGCTTTACTAAGTATTGCAGATGAGAACGAAGAAAATTTCATAAAGAGTAAGTAGGAGGATGATGTACACTGATCTTAATGCAATTAAAATGACTGTTAACAGTAATGTCCAGGTATGCAAAAATACATTATGAAAAAAAAAGTCCCTTCGAAAATGTTTTCTTTTATTAGTATGATGCCAACTCACACCCGGAATTGTGACCTGTTCCCTGGGCCATTCCATGTGGCACCCAGGCATATCTTCTGTATTTTCTCTCCCTGGAAGTAGAGAAGTTGAGGCCCCAGCAAGGAACCCAGGACAATTTGCAGCTCTGTCTGGTGGATCTGGGAGACTTCCAAACCTAAATACAAATTCCTGCTCTGCTGGAGATCTTAGCTATTCAGCTTCCATTAATAAATAATTAAGTCATTTATTAATGAAACAAAATCTCACCTGTCAGTGAATATGCACAGATACATAGGCCTTCTCATGGATGACAAAGAACTTAAAATTTGGTTGGAAAAGCAAAAGGCACACACATGTGTGTGTTAACTAACAGGATAAGACAATAATATGTCAAAAGAGCTGTGCTAATGAGCTGGGTCTTGGGTTTTACCCATCACCTAAACTCCCCTCTTACTTTTCCTTTATAGACTAAATGTGCAGCTTTTTTTTTTTTAAATGTGCAGCTTTTTAAAAATTTTTAGAAACATTTGAAAGTACCACAAAATGAGTCACTCTTATTAAAAGTTTCTGACGCTTGTTTCAAATTTTATTGTACATGTAGTACATATTTATTCTAGAATAATTTTTAAATTTCAAGTATACAGAAAGGAAAATATTCCATAATTCCACAATCCAGAGAGAACCACGTTTTTCTGGAAAAAAAACATATAAAGGCATGCGTACGTATATGGTATATATAAACAATAGTTTTGGATAAATGCATGAATGGCTAGGAGCAGAGACCACAGAACCACCTTCCTCTACCACTTCCCAGCAGAGTGACCTAACCTGTCTGTGCCTCAAAATCTCGCCCCCCCATCAAATGGAAATAATAACAGTGCTACTTGTTGGCAGCGTGGATTACATGTTATGATGCAGGCAAAGTATTAGAAAAGTGCCTGGCACACATAACGAACATTCATTTTGTGTTAACTGTTTAACAACTACCCACGAAGTTTGATAATATGCTTATTTCATGTACCAGTATATAATAAACACCTATCTATGTCTATAAATAGAAATATGCATCATAATCTTTAATGGTTACATAGTATTATAGGTTAGGAATAATATATGTATCTAATCTAATAGTAATAGTATCCCTACTATTAGATAGTGATAGATAAATTTATTTATTTTGTTTTTATTTATTTGTTGCCATCATTAATCGTCCCTGCACGGACCTTTGGGCATAGATCCCCAATTCTTTCTCTATAAGTTTGTGGAAGTAGATTCACTGGGTGGAAGAGGAAGCACATTTTAAAGCTTTTGGAAGTCATTAATACCTTCCAGAAGGAATATAACAAATGCTCGAACAGCACAGGTTTGCCCCTTTCCCCACAGACATGCAAAAGTAGGAAATTATGGTCAAAACTGATTTGAGTGAGTCATACTGCAGGAAAACACCAATTTCCAATATCATTATCAGCCTGTAATGGTTTTTACAGAAAATTTTGCATAGCATGTATGAATTATAATTGTTATCTATCTTGACTGTCAGGATTTCTAATAAGAAGGTTTGGACTTACTCATCAAACTTGAATAACGATGAAAGAAATAAGATATGTCAGAGACTTTGATTTAAATACCACAATTCTATAATTAGACTTCAGGGATTGCTTAGGGAAACAGAAGTCTATTCATGAAGATGGAACCCTGTTCTGACCAAGGTGTTTTTTAATGATGAGAACGGTCTAGTTTCTTGCTAATCGCTGGTGAACATTAATTATGATATAAGGAATTAGCTAAGCTGTCACAAATGCCAAGAAATGTCCAAAAGAATTTAGGTTTGAGTTGATTATTACAGAATTGTGGGCCAATTTAGTTGTAAAGCTAAATAACTGTTTTTGTAACCTTAAACACAGATTATAAATTACCCATTGATTTTTATGTGTATTGTTATGTGATATGTGTATTGTTAAAACAACTGCATGCGGTTATTCAAAATAACTCTAAAATAAGAATAATTACTATTTAAGTATTTTAATTAGGTTATTTGAAAATATCGCTTGGCACTGGTATGAAATGTGAAAATTTCTCTATCTTGTCACTCCATCTTCCCTGCCACCTCTTGTCATCATGATAGCCATTATATGATTTAATCGGATAGTGTTATTGAGAGGACTAATCAAATCAACATCATAAAGAAACTCTGTGTAAATGCCCTAAGAGTTTGGAAGGGTGGGACCGGTGAATGATCTGCTGTTTCTGTTTAGGGATTTCTGTGGTTTCAAAATTATAAAGCCCCTGTTTCTCTTTTCTAAGTGGGATAGGTTCTTCGAGTCTTCCACTATTATGCTGAAATGTTCAATCACAGAGGATGCCTTGGGCTTGTTATATGAATACACTGATCTTTATAATCTGAGTGATTATATAACCAACCAATTATCCAAACTGAGACTCTTTTGAGAGTAAAAGAGGCTGCAAATAGTAATTATTCTGAAACTACCAGCTAAACTGTAAGTTTTCCTGGCAAAATGGGACAGTTTCAGATCCTATCTATAAGAGTCTGTCCGGGTCTCAGTCTCGGGCAGGGGCCCTGCATCTGGCTCAAATATATTGGGTTTCGAAACAGATGAACCACAAAAGGAAGAGAAAAATGCTCCCTTTTATAGATTAAAAGATTAAATTACAACATTTGAACGTGTCATGAAACTAGTCACTTTCACTACGTTTCTGACACTGTTTTTCAAAATTTATTCTCTAATAATTTGGGGGGATTTTAAAGGCAGTGCTTTAATTTTTTTTAAAGCAAAATGATTGAAATATAATTGTAGGGGCGCCTGGGTGGCTCAGTGGGTTGGGGTCTCTGCCTTTGGCTCAGGTCGTGATCTCAGAGTCCTGGGATGGAGCCCCGCATCGGGCTCTCTGCTCAGCAGGGAGCCTGCTTCCCCCTCTCTCTCTGCCTGTCTCTCTGCCTACTTGTGATCTCTCTCTGTCAAATAAATAAATAAATAAAATCTTAAAAAAAAAAAAAAGAAATATAATTATAGACCATAATATACACTGTGTAGATTCTTTTGAAATTATTGTGACTTTCTTTTTGGTATTGTATACAATCAGTTCTGGTGAATCCATTCTCTCTTTGGGGAGCCATAATCCCCAAATCCAGAAACAGTATTAACATTTTAACTTAGTAGGTTGCATTTTACCCTCAATGTTAATAAAAATCTCTAATTATTTTAAACACTTAAAAAGCATCATAGACAACTATAAAATATTTTTTATCCAATCGGAAAAATAGCCATCCCTGAATTTCCATTACGCACTTCTCCCTGGTTGGCGTTCTACATTTTATTTTTTATTTTTATTTCTTTATTTTCTTTTATGCTAGAATCATTTTTTTAAAATTCATGTAACAAAAGAAAAACCAAAAAAAAGTTTCCCCTAATTCTACAATTTTGATAAGCAATGTTTTTCAGTATAAGCATGCCACGACATGTGTTTTACATAGCATCTATAACAAAAATAGGGTTAAATCAAAATGTGAGGAGCTGTGGTCCAGTGCTTTGGAGCCAGGGCCACAGAGGCAACCTGCCAGAAAGCCTTCCCCCAACCCAGGCTGAAGATGCAACACAACATGGCTCCAGCCTGCTATTGATTTCTCCGGATACTCTGGTCCCTTGGATTATGCTTCTCCTCTTGGTCAGACAATCCTTCTGGCTCTCACACTGGAGAGCGCCCTCCCTGCTTGCTTTAGCATACCTTCTTAAATTCCAGGACTTGCCTCCATTCACCAACAACACTTATCTGTTTTTCTCTTCCTTGCCAGTTCCCTAAAGAAAAGCTTCCTTACATTGTTCAATTTTTTAACTGTGAAATACTTCAAAAATATTGAAAAGTGCACAAAATCTTATGTGCACACACATACACCCATTACAAGATTTAACATCACTTCTTCCTGTTCCACCCTTGCTTGGAGCCTATGGCGGCCTCAGCAACCTGGAGTCCTGAGCCTTTAAGCTAAGGCTGGAGTGGCCTTCCTAGACACGTCCTCTTCTCCCATCTGAAACCCTTACGTGCAGGAGCTCACACAAATAAGATGGTCTCGAATTTGCAACCGCGCAGTGTTGGGAGGATTGAAGATCAGTGAGAGGCAGCACTTCCCCACGCTTAGATTAATCACTTCACAGCCAAAGAATTGCTGTTAGTGAGCTTTTAGGAGACTGCTGTGTTTCTCAAGATGGCAGAGGCTGACTTCATTACTCTGAAGCATCAGAGTGGGGTTTTGTAGCACTTGAAACTCTTTGTCATGGACTGGAGTTCACTTAGGACCGTGTCCTCCAGGAATAGTAAAACAAGAAAGAAGTGTAACATTGTGTGGCGGAGGTTGTTTGCGTGTGCTGCAACTCGGTATTTCTCATTTCAGAGCACTTGGGCAGTGAAGCCGTGGAAATGTGGATGGGTCTCAATCAGCTGGATGAAAACGCTGGCTGGCAGTGGTCTGATAGAACACCACTCAACTACCTGAACTGGAACCCAGGTACTGCGTTGTATCACCTGCCTACGACGCCCTTACACGACAGCTATTTCCCATGTATATATAAGTCATGTTATTTCAAAAGTGGTTTATAAACATTTTAAGCTTGCCTGAACTCCCATAAGGCAAGCTTTTCCAGAAAAGAAAATGAAAATCAAGAAGGTAAGCGATTTAGCCAAGGTTGCCCAAGGATTGGGTTAGAGCCAAGACTCCTGTCAGCTGTTTTAAAAATAGCAACAAATTGCAAAATATTCCTTTGAAACAATAAAATCAGCTATTGCTATCTTTGGGAAATCAATTCATTGTCATGTATGGACTTCAACTGCAAAATCATAGATATAATATAACATCTTATAGAATTTGTCATACATGCCAAAGAGAAAGGCTATCTCCTTGATGTTAAAAACTACATTTATATATATCAAATATATCATATTTGAATAAATAAAATGACATCAATATATATTAAACTAACTGACTTTGCCTCTGACATTAAACACACACTGTATTTTCAGAAATAAATTTTGAGCCTTTTGTTGAACATCACTGTGGAACATTTAATTCATTTATGCCAAACGCCTGGAGGAGTCGGGATTGTGAATCCACCCTTCCTTATATATGTAAAAAATATCTAAACCACACTGATCTAGAAGGGATTGGTAAGTACTTTTACTTTAAGTGGTTTTATGAATTGTTTCTCCAGATTTAACAAATTCTTTTGATGAACTGTGTTTTCAGGATCTCTGGGTTCTTTGCTTGGCTCCACCCTTGCTTTAATCAGAGAAATTCCTCTTTTACTTTTTATCTTTTCCGTAGAGTGAAGTTTAAAAGTTCCATTTTTAAAAGGGGTTCCATGACTATATTATTTAGGTTTAAAACCACTGGAGTAGATGATACCTAAAGGTTCTAACATTCTTGGACTGTGATTCTAATTGCTGTCAGCATCCCAGAGCAATTTTAAAACAATGTCTCATTTCCCAAATAGCCCTGGAATTGTGTCTAACTAAATTAGTGCTTGAGGGAGGCACTCAGTTGTGGTTAATAAAATAAAGTAAAAATGCTAATTACCAGGTTGGGGACAAGTTCCCAGAAAAGGAGAGCCAAAGTTTGAAATGCACACCACCGCCTTCCCTTCTAGCGCTAAAGCATCATGGCACTGTTTCCCTTTAAGTCTAACCCAGTGTCCATATGAACCCAGAGGGACAACACAGACAGACTAATCTAAAGGTGGAAGCTACTTGTCATCTCTGCTCTGGAGGAAGAGACCAGAATTTCAAGCTTTTTTTCAGCTGCAGATAAATATCTACCCCCACCCACATACTGTACATAAAATCTTGGGAATGCCATTTAAACTGCTTTTCGTAATACTCCTTTTCCAGTGTTAAAAGATTTTTTTTTTAAGATTTTATTTATTTGACAGAGAGAGAGAGAGATCACAAGTAGGCAGAGAGGCAGGCAGAGAGAGAGGGGAAAGCAAGCTCTCTGCTGAGCATAGAGCCCGATGCGGGCTCGATCCAAGGCCCCTGAGATCACGACCTGAGCCAAAGGCAGAGGCCTTAACCCACTGAGCCACGCAGGTGCCCTAAAAGATTTTTTTTAATGCAACTGCTAACTGCTAACTGCTAACTAACTGCTAACTGCTAACTGCTAACTAACTCTAACTCTAACTAGCTCTTCACTTGAGTTTTATGATCTTTACCAAACCTTCTTACCTCTGTGCCTTAGCTCATCTGTAAAATGAAGCAGTGAGATCCATTAGATCCTAGATCTAGATCTAGATCATATATTGAATACTTCTCAAATCTGAAGATCTAGATGGTTTATATGTTATTGTTTCATTTGCCTCTGTTTTTCAAATTTTTAAAATAATCATATTTTGATGATAATTTATATTAAGACTAATAAGTAACATTTTAAAAATTGTGGAAAATGATATTATTTTTGTTGATTTAAAAAGAAAAAGGTGCCTGGAAATATTATCCTACCCACTGTGAGCCTGGCTGGAATCCTCACAATCATAACTGCTATAAACTTCAGAAAGAAGAAAAGACCTGGAAGGAAGCTTTGCATTCTTGCCAATCTGAAAACAGCACATTGATAAACATTGCTTCATTAGCAGATGTGGAGTTTCTTGTAACCCTCCTTGGAGATGGTAAGTGCCAAATGTCTCTGATTTAAAAGGTGTGAAATATAATGTAGTCACTATCTTTTATTAGTGGAGATGAAAAGAAATCAAGCTATTTAAGTGATTATTTATTGCACATATATCTCAAGTTTCTAAATAATATCCAGGAGTGCAAATTCATTGGATTTTTACAAAATATATGATCAGAAATTTTGTAACACCTCACATATGCGAGACATATTAGAAGTTGGGTTTTTTTTTTTTTTAAGGGGCAAAGGTCATTCCCAGAAACTTTTAATAAAAGACCTTAAACCTGTAATTTAGCCTTATGGTCACTACATAGCAGTAGTGTGCTGTGGTCATATAATCTAAGCAATAATGGAATTTCTGAGATAAATTATTGGATTTTAATAACTTTAGCCAGAAAATTTATTTGGTGTGGTGGTTTTCATGGCTGTGTGCCATGTTCAGGAATTCTGAGCTCCTAGGCCCCCAGTCACTTTTGCCCATCAGAGCAGGTCTCCCCCTATGTGATATATATGCCATAGAATTCTACTGAAAAAACATTGAAATCACCGGACCTAGAGTAAATTTTTTTTTAATGAAAAAAAATCTCCAGAATCTACTCTGGTGACCTTTTGGAAGTTAGATTTTAGTTTAGAGTGAACACAAAAATCCTTCTCTGTCACTTTTTCTCACCTCCTGCATTTGAGATTAAAAGAATCCTGTGGCTTCCACTGCCTCCATAGGGGCACTTGAACATTTCTCTCAGTCTCCTAGGGTCTTTTCACTTTACCTGGGCTGTCAAATTTTATTTACTTTTCTAGCAACCCCATTGCTCCCATTTTAATGCTTCTAAGAGTTTCTGCTCCTTTTTTCTCATGGCAAGAAAAAAAAAAAGAAAGAAAGAAAGAAAAGGCAAGAAAAAAATATATTGTAAAGGGTTTTTTTAAGTGCCCTTTTCCTAATCCAGTTAACCTTCTATTTTTCCTTTCTCCAGGCAAAGGCAAAACCATACTGTTCAAATCTAGTTTTCATATAGTAGCAGGAACTAATTAGATTCTCAGCAATGTGGCTTCCTTTAAACTTTGTCCTTGCATTGGCTTTAGATCACACTCTGCCCCACTTCCAAGGTTTGTGTCGAGCGGATGGGGTAGTATAAGGGAAAAAGATTTAAGTAGATATTTTATACCAAGACTTAAACAGGTTTTATTGCATGAAGGAATAAAGAAGAAATCATTTGTAACAGGCCCAGTGCATTATCTCCTTTGCATATAATAGGATTCCTGTAATTTACATTTATCTCTTACAGAAAATGCATCAGAAACATGGATTGGTTTGAGCAGCAATAAAATTCCAGTTTCCTTTGAATGGTCTAATGGCACCTCAGTCACCTTTACTAATTGGCACACACTTGAACCCCAAATTTTTCCAAATAGAAGCCAGCAATGTGTCTCAGCAGAGCAATCTGTAAGTTGATTTGTTTGTTTAATGCTCACTTTGCTGGACTTGTATTGAGGACCATGTTCATCAGGGACTTGGGCTGCGGCAGAGACCAAGACAGACTCAGTCCCTGCTCTTCCTGGGGCTTCCATGCTAGACAATAAACATGTGCACGTGGAAAAAACATGGTAATTATATTTGTGATGATAGCTTTGAGGACATAGGTGACCCAATGGTGAAAAACTTGGGTTGAGGCTGCTACTTCAGACAGGACAGTCTAGGAAAGGCTCTCTAGGAAGTGATGTTTAAGCTGGGACTTGGAAAAAAAAAAAACCTCTTGAGGAGCAGGGGAAGAACATTCTAGACAGCAGATAGCAGCTAGTATAAAAGCCCAAAGGAAGGCTAAGGGCTTTCCTGTTTAATAATCAAAAAGAAGACCAGAGTGGCTTGAAGGTAGAACTGATGAGGGGATCATAGGAAAGGAGGCAGGAGGAATCCAAAAATGTGAGGCTTACAGTCCTGGTATTGAATGACAAAAGGGCTTCAAGGAGATGAAGGGCAAGGTTTGATTTACATTTTAAAAAGTAACTCTGGCTGTTACTTAGAGAGAGATGAGAGAGGAATAATGGAAGCAGAAAACCCAGTTTGGAGGCTACTCCAGGGTTGAACTGGGGTAGTGAATTTAGAGACAACCAGAGAAATTCAAAGATCCTTTGGAAGACAGAAATTGTTGTTAGATTAGATGTGGGGTGTGAACAGGGTAGGTGTTTGGCTTGAGCAACCACCATGTTTGTGGATGATGGTGCCATTGACCTCTATGGTGAAGATGTGAGGAGACAATCTGAGGGGTCAGGAAATTACTCTAGAGATTGATGGCTTTTAAGTTCCATTATCCTACTAACATAAAAGGATTTCTACAGTGTGTGTAACCCCATTGAAAACTGTGACTCATTGGAAAATCTTGTTCTTTTCCCCACGTGTACTTAGGGTCCCAGTGGGCTTAACATCACATTTATCTCTGTGCTCTAGTCTTTCATTTATCTAAAGCATCTGATTAGATTATACAAAATTAGTTTAATCCCAAGCCATCTGAAGCATTTATTATATGTTTAGAATAGACTTAATCTTTGATCAGATAGCTACTAAACTCATTGTTTTGAGTTTTCAAGTCAATAGGATTTGGTAGGCATTCTTACCCTTTCCTACCACCAGGATACTATACCAAGTGCAGCTTATTAAATGTTACTTAAGTAGCTTGACAAAGTAACTGTGCCAACCAAACTTAGAAAGTTCTAAGCACTTACTGTTATGGCCCATTTCATTGTATTATCTTTTAGGCTGTCTCAGATATGCTTAGTTACAATTTAAATGCTAAGGTTGTTGTCAAGTCACATTTGAAGAGGGACAAACAATGACCTCTCTAAATGTTTGTCTAGAATTTAACTGCTGAAAGCCATCACTGTTTATTCTACAATATTTGATGCTTTATTGGTTCATTGGTCTTGAGATAATTAAGATGACCTTCATTTTCTACTGACAGTCTCCTTTTTCATTTGACAGACATTTGACCGGCATTTCACTTAGCGTGTTCACAGAACAGGAGCCAACATTTGGACAGAAAAATTATATTTAAGGGAGTAAGGACAGGTATTAATATTACAGAATGTGTCAGAACAATGCTGCTATAAGTGTGATTTTTGTGTCCCCCTTTCTGGTTGCTCAGTAGCTCCTTAAATAGTAGATGCATAAAAAGTAACATTTATTACCTTGAAGTAAAGCTCAGTATGAATATAATTACTATAATTAACAAGTTACCTAAGCATGGTTGATGCCTAATTTAAATGTGAGAGCCTAGGAACCTGTTTATTCATTCATCCATCCCTCCAATTGTTATTAAGCAACTACAGTATGCCTGACACTATCCTTTAACTGGGTGGTTTGCTGGAAAACGGGAGGGGGGCTTCCAGAGCTGCTCTCACAGATGAAGGAGTCAGCCTCCTATACAGTATTCATATTCCCCTGAAACCCTGCTTGCCTGAGCTACCACTTAAAATTTGACTTGTAAAAAAAAAAAAAAAAAAATTTGACTTGTATGCTTTTAGCCTAAAGGTCTGATTTGTGTTAAAATAACAAATCCTTTGGGAGGATAAAATTTTAATCTGTTAGCAGTTATTGTATTTCATTATTAATGTAGGATGTTAGAGCAGCCGTCTGCAGAACTAGAAGACATGAAAGTATCCGCCTGTCATATAAAGAAGAAATGGAGTGGGGCTTTGGAAAATTAGTAATAAAGAAGGACATTGTGGCTTGAACACAAAGTTTAGCTATGTTATCTAGGGTGATTCATGGTAGCTTCCAGGTTTATCCATTAAATAGCAAAGCATTCAGTTTTACACTTAGAAGTGATTAAAGAGAGGAAGCAGCATTCTGACTTGGTCACAGGGATAGTTTCATCGAAGTTGTTCTCAAAGTGTGGTCCCCAGACCAGCAGAATCGACATCAATTGAAACCTTGTTAGAAATGCAAATTCTTAGGTCCTACCTGACTTATTAAACGAGACGCATTGATTATGAGGCCCAGTCACCTGTGCTTTAGTAACCCTTCCAAATAATTCTGGTGCACAGTAAAGGCTGAGAATCGCAGCTCTAACCCATCCTTTTAAAAGAAAGATTGAGAGCAGCTTAATGTAAATCCAGGCTGAGCCTGGTATTAAATCTTAGTTCCAAATTTTACTGATGGTAGGACCTTATGCCTAGAGTAAACCCAACCTTTAAAATGGGAATAATAATGCCTACTTCACAGTAACATTGAGATTACATATGCCAACCACCCAAAATTAAGCCTAGCACACTATCAAGAAATATTAGTGACCCCTCCTCTCCTGCCCACCAATCTGAGATTGTGTGTCTTAGAATTATTCATAGTCCGAGAAAGCAGGGCCTCGCACTCCCACAGAGAGAGAGGGTATCAACCCTTCTAAGGACCACACCGAGTCCTGACTCTACCCCATCCTGAAACACTTATCATTAATCATATTTTTCTCCAAAATAGCTGATGTTGCCCATCAGCATCAGTAATGAAGTGTATTCATTCATCTTGTAACATTTTTCCACTCAGGAGGGATACTGGAAAGTTAAAACTTGTGAAGAAACACTTGTTTACATTTGTAAGAAACCAGGCCATGTCCCTTCTGACACCGAATCAGGCTGTGGAGAGGTAAGTGCTGTTGATGTTGTGTTTGGTGTAGTGAGTTCATAACTAGAATAATTTATGCAACAGGAATTTAAAGCGAATCTCTCTCCCCCTCATTCCTGCCTTTGCTCCCTCCTCCCTCTCTTTCTCCCCTCTCCCTATCTCTGTTCTTCCTTTTTTTTTTTTTAAGATTTTATTTATTTATTTGAGAGAGAGAGAGAGGAGAGCGAGAGCATGAGAGGGGAGGAGAGCAACAGGGGGAGAAGCAGACTCCCTGTCGAGCAGGGAGCCCGATGTGGGACTCGATCCAGGAACTCCAGGATCATGACCTGAGTTGAAGGCGGTCGCTTAACCAACTGAGCCACCCAGGTGCCCCTGTTCTTTCTTTTCTTCCTTCCCTTTTTTTCTGAACTTAGGCTGCTTTTTTTTTTTTAGCAAACCAAGCAATTCTCAGCTAGGGGCATATGAAAGATTTATAGCTCTACGAAGGATTGTTGCTTCTTCAAGCTAAACTACTTTTCTTTTGAAATTAAAAACGTAAGTGATCCTGTGATACCATCTTTACAAACAGTGATTGCCATCTGATGCCCCATCTCACGGGTCATTTTCATACTCTTCCAATGAAGACTCTCAGAGTGAAAAGATAACACATTCCTTTGATGGAGAGTGAACTTTTGCACTCAGAGTCCTGCCTTCCTTTTCACTCTTCTTAAACTTAAATATTTGAATGGAGTAATGGCAAGAAATGCATGTTTGCAATATATTTATTATTTGGGAAAGAGATAATAAAAATACTTTCATATTTTAAGTAATAAATGATTTTCGGTACTTAACATACTTATTTTGAGTACTTAAAGTAATAAAAAATACACAATACTTTAGATTCAAAATTAAAAAGTAGACATGTTTTACATTTCTTAAAATACATTCAATATCCTCCATTAAAGTTCTCAACACATGCATTCTCTCTCTCTCTCTCTCTCTCTCTCTTTCTTTCTCTTTTTCACACACACAAAACTAAAGAATTTGGGTTTAAATATTGGAGATTTGCATGCATTTCAAAAATTCCCAAACCTGGATTTTTATGCAATTTTTAAATTATTTTCTCTTCTAATCCATTTACTTATGTTTCAGTGAAGTGATGACCCATCTCTCTAATACTGCATTTTATTCATTGTGTGTAAACATAGGAATTACTCTTCTTCCTCTAGGTCAATAATACCTATGCCATAGCTGACATGCTACCAAACATTATATCTAATGATTACAATTCCTGAATTACTTAGAGATGATTGCTGATCTAATCCTTATCTGATCAGAAATATTGAAAAAAATATATGCCTTACTATGGTTTTCAAAGCAACTCCATATGTTGTATTTGTGTTGAAAAGAAAATTAAGTCCTTACACAGCAGAAACAGAACTGACATTCTATTCAAACTTTTGTACACTGTTTCTCCTTTCTGGCTAGCATTACCAGTATTTAAAGTTCAGAGTAAAGTGGAAGTTCAGAGCCAGTTCTGTAACTTTATGTTGAAAAGTCCCATTAATTTCTTTATGTATCAATCTGTGAATAAGGTTTCAAAAGTTCCCTTTCTTTAACCAACTGCTTCAGTGCACTTCTCTAAACAGTCTGTACGTGCAAAATCAACTTATAAAATATTTCTCACAGGGGCACCTGGGTGGTTCAGTTGGCTGAGTGTCTGCCTTCGGCTCAGGTCACAATCCCAGGGTCCTGGGATTGAGCCCCACATTGGACTCTCTGCTTAGCGAGGAGCCTGCTTCTCCCTCTCCCTTTGTCTGCCACTCCCCCTCTTGTGCTCTCTCTGTCAAATAAATAGAATAAAATATTTAAAAGACAAAACAAAAAAATAAAATATTTCTCACACCACACACAAATATAAACTCAAAATGGATTAAAGACCTAAATATGAGACCCCAAACCATAAAAATCCTAGAAGAGAACAAAGGCAGTAATTTCTCTCACATTGACAATAGAAACGTTTTTCTAGATATGTCTCTTAAGGCAAGGGAAACAAAATTAGAAGTAAATTATTAGGACTACATCAAAATAAAAGCCTTTTGCACAGTGAAAGAAACCGTCAATAAAACAAAAAGGCAACCTACTGAATGGGAGAAGATATTTGCAAATGGTATATCTAAAGAGAAGTTAATATGCAAAATATATAAAGAACTTCTGCAAGTCAACACATAAAAAAAGAATCCCAAATAATCCAATTAAAAATAGGGCAGAGGACCCCAATAGACATTTTTCCAAAGAAGATATATAGCTGACCAAAAAAACACATGAAAAGATCCTCAGCATAGCTCTCATCAGGGAAATGCAAATCAAGACCCCAATGAGATATCACCTCACACTTGTCAGAATCTCTAAAATCGACAACATGAGAAATAACAAGTGTTGGTGAAGATGTGGGAATAAAGGAACCCTCACACACTCATGCACTGTTGGTGGGAATG
>CM053605.1:61120486-61258091 GCA_028646535.1 Procyon lotor
GATATATAGCTGACCAAAAAAACACATGAAAAGATCCTCAGCATAGCTCTCATCAGGGAAATGCAAATCAAGACCCCAATGAGATATCACCTCACACTTGTCAGAATCTCTAAAATCGACAACATGAGAAATAACAAGTGTTGGTGAAGATGTGGGAATAAAGGAACCCTCACACACTCATGCACTGTTGGTGGGAATGGAAACTGGTATAGCCACTGTGCAAGATAGTATGGAGGTTCCTCAAAAATTAAAAATAGAAATACCATATGATCCAGTAATTCCACTACTGGATATTTACCCAAGCAAAAACACTTTAAAAGATACAGGCACCTCTATGTTTATTGCAGCATTATTTACAATAGCCAAGATATGGAAGCAACCTAAGTGTCTATCAATAAACGAATTGCTAAGGAAGATGTGGTATACACACACACACACACACACACACACATACACATCACAGAGAGAGGTATATTACACAACTATAAAAAAGGATGAGATTGTGCCTTTTGCTCTAACAGGAATGGACCCACAGAGTATAATGCTAAATGAAATAAGTCTGAGAAAGACAAATAACACATTATTTCACTTATATGTGGAATCTAAAAAAAAAAAACAAATGAATAAACAAAAAGCAGAATCAGGCCTATGAATATATAGAACAAATTGGATGGTTGCCTGTGGGAGGCGGGCAGGCGGTGTTGGGCAAAATGAGTGAAGGTTAGTGGGAAATACAGCATTCCAGCTGTGGAATGAATAAGTCACAGGAATGAAAGGCATTACATAAAGGGGGAAATTTTTTTGATAATTTCAAACCAAAAAAAAAAAAAAAGACTTTTTCCCTCTTGGTTTTTTGGGATTGTATAATATGAGCAATTGTTTCAGTACCGACATCATCACCATTTAAAATGAAATGGTGCCTCATGTACGCAAGATATTCACAGATACAATCAATTATCCCCCCTTTTGTTGTGCAGACAAAGGCTTGTAGTAAAGAGCCTTTGTTTTTCTGGTTATTACTATGCCACATCTCTCCCCTTGCCAATTTTCTTGAGCCTGTTCGGTTCTCAGATTTTTTATTTTACTAAGCAGCCTGTGATCTGAAAACTACTAATGAAGGAGGAATACTTTGTTAGAAAGGTCAAATTGTCAGCCTTCTTCTGCCTGTCCTTCCAAATACAAAAGCAGTCTAACCTCCCACCCCATCTGGAGTGATCCAGCGGATTCTGGCTGGAGCTGTCAATTACTCACACAGATAAGGTTATAGGGAGAGGTTAAGGGAGTGAGTTCAGAGCCCATCCTGGCTGGCTGGATGTGGAACTCCTGTGATCCACACCTCATTTAATAATATGTTTTGAACTAAAATAACTGAGTTCTAAAATAAGCTTTTCTTTAATTTGCTGCAAGACCGAGACCTTTTATAAGAAATATAGCAGAAATCATTTTAAATCTGATCAAAATCTGGCAAGTATTGGCATGACACAGAATAAAGTGTATTTTAAAACTCGTGAATACAAAAAAAAAAAAAAAAACCCTGGTGAATACATAAAAATAGATGCAAGTGATGTGATTTTATAATATTGGAAGAAAAAAAACTAAAATAACTCAGTTAAAGTATAGAAGACTAATGAATGCATGTCTCCTGTATTATGTGATTTTCAAGAACAGAGCCATCCTTCATTACTCTCAGGGTGGAGCCATGGAGCTACACATTTATAATTTTTAAGTGCCAAAGCTTGCTTGCTTTCTCTCTCAAAGGAGAGCCAGCTGATTAAGGAATAATTTACATATATATATACATATATTATCCAGTTTCTGTTTGGAAAGATTATGATCCAGCTGAGATCATCCTGGATTGCATCAGAATTGGGTTCCAGGCCAGCTTGTCCACTAGCTTGTGACTTCATCCAGGTCTCTAACCTCAGCGAATCTGAGTGGGATAACATGAAATAAGCAATAGGAAAGAAAGTTGAAAAAAAAAAAATACACTATTATCTAGATACATATGTCCTCTTTGCTCATATTGAGTTCTTGGCTCTATTTAAGATCTCTGCCTACACTGTGTCCTTTTGATTCTCAGAACAACTCCATGGAATACTATCATTATCTTCATTTCACCCAGGAGAAAATTTGGACATTTAGAGACTAAATAGAGTTGCACAGTAGTAGAGCCACAAACCCATGCATTCTGCCTTCAAAGCCAACACTCTTAATTTCTACCATCCATAGGAACCATGAAGTTCTGTAAGTCTGAACAGAGAAAGAGAGAAATCTTGAGTGAGAGCACTCTTTATTTTCATCTGTTCTAGGATTTTTAAGATTTCAGGTTAATTAAAACTTTTAGGTTTTAATCATTAATTACATAAATATAGACATGGCAATAGCTAATGGCATTACCAGATAGGATACATACAAAGATTTCAAGACAAAAATTCAAGTTTTGACTTTCGAGTGAGAATACACAAAAACAATATTTTACTGTTTAAATCAGATTATGTCCTTAATTTTCTTATTTCCTTTTTTAAGGGATGGGAGAGACATGGTAGATTCTGTTACAAAATTGACACCGTTCTTCGAAGTTTTGACCACGCCTCCAGTGGTTATTACTGTCCTCCTGCACTTGTAACCATTACAAACAGGTAAGATAGAAGTTTTCTGTCAGAAACATGACTACTTTTTTGACAGGAGGGCTCCTGGGATGATAAAATATAGCCTTAATCAGTAACTTGTCAAAATCTAAAGTGTACTGTACATTAGAGTATTAAATTATTTAAATTATTGATTGAGATGAGTTTAAATCATACAATGTTATTCTTAAATCAATTTTTGAGTAACAAAGAGAAAATTCAAGATGACTTTGACTTTCCATAAAGTTTTATTAATTATTTAGCTTTGCTAATGTATTCAATTGTATTTAGATTTTATTTAAATAAAGGCTTATAATGGAAAGTATGTTGTTTAAAAATTAAGTATGTTTTTAATGTAATATGTGTGAGTTATGTGGGTTTTTTTAAAATAAAAGTATAGCTGAAGTGTGGAAGATTTTCAAATGCTTCCCCGTTGCTTCTTAGCTCTATATTTGCTTAGATATAGACTTCTCTGTGCACAGGTGTCTTCTCCATACTAACAGAGAAACTGTGTCCTTTTGACACTCCCCAGAATTTACAACATGCTATAGATTTGTAATAGGGAATAAAAGTACCAACAGTGGAAGTGACCTCAGTATCACTATCAATGCCAGGAGAACAATGAGGGCTGGGAAACCGACTCCTCCAAGCTGAAGACGCAAACAAGGTAGAACCCTTCAGTGGTTGCATGGGAACCTATACCTGGAAAGCTAGCCACTTGCTTTTTTTTAAGATTTTATTTATTTATTTGACAGAGAGAGAGAGAGAGAGATCACAAGTAGGCAGAGAGGCAGGCAGACGGGGCAGGGCGGGGGTGCGGGGGGGGGGGGGGAGCATGTTCCCTGCCGAGCAGGGAGCCCGATGCGGGGCTCAATCCCAGGACCCTGAGATCATGACCTGAGCTGAAGGCAGAGGCTTAACCCACTGAGCCACCCAGGCGCCCCTAGTCACTTGCTTTTTTACTGAGGCCACTGCCTTTAAAAATATCCACTGAAGACCAGGAAACAAGACAATTGACACCAAGGTTTTATCTACAGACATTTCAGACATAGGTCTAGCCTGTAGGAAAAATTATTGCTTTCTCTGCTCTCCTCTCAGAGGAAGTCAACCTTCAAAGCCACCAGTATTTCCTTCCTTTTCTTACCTGTCACCTTCTTTCCCAGTCTTTCCTTCCAACCATGCACAGAATGCGCACATGCATGCACACACACACATACACAACTGGATTGAGAGCAGTTGGCAAAATAAATTGCCTAGTGAGACATTTTGTGCTCAGGAGACACTTCCTTCAGGAATAGCACCACCCTTGATATATCTCAGTGTTGTTTTAGTTCTACCTTCCTTCTTCCCAGCTGCCAGGCAGAAGGAAGCCTTTATCTTCAACTTGATCACCCACCCAAAATGTTTCAAGAAAACCTTGGGTTAGAAGTTCTCCAGTAAATGAGCCAATGTGCCAATATTGGGCTTTTTTCAGGAGCCTGATCAATGAAGCTATGCTCTTTTGTTAATTATAACTTAATTACATTTTTCACTGAAGAAAATAAGTCTAATTGTTTCACCTGTCTTATTCTTTCTTTTCTTTTTTTGTGTAATATTCATTGAATACCTGTCACTGTGTTAATTATTTTTCATATGCTATCTGCCAATGCAAAAAACCAATAGTCAAGTGTTTATTAGAAAATTATTTATTAAATATCTATATTGCAAGAGGTACCATATTAAATACTGGCATGTGGTACAAAAGAAATCAAAAGCATGGTGTAATTGTCCAAGTGCCACTTGCAGGCCGGGAGCTAAAGAGATAGAACATAGAAATATGAAACAAATGAAGAAAGTAGAAAAACACAATAAAGGGATAAATTCAAAGTGACGTTACAGGGATGCCAGGGTGGCTCAGTCTGTAATGCATCTGCCTTCACCTCAGGTCATGATCCCAAGGTCCTGGGAATTAAGTCTCACATCAGGCTCCTTGCTCAGCAGGGAGTCTGCTTCTCCTCTGCCTACCGCTCCCCCTGCCTGTGCTCTCTCTCTGCAAATAAATAAATAAATAAAATCTTTAAAAAACCCAACCAAGTATTATAAGATAACTTATAATGCCATAGCGACCCAAGTAGGGCAGGAAATCTGTTAGCATTCAAAGGCTTCATGGTCTAAGAATGGAGACCTCCTATAAATAACAGAAAGTGTTTGAAATCTCCTTGGTTTCATTTCCTCCAAAACTGGATACAAGAGTATTTTATAAACAATTTGTTTCTTTGATAAAGTGTATTCAGTAGCCAATACCAATGTACAGTCCAACTCTGAAGCAGACCTCTAGCAGAGATAAGTTTGTTCCCATTCCATCCACAACCTCACAGGCCCACCCGGGTGGCCTTGTGCTAGTGCGCTACTCAGTGAACCGTCAAGCTGCCGCAGTGCTCTCCACCAGCTCCAGTGAGGCACCTCTTCCAGGCAGTCGCCCCGCATGTACTCTGCTCTGCAAACACGTCTACACCCAAAGCACTGACTCCAACACAGGACATGCAGGTTGAGGAAAGGAAGGGCCCCGCGCTCTTAATTTTTATTCACTCAGACTCTATCAGGTAAGAAACAATGACCCACACTATGCCCTACTCTTTGACAAGGCACGACAAAATTTTTCAACAGCATCTCTTGTCTGAGAAGGTTGGGCAGTAGATGGAAAGTATCCTCAGATCTAGGAGTGTCCACTAGCTGCCTTGGTAATCATTTTCTTCCGTTACTGACTTTCTGTTTGAGTTAAGACACTCCTGTCACTCACCAGTGCTCAAGCTTGTAGTTGCTAATTGATTTTCCACTCTTCTGCACAATTGAGGACAGATTTGATGGGCAAAATTAGAACCACCTGCTACAGATTACTTATTTCTTTTGTTATCAGTCAGCGGCTCCTGGTCTAGGACATTTAACACTTTATGGAGTAGAGAGGGGAAGAAAAACAGACCCTTATTGGGGAATAGCAGAATGTTATTTTCTTGCTAACTGTTAGAAAATTTCTGCAGGCTTGGACACTTTACTTTCAGATAGCGCATGACTGCAAAACTTGAGTTCCAGAGTTACCATTACGATAGCTAATCGTGTAAATGCATACGTATCTACATTTTGAATCAATCAGCCATGGAATATTTGGTATGAAATAATCCAAATGACATTTAATTTTTTGCATTTTGCCAAAAGCAAGAAATCCTGCAATATCTCATTTTCTCCTAGGTTTAAATATGCATTATTTCCAAGCATTTTTACAGCTCTGCTATTTTCCTGCAACCACCATACCCCCCAAACACTTTTACAGTTAATTGTTTTTTGTGATAAAATATGTAGAACATAAAACTGATTGTTATAACCATTTTTAAGTATACAGTTCAGTGGCATTAAGTACAGTCATATTATTGCACAATCATCACCACCATCCATTTCTGTAACTTTTTATCTTCCCAAACTAAAATTCTGTACCCTTTAAATAATAACTCCCCATTCCCCCCTGCCCCTGGCTTTGGGCAATTGTCATTCTACTTTCTGTCTCTATGAGGTAGACTGCTTAAGTTAACACATCAATGGAATCATGCGGCAGTTGTGTTATTGTATCTGGCTTATTTCACTTAGTCTAATGTCCTCCAGGTTAATGTATGTTGTAACGTGTCAGAATTTCCTTCCTTTTTAAGGCTGAATAATATCCCATAATATGTATATACCACATTTTGTTTATCCATTCATACAATAGACATGAGATGCTTCCACCTTTTGGTGGAAGTTGTGAAAAATGCTGCTATGAACATGAATGTACAAATATCTTTCAAGTCCCTGATTTCAGTTATTTTGGGTAATATACCCAGAAGTGAAATTTCTGGATGATATAATTCTATTTTTAATTTTTTGAGGAACAGCCATACTGCTTTTCATATTGGCAGCACCATTTTACAGTCCCACCAGCAGTGCTCAGGAGTTCTAATTCCTACGCAACCTAGCCAACACTTGTAATGTTGTTTTTATATAATAGCCATCCTAATGGGTATGAAATGGTATCTTATTGTGGTTTCAACTTGCACTTCCCTAATGATTAGTGATACTGAGTATCTTTTCATGTGCTATTTGGCATCTGTATATCTTCTTTGGAGAAATGCTTATTCAAGTCCTTTACCTATTTTTTAATTGGAGTATTCATTCTTTGTTGTTGAGTTGTAGTAGTTCTTTATGTAGTGTGGCTCTTAATCCTGTATCAGATACATAATTTGCAAATACATTCTCCTATTCTGTGGGTTGCTTTTTCATTCTGTTCATGCCCTTCAGTGCACAAAGTTTTAAATTTTGATTAAGTCCCAAGTATCCATTCTTATTTTGTTGCCTGGGCTTTTGGTGTCATATCTAAGAAATCATTGCCACATTCGATGTCATGAAAATTTTCCTGTATTTTTTTCGAAGAATTTTCTAATTTTAGCTCTTGTGTTTTGGTCTTTGATCAATTTTCAGTTAATTTTTTTTAAAGACTTTATTTATTTATTTGTCAGATTGAGAGAGAGAGAGAGCACAAGCAGGCAGGCAGAGGCAGAGGAAGAAGCAGGCTCCCCTCTGAGCAAGGAGCCCGATGTGGGACTCGATCCCAGGACCCTGGGATCATGAACTGAGCCGAAGGCAGCTGCTTAACCAACTGAGCCACCCAGGCGTCCCGACTTTCAGTTAATATTTATAAATAGTGTGATGTAAGAAGAGTCCAAGTGTATTCTTCAGCAGGTGGATATCCAGTTTTCCCAACATCATTGTTGAAAAGACTGTGCTTTTCCCATTGAACGGTCTTGGCACCCTTTGGAAAATCATTTGAACATATATGCAAGTGTTTATTTCTGGGTTCTCTATTCTAGTCTATTAATCTACGTCTGTCTTTATGTCTGTCTCTATAACCATCTACTACATGGTTTTTGATTGTGGTACTTTCAGTAAGTTTTGAAATCAAGAAGTGTGAGGCCAACTTTGTTCTTTTTCGTATTTATTTTTGCTATTCAGCTTGAAATCCCTTGAAATTCCATATGAATTTTAAAGTGGATTTTTCTATTTCTGCAAAAGACATCATTGGGATTTTGACATGGACTACATTCAATCTATAGGCCAATTGGGTAGTATAGACATTTAAACAATTGGTTTTTCAGTCTGTGAACATGGGATATCTTTCCATTTATTTGGGTCATTAATTTCTTTCAACAGTGTGTTATAGTTTTTTAGTGCACAAGTTTTTGCCTCCTTAGTTAAGTTTATTCCCAAGTATCTCTTTTATTTTTGATGCTATTATATATTGAATCGATTCAGATTCTTAATTCTTAATTGTTAGTATATAGAAATGCAATTGATTTTTGTGTGTTGACTGCATCCTGAACTTTGCTGAATTTATTAGTTCTAACATGTTTTTTATAGAATACAGTTACATTTCTTTTTCATTTCTTTTATATATTTTTAAAGATTTATTTATTTATTTGAGAGGGATAGAGAGCGCTCTATATAACCCATACACCCACACACGTGTGCATGAATGAATGAGGGGAGGAGCAAAGGGAGAGCATCTTCAAGTAGACTCCCCACTGAGTGTGAAGCCTGATGACCTGAGGCTCAGTCTCACAACGCATGAGATCATGACGTGAGTGGAAACCAAGAGTCGGACACTCAACGAAATGAGCCACCTAAGTACCCCTAACTTTCTTTTTTAAAACACTTTATTTATCCTCTTTAAAATTATCCAGCAAAAACATTCTCATTGGTATAAATTCAAGCAAGCCAGAAGCATATAAAATAAAAAGTGAAAGTGCCCTCTCCCCTGCATTCCTCCTCCCTCCTAAACAATCCCACTTCTCTCCCATTCACAGATAACAAAAGTAACTGTCATTAATAGTTTGGAATTTGTTCTCCTTTACTTTTTGTGTGTATGTTAAGTATCTTGTCTAAGTCTTTATTTCTCTTCTAGCCTTTTGCAATAAACAATAGCCAGAAACTGAATATTTCTAGTTCTTGAGGAATGCCACCAAAAACTTCTTGTGGTAATAATCATGATGCATGTCTTCCATTTTAAAACTACTAATATTTTATTTCTATTCTTTATTTAAGAAAGAGAAAGAAATTTCTCATTTTTGTATTCATTCAGCAATAAAGTCAGTTATTTGAATATGGTATCAAAAGTGTTAGCAATTATGTTATTAAAAGAAATCCCATTGCAGTTATTCAGCCCAAAGCTGAATACTTCCTAACTGGATCACTATATGTAAAACTACCACTATTATTTTTAACTGAAATAAGCTCTCTAGTGAAGCTACATCCAGTTCATTACTTTTTTTCAATCTCTTGTTTTAGGTAATACAAACATAATCATTAAATACTGTGATCTGCTAAGTATTGTGTTATTCACAGACAAGAAACACCTTTTTTTCAGCTACATTGGTCACTGGCTAAATGGATGAAGAAATATGTTCAGTTACAGATTCAAATATACAATATCTCCTTTTGAAGTGTGCATTTTTTAAAACACGAATTTTATTTTGAAATGAAAAAAAATTGTCAGTGTATCCCAAAAATAAGTATTGTTGTCTTCAAGTTGCACTTTTGAAATTAAAATGTAATGTTTAGAACCATGAGTAACAATTTCTCATCAAACTAATGGAAATTCAAGATATATTCTTCTTATTACATTGAAAATGCACATTTGAATTCCTTAACTTCTTTAAGGAGTTGATTGGAAAAATTTTTTTCCTAAGTTTAAGAATTATTTCCCTAAAAATTTGATTTTATAAGTACTTACACATATGCAAAGTTTATTTGTTTTTCTAAAAAATAGCAATTTCTACTTTATTGAATTCCTTAGATATAATATGTTATTCTGGTTCAAATAAAAATATAAAAATATGTTACTTATGGTTACTCTTTGTTCCTTAAGTCACAACAACATTTGAATTATATATTCTAGTGAAACCAGACAAAAAGACCAAATATTTTAAAAAAACTCTGGAATATTCTCAAATGAAGAATTCTAAACACAAGTCCAAAAAAGACTTTAAAAAGTCATCGACTCTATTACTGTAAGCCAGAGTTTTCACACTTTTAAGTGTTTGGAATCAAATAGTGAGTGGTAACGAATATAAAATATCCTCTTGTTTCTTTATCTGTTGGAAGTAAACACTCAAAAGGCTGCACGCTGTGATCTAAGTTAAGTTCTTAGAATATATGATTTAAAAGAAGGACATACTTGCTTAATTTCTTTATTAACAATGATATCTTCTAAACTGTACCAAGAAAACTAGAGTCCTGATTTGAAGGTTTTAGGATATTATGTAGGAGTATTATAAGCAACTACTTAAAAGATACTTGCCATTTTAAGAAGCACAAGCAGTCATTAATAGTGAAAAAATAGCAAATCAGAGTAGACTAAATAAATCTAAAACCAACAGAAAACAAAAGCAAAATGTTGTTATGAATAATGATATCAGTGGCCAAGGTCACAGACGTTTCTTCTCCATTATCCGAAAAATGCCGTAGCACAAAGTAATGGAAGAACAGCATTGTCCCCCAGGTTTAAAACCAGCACAGTGATGGTGGTCTGGCCATAACCACCATGATGTAGTGCCTCGCTGGCCTCCTAAGACCGCCGTTAAAGGCACTGGCTGGGCATGATAAAAATGTTACTCTGTCTCAGAGCAGAGAAGGCAAACAGATCCTAAACTGTGAGAGCGTGAACCACTGGAAGCATAAGAAAAATTACAATAGCATCTAGACAATGTTTAGTTTTATGTACTTTCCTTTTGAAACACATTTACATAAAATTCTACCACTGCAATATGGTCAAAAAAGGACTTTTCTAATTTCAAATGCTCACGCATTTGAATTTAGAAATTTAGAAAAAGGTTTCACTAGAATATATAATTCAAAAATCTATTTAGATTATTAAAAGAGTACAGAAAATATTTACTAAAGCATAATAAAAATCCATATGATCTGCAAAGAGGAGTATCGTGGATGCCTAAGATGTCGGTAGTGATGTTCATAATGCAGTTAAAAATTTTCCTTTTTCTGTGCTCTTCCCCCTCCCCCCAATTTCCTTTGAGGCTCTTCCATGCTTGAATGACACCATTGCTTTTGTTTCCCTTAGCAACGTAGGGATGCATGGTAATGAAACAATTCCAGAATTGGATGAAAAACTCTAATTTGTTTTCCTAGGTTTCCTGGGTAATTTCGTCAGGCCTACCCCTTCTCATTGACTCAGCAGTTTTGGCCAAAAGTCACCACTGTTTGAAATGTATTTCTTCAAAACTTCAAATGCATTGGAAATAAATTTTTCAAGATGGTTTACAACTAAGCTTAAAACTTCAATGCTACTTAAATTTTAATACTCATATTTTTCTATTAGATATTCATGTGGAAGCCATATATACAAATTTTCCAGATTCCACTTTTGATGCATTCATGTTGGGAAAGGAGGACCGCCACCAATCAATGAGTACTAATTCATTCAGCTGTGTGGGGAAAATATTAGTGGATGCACATCCTTGGATTAGTTCCTAGGGTTTTAAATTTATCTTCAGTGAATGTGTACATCTGAACACATTTGAATAAGCCAAGGACTCCATGTGCTTGTGAACAAACCAATTTGCGAGACATTAAATAGCTACTCCGATCTCTGTTCCATTCTCACCAGGCAAATGTGGTGGGTGGGTGCATGTGAACTCCATGTCAGCATTGTTCATTTCATTCCTCCTTCCCACTGCCAGTTCCCCCACTGCACACACATTATGTCAAGGTATGTGCTATGTGACCTAATTACAAAATAGGGTACATGTTGTGCCAGGAAATATATTGTTAGCTTGATGGGCTTTACCACTGAAAATGGAGCTGGACTCTAATCCTTGAAGAATTAAGCCTTGTCTTTGAACTCAAATTCTCCTCACTCATCTATTTCTGGGAATTGCACAGACATTTGGCATATATTAGTAATGTCTGGGGTCTTTGAGTGTTTTTCTGCTCCATGTTCTGAAGAATTCATCAGAAAGGCTCACTCTGGTGCCATTCTGTGTACCTCATTATGCTTTAATGCCTTTTTTTTATTACCCAGAAACTTACTATAACCATTTCCTTCTTCCGTTTTTAAGGTTTGAACAGGCTTTTATCACCAGTTTGATCAGTAGTGTGGTAAAAACGAAGGACAGTTATTTTTGGATAGCTCTTCAAGATCAAAATGATACAGGAGAATACACTTGGAGGACGGCAGTGGGGCAGAAGTCTGAGCCTGTGCTGTACACACACTGGAATGCACATCAGCCTCGTGAGTAGAGGGGACTGTAACCCACTCCTCCCTCCTGTTTTCTTTGACTAAAATTCCTTCCACCCCATGGCCCACCTTCTTTGATGCTTCCTTGGTGTTTTCTTTATGCCTAAATCAACTAAAAAAATTACCACAGGTTACCAGGGGGTGACGTGTAGCTGGTCATTTTTAAAAGTATAATGCATGTGACATTTGGCAGGTTCAAGGTATAAATTTATTGCTCAAGACCACGTATGCCTTTATTAGCAGGAAGTCCAGTTTCTTCCTCCTACTAAAGTCTTTTCCCCATGATTCCCTCGTCCAAGAATCTCAGGGGCTTACTCAGTCTAGAAAAGTCTGTTATACTCTGAAGCACAGTGAATGGGCACCTCTCTCAGTCCACAGTCACTGTCACTTTGCTGTGGAATGCTGACCCATCACTTAGGTAACATTCTTACTAATCCATCTCCTCCATGGACTTATGTGGTAACTTTGCCAGGATTTCAGAGTTAGAGCTCTATTAGTTCACTCTCATAAGCTCAGCTCTAGATCCAAAAACATGAAACTGTACCGGGTTAGTTAATTCCAGAGAAACTAATGTCTTCAGCCACAGCTACACTAAACTACCCCCTGTGGAACAAGCTTTAGGTCTTTAGGTCACCAACCTAGACTCAACACCCCTTTACCTCAATATGAGTTCCTATGTGGATACCTTGCTCCATTTTTCCTTGTGGGTCTCAATCAGGGCTACCCCAAGAAATGATAGACAATAAGTTACCTCTAAATTTGAATTTCTGGAGGAAATGGGTCAGGGGCCTCAGGTCTTCCCTGAGGAAAGATAGATATTATTTTAATACTATCAAAATAATTTTCATATATCAAATATGTAATAATAATTAACCAAAGGACTAAATATACCAATTAAAAGACAGAGATTGTCAGAGCAGATCAAAACACAAGACACAACTGTATGTTGACTACAAGAAACCAATTTTAAATATAAAGATACATGTGGATTAAAAGGAAAAAGGATGGAGAAAGAAACACTATGCAAATACTAATCAAAAGAAAGCAGGAATAGCTACATTAATTCCAGAGAAGACTGCAGAATAAAGAAAGTCTTCAGGGATTAAAAAAAGGGATATTACAAAATAGTAAAGGAGTCACTACTCTAAGAAGACATAACAGTCCTTTATGTATATGTACTTAATAGCAGAGTGTCAAAATACATGAGAAAAATACTGATAGAACTGCAAGGAAAAATAGATGAAGCTACTATTACAGTAGGAGATTTAAAAACCCCTCTATCAGATATCTATAGATTACTTAATCCACCAACAGCAAATTATACATTCTTCTTAAACTCACATGAAATGTTCACTAAGATAGACTACATTCTGGTCATAAAACAGACCTTAACAAATTTAAAAGAAAAGAAATTATTCAATGTCTTCTCTCGGGCCGTAGTGAACTTAAACTAGAAACCAATAACAGAATGATAGTTGGAAAATTCTAAAATACTTAGAGATTAAACAATATATTTCTAAATAACACATGGGTCAAAGAAGAAATCTCAAAAGGAATTTTAAAATATTTTAAACTGAATGAAAATACAACTTATCAAAATGTGTAAGATGCAAAGAAAGGAATGTTTAGGGGGAAATTTAAAGCACTGAACACATATATTAGAAAAAAAAGAAATATCTAAAATCAATAATCTAAGCTTCTACTCAGGAAACTAGAAAAAGAAGAGAAAATTAAATCCAAAGTAAGTCAAAGAAAATAAATAATAAAAATTAGAGCAGATATCGGTAAAATTGAAAACAGAAACTCAATAAAAAAAATCAATAAAAACAAAAGTTGATTCTTTGAAAAGATCAATGAAATTGATAACCCGGTAGCCAGACTCACTAAGAAAAGAGAGAAGACACAAATTACTAATATCACAAATAAAAGAGGGAGCAGCACTACAGATCCCAGAGACATTAAAAGGGTAATAAAGGAATATTATGAACAACCCCCCATTCACAAATTTGATAACCTAGATGAAAATGACCAATTCCTGTAAAGATACAATCAGCCAAAATTCACAGAAGAAGAAGTAAACTATTGGAGTAGGCCTATATCTATTAAAGAAATTGAAACAAAAATTCATAATCTTCCAAAACAGAAAGCACCAGGTCCACATGGGTTCACTGGTGAATTCTACTAAACATTTAAGGAAGAAATTATGCCAGTTCTCTACAATCTTTTACAGAAGACAGAGCAGAGGGAATACTTACTGTCTCATTCTGAGGCCAGCATTACGCTAATACCAAAATCAGACAAAGATATTGCAAGAAAAGAAAATTACAGACTAATGTCTATCATGAACAGAGTAGCAAAAATCTTCAATGAAATATTAATAAATTGAATCCAACAAGGTAAAAAAGAGTTATACACCATAACCAAATGGGATTTATCACAGTTTTACAAGGATGATTTAACATCTGAAAATCAATTAGTGTACTCCATCACATCAATAGACTATTTTTAAGAAGTCACATGATCATATCAATAGATGCAGAAAAACATGACAAGATCCAATGTCTATTTGTTTTAATAACTGTTAGCAAACTAGGAACAAAAGGGAACTTACTCAGCTTTATAAAGAACATCTACAAAACCCACAGATATCATACTTGATGGTGAAAAATAAAAGGCTTCCTACTAACATCAGAAACAAGGCAAGGATGTTCCTTATCAACAGTTACTTTTTTAAAAAGATTTTTATTTATTTGAGAGAGAGAGAGAATGAGAGAGAGAGAGAGAGAGTATAAGAGAGAGAGCATGGTCAGTGGGAGAAGCAGACTTCCTACTGAGCAAGGAGCCCAATGTGGGACTTGATCCCGGGACTCCAGGATCATGGTCTGAACCGAAGGCAATCCCTTAACCAACTGAGCCACCCGGGCACCCTCAACACTTCTTTTAAACACTGTACTAGCAGTCCTAGCTAATGCAATAGGACAAAAAAAGCAAATAAAAGGCATATAGATTGGAAAGAAAGAAAAACTTTGTTTACAGATGACATCATCTATATAAGAAATCAGAAAGAATCAATAAAAGATCCCTTGAACTAATAAGTGATTATAGCAAGATTGCAACACAAAAGATTAATGAATAGAAGTCAATTGCTTTCTTATAGAACAGCAATGAACAAGTGGAGTTTAAAATTAAAAACATATTATCATTTACATTAGCACCCTCCACATTGAAATATTTATATATAAATCTAACAAAATATGTACAAAATCTATGTGAGGATAATTATAAACTTTAATGAAATAAGTCAAAGAAGAATTAAATAAAAGGAGATATATTCCACATTCATGGATAGAAACTGACCTATAGATTCAGTATGATCCCAATCAAAATCCCAACAAGTTATTTTGTGGATATCAACAAACTGATTCTTAACTTTATATAGAAAGCAAAAGACCCAGAAAAGCCAACTCCATACTTATGTAGAAGAACAAAGTCAGAGAACTACCACTACCTGACTTCAAGACTTACTATAAAGCGAGAGTAACCAAGGCAGGGTGTTATTGGAAAAAAATAAATAGATAAAAAAGACAAATCAATAGAACGGAATAGAGAGCCCAGAAACTGACTGATAGGAACCATACATCTAAATGTAAATCACAAAGCTATAACACTCCTAGAGGGTAATAGGAAACCTAGATGACTTTGAGTAAGGCAATGACTTTTTAGATACAACACCAAAGACACAATCCATGAAAGAAACAATTTTCACTAAAACTAAAAACTTCTAGCTTTGCGCAGTGGCAGTATCGTAGCCAATGAGGTTTATCCGAGGCGCGATTATTGCTAATTGAAAACTAAAAACTTCTGCTCTGAGAAAGACAACGTCAACAGAATGAGAAAACATGACACAAAGAGAAAATATTTAGAAAAGCCACATTCATAAAGGATTGTTATCCAAAATATACAAAGAATTCTTAAAACTCAACAATAAGAAAATGAAGGACAAGATTTAAAAATGGGCAAAAGGCTTGGGTAGCTGAGTGGTTCAGTCGATAAAACATCTGCCTTCTGCTCAGGTCGTGATCCCAGGGGTACCTGGATGGAGCCAGACATCAGGCTCTCTGTTTAGCAGCGAGTCTGCTTTTCCCGCTCCCCCCCCACTCATGCTTACTCTCTCTCTGAAATAAATAAATAAAAACTTTAAAAAAAGAAGAAATGAGCTATCAAACCATTAAAAGACATTTAGTGAAACTTAAATACATATAACTAAAAAAAGCCAATTGAAAAGTCTGCATACTACATGATTCCAACCATATGACATTCTGGAAGAAGCAAACTATGGGACAGTAAAAAGATTACTAGCAAAAAGTGGGTTTCAGGGGTTAGGGGGAAGTAGAGATAAATAGGTGGAGCACAGAGGATTTGGGGGGGCAATGAAACTATTCTATATGGTACTACAATGGTGGATATATGTAATTATGGATCTGTCCAAACCACAGAATGTACAACATGAAGAATGAAACCTAATGTAAATCATGGATTTGGGGTGGTAATGAGGTGTCACTATAAGTTTTAACAAAAGTACCATTTTGGTATGGGATATCAATAGTGAGGAAGGTTTTATGTATTTGGGACAGGAAGTATAAGGGAAGTTTGTATTTTCCACTCAATTTTGCTATGAATCCAAAATGCTCTAAAATATATCGTTCATTATTTTTTAAAAAATCATACTTTTTAAAGATGCCTACAAGGTGAAGTTAAGACAAATTACATTTTTTTGGGTAAAAACATTGGTTTAGGAAATGTGTATAGAAACTGGTGAGTTTGCATGGCTCTAAACAAGAAACGTCATAATTCGGGGCACGTGGGTGGTTCAATGGTTTAAAGCCTTTGCCTTCGGCTCAGGTCATGATCTCAGGGTCCTAGGATCGAGCCCCGCATCAGGCTCTTTGCTCGGTGGAGAGCCTGCTTCCCCCTCTCTCTCTGCCTGCCTCTCTGCCTACTTGTGATCTCTCTCTGTCAAAATAAATAAATAAAATCTTTCAAAAAAAAAAAAGAAACATCATAATTCAGTCAATAAATGACTTTCTATTCTACGAATCTATGAATATTATTAAAATGCAGAGAATAGTAAAGTTCCATGTCACACTATTACTGAAAAAAAAAAAGCTTAGGTTTCATTTCTAATATACTTTGGAATTTTGTTAGTAATGTCTATAGCTGTCAAAATAAATTAATACATTTTGAGTAGACAAAATCTTGGTTTTTAATATTACCTTCCTTGGGGCATATTTGGATGTCTAAACTCTGGAACTGAAGCAGAGTTCCTTGTCATTCACAAGTTTCTGCTATAATTCCTTTGAGTGGCACTATTCTTTTCCTGTTCTCCCTGAAGCAAAAATATCATGATGCTCAGTTTGGCTGCTCATGCTGACTGACATTGAGTAAATTGTCTCTGAATAAGATGAAAATGTAAATCTTTTTTTGAAGAAAATAGCAATATAAAAGCCTCTGTGTTTTCTTTTTTCTTTCAAATTGCAGTTTGCAGAAACACCATCCTAAATCACGTTTTTTCCCCTGCCTGTCATGAAAGTATCCATTAACTTGGTCCTCATGTCAGAATCTTAATCCAGCCCAAACTGACTATATAAATTGACCACTGAACAGGAAGCCTGCTGTTTTTTATAAACTTAGCCAAGACTGTGTTCTTATGTCATATCATCAGAATATTCCATCTGTGGTGGAATTGCAGTTCTGCCACTTTTTTCGACTTTGTATTAAGTTTCCCAAATAGTGTAATGACCCACCTCATACCCATCACCCATGTCATCTTGTTTCATCTATACTCTCACCCACTTCCCATATTTTGTCACAGCAAAGTCCAGATATCATGTTGTTTCATCTACAAATATTTCGATATTATCCCTAAACGATAAAGATTTCTTTTTTAAAAACACGAATATAAGACAGTCATCACATCTAAAAGTAATTAACTATAACTTCATAACATAAACTTTAGTTAATGCCGATATTTCTAAATTATTCCTAAATATTATGTAATGGATTTTACAGTTTGTTTGAATCAGGATCCTAAAAATTCATACATTGCAATTGGTTGATAGATCTCTCTCTCTTCTTTTTTTAAGATTTTATTTATTTATTTGACGGAGAGAGAGATCACAAGCAGGCAGAAAGGCAGGCAAAGACAGAGAGGGGGAAGCAGACTCCCTACTGAGCAGAGAACCTGATGCGGGGCTCGATCTTAGGACCCTGAGATCATGACCTGAGCCGAAGGCAGAGGCTTTAACCCACTGAGCGACCCAGGCGCCCCAGTTGATAAATCTCTTAATGTCTATTTTAATCTCTATCTTTTCTTCCTTGCCCCCTACCATTTTTAAAAAATTTTATTTGTTGTGCAAATGGGTTATTTGTCCTGCAGTTTCCTACAGTCTGGACTTTTTGATTTAATCTATGTATATTGTTTAATATGTTACTCTATCCTCTTCATTTTCCATAAAATTGACATTTTTATTTTTAAAAAGTTAAAATCAGAGGCATTATATAAATCAGATTTTCTTTTCTTTTGTTTTCTTTTAGAAAACCGTTTCATAAGTATTTGTATATTCTATCTGAAGGCATATTATGTTCACTTTTCTCACTTTTTGCAATGTTTGCAGCTACTAATGATCAGTGACTAGATCCATTGATTCATTAGGGGTTTCTTCATAGCTTCATATCTGGGATTTTTTTTAAAGAGATAGTTTCCTGCTTTTTTACTAAAACAATAGCAAAGAGACTGGCACTTGGTATTTTAAGAGAAGTAACTATTCAGGTAAAACAGGAAAACAAGTTTTGATCTATACTAACTAGCAGCACTAATTACAGGGGGAAAAAGTGGGCTTTTCTTATTTAGGGACGCTAATGCATTAGAAACTGTAGTTTGTAGTTTGTAAAATGTAGTTTGTACTTAAAGATTCAATATAAATGGAGGCTGTGGACTGAAAGAAAAAAGGTGTGTCCATTCTTGTTAAGACATTCAAAAATCTTTTCCAAGTTATATTACAGTTGCATAGTTGTCTGTATAAAGAAGGGGAAAAAACACTTTGAGAGCACTATTTTGCATCTATCTATTACTCAGGCTTTGTGACCAAAGTTTTGTTTCTAGATCTAGATGTTACTGCAGAAAAGGTGTGTTTCACTCATATCAGGTAACCCTAAAGCATCTACCCCAATCATCCTAAGTCAATAGAAATCTTCTGCCAATGACAGAGAAATTGGAATCCTGGGAGAGCAAATCAAATCTGTTGTTCTTGAAAGTGACTCCACAGAGTAAGGAGAAGCCTGTCCAGCCATCATGTAGATAGGCGGGTCCAGTTTAAGGCTTCGCAGAGTTCTAAAATGAACCACCACATGAATGAAGACAAACTTATTCTCATTTCTGGGCCCTCTTTGGAAATTTCCATATCTTTTTATAATGTAAGTAACTGTCAGACAAGGTAAAAATGGGATCATAGATCTTTAAGGAAATGCTGTGGGCACACACAGAAAAGAAATGTGACCAAGGGAATGAGAGGGAGCTCCGTGGAAATGGAGGAATATAATTTAAGGGGAAGATTCAGTCATTCAACAGCTATTTATTGTATGCCTGCCTACGCTGTACCTTGACATTGTCTCATGGTATATTCAGTTAAATCTGTTTTCAAATTCTGCATCAAACCCTCCCCCATGTGACCTTAGGCAAGTTACTAAACCTTTGTGCCTCAATTTCTCTATTAACAAACTGTAGATGCTAATATCCATCTCAGAGTTTTTGAAGTTGAATAAAGAAAGATCCTATAAAATGCCTAACATAGTATATATCAACATATAGCATTCCACGGGATCTACCCTCATAGCATCACTTTTCTGCATGAAGAAGGAAAAAAAGGCAAAGAAGGAGGTGGGTAAGGCACAAGACCTAAGAAGTAAGAATGTGAAAGGGTTATTGCAGGATGGGAAAATAACTAGACAGACTCAAGTAAGATAATTGTCCAGAGGCTCTGAAGGCTCAGCTACAGTTCCCTTCTACCCTGAGACCACAAATAGATTTCACTTGTCTACTCTCAGGTATTTGACCAGAGAGGTGAAAGATGAAGGCTTTCCCAGCTCCGTTCAATTTATATGGTTAGATAGCTTTGCCAAATGGAAAGGACTAGAATAGTGAATCGGAATGTCTTAATTGACCTAAAGTTATCCCATTCGTGTTTGATGGAGAGAGTGAAGGGGAATAGAGGGAGGGTAAGGCAGGTAAGGAGAAGCAGTTTAACTGTGAAATTCACCACCGAGGAATAGGATGACAGTTTTTCTTCTCCAATGGGAAATGAGTTATTGAATTTGAGGACAATTTCTCGGGGAAAGATACCCCCTCCACTCTTTCCCACACCCTACCTTTATTGTTTGGCTTTTGCAAGCATACCCACAATATAGGATTATAAATTCGGTTTATATCTCCCTTAGCCCAGTCTCCCTTTATTACACCGCTTTACTGCTTCTATGGGGCTGAGACTCTAAAATTTGGGTCAAATGTTCCATTAAGTTAACCACTTTAGAATACCAATAACACGCCTACAGCACTTTTCATCTTCATAGCAGTTCACAAACATCTCCTTCTCCACTAATGAAGATGAGTTGAGTATCTATGGTATCTAAAACCAGAGCTATTTAATCATTGTCTGATGTGAAAAAGTAAGACAAAATGCAAGACCAACAAAAAGAAGTATATTACATTTTAAACTTGCTGATTCAAGCTTTTGAAAAATTCTTTGAACAAGCAGGCAGAACTCCTGCCACAAAACCCAGCTTTTGTAATGAAAAGTCAAAATAAGAATAGAAGCAACATCTTAGGGGTGGTTTTAGCCTTTCCTATCTTTCAGGGTACTTTTAAATACATTATTCTATTTGATCTTCACAAAAACCAGAGAGAGGAAAAGGAATTGTTTATCCCCACATTTCAGACAAGGTTTTTTGTGATTAATTAACCTGTTTGAGTTTTGAGTTACTAAATATTTGTACTGAGACTAGAACTCCAGATTTCAGGCTCCAAGTCAAAAGTTGCTGGGGAAGGAAGGATGGAGGCATTGAGAGGGAGTGCATGTTTACCCTGCTCTTTCAACTAAAGTAATTCCATTAGCATATTACATTAGGGGCTTCCATGTGGATTTTCACAGTTCAGCTTTATTAGAAGCTCATCACCCAGAGTATGCAGCATCTCCTCTATTGTTCACGACCAGCTAGATCATGAGCTGCATTCCAAAATTACATTGAACAAGATTGCAAATCTCCATTCCTGGCAGGTTGCAGTTACACGCTATAATCTTTCCCCTTTGCATGGCCCCCAATCATTCATTCTGCTTTAACACTAACTAGCTGTTCTGGCCAGTGGAGCTGACTGATGGCCTTTGTGTGAACCAACTCTCTTTCTTGACTTCCTTCTCTTCTATACAAGTATACTAGTCATGTTTCCGTGTTTACTACTGGTCACTTTCACCTTTGTGGGTCTCTTTGACACATCAGCATGGACACACACACAGGACTGTGACCTTCTTGCTGTTGGCCATGATGCATAGTGTCTAACATGGGTTGTGAACTCAGGATTGTTGAAGACACAAACACTGGTTTTTTAGCACCCTTATTCTTTCTCTTTTTGCACAAACTCTTCCATCCCTTTAAGAGAGGCTCTTTGTACTTCTTCCTTTGTCTTCTTTCTTCTCACTCCCCATCTCTTTAGTCTTTCTATGAGCATAAAATAACCACCCATTGCTGACAAGGATAAAGCCAGTTGCTCTGTATTTAAAAAAAACAAAAAACAAAAAACTGAAGCCATTCCTTGTGAAGGAAATTAAGCAAGACAAATATTTAGTACCAAGAGACTATATTTTTAAGTGCCTTTAGGCACCAAGTTATCAGAGTCTTCAGATGATCCATCTATAATTGCTTGCGTTTTTTTTTACCAGCACCCCTTGAAAATTCTTTTCTCTTTCATCCTTCAAAATTCAGGTCAAATGTCACTTCCTGCAAATCCTTTACTGACATCCTGAGGCAATCTCTATCACCCCTTCTGGAATCTCCAACAGAAATCTGAACTCTCCTTTAGTATAGTACGTCACACATTACGTTCCGTGCAACCAATTGTTTGTGTCTGTGCCTCCTCTGTGCTAAAATAAGAGTTGGGTTTTGTTTGTTTTATTTTGTTTGTCCTTCTATCTCTAGCAGCTAATATAGATCCGTAGATATCTAGTCTGATATGTAGATATAGATGCACAATTTTATTGTTGTTGAATTTTATTTAGATAAATGAATGGTCACTTTGGCTTCAAGAAAAAAGGTTCATTCTTGCTCAATTTGTATTCTATTTTTGGAATGGGATTGTTTTCTACTCTTCACTGAAATTTGAGGTGCATTTTTTTTGCTGTCCTATGAGTTATAAAGATTTGATGACAAATGAGCATCTTAACATAGAAATTGTTTCTATGGAAAAATATGGTTCATTTTCCAGTATGTTCAAACATACACAAAAGAATAGAGCTTCATCCAGAACTAGATGGTCTTTCTCCTTTCCTTAATGTTTGCCTTTATTCCAGAGTTTCACCCCGTACAGAATTTATCTCATTCTCTCCACTCTCCCATGGTTTACAGTTTGGCTTTCTGTTATGTACCTTGCAATCTGCCTTGAATCCATCATTTATGTATCTTCCCTGTCAAATCTATTTCTCAGAGGATAAGCACTGTGCATTTTTCATTGTTGATTTTTCACAATGGGGTTTTAAAGCACAGAATAGAGTAAGTGTTCAGTAAATGGTAGGCTAAATTTTTCTCTGCATAATTTAAAAAAACTTAATAATTGAAAATAGAGGAATGTTGGCATTTGATTGAAATATTGGGGATTTGATTGAGTATTGGGGATTTTTCAGTCCCAGGTTGAACAGAGCCTAGTTTCCTATCATTTGCCATCTGAGCTCCAAATGTCCAAAGTCCAGTCTCTACAGGATCTCTTCCCTCATTAATCCATCTTCTATTCTTTTCTCCAAAGATGAAAGGAAAGGAGATGAGATAGTCCCGTTAAGAAAGCTTTCTTTTTCATCTTTATTGTTCTTGTGTGGGTGCTTCATTATGAGATGTCAATTGTACAACACTCTAAAGACCTGTCTTCTAAGAAAAAAATGTTCTAGTCATTCTGGTATTAAAAAGTGTTGTTTTCTGCTTTTAGGCTACAGTGGTGGCTGTGTTGTCATGCGAGGAAGGAGTCCACCCGGTCGCTGGGAAGTGAAGGACTGCAGACGCTTTAAGGCAATGTCCCTGTGTAAGCAACCGGTGGGAAAACAGGAGAAAACGGAGCAGGAAGAGAGATGGCCCTTTCACCCCTGCTACTTGGACTGGGAATCAGAGCCTGGCTTGGCCAGCTGCTTCAAGGTGATGCCAACAGTACCTAGGCATTCTCAATGGGATGAACATTATTTCAGTTTGGTCGATGTATCCCAAATTCCCTTCCTCCAGAACAGTGCCTGGCACAGAGCAGCTACTTAATATATGTTGACTGTCTCTGTCTTTTCAGTTATATTCCAAAATAATTTTAAGTCAAAAAACTGACGTATCCCTAAAAATACTGAAGGCCTCTTCTTGAAGACTGATTGAAGGCCCCGTCAATATTATTCTTACTGCATAGTACCAAATGAATAAGGCAGACCCTCACTGAGTATTGAACTGGTACAATTCCATAGTTTGTAAGAAAATGAATAGTCTTTGTAATGGAATAATACTATTCTGCTGCTAAAAATAGCTTTTGCAATTTGCCAGACACCTGAGGATAAAACAAATTAATACATAGAGTTGATTTATATGTGTGTGTATATATATATATGTGTGTGTGTGAAAAAAATGTGTGAAGAAATGTCTTTTTTGCATATCAGTTTTAGATCCTAGATGTAAATCAGTACCTACAATCTTCTTGTCATGAAACATCTGTGAATGCCTTCAATTTAATGTACACATGTACAATCCTACATTAAATTCATCAAATAAAAGTGATCTCACAAAGCAGTAAGTTAAACCATAGAAATTAGCAAACTGAGGCAGCAAGATGAAGTGATTTGCCCAAGATCACAATTATTTATTGACAGAATTGGAATAAATCCAATTTATTTATGGGGTTCTTGGGAACCCCAGTCCAGTGTTTTCTTCTACTATATATTACCCCGACATGTCAACAAATGTATGGTGTGTTTGATGGGCATGGTGGTGGGATTGATGAATTTAAATGGTTCAAGAAAGGGTTCCCAGAGGAAGTGAGTTTTGACATATAATTTAAAAGATGAAAAGGCTGTGCTGTGGCCCGCAGGACTGCGAAAGCTATTCATTCTGGTCGCAGCAAATCAGAGTCTGGTGAAGCCTGGCCTCAGGGTGCCTGCCTAGCATCAGAGACTCTGGCATAATATCAGGCTGTGAAAAACAAGGAGGGCACAGAGGCCTAGGATCTGGATCTGTGTTTTTGGACCTCACCCTTGATCCTAAATAAAGTCAGATGTAGACGCTCCATTTGACGGATGTCTTCCAGCTACTGTGAAGACAGCTGAGAAATAGGAGAGAATTTAGGCACAGCAAAGACCCAAAGACCTTAGTAATATACCTGCCCTAGGTCCCAGGTCTCATTTCTCATTCCCTGACGTGGGTCAGCCAGATTCATGATCATTCCACCAATTCTAATTTGTCAAAAGGCAATCTGGTGGGATAGAAATTCATGGGCTCTTAAAGCAAGGAGCATGGGATCTAATCCTAGCTCTGCCTATTTGTAGCTGTGTGACCAGAAATTTGTAACCTCTCGTAGCCTGACTATCCTCATCTATTAACAAACATTTATTAAGGGACAAGTATATGCCAGTTACAGGAAATTTAGAGGAAAAAAGAGTCCTCAAGGAGTTTATTTATAAAACTGAGCTCATTATATCCTCTCATGAATTTGTTGTGAGAATAAAATGAGATAGTTTTACAATGCATAGACACATTCTAGTTCAATAAATGTTATTTCTCCCTACTGGGTCAAACTTTTAATATAGAATAATGACAATTATATTACAGTTATTTTCTTGTCCAGAATTAAAGAGCTCACCGTATCCATGATAGTGTCAACTTTTTTTTTCTCCTACTAAACCAGGTATTTCACAGTGAAAAAGTCCTGATGAAAAGAACATGGAGAGAAGCAGAAGCATTTTGTGAAGAATTTGGAGCTCACCTTGTAAGCTTTGCCCACATTGAGGAAGAGAATTTTGTGAATGAGCTTTTACATTCAAAATTTAATAGGTAAATACTTGTCAATTTTGAAAATTGCAATCCAAATATTATGTTTCCAAGTAATGACTTATTAGGGATGAGTATCCCAAATATTTATTTAAAATCTCAAGTATTTGTTGTAAGCCTAAAACCAACTAGCCATTAATTGTGAAAGAAAAATATATACATATGTTTTTATGTTTATATTGCACCAAGTTTTCATTCCATAAAACAAAGAACAAAGTGGCAATCATTTTGATATTTGAAATCTTTTCTATGTACCTCAAATCAGAATTTTAGAGCTTTTCTGCCAAACTCAAATTATCTAACCCCATGATTTTCAAGTGTTGTCTGAGGATCCTGAGAGTCCTAGAACCCCAAGACCAGGAGGGGACCAAGTGGGCAGAGGCCCTAATCCCATCATTGACTCACCAGCTCCACTTCTGATTATTTTGTATAGAATAGGAGTCCATGTAAGACTTTGTTTGGGGAGGGGGGGATGTCCCACTGATTAAAAAAGAAAAAAAAAATCCAATCTAATTTCCAATCTAGGTCCTAATTTTACATTTGAGGTAACAGGCATTCATTCACTCATCAGTATCGATCTTGTGAGTTTCAGAATTTTGAATTACATGGAGTTAGAAAATCCATTTAATTTAAATTCAAAGAAGTTTACCTTGTGCTACCTTTTACCCAGGGCAAAAATTCCTTCCATTATTTCCTGTGATCACCTACTATCTGCATAATTCCTTTCAGAGTGCTCCTTATTTGGGAGAAAACCCATTCCATTGTTGGAGGCTGGTTTCCAAGATCACCAGAGCAATACAGATCAAGTTGATTGTATTTTTGAATATTTAAAGACAGCCATTATGTTCTCTTTTAGTGAATCTTTTCACCCATTGGTTTCTTTCTCTAAAATGCTCTTGTCGGTTAGCATGCATTTTTGGACTATCTACTATGGGAGGGGTACTTTTACATGCAGAGCTGGCTGGAGAATGCAATAGACAAGACAGACAAAAACCCTGCCCCAAGACAGTATGGCTCCATGGCTCCATATATTTATTTAATAAAAACAAATGTAACACCAAGTACAATTCTCCAAGCTCTGAAATCTGGAGTCGCAATCAAACACTTGCCTGAATTACAGAGAAAATCCAAAACTATTTTTTGAGGAAAATCCTGGCCTTCCCCATAAGTTTACTTTACGACACTCCAAAAGATTAATATGCAACATCTATCAAATTATTCATCTCTAGTCTCTACAGTAATGACCTTATTGGTAGGAGCCTTTGACAACATCTCCCAATGTGAGTCTCACAGAGTACTGTTGGGGTAAAAGGGAAAAATATGTTTGCAAAACAAGGCACAAGCTTGTATCTTTGCCATATGCATTAGCATTGTAAAGGCTTCTAGAAGGAAGCATTTTCTTTGACCACAGCCTCTTTTTTTGAGGACACTTAACTCTCATGAAACTGCTAGTCCCTGTAGGAAATGCTGACCTAAACCATATTTCCCAAATCTGGCTGATTCTCACACTCATTTGGGACACATTTTGACACAGAGCCCTCTGGTCTCACACCAGGGCTGCTGAGTCAGATTCTCTGAAACTGAAGAAAAGTTCAAGAAGCTTCCTGATTATTGGACTGTAAGTCTTGTGTGGGGCACAGATCTAAGGGATATGGGATAGTCTCCATCGTTCTAAGTTGTAACTTTGCTTCATGACGTTAGCCCCTTGCAAGACATCCTTTCATACTTGAGTATAGTGAAGTTTACTATATGAAACAATCAAACGCAAACTGCTTCCAAATTTGCTGTAAGATCAAATATCATTTTGTCATTTCTATTTATATAAGTTCTCACACTTGAAATTTCTTGTGGAATTTAATGCCAAGCATCTATCAAATTATTAATCTTTAGCACTTAATCAGAAAAGCCATCTAATATTACTTTGTATCCAGACTGCCAGGACGTTAACAAAATCTCACGCTTGATTATAGCAAATAATTCAGCTCTCATAGTAGCATCCCTTCTTCTCTTTCTTATGGTACTGCTTTTAAATTTCTATTTTATTATTTATCATATTATTAAAAATTATACAGTTATAGGAAATTGATGAAGAGAGAATTAATGCCATGTAGGAGCCAATACATTTCAGGAAAAATGTAGAACTCTGAATTCAGTAACTAAAGGAATAAAAAGTTCTCAGGGCAGGAGAGTGATATGAATTCCCAGCCTAGGTCATGGATGTTAAGGTACCGGGCTTAACCTTAAGGCAGCACTCACCCCTCCAAAACCTTGCCGATTGTAAATTGCAGTCATGGCAATCACCACCTGGCCCCGATGATCTCACGGATTTCTAAGTCACATTTTACTTTCATTTGTGCTGTTCAGCACAATAGCTCACATATCGAGAAAATGATGCTTCAGAATAGGCTTGCTTCATTGCACTAACGAAAATAAAGCATCTGTCATGACTTCTGAATCTTTTAAATCTTTAATTCTCCAAATTATTCTCAGAAAATTATCTTAGTGAGATGGTTCATTGTACAATTAGACTTTATTGGTTGATTTATTGAGTACTCTGTGGTTTGATGTATTTGTCCTCTGCCTAATTGGAGGAAAGATGGTTCTCTGTGGGGATTCTTGCCAAGTCTAACCCAGTGGTGACTGCTGAAGTTAATCTACTGTGCTCAGACTGATTTGCTATGAAATTATTTATGTTGGGATCTGAAAAAACAAAAACCAAAATCTGCTGTGTACCTTTTATTAAAGGCAGTGGTGGTAATTAACCTCCAAAGACTACCTGAACATTTGACAAAAAAGCAACAAATCAAAGCATAGGAAAGTGGTAAATACACATAATAAAGTAGTAAAAAGTGCTCTAGGGAAAAGACGTTCCACAATTTCTTACCCACTTGCTTTCACGTGTTCTTATCCTGCTTGGAAAGTGTTGCCATTCCTAATGAACATGAGAAAGCAGTGTTCTCAATAACTTTTTCCCCAACCGTATGTCACCAGTGAGCTCAACATATAAGCCAAGAGGAATAGGAAGCCAGGCTAATCTCTGCATTCATCTCATAGCTCAGGTTTTGCATATAGGAAATACTCAATAAATGTTTGCTGACTGATCAATACTGCCAGGAGTATCAGCTGTTTCCTGTGCACATAAATACTTTAAAGTAGGGGCGCCTGGGTGGCCCAGTGGGTTAAAGCCTCTGCCTTCGGTTCAGGTCATGATCTCAGGGTCCTGGGATTGAGCCCCGCATCGGGCTCTCTGCTCAGCAGGGATCCTGCTTCCCCCCATCTCTCTGCCTGCCTCTCTGCCTACTTGTGATCTCTCTCTGTCAAATAAATAAATAAAATCTTTAAAAAAATACTTTAAAATATTTCTTGAACCTATTACATTATGTTGTGAATTCAATAGGAAGAGCCAAGTTTTTGTTTTTTCTCTTCACAGGACAGAAGAAAGGCAGTTCTGGATTGGATTTAATAAAAGAAACCCACTGAATGCTGGTTCTTGGGAGTGGTCTGATGGGACTCCTGTAAGTTTTTCCAAACTGAAGACAAGGAAATGAATTCAAAACAGGGGGCCCTGGAACACCTTGGTCAACCAACCAAGAGAACCTGGAAATAATGACCATATTTCCTGTGACTTAGACCCAGATCAAAAACTGCACCAGATCTTGGTACCATAAGAGTTATTTTTGCAAAGTCCTGGGAAACATTCGCTAACCACATAGTTCTGAGGCCAGCTGTAGGATCTTATCCTGGAAAGGAATCAAAATCTCCAAAAAACCCCCCAGCTATCTCCCATGTGAAGAGTCCTAAGAAAGAAGCAACTATTGTTTAAAATAATATTAGGCTTTCATTACTCCATCTTCCCTCTCTAGCTTAACAATTATGGGAATGTGGAACCCTTGTCCAGATCACAATGAAGAGAACCATTTTGGTTTATCTCTAAAAGGACAGAAATGCCAGCCTTAGAAATACCCTCTCCTTCTCAACCAGACCAACTTATTTGGTTGGGGAAAAAAACCTTGATTTTCTTTCAGCCTCATACTTATAAAACCTCTGTGAAGGAAAGAAGGAACTCACTATGACATTTTTTTTCAGGTGCAATGAGAAATTCTCCTATTTTCCTCAAGATGATAGGGAAAAAATGGAAGCAGTATCCCAGATTGAAGTGAGATCCATCTGAGGCCACATGCAAAATCAATGTATTCAGTTACACCTGTGAACTAGGAGGCTAGCAAGAGCCTGCAGTGAGCTCTTAATGCAGCTCCTATTTATTGAGCCTGAATTATATTCCAGACATGGGTTGAACGCACTGTTGCATGATCTCATTTCACCCTTATAATGATTCTGTGCAGTGGTTATTAGAATGCTTAAATAGTTTGCCTAAAATAATGCATAGGAGACCCAGGCCTCCAAAGCCATGATGTTATATCTTCTAGTTGGCAAAATATCAGCAGCCAAACTTTGAAATAGTAAAGATCAATAAAGAAAAATGATCTCTAGCCCCACTAGAGAAAATTTATGGCAAGGAAAGAATCTGTGGAAAATTATATGTGGAAAACAAAAACAATAAGGACATGCTAGTTAAACATATAACAAACACACATACACACATATATACGTTTCATATATACATATATCTATGAAACATTTCCACCTCTGTACTGCTTCTCTGAGAAGGGTATCAGGACCAGAGAGTAAGAAGAGACCTTAGAGATTACCCACCCCCTCCATCTATTTTGCTATCAAAGAAACTGAGGCCCAGAGAGCAAAAGGAACTTAGTAAGGCCCACCTGCTGCATACATGACAGTCACCACATGGCACAGTTGAGTGGTGAATGTCAATGTGGCACCTGGAAAATGAAATGCAATATGTAGAGGTTGAGAATGCTTCCTTTCGTTTTAGTAAAACCATCTTACTAGTGATCAAGAGGAATAGACAGTTTGGTTCAGAATAAATGAGATAAAGCCATGAAGCCATGCATGTAGTTGCTCACTACCACTCCCTACTGGACAGAACAAATCTTCAAACTCCCACTATTGTCTGAATCTGAGCTTACATATTTTTAAGTTAGAGGAGTTGATGTGCAATTGTGTATGTGTTTAAAGAGGAGTATAAATGTTTCGAACATCCTCTTTTTTCCAAAGTTTTACTCTGGTTTTACCTGTGGTCCATCCATTCTTCTGTCAAGTAGCTGTTAAATCATTGAGAAGATCAAATATTTACTTAACATCGCTCTCACATGACCATTCATGGAAAGCATTGGATAGTTTCCCAATTAAAGGTAATGATAACTTGGAATTCAGTGAACAGAGACTAAAAGCTTAGTGTAAATGCGAAAAAATCTACATCACAGATGAGACCCAAATCTGACAGATCAGAGCCTTCCAGAAGTTTACCCAGGGTCCTGGGGCACCAGGGCTAGCCGGTTGTGGCCAGTGAGACAACAATGAAAGTTTGGAAGCTTGCATCTGACTTGTTCCTTCTGAAGAAAGGAGTAGGTTGCTTCTTTTTAAGAAAAAAGGCATCTGTAAGGAAAAATGCTAGTTTGGTTAGCTTGTTCTTCACAAATGTGGAACAACCTTTAACTGCAATCTTATCCAGACATTTCTTAAGCTTCCTCCAGAAATCTATGGTGACTTATTTACAGAGATGCCTCTTTTGATCTTTTGAAACTTTTTGTGGGGGATCATTGTTAAGAAATAACGAACTTCATCTGCTGCAGGTTGTCTCTTCATTTTTAGACAATACTTATTTTGGAGAAGATGCAAGAAATTGTGCTGTTTATAAGGCAAATAAAACATTGCTGCCCTTGCACTGCAGTTCCAAACGTGAATGGATATGCAAAATTCCAAGAGGTAAAAATATTAAGATCTTTACTGTATGTTTGCTTTCTAATAATCTACAGCACTTTTCCAAGTGAAGAGTTACAGAAATCTAAGATTTAAACATTCCGGACTACAGTACCAACAACCATCATGACAAACCCAACTGTACTATTTTAGCAAAGAATGTCTTATAGGGGAATGAGAAAAGTAACACGAGAGCAGTATGCTCATTTAATTAATAGGAAATGAGGATAACCACCTATATTGTGGAATATGGTATTTTTTGAGTACAACCTGGAAGAAATGTCACTGTAACATTACAAGCAAACGAAATTACTTGTCAAATGAGTAAGTGAAAGCACCTAACGGTGTGTGACACACAGTAGGCCCTTGTGTTCACATCCTTTCTTTGTTAATCAGAGGCCTCTCTTGAGTCTCCTCTTCAAGTATGAGAACTAACCATATTTCAAACAGCACAAAGTACCCGGTTTTGAAATGGTCTCTTAAAAAGCAAAGTACAAAATTTACCGTGTTTAGAGCTGAAGTAATTCAGAGATGGCATACTTGTGAAGAAAGGTCACTCAAGGTGATTTGCTTTCACTTTGCAGATGTGAGACCCAAGATCCCACCGTGGTACCAGTACGGTAAGAACTATCCTGGCAATTCTTGAATTTCTAACTATATGCCATTATATGCCATTACTGTATTATTACAGTCCTCCAATTGAGCCTCTCTTTTCCTATGTCAATCTAGAACTAATTTGTTCAAATTAATTAATGGTCAAATTAATAGAAGTCATTAAATGTTTAAAGATTCATATTGCAGCTTAACACTGTTTTTGTGACATGTGATTTTAAAATATGCTTTTATCTCAGATCTTGCAATACAAATGAAGTTCCTTAGATGAGAAAGATCAAGGAAAATAAGCAAATTATATACTTAGTGAAGTGTGTGTAAATATACTTATTTATGTATAACACACACACTTTTTTTTAATGCTAAGTGACTAAATTACAAATGTAGGGGTCAATCATAGCATAGACTATTTGTCTGCATTGTATCAGTCAATGGATTTTGCATCATTTGCATTGGTTTTCGTTTTTTTGTTTGTTTTGTTGTTTTTCAGATGCACCCTGGCTCTTTTATCAGGATGCGGAGTATCTTTTTCATACCTATGCTGGAGAATGGTCCTCCTTTGAGTTTGTCTGTAGCTGGCTGCGTGGCGATATTCTCACAATTCATTCTGCACATGAGCAAGAATTTATCCACAGCAAAATAAGAGCGGTATTTGAGTACAATTAACCATGAGAAATTGAGACCTTAGCTCCTTCTTCTGTCACTAGGGGGGATTTTTTTTATTTGACTTCAGACATTTATTTAAGTTTCATTTAAAGCCACAGGTTTTTGAGAATTGATTTTCTTCCTGTTATAGGGACTAAAAGAAAATAACGGAAACACAGGTTTACTATGTTGCTCAATCATTTCACTTATCCTCATTCTCTATTAGCAGCAGTTATGAGTAAGTGGAGTTTTATTGCTTTAATGAGGTTCATCCAATCATTCAACACATATTTATTCAGGGTTCATTCTTCTAAGGCTAGAGCTCTATCAGTGATTAAAATAGACCCAAATTCCTGCCCTCTGGGAGCTTACAGTCTAGTCTGGGAAGAACGACTATAATCAATATAAGTACACAGCATTACATAATATTTTATTAAAAGATAAACAGATAAATGCCATGGAGGAAAATAAAACATAAATGAGGAACAAGGTATACGTGGAGGGAGTGGTGCATGTGCTTAGCTGTTTCAAAGTTTTGAGTTTTACTTACAAAAATATAATACTTTGGGGTGGCTCAGTGGGTTAAAGCCTCTGCCTTTGGCTCAGGTCATGATCTCAGGGTCCTGGAATCAAGCCCCGCATTAGTCTCTCTGCTCCACGGGGAGCCTGCTTCCTGCTCTCTCTCTGCCTGCCTCTCTGCCTACTTGTGATCTCTTTCTCTCTGTCAAATAAATAAATAAAATCTTAAAAAAAAAAAAAAAGAATATAATACTTTGAAGTCTATAAAGATTCCATATTCAGAAAATCATAAGGAGTGGTTTTCCATTTCAGTTTAAGATAAAGACTTGGACAATCTTTGAAGAGGTAGGCCAGTTGGAAAGGAGCATGCAAAACCTGTTAAATAATGAAGCAGATTGCCAAGGAATAGTGTACGTTTTTAGTGTATTTCCTCAACAAGCATTAATTGAGCATTAGGTATGTGTCAGCCATGGTGATATTTGTCAAAGACATAAAAATGTCAAGAACATAAAAATGAGATAGAGTCTCTGTTTTTAAAAAGCTCGAAATAATAGTAAGTGAAAAGGGAGCAATATGTACAAATTATCAAAGGAACACTAAGGGGAGAAACTCACTCCCAATTTTCCCTAGGAAGTCTTTGAAAGTAAAAAAAAAAAAACAAACAAAAAACTTTTTTCTTTTCCATAATTTATCATTATTTCATGATCGCCAAGAATCCTTTCTTGAGTTATCATCTTTTCACATGTTTATAAGTTGATTGTTAAAATGAAGCTGTATATTTAAAGCATCCTTAGCGTGTAAGGGAAGTGTCTTCCCTTACAGCTCATGGACATTTTCCATTTCTATAATCCTGTTTGATTCATAGACAGCCTGCAAGATGCAGATAGGTCAGGACTACTACTGAGTTGTGATGGAAAAAGCTGAAAAACAGGGGGGTCAGGTGACAATTCCACAGTTCTATAGAGTCTCAGTGATAGGCCGACCACGAGAACGAGATACTCCCCACTATTAGTTTGTGTGCTATTTTTTTTACCACACTTCCTTTGCTACAAATGGAACTAGCGAAATCCGTGTTAAGCATCAACATGATATCAGAAAATACATTTGTTTAACAAAACAACAGACTCTTGGTGGCAATAACAAGACATGAGGTCGATGTCTGAAAACCAATCCATCCATCGATAAGACAAAGTGCACGTCTCAAATGGAACTGATATTTGGCCAATACTTATAACTGTGTCAGGTACTGTGTTAAGTACTAATATTTAATGGCATTTAATCTTTCCAAGGACTCTCTATGGGAAGTCTATTATTAGCACATTTTACAGTTGAGGAAGCTAAACTCCAGAGAGGTGAAGTAACTTGGTTACTTCCACAGCAGCTAAGTGGTAGAATCCGGAAGTGAACCCAGGCCATCTGACTTACAGGGTTATTTAAAAACCTTCTGCTGGCAGCAGAATGGCAGTGTAGGGAGGATATAAGAGCACAATGTCTTTGTTACATCAAAATCAAAAAGAGTTCTAAAATCCCTCTCCAAAAGATGGTGCCAGCTCTGTCTCAGACATGAGCAATGAAAGCCTTCTTTAGATCTTCCCAACAGAGCTTAGCTCCCCTAAGAATATTTGCAGGTCTCCTCTCTTCACCTCCCCTGAATTCGCTCTCCCAATTATTAGTGGTTGGGAAGCCAGTGAGGATGGCAGGGTTAATACCTCCCATAGAAGAGAGTAGTAAAATCCATGGGTTTAGTTGTTTGAGAGGTCATACCTAATGCCATGATACTAGTTGAGGACTGGATCTAGTTGTGATATCAAACCAGACAAACCTTGTGGTGTCTTACATAGCAAAATTGCAACACGGTGTGTGACCATGTTGATATAGAACACTCTGTCAATATGACGGGCGAGCAGCTAACTGATCTAACACCACAGTGTACTACAAAAGAAAATTACTGGATGGTTTAAAATGTGTAGACTGGAAAGGGCCAAGGGAGCTAAGGGAAAAGGGTATTGATTTAGAAAGAAGAAAGTTGTATATTCTCAGAGCAGCTCTTATTATCACATAATCTATGGCTGTGTTAGGCACTTTTTGGTGGTGGTAGTACTGATATTTATGGTGACCATTTACACTTCGTGAGTAAGAAATTCCGTATCTATGAATGTCCTACTAGAATGAGTCTGTCCAGAAGTTTTTTATTCCAGGATGAAGAACTAAACATGAAGAGATCATACCACTCACTTTTGTGGCATACTCATCCTATAAGTGCAGGAAGAATCAGAATAGTAATTAAATATTGTTTAAAGATTTTATTTATTTATTTATTTGAAAGAGAGAGAGAGAGATAGCGAGAGAGAGCATGAGAAGGAAAGAGAGGGAGAAGCAGACTCCACTGAGCAGTGAGCCCAATGTGGGGTTCAATCCCAGGATCCTGGGATCATGACCTGAGCCAAAGGCAGATGTTTAATCTTAACTGAGCCACCCAGGTGCCCCTAATTAAATATTTTTAATATTTCATATGTGTTGTATAGTTTCCCTATAAAGAGTAGTAACTTAGAAATATGAAAAGCAAAAATAACATTTAGTTGGAAAACAAAAGAACTAACTATTGAAAAAGAAAGCTGGATGCAACTTTTTAAATCTGAAGCAGATTTTTTTTTTTAGATTTTTTTTAACAAGATGTTTCTATCTTGGAAAAGTGGTTAGTCAGTATTTTCTCTTTGAATAACTGAATGCCACAGGCATGATGAGAGTGAATTTTTGAGTACTTCTTTTTTGAGCCATCATGTTGGTTAGATTCATGCCAAAAAAGTAAAAAGCCTTCAGTATTTTAAGAGTTGTTTAACATAAACTACTAGCCAATTAATCCACTATCATTTTTATGCTGTGTTGTGCAATATTTGCATTTCAAAATTGCAACTTACTCTTATTTTTAATTTCATGTCTAGGGGCACCTGGGTGGCTCAGTTGCATAAGCGTCTGCAATTGGCCCTGCATTGCGGGGCGGGAAGCCTGCTTCTCTCTCTCCCTCTGCAGCTCCCCTTCCCTGTGCTCTCTCTCTCTCATATTCTCTCTCAAATAAATAAATAAAATCTTTTAAAAAATAATTTCTTGTCTAAATACTTCTAACAAAAATATATCAAATATGTTAGTCATCCTCCAAAATGGCGTTTTAAACCCTTAAAATAACTTAGTTTTGGTATTTTTGATGGAAACATTTGCAGACATGACAGGTTACCCTTCCTTATACTACTTCATAGATCAATTACTTCATAGATTATGTTGGCTATTGCTGTATTTTTTTTATAAGTATCCTTCCCATATGATGCTAACTATAATGGCTGTAATAAAAGAGTTGATGTTATGAAATCTGTGGTCATATTACATTTTTATATGAAAGAATATTAATAAGTCTTCTTTTTTTTTTTTTGTAATTTGATACCTAAGCTAAAATTTACAACATCTATTTTTCACCATGGATTTTTTCACCCTGGATATCTTCTAGCTTGTCCTCCTAGCTTGCGGTTCTATTCCGTATCACAACAGGTTGTGATGTGCCATGTGGAGGATCACATGCTATAATTGAGGTGGTAATAAATATGTCACTTAAGATGTAGTAGTTATAATTTCTCTTTAGAGATCCTTAATTGGGGCAGTGAACAATTGGGTCGTGATTTCCACTATTGTTGCACATGAGACCTCTTTAGATTGAATGAAACTGTTGTGGTTCTCCACTGAGTTCACAGCCAGTCTCCGTGGACCCATTCCAAAGCCTGACAATGGGAATCTAAATTCAGCACGTAAGAGCATGTCCATGAAACAACACCTCAGGGATCCCAAATTATAGTTGTTCCATCTTGCATTATTCTCAAATTGCTGATATGGCAGACAGCCACCCTGTTCAAGGAATAAAAATATCTGTTTATTTTTAAACAGATTAAAATGTTAGAGAGCTATTAGGTTCTGCTGTATGATGACCCAATTTTCATGTGGAAAAAAATATGTATATCTTAAAGGGCATTCTTCAATTTTTACAGAAGAAATAAAGTGCAAATTTAAATATATAATGCCTTCAAATTAACAGGTTTTTAGCTTAAAAATTAAGTTACATTTCACACACACACAATAAAGTATATTGATTTAGAGGTCTTAGAGAAATCCTTACTGCTTCTTCCTCTTTTATAGGTAAAGAGGGAATTTCAATTTCCTGGGTCATAAGTCCAGTATTACATCTGCTATAATGTATGTGTGTGTGTGCACGCACACATGCATGAACATGCTGTTTCATTTTATACTTTATTGCACTGAGGTCTGTGTGATAAATAATGGTACAAAATTAGTAAAATATAGAAATAATTTTCTGGTTGTTAAACAGTGGAAGTTCTGTAGTATTTCTTTACCCTATATTGTGTCTCTCTATTAAAATGGGAAGGGTGCTAATACTCAGTTTAAAAGCTTAACAGTCAGATTGATGCCAAAAATTCAAAATCCTTTTTACTATTGATATCTTGGTGCCTTGATTTATTTTTCAAACAGTGTGACATATGCAGTGAACTATAAATCACTGAGATGAGACACCACTAAATTTTTAGTCAAAAAAATAGGAGTCCACATCCTATTTTACTTTACAATATTACTGCTTAAAGCCCTATTATGAGAGTTAGAAAATTTACTTTTAAATAAATAGGGAAAGTTGTAAGAAAGATTTTCAATATTTGATTCCAATTTCCTACATAATGAGAAGGGACTATTTGGAAATAATGAAGTTTCAGGTTCTCTCAAGATGCTGGGCCTTAGTGTACTCTCCCTTAGATAATTGAGTAAAATACTGAAGAATAGAAAGCTATTAATAGCAACCCCATTAATCTTAATAGTGAAAAGGGAAAACAAGTAGAATAAAGGCTGACATTTTCTTTTTTACTTTTTAATAGCTATCAAAGTATGGAGTAAATTGGTGGATTGGACTTCAAGAAGAAAGAGCCAATGATGAATTTCGGTATGGAACTAGATCAATTTGCATTTTATTTTGTTTGATAGGTTTTATTTGCAGAATGATTGGATGAGATTTTAGTGATCAATTGTTGAATAGCCTTCAAACATTACCTTTCACTTATAAATTTTCATTTCTCTAACCAAAGACATGAGTATCTTTTTAATTTAATAAAAATTACTCCAGAATTCCAAGAATGGTGTTGGAGATTAAACGTACAGAATAAAAGAAGACCCTAAAATTCTTAATTTACCTACAGGTGGAGAGATGGAGCACCAGTAATATACCAGAACTGGGACAAAGGAAGAGAAGGATCTATGAATAACCAGAGCCAGAGATGTGGCTTCATTTCATCCATAACAGGTTATTTTATTTACCCATCTTGGGGCTTATCATACAAACTGATAATTTTCAGAAGGCTTAAAGTCTCCTTTTCATTGCATTAGTTCAATGAAAAGGTTTTGTTTGGCTAGTTTGCTTTTTAATTGAATGTCATGAGTTTCATTAGTCTTACGTGTTAGGGATGGCCATTCCTACAGTTAATTCCAGCATTCATGTTCTTGAAAATGAATTACAACCAGATACAACATTCCCCATGCACCAAACAGCACCAGAGACCGACCCAATGAAACTGGTCAAAAAATATACCTGACAAATACCAATCTCTAAAAAATTTCAATATGGGCCCATTTTAAAAATCTCTTCTTAATAATTCAGTTATAATTGGCCAGAACTTTAACCCTTTTGGAATTTACTTCCACTTTCCCATTTAAGAAAAATTTTCATTGAGTTTAGTATTTTTTTAATACCTGGCACTGACTGCTTCTTGCCATAGAACACCAACTACCTCCAGGCTATAATAAGAAATACTTGCACGTTTAAGATGGGTTTTTTAATTTAATTCAGTTCAATCAGTACAGTGTTATTTGGGTTGATTTATCCACTCATATCCATCCCACTCTTTCTATCCTATTATAGGTAATTATGTTCCTGATCTTTAATGGATTCATAAGGAACCTGTGCCCCAAATCTGGAGAAGGATAAACATGGAAAACAATGCTTGGTATAAGGACATCTGCAGAGAAAGGGGAAAACCACGTTGTTAATCAGCTCTCTTTTGCCAGCAGGTGTCACAACAGCCTACAGAACGGCTGTTTTGTGTTTCTGGAAGACTAGCAGCTACTCTGCATCGAAAATAGCATTGCAGCCCCTCCGTCAAAATGCCAATTCAAAAAGCCAATATTTTTTGGCTTATATCCCTCACACTAGAAAACTGAAACTGCCTTTGCAATTTACATGCATCCTTGCCCTATTCTGGGATTTATAACTTTAATGCTAATGAAATGCATTCTATAACCTTTACTCTGAAAATATAGCTCTTTTAAATTAAAATACATTTTCCAGGAGGCTAAGGACTTTGGGATATATCTTCCTGAGGGCATGTCTATGTGTGCCTGTTTTTTTAAGGGTTAATGTCAAAAAGTGTTTCTTTCTTAGAAGTTACTGAGCTACTTTTTCAAAACTGTATATTTTCTAAAGAATTATACATTAGAAATGATCATTTATTGTTTTAGAATCTTTTTCCTCCTTATATTGAAGTTGAATATTTTAAAACAAAAATATTGCTCTGCATTCTTTTGTTAACCAAACCAAATATTCTCAGAATTTTAATCAGTTCTGTGATTTCAACTGTAGTATTTTAGTTAGTTGGGGTTTGTTTGTTTGTTTTGCATTTACAAAATTTCTACATTCTTGAATTAGATTTACTGACTTAGCACCCTGTCCAGGTTGTTCTTATTACTAGAGAACTCTACCATTAGCAGTTTAGTTCAATTTCTAGATTAAAAAACTATGATAAACCATCAGCAGTCATGAAAATGTGATAAAGAATGCCTACAAAGAGTCAGCATTGTTTCAGGTCGTTTCTAACCCCTTCACTCCTCCAGGACTCTGGGCTAGTGAAGAGTGTTCCGTTTCTATGCCTAGCATCTGTAAGCGAAAGAAGGTTTGGATCATAGAGAAAGAGAAAGATACCCCAAAACAATACGGAACATGTCCCAGAGGATGGCTATATTTTAACTATAAGGTAAACTCTTTTTCAAAAAGTTGCCTTTGTTTCTGTTGCGTCAATGTTTATTTTAGGACATAATCAAACAGTGGGTGTGGCTTTGAAAAACCAGGAGTTGTCCATTGGGACCTGGGATTTTTGGTCACAACTTTCAAGATATTTGAGTTTTCAGTGTAGGTAGGGCAAACCTTTAGGAATAAGGAAAGGGCCTTGGAACCACCCTTCATTTGTATACTTAGTTTTTGCTATTGACACAGTCATTCATTGTGCTGTGTGACTGTTTCATTAGGCGTGATGCACGCAAGCCTATGTAACTAGGCTCTGCCTCCAAATGAGCTGTCAATACAGCCTCCAATCTTCTTTTGTGTCCTGGAGCAGGCACAGGGCTCCGCCCGCCTTGTGAATTGACCCACTAATAACGTAACTCAGTCAATGTCATCCTGAGCCTCATAAAGCTGCTGCTTCCATGCAGAATTGAAATTTTTTTTTAATTGCCAGTGGGGATATTGTAAACCAGATTTATTATTTCTGATACTGCCTCCAATTAAGGCCAAGACTTTTCCTCCACTCCTTATGTTTTATAATAAAATAACTTTATAGGCCTTAGGTGGAAGTAATTAAAACGCATCCCAAATTATAAATATTTCATTCTTTGATAATGGAAAAACCCAAACTGTGTCATAATTTAATATGTTAATAAGAAATTGCTCTTTCACTGTGGACAGCCAGTTTTCAATCTGTATGTTCAGTTACATTTGGCAGAACCTTCTCTTTTTTGTGATCTTCTCATTGTTAATTTGTGATATGAGGCCATTTGGATTTTATGTGTATTTGTTGAGCACCTAATACATATATTTGGCATTGATTTTTTTAAATTGTGGTAAAATTCACATATACAGAGCTTACCATCTTAACCATTTTTAAGTGTATAGTGCTAGGTATATTCACATTGTTTTGCAATGAATCTGCAGAACTTTTTCATCTTGTAAAACTGAAACCCTAAATCTAATAAACAATAACCCTTCATTTCCCCTCCCCCAGCCTCTGGCAACCACCATTCTATTTTCTGTTCCTATTAATGTGACTACTTCATATACTGCAGATAAGTGGAATCATACATTATTTGTCCTTTTGTGACTAGTTTATTTCAATAAGCTGATTGTCCCCCAAGTTCATCCATGTTAGAGCATATGTCAGAATTTCCTTCCTTTTTGAGACTGAATAAGATTCCACTATATGTGTGTGTGTGTGTGTGTGTGTGTGTGTGTACATATTTTGTTTTTCTACTAGCCCATTGATGAACATTTGAGTTTCTTCCACCTTCCACCTGTGGCTAAGAGTTTTTGCTGGGTGATTTTATACACACACACACACACACACAAACACACATATCCTATATATGTATATATCTTATTTTATTGAATTATTTAAATACACAGAATTGTTATCCCATCTTAAGAAGACCAAGACTAATAACACTGTGTGCTTTTTCTGAAACTTCACAGCAAATAAGTGTCAGGTTGAGAATCAACCAACTTCAGGTTTTCTGACCTTGAGTCTGGTAGTCTTGTCTCTTTGCTACAGTTGTCATGTCATGTAAGAATTTAAGAATTATCAGACCAGTTTAGCCCCATTACAGTCGATCTGGTGGCACTATGAGATATCTTCTAAAATATAGTTGTTTTCTAAAGCTTTATGGTATTTAGATACATCTTTAATAGTTAATATTTTTTGTCTGATTCCTATTTTCCCAAACTAAAATCTACCAGTTATACATTTCAATATAAAAAATGTAGCAAGTATTCAATAGAACACTGAATATTACTAAGTTTTGAATTAAAATCTTTGTCAATTAGTTCTTTTTTAAGCTATTCTACTGTGGTAGCATATATTTAAAATAAAATATTCCATTTTAACAATTTTTAAGTATACAATTTAGTGGTATTAATTACATTCACAATGTTGTTCAACCATCCCCTTTATTTCTCAAACTAATCATCATCCCAAACAGAAACTCTGTAACTATTGGGCAAGAACTCCCAATTCCCCTCTCTCCGGCCCATGGTGAGTTCTAATCTATTTCCTATCTCTGTGAATTTGCCTGGCTAGATATTTCATATAAGTGAATTCATACAATATTTGTCCTTTTGTCTCTGGCTTATTTCACTCTGCATAAAGTTTTCAAAGTTTAACCATATTATAGTATGTATCACAACTCTATCCCTTCTTATGGTTGAATAATATTCCATGTCATATTTTGTTTTTCCTTTCAACCGTTGATGGACTTGGGTTGTTTCCCCTTTCTGGTTATGGTGAATAAATCTATAGTGAACACTGGCATACAGGTATCTGCTGGAGTCCCTGTTTTCACTTCCTTGGGGTATATGCCTAGGAATGGAATTGCTACATCATATAGCAATTCTATATGCAATTGCTATATGCTATTGAATTGAATAGCATTGAACTGAATCTAGAATATATAAAGAACTCCTACACCTCAACAATAAAAAGACAAATGACCTAAATAAAACTGGGCAAAGGACTTGAATAGGTATTTTTCCAAAGACAATATACAAGTGGCCAATAAGCACATGAAAAAATATTCAATATCATTAGCCATTAGGGAAGTGTAAATATAGGGAGCTATATGAATTGCTACATCATAAAGCAATTCTTTAACTTTTTGAGGAACCAGTAAACTGCTTTTCATGTGGCTAAACCATTTTACAAGCCTGCCAGCAGTATATGCTAGCAATTTCTCCACATCTTTTTTTAAAGATTTTATTTATTTATTTGGAGCATAAGCAGGGGGAGAGGCGGAGGGAGAAACAGACTTCCCCACTGAGCAGGGATCCCGACTTGGGGCTCAATCCCAGGACCCTGGGATCACAACCTAAGCTGAAGGCAGACACTTAACAAACTGAGCCACTCAGGTGCCCCTTCTCCACATATATAACAATGGTTGTTATTATCTATCTTTTTGACTATTGCCATCCTAGTGCATGTCTAGTGTTATCTCATTATAGTTTGATTTACACTTCCCTAATGGCTAATGATATTGAGTATTTTTTCATGTGCTTATTGGCCACTTGTATATTGTCTTTGGAAAAATACCTATTCAAGTCCTTTGCCCAGTTTTATTTAGGTCATTTGTCTTTTTATTGTTGAGTTGTAGGAGTTCTTTATATATTCTAGATATTAAGCTCCTATCAGATGCATGTTTTGCAAATATTTTCTCCTGTTTTATAGGTTGCCTCTTCTAATGTCCTTTGATGCACAGAATTTTTAATTTTAATGAAGTCCAATTCATCTAATTTTCCTTTTGTTATTTATGCTTTTGGTGCCATATCTAAGAATAGGTTGCCAAACCCAAGGTCATAAAATTTTACTTCTTATGTTTCTTCTAAAAGGTTTACAGTTTTAGCTTTTATATTAAGATTTTCATCTATTTTTAGTTAATTTTTGTACCTTGCAACTATTAGAGCAGATGCATTGTGGAGTGCTCTATATGGAACAGCCACAAACGAATGCCTATCTTGTCTCAAAATTACACTTTTGCTACAGATAGTGAGTAAACCCCAAAGTATGAACACAATTGTTTTAGTTACTAATCACAATTTCTCCCATGTATAAAAGAAAATATTTTAAGGAAATGCACAGCAAATCAAATCCTTGGCATTAGAGAAATAATTATCAGAAACTCTCAATGGTTGTTTTTGGTTTAGGACTTTGTTATTATCCTCTCCCCAGACTTCTTTATCTACAGAGCTTAACTCCAGTCCACGTTTTCTCTTGTGTAAGCATATTGAGTATGTATATATAGAGGCGTGATAGCAGTGATGGTGGAGCAGACTCAGAGAAGGAAAGCAAGTGAATGCCTCCTTTGAAAGGAATTGAAAGGGGCATGAGTAAAGCACAAACACACACATATGAGAGGAGAAAGACTTTCTGAAGCAGGATTGGAGAAGGATTAAAAATCCTCGTGTATCTCAAAGTTTAAAAAAAATCTTTATTGATACCTAACAGCTAGATTAGTGGTTCACAGCCCTGATCAAATATTTAGAATCAGCCCATGAGCTTTTTAAAAATGTCAAGGTGCAGGGGACATCCTAATGATTCTGATTTAATTAATCTGCATTGGATCTACGTATGTTTTTTAAAAGCTCCCTCGGTTATTCAAATGTGCAGCCAATATTTGCCCAGCAATGCAACAGTTGCAGAACTTTGTCTTTGAATCATTCAGAGGATTTGACTAATAAATACTGTCACAGTAGGCTACCTGAAAAAAGTGATTTTTTGCAGGGTGAGATTACAGGGTCCCCAAGTGTCCTCACCCACCCTGCCTTCCCTTTTATAGAAATGGCTAAAATCCCACCATTAGAGTCTCACTCCTTTGCCTTGACTCTATTTCTTTTTTAAGGGAAATATTTCTGAGATTGATTGCCTCATCTGTCATCTACACCTAGGAATAAGTGGGCTTATCAGATCATTAGAAAAACTGGTAATAGGAGGATTGAATATGGAGAGGAGGAGAGCCCCTTGGGGATGGCTCCCCTGATAGTAGGATAACTAGGAAGTAGGAATGACAGACATTTTTCACCTCACAGTTCTGAATGAGCATCAGTAAGGTATGTCCAACTAATTTTTGCTTCTTATTTGTCATTTTCCTAGGGATAATTTTTTTTGTTTTTTTCTGAGAAAAAAATCCTAGTTGGTTAACTAATTATCCACCTTTCAGAGTTTTAAAACTGAGCTACCAGAAGTTAAGCATCTTTTCTAATGTTTCATCAATTATTTTCTCTATGGTTGATGATATCCGAGTCTTGACCTGCGATCACCCCTACAAGAGTGGGTCATCTAAGACACTTGTCACAGCAGAGCTGTAAGCGGAAAAAATTCTAAGTGTGCATGTGTTTGTATGCATATTAGGTTAACTCTTATGCTTCTACTCACATATTTTTTAAAATATTTATTTATCTATTTGAGAGGGAGAGAGAGAGTGTGTGTGTGACGGAGGGAGAGAGAAAGAACAGTGTGGGGAGAAGAGCAGAGGGAGAAGTAGACTCCCGGCTGAGCAGGGAGCCCAATGCAGGGCTCAGTCCTGCAACTCTGATCATGACAGGAGCGGAAGGCAAACGCTTAACTGACTGAGCCACCCAGGTACTCCATTCACGTATTTTTATACAAGGATCTGGACTGAGTGCTAATGGCTGCTTTGCACATCTAGTTTGAAATTAGCCAAAATTTGATTTCAAGCACAACATAACTTTTCCTTTAAAAAACACTCTCCTCTTTTCTAAAAAAAAGTATTCACATTATTAACACTTTATTTTTTTATTCATTTGTTGGATATTGATAATTTGATGGTTAGGGAAAACAAACATAATCCCTTCTCTTTTGTAGTTTACAGACTAGAGGGGGAACAAACATTAGCAAACCAATCAGGAGTATAACTCTATAACTGTGACACATGCGATGAAGGGGAGTTACGTAGTTCTCTAAAAGTTTTTAACAGGAGAACCTGACTGCAGTGGTCAGAAGGACAGGAAGCATTAAAAACAGGGGAGTACAGGGTGTGCTAAAGTCCTGTGGTGAGAAGGAATGGACCTATTGAAAAAATAAAGGAAGCATAATATAAAGAACTAGAGTGTGAAAAGTGAGATGAAAAAGAGTTTCTGTTTTTATCCTAAGAACAACAGGAAGCCCCTGAAGGGTTTTAACTAAAGAAGGACATGATCAGGACTGAGTTTTGAAAAGAATCATTCATGCTGCAATGGCAAAGACAGATTGGAGGAAGGCAAAGATGAGTAAGGTTTTAAGAGTGGTTGGGAAGCTACTGCAATAGTCCAGGCAAGAGAGAAGTAGTTTGGGCTAAGATAGTGAAGGCAGAGACTGTGAGGTGGCAGCAATGGGAAGAATGGGGGGAAGACTCTGAGAAATGGGATGTATGTCTAAATGGTAATTGGAAGGGGGATGGAGTGGGAAAGCAAGGAGATTCCCAGGTTTCAAGCTTATATAAATACAAGGCTGACTTTGCCAGTCAACATCAGTAAGAACACTGGAAAAGGACCAAGTTTGGGGGAAAGGTCATAAATTCCATTTTGAAATTTTGAACTGGAAATGACTTTGAGATAAAAAAAATTTATGTTCAAATTTGTTTGCAATACTGTAGGCTATCCTTAATTCACAGTGATAATAAGAGATGCATTAAACTTGATCACATTCTGCAAATTAGTAAGTAAATAAACAATTTAAAATTAAGAGTGCTGTACTTCATCTTACTGCTTTGCTTTAATTACTAATGACACCATTTCAAACTGTGTTAGTAAATATGTTTTGGGTTTTTTTTTTTTAGAAACAATGAAGTTGTGGTAATAGGAAATAGTCAAGCTAGTAAATCGTGGCTGAGGCAAATGTGGGAGGGGATGAGGGAGTAAGAATGTAGGATGAGAGAGTGTGTGTGTGTTTTCTGGAAAGATTTATTGAGCTAACTGAACCAATGAGGTTCATTGGTATTTATGAATGGTTCATTAGTGTGACTATCTGAACACAAGGTGAATTCACATTAAGTGATAAGACTGCCTAATAATTAGTGTGTGCCACTCTGTGGAATTTGTAATTAGAGAAAAGAGACAAAATGAAAGGAAATAGATAAAGGAATAGTTGTTATAAAATTAAAATCCTTTAAAGCCAATTCCATTTCTTTGTGAAGCAAACAAGGTAAAGAGGACCAGAAGAATTGAAAATGTACTTCTTCTGTTAGTTGGTAACTCCAGGCTACATCAGTGTTTCTGTTTTTTTATCCTAAAAACAGCAGACAATCCTTAATTGTTTGTTTGTTTGTTTGTTTGTTTGTTTGTTTGTTTATGGAAAATCTCTAATAGTTTTAAACTAAAGAGTGACATGATCAGCATTATGTTCCGAAAAGAACTACCTGCTCACTATTGACATTTGGAGCTGGATAATTCTTTGTTATGAAGGGACTGACCTATGCATTATAGAATGTGTAGCAGCATCCCTGTATTCTACCCACCAACTCCCCCCTTGAGTTGTGACAACCAAAAATGTCTCCAGACATTATTGAATGCTCCCCTTTGAGAGCCATTGGACTAAATCTAGAATGCCTGAGAATGTCATTTGACAACTAGTTAGGGGTCTGTTGCCTTTTATTATGTTCCATAAATATTTACTGGGGAACTTCTCTGTTGTGATGTTAAAAGACTTAGTCTCTCTGCTGTTTAAGGAGTTTATGATGATGGAGAAGGGTTGGGAGACTGACAAATACAGAAATTAAAGGATAAGGAAAGATGCCATTCCAAAGGATGCTCTCTCAAGTGTAGGCTTCCACACTAGCCTAGAATTATCTTGTAACTGGAGTTTTCTCTGTGGTGAAATCTTGAGATCTAACCTATCAATGACTGGGTTTGCCTGTGTTCATTGATAAGAGAATAATCTACATGGAATATCCTTTGTATACAGTCTCTCCTGATTTCTCTGGAACTTTGCCTGATCTACTATACCCTTTCTTTTCTAGCTCTCCCTCTCCCCTGACTCCATCTGGCCCTCTTAACATGTTTAAATTTCACTGGCCCTCCTTGACCTGTTTGGTAGTTACTGTCCCACTTCTCACCCCATAATGACTAACCCTGCCATGCCACAGACGTGATTATCTCATGAGTAACAATCAGTTCTCACTGCCAAATCCACAGCCTTCTTTTTATGTTCCAATGACATACTGGCCACTCTCCTTTCTGTTTCTCTATCCTAGGTTTCCTTGGTTCTGCCCTCCCTTCCTTTCCAACTGTGCTCATTTTTTTCTTTTCTGGCTCTTGCTTGTGGACTTACAAACCACATAGCTAAGTCATGTAATTAGTGAATTTAAATACCCAATGTGGTTTGGTATTCCTCTCTCACATAAAGTGAAGAAGTGTATTTGTAAATAAAATTGAACTAAGCTATTAATTGCTACCTCCAAATTTTTTAAAAATTAAGTCTACCACTATCCACTTTGCAATCAGGCTGGCTCCTTTTTAAAAGGAATACTATTTTTCACTGAGCAGAACACATTGTTCTGATATCCTGCATAACAGAACACATCCTTGCTTCTGTTCCTGCCGGATACAAAGGCATGCAAATATTGACTTACCCTAAAAGCTGGTCCTCTGTTTTACTCTCATGCCTTTGGAACAGCTCAAAGAAAAACTGAGTCATTTCTGCTTCAGAAAATTATCAAAAATTCTAAAGGTTGATCCTCAGTGTCTTTGAGAGGTTTTTAACTCATTTAGAGAAATCTGGAAATTAATGCTTTTTTTTTGACGTTTTTTAAAAGTGCCTTTTGGTGAAAATCCCCAAAGACCCAAGTGATTGGAAGAATTGGACATCCGCTCAAGATTTCTGTGTTGAAGAAGGGGGAACACTGGTCGCCATTGAAAATGAGGTGGAGCAAGGTAGAGTACTCAATGTTCAATCAGGCAAAAATAACCCTTTTTATTCAAATATTTATTAAAATGCTCCCCCCAAATACTAATATTTCCAAATCCACATTTTAAGTATTATATTACTGATGACACATAAATTTTCAGTTTAACCTATAAGGCTTATATCATCACATCAGTAAAAGTACATTGCATTGCTATAAACTGCTGATTTTTGGAGGCTTTTATCCCCCAGTAGTAGTGGAAAAAATAAGGACATATTTATGATCTTTATTTCAAAATGGCTAAAATAATCTGAGGTATATACTCCTTTATAATTGCATGCTGTAATTTTTAGATCCTTTTAGATTTGCCTGTATGCTTGTTATTTGGTGTTTAGGCAGTTGCATACTTCAGTTTAAGTATAGTAGATAAATCCTCTTTTGTTTAGAAAAGCAGTGAATGAACACTGGAAATAGTTTTGTTAATGATATGATGAAATCCCAGGTTTAGCCAGCTAAAGTGTGCCAATTTAAACTGAAACAGAAGTGAAAGAGACTGCATTACCTTAATAAGAACAAAGTAACAAATTCCTACATTTGATTGGTAATTAAGCTTTGCTGCCATTTAAAATTACAGCTATAAACAGAATTTAATGATTACCTAAATGGTTTATATGGTATTAAATTTGATAATGTATTCCTATTTTTCAGCTTTCATTACTATGAATCTTTTTGGCCAGACCACTAATGTGTGGATAGGGTTACAAAATGATAATTATGAAAAATGGGTAAATGGAAAGCCTGTGGCATATTCTAACTGGTCTCCATTCGATGTAATAAATGTAAGTTTTCAGATTTATTTTTTAGAAATCATTTTAGCAAGAGATCCTATTTGATACTAAAGTGTTTTTTACTTCCTATACTTTATAGGCATAAATTTTTATTAGTCTGTTATTAATATATTAATTTTAATAATGTAATTACATACATTTTCATATGTTCGATTAATGCAATTACTATCACAATAATTATTTATTTTGTAAGGTATGAAGTGATCTGTGACCAGGTTTATTAAATGCAAATAAAGGAATAATAGTGTTTGAATTTTTAAAATTGTCCTAAATAAAAATGTCAGTGTTATAATAACGCTATATGTTACCATTTTTTTGAAAACATATGTATCTTTTTAAAGATTCCAAGTCATAACACTACTGAAGTTCAAAAACATATTCCTCTCTGTGCCCTGCTATCAAGTAATCCTAATTTTCATTTCACTGGGAAATGGTATCTTGAAGACTGTGGAAAAGGAGGTCAAGGGTTTGTTTGTGAAAAAATGCAGGGTAAGAAATAGTTGCTTTTTAATTCCTTTCAACTCTACGCTCACTCTTCTATTCCATATTTGTTTTACATAGTGTATGACTGTCATTTTCATAGTTAACAGTGCCAGGCACTTACTTTTTGAGTTTTACATACGTTTACTCATTTAATTTCCACTACCCCTAGGATTATACCCTTTAGTAGGGTTCTAAAGACTACAGAAACCACTTAAGAGATGACCACATTTATGCATCCATTTTGGCCATATTAAATGGCTTTACTGCTTTGTTTTGGGTTTATGAGTATATTCAGGTAATGAAAAAGACATTAAGAAGATGTTGGAAAAGAACTGGAGAAATAAACAAACTAATATTTCCTATTTTCTTGAAAACCTAAAAATGCCCTCTGTGGCTAATTACGGCATGTAGCATGTTTCTAAAGCTGATGATCAGAACCTCCAGTGAATTTTGGTGTGAAATACAAAAGCCATACTATTACACATAGTCAGTAGGGTTGATGATCAAGGCGGATGCACTATAAGTGACCTTGAGTAATAAAAATAAAAACAGCAATAGCTCATAACTCATGCTTTCACCAAATGCAAGGCTTCCCTGTACCATGCTACTCGAGAAGACCAGTTTGTGTCTGGAGCTGGGTGGAACTCTGGGCAGCCTGTTGAATATATACTTACTTGGAATATTAATTATAGCTCTTAGTATTATGTGCATGTGAACTCTTTAATGCACTAAGTATCATCCCCAGAAAAGCAATTCCAGGGAAGCTCCATTTCCTAATTCGTAGTTATCACTTAAACATAGTAATAGTCAGGAACTGAAAGAAGATACCCAGTCAATTACAGCATTATGTAATCATACAGTATTATGAGAAGAGTAGAGTCTTGTAGGGAAAGAAATATCAATATACCATGCACTTACACACTTATGATATACCTGGCACTGTGCCTTGGCCTCAGAAGCATTTAGGCAAAAAAAGCCTCCCAACAAGACTAGAATAAGTATGTAAAAGTCTCCCCATTTTACAGATGAGAAAGTTGAGGCTTAGAAAAAGTAAATAATGTATTCAACGTCTCTCAGTTAAAGACAATGATTCTATTCTATGACCTTGATGTTGATCTCTTCTTTAAATTTTCCACTTCTTTAAACTCTGAACACTTTCTCTTTTTGATATTTTTGGGACTAACAATGTATATGTTCTTTTGGACACAGTATAACGTAGCTGTGGTTAGGAGCATAGGCACTGGAGCTCACACCCCACCTGGGTTCCTTCCCCACCCTCTGTAAATAGCTGTCGATGAAGTTTCTTATTGTCTTTGAATTTGATTTCCACATCTGTCAAGTGGGATAATTACTATCTCACAGACTCTCTCTCTCTCTTTCCCTCTCTCTCCCCCTCTTCCTCCCCATATATATACAATGCTTAGCAAGTTGCCAGCATATTAGCAAATGACAGTTGTTTCTATTATTATTTAAAAATATTATTTAACTACACAAATGTTTGTAGCCTACAATAAATGCTCAAATTCTGCTCTGCTTCTTAATTTGCCATGTAAATATGTGCTTACATTGGACTTAGAGCCTAAAGTCTAACTGCCTGAAAGATAAAAATTTCTACATAACAGGGAGAAAAGGACAAAGTCAAGAGCCCCAATTTGGGACCTGGTTTCCAATAGATCTTTCTTTTTTAGGTCAATGGATGGCAAAATGATGTTGCTCAAAATCATTTATGTTTTGAAGTTTGATGGAATCAATTACACTGGGAGAATTTTGTATGTGTGAAAATACAAATATATAATGGGAGAAACAGTTAAATTGATATTTAGGTCACATATATGAAAAATTTCAGTTACCTTAATCTTACTAAGTATTATCATCTTTAAAAATTCACTACGGTGTTATATTGGGTTTTTTAACGTTTTTATTTTTTAAGATTTTATTTATTTGTCAGAGAGAGAGAGAGAGAAAGCATAAGCAGGGGCACCGGCAGGCAGAGGAAGAAGCAGACTCCCTGCTGAGCAAGGAACCCAATGTGGGACTCGATTCCAGGACTCAGAGATCATGACCTGAGCCACTTAACCAACTGAGCCACCCAGCACATCCCTATACTGGGTTTAAAAATTTAAAAATAACGTTAGACTTGATACATAGGCTGGCAAACAGACCTCTAATAAAGAATAAACAGGTATAAACGTGTACTCCATCACAATTTAGTTGGTAAATAGGTTAATTTCACTTTGGTTTTACAAAATGTACTATTATGTTGATGTCACATTTTCAGGTAAAAGTCAAATTCCCATTTTGCCAATTTTACTTGGCATAAAGAACCGACATTTACTGAGCACCTGTTGTGTTCCAGGTGTTATGTTCCAAACACTGAGTTCCAGTAAGTGCCCTATATGGTTATCTCTGAATTGTACCCACACCCCTCTAAGGAAGGACTTACTCATCTCTTACAGAACAGAAATTTGAGGTTTGGAGGGATGACTTATTCTCCTAAGGTCACTCAGCCCTGTGTAGGCAGGACTGGGATTGATTCCCTGGTCTTCTGTCCTATCCACACACCTCATCATGCTCTTTTTCAACCCCAGCTGTAATAAAACCAGCTAGGAAATAGCCCAGCTACTTTGGGTCAGAAAGTTCAGAAATTCTTGCCTTGTTTTTCTGGTTTAGGTTTTCTAAAATTAGCCTATCCTAGTACATAATACAGTATAGAACAAAAAGGCAAGTGCACATATTAAAGAGGAAATGCCTTGCATGTAAAAACACAGGCTTTGCTGTCACATAATCTGTCACTCACAAAAAAGAAAGCACCACAGATCATGTCTGGGAAAACCTTGCCTTTTAACTTGTAAATCTTGACTCTGACAGATGACATATTAATAATAAGTCTTTAGGGAACTGTGTGTATTTTAAGTGTTTATTAATGTAATTTTTAAACTTACTTTTAGAATTTATACATGTAAACATTAAATATGATAGCAACTATCATGCAATGTCAAATTTACTAAAGGGTGGTATTTGAAAATATATACTTGTAAAATTATGTTTGTAACATTGTATATGATGACATAATATATGTCAATTTTCTTTTAGTAAGTATTAAGTTCTGCCAGAGCAGTATGTGTTAGGCCAGGTGTTGGTAGTGGAATAAAACTTGCCTGAGGAGATCAGTTCCATCAAAAAGTGGTCAGTTTAAAAATGGACAGTAAAAAAATTAGGAAAGCTAGAAATGGTTAACTATATGTGTGTACTTTTAAAGACACTCATGCATTAAATTTCCTAAGTGTTCTCATTCTTCAGCATCACCTATGCTTTCAGGTATTATCCTCATTTTGAAATAGTTCTGGGAAGGAAAACTCTGATGTTAATCACAGAATGGACCATTATGACAGGGATCCAAACTAAGCTTTGCCTCCCCCTTTCTCAACCAGATGCTAAAAATTATTTTTGTTGTTCTTGTTCTAGATACCTCTGGACACAGTGTAAATACCTCTGATATGTATCCAGTCCCCAATACCTTGGAATATGGGAACAGAACTTATAAAATAATTAATGCAAATATGACTTGGTATACAGCAATAAAAACCTGCCTAATGCATGGAGCCGAATTAGCCAGCATTACAGATCAGTATCACCAGTCCTTCCTCACTGTTATCCTCAACAGGATAGGATATGCCCACTGGATTGGACTATTCACTGCAGATGTAGGTATCTTAAATCCCTTGGAACATCCCTGCATAAGTAAGTTTCATCTACCTCCTTAGTCATATGGCCACTGAAATTAACACCAAAAAAAATTCCCAGAAATAATAACAAATGTAACATTTACGTAATTGGTTTATATAATAACTACTGACCAACCTTATGAAGAACCTATAACCACAAATTATAGGTATACACCTTTTTAAGAGTTTCCATCCCTTTGCCTAATTTCTGGGAATTAATGCCCTTCAAAGGTTCTCTGAAAATTTCTAAGTATCTGGGGATCCTGGCTCATGGGGGCAATGGAAAACATCTTAAACTCAAACGCCTGCATTTGAATAATTTGTTGCATTTAAGAAATCCCCAAGAAAAATGGATCATGCTTCCTGCCTAGAAATGTGATTATTAATTAATTCAGTACCTCCTTGGAATTTAACATGTAGGCTTTCTCTCCCTTTAGGGATGTATTTTGAAAAGGAAGACATTTTTAGTTTTCTCTTTTTTTAAGTAAAAGTATTATGTGCTCAAAGTAGTGAAAAGTAAAATCTATCTATTCTATCCAAACCTCTGGTCCTACTCCCCAAAGATAATCACTTATAAACAGTTTCTTGTGCATCATTTAGAAATTTTCTACATATGCACATATACATACATAAGTACAAATGAGGTCATACTACATGTTTTATCCTTAAACTTGCTTTTTGTTTAATATACCTGGTAGAGCTTTCCACGTCAGCACATAAAAATCTAACACATTCTTTGGGACAGCACTACATAAGGATATATCATATCATTCTCCCCTGAATAGAAATTTGGTGGGGTTTTTTTTTTGTAGTTTTTCACAATTACAAATAATATAAACATCTCTGTGCAAGTTGGATAAATTTTTAGAAGTGAAATTGCTAAGCACACTTTAAATTTTAAGAGATAGTGCCATATTGCCCACCAAAAGTTTGTACTGATTTACACGCCAACAACTATGATAACATGTCATTTTTTCATATCCTTACCATTACTGGGTATTATCAAAATCTTAATCTTTGTCACGGGGAGAGGTGAGAGAATGGTATTTTATGGTTGTTTATTGTATTTTTGCATTACAGAATGTTTTAACTTCATGTATTCAGTTTTGCATTATGGCCTCTGGATTTTGTATTGGACTTGAAAAGATTTTCCCCACACCAAGAGGATAAAATATTTAGCCAAGTTCTCTTAAGCACTTACATTTTCCATTTTATGTATGAATCTTTGATCAATCTGAAATTTGTTTTGGTGTCAAGAACAATATATTGATCAACTTCACTCTGATTGCTTACCAGGAAATTATGGGGGCAGGGAACAAAGGATTCCCAAAACCGAAAAAGATACTGTTGTGACAGATATTTCTTTTTGTCAGACCCTATCCACAAGCTGTCCTAGACCCCCTGAAAAAGAAGTCTAGATGTAGAAATATAAATCTATGTGTGAAGTAAGGGCTGCTCAGACAGCACTGGGTAAAGCCACCAGCAGTCCTAGCAAGGAAGTGATGGCTCAATTTCCCTCCACAGAATGGTCTTAATTTTGACTGGTCAGATGGAACCAAATCTTCCTTCACTTTTTGGAAAGATGATGAGTCATCCATCTTGGGTGACTGTGTTTTTGCTGATACCAGTGGGCGCTGGAGTAGCACAGCCTGTGAGTCATTTCTTCAAGGAGCAATTTGTCATGTACCTCCTGGTAGGTTCAATTCTGTTCAACTCAACAAAAAACATACTGGGAACCTACTGTGTGCAAGGCACTGTGCTAAGCAGGAGCTGTGAGTAAGAGTAATAAGAAGTATCTGCCCTCAAGAAACCTCTGTCTGGTCTGGTGGGCGAAGTTCAGACAAATAATTATTATACCAGTCAGGGCTACCAAATGATGGAAAAGAAGTAGCAAGTGTTGTAGGGGTTAGCAGGAGAGAGAACACATCATTCCCACTTGAGAATAAGTAGAAAGACTTCTTGAAGGACACTACTATGGAGACTGGCCTTGAAGAATAGATGGGAGGTAGTCAGACAATGATGAGACATGGAGAGGCATTCTGAGCAGGAAAGTTTGGGCAAAGACAAACAGGAAAGTTTGGGCAAAGGGAGAAAGGATTGGACATGTGTAAAGCAAAACTGGGGTTGCGATTTGCCTGCATGACAGTGTACCAGTAAAGAGAGATGGGAAATCAGGCTGGAAACCTGCCTTAAGAGCATGTATGAAGGAAAAGATAACTCTGCTTCTAAAACACCATAAAAGTTATCCTTCCCTTTTCAATAGCCTTGCATTTATTAAGTGCTTAAGAAGTGTCAGACACTAGCTCATTTAAACTGCTTGTGTAGGGACACACTGGTTGGGTCAATCAGTAGAGCATGCAACTCTTAATCTCAGGGTCAGGAGTTTGAGTTCCACGTTGGGTTTAGAGATAACTTAGAAGAAAAAAACACTCTTAAATAAATTTCTCATGTAAGAAAGATGGTGTTAGCTCTGTCTTTATAGATAAAGAAACCAAAGTGAGAAGAGGTTAAGTAACATGCCCACAGCCATACACAATTAGGATATCAGCATGGATTTGACTCTTATGCTTGCCCACTAAAGCAAAGTCCACCTAAAATTTCCCTTAGTTATGTATTATATTTTGTTACCCTATGTTACTTTACTAAAGGCATTGATTTCTCTCGTAGGTTGATTGCCAGGTAAGGATTTGCTAAATCTATAATATTCAGCACTGCACAGAACATATTTTGTACATTTGAAAGTGCCTCTTGCTGACTTCACTCAGTTTCCAGTATTTCCATGAATCACATCCCCCAGTTTTTCCAACCTTTAGGATACCAATTATAAACATGGAAGACAGCCACCCTAACCCATGCTGCACCCAAACTTAAGCCTAAGAAGTTACGCATGAATACACCCTGTTATGTGTAGGTAAAGATTATTTCTGCCAGAAATGCTATAAACCAGTCTTGACTTTATAATCATTTATATTAAACCCACTCTTTCAGAGTATTATCATGAAAATCTCATTACACACATTTATCTTGGACTGTCATAGAATTTAATGCAATGTTTTTCTTAATAAATGAACCCAGTCACTACCTTAAAATCATAACTGATTTTTGTTCATAGAAACAAAACCATTTGGACACCCAGAGTTGTGCTCAGAAACATCTATTCCCTGGATAAAATTCAAAAGTAATTGCTACAGTTTTTCTACAGTCCTAGACAGTATGAGTTTTGAGGCTGCTCATGAATTTTGCAGAAAGGAAGGTAATTCTTTTGTGATGGTAAAATGCTTTCAATGCATCCCTTCTTGACATTTCAGTAAACAATTTGGTTTTCTTCATTTGTCTGATTATTTAGTGACTTTAGGAGTAACAAAAAAATTGAAAAAATAAATACTATTGAATTTTCTCGTTTGGGGATGGTTTATCTATGAAATTCAATGTCCAGGATAGAATTTGAAAACCTAAGATGATGTATTAGAATACTACACTTTCCCAAGAAAATGTTCCTTTTTGAACACATTTGAATTACAAATTTTTTAAGTTTCCTAAAATTAATATTCTATGCTTTGACTTCTTAAGTACAACCTTGTATCTTTTAATAAATGTGGTATAACTTTTAAATTTTTAATCAAAAATCACTTATTTACAATAGAAAGTTTCACTCTACAAAGACTAAACCTTATAAATTATGGTATAGGAGACTTTTTTTAACTGTATTACACATAAACACAAATACTTGTTCATTTACTGCTTATCTCTTTTATAGGGTCTAATCTTTTAACAATCAAGGATGAGGATGAAAATTCATTTCTCCTAGAAGAGCTTTTTGCTTTTGGTTCTTCTGTCCAGATGGTTTGGTTGAATGCTCAGTTTGATGGTGACAGTAAGTGATTTAGGTGGAGAAAAGGAGAGGGCATAAATAAATGCATGGTGGGTGGTCAAGGTTGATGAAAATGGCAACTGCAAACCAGAAAGTTCTTCTTGGATAAATTTGCTGTGAAACAATAGCATGAATCCTAAAGCCATATCTTCCAAAGACAGTATTGCTAACCCTTTTCTATACCCTTGTGTCCTTTGAAATAATCCACAATACCAAAAATGAAAACAAGCAAACAATAAGTTTTATTTTATACTTACCTTCACATCATGAAGATTCTTGAATGGAAACTTGTGTTCACAGACTTAGTCACAGACAACAAAACCCTATTTATTTAAAAATACCCAGATTATTCCTCAATGTTATAAAAGTACAACAGAGTTATAGGAATGTGTCAGGGATAAATTGTGCTATTAGAATTATTTACTTCTCATAAAAACCAGGGTTTGTGATCAAATGAGAGCATGGCATTCTTCTCTCTATGTAATTGACGGTTATTTAAAGTACTTACAAAGAAAATTATCTTAATTGGTATGGAGAACTTATTACAATGGTATGCCAAGGGGGAAGGTTGGTTCACTCTGATAAGAAGGAGTGTTTCAACCACAGACATTGTTTAGAATTTCTAGTCCATTGTGATAATAAAAAGACAACCAATTTTTAGTTCCTCTTATTGTTGGTATTAAATCCATTGTCTGAAAGGACAATTTTTGCTTACACATGGATGGACTCTATCATTGCCCCCACCCCTCAGTATACCAGTTGCTTGATTTTTAAAGAAATTCAATGTAAAATTATTTTAGAAAGTGAGCTACTTTGCAATGATATAGATGTTAGGACTTAAAATTTTATTTCTTAAATTGATTATAATGATAAGGAATATTTCAAAAGTCAAACTGTTACATTCAGAAAGATGATATTCTAAATGAACTAAAGTAGAACAATATATTTAAAATAGAGAGCTGTTCACAAGTCAACTTTACTAATACCTGCCTTGTGATGTTGAGTTCATGACTGTACCTAGAGTTGCGTGCATCAGATAAGGAGACGGTCTCATTAAACTGAGGAGCTGCTTTTTATGGTTAACTCCAGTCTTCGTATATTTGATAATTGTACATATAATTCATAGTAAGTCAATGATTTTTCCACAGATGAAACCATAAAGTGGTTTGATGGAACTCCCACAGACCAGTCAAACTGGGGCATTCGGAAGCCAGAGATGGATCGTGTCAAACCCAATCTGTGTATTGCCCTGAGGATCGCTGAAGGACTATGGCAGTTATCCCCATGTCAGGAAAAGAAAGGATTTATATGCAAAATGGAAGCAGGTGGGTAAAGCCAGAAGATAATTATTCATTTTGATTCTATCCTGACTAATGTTGACCCACCTCTGTAGCATTTAAAGCTTTGAAAATCCAAGTATTCAGGGAGTATTCAGAGAGATTCTAACATTATCATCTTGTTCAACATAAAACAAGTCAGAGGACACTTTAGCTCCTTGAAGGAAAAACAATCATTATAAAGACTGTGATTTTCCAGTGTCTCCCCAGCTGTTAATGGGCAAAAAAGCAGTTTAACCTAAAAAAGTGGAACTAGCAATGTTAACTAACAACCCTTATTCTGGCAACTGCTGCTCAGAAATTTTAAGATTCATCTTTCATCCCAGAAAATATAATCTAGGCCTTAGGTATTCTTGTTGTGCATAAGTAGATGTGAGTCTCTCTTGCTAGCTTTACTATATTATAAAAGTCATATTTTAACTTTGTCTTGAGCTACATAGTTTGCGGTGATAAAAAGAAATAATAATTTTAGAAATCTAAGCCAGAAAATTCTAGTCAGCTGCAAACAATACAGAGATTTCTAAGCTAGGATGTTAACAATGATCATTAACAGTAGAAATGTTTTTAATAATAATCACATTTCTAGATGCTAGTATTGCAGGGAAGGAGGAATTGGTGTGGCCTTGGCTGGTGGTGAAGGTTTCCAAGAAGAGATAAAGTTTTAGAATCCCAAGAGATAAGAGAACAGAGAAGGGAAGGCATATTTGACAAAAGTCTCAGTTGACTGAAGGCAGCAGTTGAGAATGAACATAGAGTCAAGGGCTCACATTAGGTGGTGCTGGGCATAAAACTGGACAGTAAGGTAGGATACATTCACAGAAAACACCAGTCTCAAGGGCTGAACTTCATGGGGAAGAAGACACGGAACTTGTGTGTGCTCTGTAGACACCTGCAATGGAATCACACTCATCCAAGATGTAAAGGGAGGCAGTTGTAATTTGAGCAATAGAACCAGGAACATGAGGAAGAGTAGAAATAGGAAAAGCAAATCATTAGGTTTTGGTGATCTGATTAGATACTGGGGTGAATGAAGGAGAAAATACTGGTAGGTGTTGGCACCAACATTCAAGCCCAATAGCATGGATAGCAACTCTGTGTGGAAAACATGACTAAGCCTAATAAGTAGTGTGCCCACGTGATCAATAGCATTTAATTTTATTTTTTTTTAAGATTTTTATTTATTTATTTGACACAGAGAGATCCCAGGTAGGCAGAGAGGCAGGCAGAGAGAGAGAGGGAAGCAGGCTTCCTGCTGAGAGAGCCTGATGCGGGGCTCCATCCCAGGATCCTGAGATCATGACCTGAGCTGAAGGCAGAGGCTTTAATGCACTGAGCCACCCAGGCGCCCCAATAGCATTTAATTTTAAAAACAAATCCGGTTCCTGGAGTGGAGGGGGAGGTAGGAAGGATGGGGTGGCTGGGTGATGGACATTGGGGAGGGTGTGTACAGCGGGGAGTTCTGTCAATGTATGATGTATGTAATGTAAGAGTGTAAGAGTGATGTAATGTATGTAATGAGTGTTAAGAGTGATGAATCACAGACCTGTACCCCTAAAACAAATAATACATTATATGTTAATAAATAAATAAATGGGAAAAATAATTAATTATTAACTGGGAAAAAAATCAGAAATACCTCATGTCTATACAGGACTTTAAAGCTTCTTATAATATGGAGGACACCTCTTTCATCCCTCACAGCAACTTCCTAAGGTAGTGGAACAGATGTAATATTCCCATTTTACAGATGAGAAAAGCACCCATCCGAACTGGGGCTACATCAAGGACCATGCTCCAAATATCCTAACTCTACATCCTCCTTCTATATCTGCCCATTGCATGCGTCCAGAGAATAAATATTCTTTAATAGTCTTTCTCTAAAATGTATCTTCACACACACATAATATATGTTTTCAACAGTATTATGAAAAAGTATACAGTATTATTTTTAAATTGCAAAAACAAATTTTGTTAATGGGGCTTTGCTGTTGGTGACAATGTTTCTTTTAAGTGTGTAAGAGTGAATGGGCAGAAGTGCTGCACCAAGGCACTTCCTCTACTCCCAACTCCTTTACTGATCTTTGTCTGAGTTATTCTCTACATATTTCTCTGGATCTTTACCTAGATTAAAAATAGCAGAGTTCAAATTTAGAGAAAGAGTCTACTTGAAAGAGATACATTTCTACAGTAGGAAGTCCTCAAATAGGAACCCTCCAGTTTTTTGAGTGGAGGAGCTATTATTCATTTCCCGAGATTATTGAGATCACAAAGGTGAGAAGGTACTGATTTTAAAGTCCTTGCGTGGGGGTTAAGAGATTATCATTGCTGGACAAACTCCATCTCAGAGCTTAACAAAACTTAGTTCCTGGCAGGCAGGGACTATATTTTATGCATATTTTTATTGCAGCACAGTGCTGAGACTGGATGGAAATTTTTCAGCTTAAAAAAAAAAGCAGTGTATGTGTTTGTGAGCAATAATAATGATTATAATAAATCAGGGGTCAGCAAAATTTTTTTGTAAAGGGCCAGACAGTAAATATTTTAGGCTTTGGGGGCCATATAGTCTCTGTCACACTGCCACTGTAGCATAAAGCAGCCACAGACAATGCATAAATGAATGAATGTGGCTGAGTTCCAATAAAACATTATTTATAAAAACAGGCACCAGCTCTGATCCATGAGCCATAGTTGGCTGAGCCTTGCTATAATTAATAACATAATTTTGCTGAATTAAAAGAAAATTTTCATCTCAGTTTTTTTTTCATTTTTGTTTTGTTTTAGACATTCATGCAGTAGAGGAGCACTCAGGAAAAGGTAGGTTTGAACGGTACGGAACATTTTGATTTCTCTTAGAAATAATAATATAGACAGTAACTATGGGACGGTATCTATATTAACTCATTGTCATTGAGCTTTTCCTTTTTTCATCTTTCAGGACCAAGCCACAGTATTGTACCTCTTGCAGTAGCACTCACACTGATAGTGAGTCTGGCACTTTCCACACTTGCCTTCTGCATATACAAGCACAACAGAGGTGTCTTCAGGAGACTTGCACAGTTTGGGAATCCTTACTACCCTACAACCAACTTCAGCACAGTACATTTGGAAGAAAATATTCTCATTTGTGACCTTGAGAAGACTGACCAATAACCATGAATTCAGAGAATGCCACACAGCCCTAACAATAAGTAAAGACTTAAGAGGAGTCTCCGCATTTTCTTTTACAGACCGGAGGCCACTATAATGTGAACTGTGTCACTATTTTAATTATTCTTAAACTGATTACTGGTTTTGAACTGTAACCAAATCAGATGGGTGTTGATTTATTCATTTCCCCAAACTGTGATCTATTCTTAAAATGGGGAAATTATACAATGGTTTCTAGTCAGAAAACAGGAACTATTAAAAGTAACTCTCTATTGAAGACTCTTAAACCAGTGTGAATAATGGGTTTTGTATTACTAAGTCTCTACTGAAATTTTAAAAGAATTTTCAAACTAATCTGATCTATTCAGACATTTACACTCATTCCATTAAAAAAGAGAGGAAGTGAAACAAATTTTAAAACTCTGTGCTTATATACAAGATGAAAAGTTAAAGGCTTCTGAGAAGTTTCTTGTTTGCTTTTAAATTCAGTCATTATAACATCAGGGTTTAGAAAATTAATTTCTAAGCTTAAAACTCACACATTCTAGGCTCTAAACTAATATTTAGGGTGATATTTGTTTTTATTAGTTCTAACTTCTCAAACTAAAGAAGAAAAATGACCTGTCTTTAAACAGGAAAGATCTTGCGTAGCAGTACACTTGCATATGCAGCTACATAATGTGGCCTAAAACCTTCAATTACTAAACGATGACTGTGTTTGATATTTTAAAATATAGATAAGCTTAAAGGAATTTATTAAAGTTTTACTGACTCATGGCCTTTATTAAAATTGAAGGTATAAAGTTATCTATAACTCTCCTAACAACTGAAAGATGTAAAATATAATTTAAATCTAAAGGGGAAAAAATGAAGATATGAATTACAGTACCATTAGAACCACTAGAAAATATCTTGAGAAGTACTAAATAAATGACTCTCCAATTATAATATAGCTACCTTTGCTATATAAACGAATTTATGTGGGGTGTTCTATTTAGTAAACTATGGTTCTTAAGAACCATCTTTGTTTGAGTTGGACTAGTCAGTGCAGTTGGTAAATAATGATTAATAGCATGATACTGTCCATAAATTAAATATCACAGATTTGACTTTCCTTCACAAATTTCTCATCATAGAAAAGTGACTTCATAATCAACATTTTTTAATTTCACTTTTTTATTTTGTTCTTTTTCTTTTTTTCTTTTCTTTTTTTCCTTTTTTTCTTCTTTTTCTTTTTTCTTTTTTTTTCAACATTTTAAAGTTTACTCATTACATAAATGTTCATTGCATTCCTATTAAGAATCAAGTGCCATTCTAGAAACTGGACGTGATTGGGGTGAACAAATTAATGAGAACTTGTTTTTATGTCACTTATTTTTTGATGAGAGAAAAGTGAGACAAATCCAGTGAAGAAATTTATAAATGGAAAATACCAGATGGTTATGAAAATTAAGTAAGGTCTTGTGATAGAGAGGAACTGGGGGAATCTCAAGGCCTCCCCAGAGTGTCCTTTTTAATTATTACACCCAGCTGCCTTGAAACTAGTGGCCACTAGTCACAAGGTGGAGCTCTGGGAGAAAGTATAAGTGAATCTCTAAGTGAAAAGCCATCATTATTAGAAATAGAATTTGATGAGCATACCCTAAGAAAGGAGTCTTCATTGCCTGAAACAGTTAATACTGTTTCCAATAGCTTCCAAAATATTGCTGTTCCAATAATAGCCTCCAAAAGAGGTTCTTTGCTCCTGGTGTGTAGCTTACACACTAGGACTATCTACTACCATAATTTTCTTTTTTTGAGACTACATGTCTTAAAAGATATTATATTATGTAAGCAGTTGTATATTTATAACTCACAAGAATAACTGGCTTGAACTAACCAGGTGGCATAAAAGCCTGATTTAATAATCTGTCAAGTGAAATTAAAATTCTATTCTTTTCAATGGGCTTGGCAAAAACTGCTAGTCAATTATCCTTCTAGTCGAGGTATACTGAAGTGGAAGAGTCACACATAACAGTTTGATGAAGTATGTCATTAATAAAGTGGTTTTGCGAAAGAAACTGCTCTGTTTTTCAGTGTTTTGTACTTTGCCATTTAGTATTGAGCTACATCTCTGGGGAATCTGTCCCCATGGACAGGATCATGCACTCCTTCCCATTACTAAAATTTCAGAAATGGAAAGTACTGAAATACTATGTTTTATTTATGTATGTGCACTTTAAAAATTTTTTTTGCACATGTATTTTTAATCTGAACTAGATTTCATAACTATAACATGAAAAACAAAAAAGCATCAGGGTCACAAACTCATCCACACATAATTAATGTGCCCAGCTAAAAAAAAATCAATTATCATCCATGACTCATTGTAATGAATGGAAAATGGAAATCTTGGACTTCCATAATGGAAAATATTGGATTTTACAATTAAAGATACCTTGGGCTCTTCCAATTCAAACAGTCTTCTTTCAGTTTAAATGCTTCTTCAGCTAAAAGTTCCACTTCCTATCAAAGGTGGATTAGATGGTCTCTTTAGATAAACAGTCTTTTGGAGTTTCCTTTTCCTCCTCAAAATGGTGTTGGATATATGAGAACTTGTGTTGTTGCAGTACTGGGGGGAGAAGGTGAGAAGTGACCACAAATGTGTGTTATCTGTGTCCACTGAAAGCAGCTGTCTGGCCCCGCTCCTGGGAACTTTGCAGGCATCAGATGTGTAACCTGTAGTCTATTCTCTTTGATTTGGATCCATTCTGGCACTCCCTGGCACTGCCCAATCCCTAGTATACTGGCTGTGGCTTGTATTCAATTCTCTACCTGAACACTGCAGTTATACAAGGCCACTTCACCTCTGCATTAGTGAGACCTATCAAGCACCATCAGTTACTCTATTAGGGAAGGCCAAGTGCTGTAGCAAACAATCCCAAAATATCAATGGCTGAACACAGGAAAGGTTTATTTCTCATCAACAGTGGGTTTGTGGGAGGACTTTGCATACATGGGTCCAGGCATCTCCTATATAGGAGGGCCTCCAACTTAGGGGCCTTGGAGTCCTCCATTGGGCCTCCTACCTCTACCTGACAGAAGCCAACTTGGGACTTATCTTTGATTAAGTATGTAATTTCATAGACTATTGAAATATATTCTTTAAGTTAATAGAAGTTAATAGTCTTCATTCTAAGGACACATACCCTGAAGGGACATGGAACAGAAGGACATGTACATTTTTAAGGAGCTATTGAGCTCCTTTCCAGAATCTTTAACCTTTATATATATTCTTATAGATATTCTTTCTTAGAATTAACTTGCATGGGAACACATGTGAGATCATTGTGTCATGCTGTTTCTTCTTTTCCACTCTCTTGTACAAATGCCTATCTCTACCTTAAAAAAACAAAAACAAACAAAAAAAAACATGACTTTCACTCCAAATTTTGGTATGACACTTTATCTTAGGAAAATCCTCCATGGCACCAAACAAATGGAAAAAAAATTTAAGGTCATGATATCAGGGAAGCTTCTTTTAATAAAGGAATTCTAAAACTAGCATAGAACCTCATATGTTCATACATTTTTTGATGAAGGATGAGGTGATGAGTGAGACATTTCATGTTGGGATATTCTAAGTTAATATGCATTATACAGTGGAACAAGAGAAATGATAACTACGACTTTTGTTTAAGGCTATCTCATGCAGTCCCTAACTATTGTCAGAGAAGATATTTCTAGAGAAATTTCTGGGGAAAGCAAAGGGAATGTAGGTATTGATAAGAACCTGATGTCTTACCTCATACTGCTGAAAAGCTTATGACAAAGCTCTGTGCTTTATCTGTTTTCGATTTCTAAGTGAAGGTGAGTATTAACATGCTCATTGAATTGTAAACCGGAATCAGATCTTTTTCTGATCATGTATTTGTCTTATTTCACTCAGGGGTTTGACAATGAAGACTGGCCTTACCTATTAAGTTTTATGATGAATATTTTTCATTACCTGAATAAACTAAATTGGCAACTCTAGTGTCACGATTAAAGCACTTATTAAGATAAAGACATTTTAATAGAAAAATGGTATTGACGAAACTATAATGACATTAACAAAATATCATTTTTCCCAACCTTACTTTGTATACCAGATAAAGCAAGGGGTGCCTATGAGCGAAAGAGTAACAGGCATAACTAATAGTCATTTGAAAAGTCTTAATAAAGCCTATTAACTTTACTTCTTGGAAATTGACAAAGTAAATCACTCTAATGACTGGATAACAAATCCTTTTGCAACTTGGCTGTTTCCAGTTCTTTGCTTTAAGCAAAACTCAAGAAGGACATAATAAAATTATCAGTTGTCAGACGATGAAAAGTGTTTTTTCATGTAGAATCACTGTGACTTTGGGCACAAATGAGAAAATAATTCAAATAATGAAATTACATTGCTATAACAAACCCCCTTTCATTACCATCTACTTATTTATACGAAGAAAGTTTTTATATTAGTCAGGATACGTTAGGCCATGCTGTAGAAACAAATAAACCCTCTAATGTTAATGGTTCAAAACAAAACTCAAAAATTAATTTTTTTGGTCATGCAAAGCCTGCTATGGTTCCATTGGTTCTCCAGGCAAGTTCACATCCAAGCAATGACTTGTAGATCTGGGCTGCATTTCCCTACCTCAGGAATATGGCGCCTTCAGTGATAGTCAGGAAAAAGGAGTAGAGAACTCTGAAATTTCTGGGTCCTTAAGTGGCACTTCCACTCACATATCATTGGCCAGACTAGTCATACTGTCCACCCTATCTACAAGAAAGTCTGAGATGTCTCTCAGTGTGCTGAGGAAGGAGAGGATAACCAACTACAATGAGCACCAGCAATCTCTATCAGAGTTTCTTAGCACATATAACTGAGTATAATAATAATAAGATTCATGTTAAATCCTGATTCATTCTAGCAATTTTAAATTACTATTAATTAATTTTATCTGTGATACATCCATTTCATTAAGAGATAATTATCTGTAACATTTTAGTTTGATATATACTAATTATTTATTAACTTATATTTATGTTGTTCTGTTCAATTGTGTACTAATAAAAAATGAAGTGATAGCACAATATAGAAGAAAATATATAACACTTAGGGCCTATGTTCACAGAGAATTTTAAAAATTATTGTAATTTATATACATATTTTTTTACTGTAGGCCAACATGACAAGGTGATGAACAAAATATTTTCAAGATTAAAAATATATTATATTAGGATAAAATTCTATGGGTGAATTGGAATGGAAACTAAGACTAAGGAAAAAAACAATGCAAAATCTCTGACTGCCAAGAGCTTGTTTGTGTGTATTTCTATTTTTAAATAGACTATGATGAATTCAAGTTGTTAAGATTATCTCCAATCAAAGGAACTGGAACTCCCTAGAGAAGTAGCTGATTCCAGGTCTGGGGCAGGCAAAAATGCAAGATGAAAGTGGATTATCTTGTGGTCCCAAAAAGTAAAAAACTGCTCACAAAAAGATGAGATCATGTCCAAAGAACACAGAAGCTAACATGATGTATCTCCCAATGGCCAACATTTGAACAATTTGAGCAAAAAAAATATTGATAGTATTGGATTGTAACCCAAAGAATATATACGTAAAGGTCCATATTGATAAAAAAAAAAATGAATGAATGAATGAATAAACTGAGGGGAAACAACAGTTCTTTTCTACAGAATAATTACGATTAAGGAATGAGAGAAAAAAAATCATCATTAGGCAAATACAACAGTAATAATTGATATAGACAAGATCCACAAGTGGGTGCTAAAATTGGTGGATGACCGTTTGAGGAGAAACAGAAAATTTGCATACCCTTAAAGTATCACCTGAAGACAGTAACTAATTATAATGGGAAAGTACTAACTTTACAGTAAAGAAACCGCTCTATTCAAATGATCAAAGCTAATACAAGCAGTAATTGGCCATATCATTATCATGTACTCCTTAGTATGATACGCTCAGAAGGGCACATGACTTCTTTGATATCCTATTCAATAAGGCATAATTTTAATTTAATAATAGGAAACACCAGACAAATCCAAACTGAGGAACTCCTACAAAATAACTGACCACTTCCAAAGCACCCAGGTCATAAAAGCAAAGACTGAGGAAATGTTATTGATTGGAGGAGAATAAGAAGACATGACAACTAAATGCATGGTGGCATCCTGGATTGGATCCCAGAACAGAAAATGCACATCATGGAAAAAAGGTGAAATTAGAATGAAATTTATAGTTTAGTTAATACAGTATCATACTAGTATTCATTTCTTAATTTTCTTTAATTTTTTAAAAGATTTTTATTTATTTATTTGAGAGAGAGTAGGAAAGAGAGAGAGAGAGCACAAGCAGGGGGGAAGGGCAGAGGGAGAGAGAGAAGCAGGGAGCAGGGAGCCACTTAACTGACACACCTTAACCTAGGCACCCTTCATTTCTTAGTTTTGGTGATTGTACTGTGGTTATGTGAAATGTACCAATAGAGCAAGCTGACAGGAATTCTCTATCAGATTGGCAACTTTTCTGTAAACCTAAAATCATTCAAAATAAAAAGTGAAAAATCAGGGTACCTGGGTGGCTCAGTTCAGTAAGTGTTTGCCTTCCACTCAGCTCATGATCCCAGAGTCCTGAGATAGAGCACCCCGTCACCCGGCTCCCTGCTCAGCAGGAGCCTGCTTCTCCCTCTGCTCCTCCTCTATCCCCACTTGTGCACACATGTGCACTTTCTCTCTCCCTCTCTCTCACTTTTGCTCTATCCCAAATAAATAAAATCTTCTTTAAACAAGTGAAAAATCTGCTATGATATGAGTTTCCATTGGATATATTAACAGAGTGACATGACACTTTTTTTCAATGCCATTACTTATAATATGCTGAAATTTGCATCCTACTTATATGTCACCTTGAAAATGTGCGAAGGGATATACATCTTTCCTTCAAAATTCTTTTAGGAAGTATGCAAACGCAAACATTTGAGGACCACCGCTGTTTGATGTTCTTTCTCTCTTGACCCAAATGAGAAACAAGCAGAATTCATCTTCACTTCAATCTGCCTAACAGACCTCCTACCAAAGGTTTCAGACCAACATACACCTTGCTGTCAGCCACATTTACTTGTTTTTGTTCTTTTCTCCACAGTCTTTCTTGACCCGGATCTTGTCAGGACTTCTCATTCTCTTACTCCTACTTATCCATGACACCTCATGGCTTCATCAAAATGGTGGATATTTCAAAAATGTTATGTCCATCATAATGCTCATTGCCAACATTTGTAAGACACTTCGACTGTAGTGATTATTTACAATACATGGCTGGTATCTCCATTCCCTCTTCTCCACTCCTCAAAACAGTGATCGAGGGCAGAGATTGAAAAGTCCAAAACCAGCCTGCTGCCTATTTTTGTATACAAAGTTATCAGAACACAGCCATCTTCCTTCATTTTCACACCATGTCTGACCACTTCCAGGATGCAACAGCAGAGCTCAGCGGTTATGACCCAGACCGAATGGCCCACAAAGTTGATGGTACTTACCATCTGGTCCTTTAGTGTAAAAGTTTGCTGACCCCGATCTAAAAAATTAAAAACCTAAAATGGGCAACCCAACATACAAAACATGTCTTAGTAAGCACTATTTTATATATGGGCAGTATTTCAACATATTAATAAGCAGTTCTGATCAGTAAACATTTATTGAGAGCCTACTACGGCACAGAGAGAGTCCTAGGCTCTGGTGCTGGAAATATGAATAAAATTGTGTTTGTTCTCATGGGGCCTCAGGGGCAGAGGAATATGTAAATAATAAGTGCAATACAATGTGGTACAAATAATAACAGGAGGAACAGAATCAGAAAAAAATAAAAGGACACTGATTAATCCTGTCAGAGAAGGAGGCTTAACATGGAGAATGATGCCTATTAAATAGAAAATTTTAGATAAGACAGCTTTCTTTGCTATCTTTTTGAGGTTGGAAAAAGTTTTCAGTTTGGGACTAACAGTGAAGAAAAGGTGAACCCAAATTTTCACATAGCTAACTTTGGAATCCTTGGAAAAATGACAGTCACGAGAATGGTCAATATTAACTTTATGCTGTGGCTAAATCCATTTAGAGCCAACTTGTTTATAGTGATTCCAAGTTATTATAGCAGTGGATTGGAGGAGGCGAGTAAATATGCAGTGCTGATCATACCATAGCATTCAACTATTACATTATATAAATAATTTCAACTTAAAAATGTATACACCATGTGTTATATAAACAAAATAATTAACATACACTATGGCTTTCTTATAACTTGTAGACATAAAAATCATGGCTTACGCTAAAAAAAAACTAAAGTTTTTATAATTGAACATTAGAAATAAACATTTAAATGTAATATCTATTTTAGAAATATTGACTTAGCAGTTTATGGTTCTCAAAAGCCTGACAAAACTTACGGTATCTTGGATTATTTACAAGAAATTACAGCATCTAGAATTTTATATCTGATTTTATAGTTCAATATGAATTGACTGAAAACTCAGATATGTTAATTCTTTATGTTGTAAAACTTGAAGTATGATAGTGTATGTGATCAGAAAGAAATTCAGCTATAACTCCTATGTTTATTGCAAGATTATTTGCAATAACCAAACCATGGAAACAGCCTAAGTGTCCATCTATAGATGAACGCAAAAAGATGTGGTATATATGTATGCCAGAACATTATACAGCCATAATAAAGAATAACTTCTTGCCATTTGCAACAATATGGATGGATCTAGAGAGTATAACGCTAAGTGAAATAGATCTGTCAGAGAAAAACAAATACCATATGATTTCACTCATGTGGAATTTAAGAAACAAAACAAATAAACAAACAAAAAAAGAAACAAATTTAAAAAACCAGATGCATAACTATAGAGAACTAATGGTTGCCAGAGGGGAGGTAGGTAGGGGATAGGTGAAAAAGGTGAATGGGATTAAGAGTATACTTATACTGATGAGTACAGAGTAATTGGTTAAAATTGCTGAATCACTATATTGTATACCTGAAACTGAAACAGTGTATGTTAACTATACTGGAATTAAAACTTTTAAAAATGCCAAAAAAAAATTAACTATAACATTCAGGTCTACATAAATGGCCAATATTTTAGGTATACTTATAAATATGTTGAACCATATGTTCCATTTACGTCAATTCCATTATTGTTGTTACATTTTAAATTTTAAAGAAAAAAATAAACAAATGTGCCTAAATCTGAAATGCTAGATAAAAAATTGAAAAATCTACATGTGCTTATAATGCCTAATGAAGAATTATAATTGCAGAAGAAAATCCATAACTAAAACCACAAAATGAGTCCCCATGTATACCAGTGACCTTCTTTACGCAGAGTTAATTAACACAAGCACTTGCTTCTTGCAGAGCACTTTACTGTAATTTAGAACAAATTAAGGAAAAAAATCACTCAAGTGCTGTTTTCTTCACACCATGAAGTGAGCATGGTGGGCCAAAGTTAACTCATTTAAAACACTGTCATCCATTTCTTGTAATTATGAGTAGCAATACCAATTTTTTTTGCAAAAAAAAAAAGACATCCTGATCTATGCTATTTTCAATTTGTTTCAGCTTCTATTTAATAATGGAAATTGATTTTAAAAATGAATATAAAATGCTCTTTTCAGTCTCTTCCATTAAGTGTCTTATTTACATTAAATTCAAACACTGTATATTTTCCTAGGCATTCTTCAAATAAATATGCTTTTATTTTTAAATATTTATTATTTTTATATAAAATATATATTATATATAACTGTATGTTTTATGTATAAAATAATAAATATTTATTATTAAATATTTGAATAAATATTCAAAATATAAATATATTTGGATTTAATATGGCAAACTATTAAAGGACTATAGTAATATTTTCTCTTGCCCTCCCCTAACCCTAAAATTGTGAGTTTATTATTGTTTCCAATAATAATAAATTATTATTTATTATTTTGTGAATTAACTCAAGCTTCTTTAGCCCCAACTTATGAGGTCATGTCCCCAGGAGGTTATTTAAAATTTACTTTTACCTTCTGAGAGAGTAGAGCTGGTAGGAGCTGGAAACCCAAGTCGGAGATATAGGAATCAGTGGGCCTCTTGCCCCTGCAGAGTGTGAAGAGAGAGTGAGACCCAGAGCCAGAAGGCAGAACCAGGAAAAACTCACTAAAAGGGTAGGGAGGAGTGGGGACTTAAAAGGAAACGTTACATTGCTGTCACCAAGGACTTTGGAGTTCATTCAAAATGCAGTTCTGTGGTGACTATGAGAAATCTGTTCAAGAATGAGCATGTCTAGAAAGATATATGCACTGCTATATTTATTGTATTTACAATAGCCAAATTATGGAAATACCCATTAATAGATGAATGGATAAAAAAGATGTGGTACACACACACACACAGTGGAATATTACTCTGCCATAAAAAAGAATGAAATCTTGCATTTGCAACAACATAGATAAATCTAGAGAGTACAATCCAACTGAAATAAGTCGGTCAGAGAAAGACAAATGCCATATGATTTCACTCATGTGTGGAATTTAAGAAACCAAAAAAAAGAGAGAAAGAGAGAGAGATTAAAAAACAACAAAAACAGACTCTTAAACATAGAGCACAGACTGATAGTTACCAGAAGGGAGGTGGGTGGAAGGATGGGTGAAATAGTTGAAGAGGATTAAGAGTACACTTAATCATGATGAGCACTGAGTAATGAATAGAATTGTTGAATCATAATACTGTGCACCTGGACTTCATATAATACTGTATGTTAATTATACTGGAATTAATTTTTTTTAAAAAGAATTAACATGTCTAAATAAATATAGATGCATACTTAGTATAAACATTTTATTTTCTATTAGGATACACGAAGACACATTTTTCACAAATTTTTTGGTATAGGGACATTATCATTCATTTTAATATGGCTTCCTGTTGGCTTCATGCATAAAGCATACCCATAGGGTTTTGTCCACAATCTCCAGTTTCAGTGTCTTTATTGTGGTGCAAAGTCAAAGATCTGTGTGCAATCTGTGTGCAAAGCCCTAAATTTTTATAACTTTCCCCAATATTTATAATTGTCTTGCTCAACAACAGAATTAGCTATTCACCTCCTGTATTGAGTCTTCTCAAAGCTTTTAGTTGAGTTTTCATAGAGGAATTTTCTTTTTATACTCATGTTTTATGTTTTTAAATTTAACTAAACTATAAAATTATAATACCTAGTACCATTGACATAAACACAACCAATTCATGTGAAGCCTATGAAGGAACTGGTAGGAGTAGCAGTCTTGCCCCTCAACCCCCCACTTGAACAGCACATTTCACTGAGGGCTTGGCTGGCCCAGCATGGCGGCCAAGTTGTAAGCTGCTTTTCAGTTATTAGTGTTTAAGGTTTGCAGCAAACACAGGAAGTAAGAATTTCCCTCAAAACTTAACTCTGAAATCCACACAGAATGGATCTGAGCATAAATAAGCAAGTCATTTCAAGAGAGAATAGAGCTTCCCAGGTTACCTGTCTACACTGTAACTTGATTAGACATATCTGAGGAAAGAAAGCAAGAAGGTGCTAAGGAAGGGGGTAGGGAGGGGAATCAGTCCCCTGTGGAAGAAGGCTCACGGACAGACATCCTCAACCGTTTTGGATGGAAAGAGACTTGTGTATTGGACAATGTGTATTTCTACTTCCAATGGCAAGGCTCTTAGAGAATGCCCCAAGAATTTTAGAGTTACAAAGTCATCCCTGGGTGAGATGGATATATTATTAAACCATCTAACCTCCTTTATTCCATTTCCATGCCCAAAATTTCTAATTAGGATTTGGGTCCTCAGTGTAGGCTTGCCAAGTATGGAGAGAATGTCTGATCTCCCAAACTTTAAATATATTAGGTCCTAGGAGAGGGGTTGCCTAGGATACAAGAAATGGCGTGTGATTATGATTAAATTCCCATGCACCTAAAAGAAGGTGCTCATTGTGCAAGTACTCGTCTTAAATTTCTAATTGTAAATTAATACACTGGCATTGTGATAGCAACTTCAATCTCCTGTGTGATTTTGCAGGGGCAGTGATGGCCCCAGATTGTCACTGGTGGAGGTGCTCAGGTGTGGGTGATCTCATTGGGAAGGGGATCTTGACCCAAGGAACTTGTCCTGTTGCAAAGATGGAAGAGCACATGCACAGTGCCTTCTTGAATGGCAGAACAATCCTAGATAGGCTTCTGTGGGTGTTTAGTTAGAGGGAGCTGAGGCACGACATCCCCTGGTCCCAACCAGGGGTAAATTTCTGTGGCTTAAAATTAAGAACCAGGTCCTGGGACACTATTGTGATCTTCAAGGTCCAACCCATATCCACTTAGCAAACACTTTCTGTGAGGACAACTAGGCATCTTCCACCAGCTCTCACCCTATTTATTTCACAATAGTATTTGAGGGATCACAGACTGATGTTATGCATCCTGTTTTTCAGATGATGAAAATAGGCTTAGAAACATTCTTCAATTTGACCACTGAATGATACATGGCTAATTTGTGGCAAAGTTGGACTCAGAACCTGATCTCATGATTCCTGGTTTTGTCAGTAGTAGTAGTAGTCATTTTGTCAGTAGTAGTAACTCTTGTCAGTAGTTTGTGCTGCCTGCTGTTTGATTAACCCCAGGGCACTACAAGAAAGGTAGAATTTAGAGGAGTTGCAGGCATGGTAGGCAGGAACAAACAAAGAGACCATGCTACTGGACCATAAAATCAGAGATGGGCAAATAGGTTTCTCAGCTAACTTGGATACCTCAGAAGGTGAGACGTAGTTGCTATTCTGTTTTGGAATCCAAATAGGTCTCTGGAACAGAGAAGAAGCCCCATGGAGAGTGCTAAAAGTGGAAAGGAGTGGAAAGGAGCTGAAGGAAAGGAGTGGAGGAGGGGGAGATAGGAACCCCAGAGGAGCTCTACAGATCACCCGACAAATGATTAAAAGCAAAGTTATGCATTTGCTTTTTCTTTTTTTAAAGATTTTATTTATTTATTTGACAGAGAGAGAGAGCACAAGTGGGCAGAAAGGCGGGCAGAGAGGGGGAAGCAGGCTCCCCGCTGAGCAGACAGCCAATGCGATGGCTCCATCCCAGGACCCTGAGATCATGACCTGAGCCAAAGGCAGAAGCTTAACCCACTGAGCCACTCAGGCGCCCCAATTTGCTTTTTCTTATGAATGGCAAGACTTTCCCCTGCAGTCCTGAACAGTAGCAAGATTGGGTTGTTTCTATTTGGTCCCATGTTCCCAAAGACTGCGGCATTCTTTTTTTTTTTTTTTTTTTTTAGATTTTATTTATTTATTTGAGAGAGAGAGAGAGAGAGAGAGAACATGAGAGGCAAGAAAGTCAGAAGGAGAAGCAGACTCCCCATGAAGCTGGGAGCCTGATGCGGGGCTCGATCCCAGGACCCTGAGATCATGACCTGAGCTGAAAGCAGAGGCTTTAACCCACTGAGCCACCCAGGTGCCCCAAGACTGCGGCATTCTTATTAAAAGCTGGTAAGCTACACTCCAAACTGATTAAAGATATCAAACAAACAGCTCTGAAAGTCACATAACCCCAGGAAAAAAGAAAACTCTGACAAAGCCTTTTTCATTAGTAATGACCAGGAAGTGAAAGAATGGGAACTGCAAGACCACCGAGTGTCGATTCCAATAGGTCCCATGCATATCAGATATAAATGCAAAGTCTCTTAACATTAGTTCTGTTCCGGTGTTCCATGTGTGCTGGACATTCCTTCACATCCACGCCCCACCTGTCTTCACCCTGCTCTGGGCCTTGGTCTGTATTTCTTGGACTTCCTTGCCATCTAGCTTCTGTTGGGTCCAGCTCAATGGGACACTCCAAAAGGAAATTCAAAGGTGAGAAAAAAGAAAGGTTTGGATTTTAATCCCTTTGGCTTCCTCTTGGCTTAATGTAATTTAATGGTGGCGACATCCCTCCACTGAGGCCACAGCTCACATCGCCCCTCCTCTTCCACAGCTACTGTGTTTTCCAGACCCAGGAACAGCAGAACTGCTTGCTTCTTTGGGCCTCCCTGTTGCATGGAGTTCCTGGGTGCTTCACTGTCCCGTCGCTTCCTTTAACCTTCCCACACCTTTATAATACAGCTCTTTTGTTAAACTCTCTTCAATTCCACATCTCATGAGCCACCCACTTCCTGGCGGACCCCGATATAGCAAGCTTGCAAACATGGGCCATGCTTTTGATATTGGAATGGCTCACACTTTAGCAGTCTTTATTCTCCAGCTTTCAATTTCATTGTTGTGTGAAGCTGTTCCAAGACAACAACATAAAATTCCAATTAAGCACATGTTCAGCCCTACCAAACTCTAAAAGCAAGCATAGTAAATCATTCCCAAGTAAGCCATTGTTGGGCTAAAATAAGAGTGGACACTGTCAAGGGAAAAAGGGTTATTATAAGCTCGAACTGTTAAATTATAATTTCATGACTGAACACAACTGTAATCCATATTATTATTTTAAATTACACTATAAAAAGCAGTCATTTATCGCCTTTCCAAAACATAGTGATAATATATTACCAAATTATCAAGGGTCCTTTATTAAAGCTCTTGAATTTGATTTATAATGCATGATGTAGCTTATCCTTGAGAAAGATCTACTAAAAGGTATACTTAGTCTTAAAGCTAGTGAAATAAAATCTCCCTCTAATCAGCCACCAGAAAGCTTCCGCTTCAATGCTTTGTTGATACTGGTGTCAGCAGGACATTAAAAGCTTGAAGCTTTTTATGTTTGATCAAATACCAACATTATGCTGAAGCAGAAGTATTAATTCACAGAGTGAAGCTTCCAAAACCTCTACAATTCTCCTTCATCTTTCTGCCCCCCCACCAAAAAGGTCACATCAGATCTGGGGGTTTGGGGACAAAAAAGAGACGGACATTTTGTGGATGTTTGGTATACACAAAACCACTCTAGAACCCAAGAGAAATACAAGTACTAAAATATACTTTTCTGAAAATGCCAATCATATCTAAGAAAGAGGAAAGCAACTGGCGCTGGGAAACAAGATGGTGACATGGTTATTATTTTCATCTCAGAATAAGAAACAGAGTACCAGAAAGGGTCAGGAATTTGCCCCAAACTTTCTGCCAGTGTTTGGGCATCCGGGATCACTGTCAATCAGATCATATCACTACAGTCCCTTCCCGAATAAAATCTCTCTCAATGAAGAAATAGGAAGCCTCAGAGGTTAAAGAAAGAAATTATCTTTTCCCCATGACTTTAATTTTTTTTTTTTTTTGTCACTTTGATTCTGAGACTTCCTAAAGAAAGTTTTTATTATGCTGTCAGATTCACAAAATACACTTAGGGGAACAGACTGAATTTTAAGTGTGTCTTAGAAACCTGCAGCAAAGTGTAAACAATAAAAACAATGTTCTCAGAAGATTATTTACACAGAAGAGCCCAGGATTCACTGACATCTATGAAGCTCCTATAAATGCTAATCTCAATAACTTCTAATGGTTCTCTCCCCTTCTTAAATACACATACACCCCAAAATGTAGAATTAATGTTCTCACCACAGTAATTTGGACACTGGGCAACCTGTAAGATGCCTACCATTACTATAACTTTATTAAGGCATGGCACATTCTAATAGAATATTGGAATGGGGGCAGAATGATTAGGAAAATAAGAGTTGGCACCATTATTTCTAACAGGTGTACAGGTAAGCTGGGGAGACTAATTGCTGACATGGAGGTACACATGTGCATTGGAGAAAAGGAGGGAGGTCCAAGAAAGACCCTTTGATTTGTTTGAAAATAAAATTTCAGGGAGTTGAAGAAACAGAAGTTGTCTACCTCTTATTGCTTGAGTCCTTATTGCCATAAATCTACTGGATAATGTTAGGCATCACAGGAGTGATATACATCAGACTCAATAAGAAATAGAATTTACCATGACATTATAACCTAATATCATTCTTAATGAACTATTGGATCTAGCTGAATTATTCATATTATGGTCCTGGGGCAGATTTTTCCTATGATCAAAAGAGGAATATAGCCCCAAAATCATACCTGGTATTTTGTTTTGCCAACCCCCTCCCCAAGCCAAAGAAAGTGGTTTTCTTTTTTTTTTTTTTTTAAAGATTTCATTTATTTATTTGACAGAGAGGAGAGAGATCACAAGTAGGCAGAGAGGCAGGCAGAGAGAGAGAGGGGGAAGCAGGCTCCCTGCTGAGCAGAGAGCCTGATGCAGGGCTCAATCCCAGGACCCTGAGATCATGACCTGAGCTGAAGGCAGAGGCCCCAACCCACTGAGCCACCCAGGTGCCCAGAAAATGGTTTTCTAAACCGATGGTTTTCCTTGTCAATAGATGGAAGGCTTGAAATTTGGTGCCCAAAACATTCAGCAATGAGTAGCTTCTCTTAGCCTAAAGATTCTGGCACAAAGTTCATTTTGATGAAGCTTTAGAGACTAGTGTAACTGATAGTTGACATGTATTTTGGCCACGTATCATCTCTGAACACCTTTCCTGACCAGCTCGCTCCCTAGCTTCCCTTGCAGCTCAGGAGCAGGCATCTCCACCAATGAGATGCACATGAGTGACACTTCGATTTAAAAGCAAACACCACTGGGGACGCCTGGGTGGCTCAGTCGTTAAGCGTCTGCCTTCGGCCCAGGTCAGATTCCCAGGGGCCTGGGATTGAGCCCCGCATCGGGCTCTCCACTCTGCGGGAAGCCTGCTTCTCCCGCTGCCATTCCCTCTGCTTGTGTTCCCTCTCTTGCTGTGTTTCTCTCTGTCAAATAAATAAAATCTTAAAAAAAAAAAAAAAAAGCAAACACCACTGTATTAGGCTGAATAATGGCTCCCGGAGATTTCAGGTCCAAATTCCTGGAACCTGTGAATATTATTGTACATGGTAAAGACCCAGCAGATGTAAATAAATTAAAGGTACTAAGATGGGGAAATTAACCTGCATTATCTGGAAGGGCCACACATTGAGCCATACGTATCCCTATAAGAGGATGACAGGAAATCTGACACACACAAAGAGGAGTAGATAATGTGATGACAGAGCAGAGAAGGATTTGAAGATGCTGGCCTTGAAGACTGAAATTTTGCAGCCATAAGCCAAGGAATGCCAGCAGTCATCACAACCTGCAAGAGACAAGGAGTAGATTCTCCCCTAGAGCCTGGGGCAGGAGCACCACCCTGCAAATACCCTTCCTGATTTCTGCCAGTGATACTAATTTCAGACTTCTGGCCTCCAGAATTGTGAGAGAATAGATTTGTTTCTGTTTTAAGCCCCTCCATTTGTGGTAATTTGTTACACATCAGAAACTAACACAGACATGAAGGAAGAGGCCCTGCATGGAACGCACTATGATGAGAAGGCCAAACACATACAACTTTCAGAAAGAGTAGTTTCTGAAGTTCCAGGACTACCTTCAAGAATGTGGCAAACTGCAGAATCTATGCCCAAAAGGTGTGGCTGAGGAATCCTTCAGTACAATTTATGCACTGCCTTGGCTATGTAGTCTCTGACCCTCTCGACAATTCTGTGAATTATTTATGCTTTCATAAATTACTTTTCTGCTAGAGACAGAGTAGATTCAGTTGTTGGCATTTAAGATGTGGATCTATAAAAACAATTAAATTAGCATAATCTTAAACATGCTGGATCATCCTTACCTATAGTAGGTCAAATATGGGGCCTTCTCTTCTTCCCACAGATCTATCCACGTTAAATCCAGTTACACTAGGAAGTGAGGGTAACCATGGAGTAGAAAAGAAAAGGAGATGATACAAGGAGCACATTTAATAGAATAAATTGATTGAGTTGCTGTATTCAACCAAAATATTGATGAGCCTCATAATGATGAGGAGGCAAAATGGGTACTTTAAAGATGATGAAATATTGTAAATGAATAATATACAGCTCTTGCCCTGTTATCTTGCTCTATGATTTAGTGAAAGAACATGCTTCTCTCTAAGGCCTTGTTACTTCAAGAGTGGCCCAGGAGCCTCCAATATCAAGGAGGAACTTGTTAGACATATCAAAGCCTAAACCTAAGCAGACTTAATGAATCAGAATCTGCATTCTAACAAGATGCCCAGTTGACTCATATGCATATTAAAGATTGAGAAGCACTTCATATAGGGACCAGGAGGAGGACTTCCTGGAGATGGCATCTGATTTGGTACTTAAGTTGGTGCTTTGGTTGAGCTATAGAGAAAGACACTTGATGGAAAGAAAACATAAGCCTTCAAGGTGGGAAAATATGGAACATGATGACAGGTCATTAAATGTTAAAAAAAAAAAATCCCACATTTAGCATAAATAAGGGGGAATTAGGTTAGGATCAGATTGTGGGTGGCTTGACAGTCAGGTTCTAGAATTTTCACTTTAATCTGGAAGCACCGAAGGTGCATGAAGAGGCAGGAGAAAGGGTGATATAACCAGAACTGTGTTTTAGAAAATGTAATCTGACCACATGTGTCAAGTTGATTCAGGAGAACAGGTAGAGGAGCTTAGTAGGGAGCATAGGTCAATTCTTCACGCAAAAGTTAAAGACAGTAGCAGGGAAAGGAAGACTATGAGGTACTGGTCCTGAAAAAATTAAAAGAACTTGGTATTATTTGTTTGGGGATGTGAGGGATGGCATAGAGAGAAAAATCCAGTTTGCACATCGAACAAGAAAGAAAAATTTGGAGGAGAAATGGATTTAGAAGCAACATAAAAGTTGGTGAGTCTGCTGTTCATTTTGATGCATCTTAAGGATATGCGAGGGTATGCATTGGGAAGCGTGCCCTTAGATCAATGCTGAAGAGAGAAGTGGAGTCTGGAAAAAGATTTAGGAGAAATGGGCATAAAGGTGTTAACTGACACCCAGACAATAGATGAGCTTGTTGCCTTGCTATAAAGAGACAGAGACAGGAGGAATACCTTCACTTAGGGGGTGGGAGGAAGAAAAGGAAATATACTAGCCAGGGATCTTGAGAGCAAACCACAGAAACCAACTAACTCTTACCCAAGCAGAAAAGGAGTTTACTGATGGCATATGGGCTTGCTCTCAGAAAGCAGGTAAGGGAGAAGCAGTCTCAGCAAACAGGAAGAGACCACCTGAGGCCAGCAGCTATTAGCCAGGACAAGCTCCAGCAGGCCATCGGAGTAACTGGTGAGAAAATCAACCGAGTGCTGCCTGCAGGGCATGTTCAACAATGCTGAGGCTGCACCACTGCTCTGAGTAGGAGACTTTTCATGCTACTTCCACCTGTAGAAATATAATTCCTGACTGTTCCGGGCAGGAGCTTCTGATTGGCAGGGCACAGGCCATGAGCCAGAATGCTAGCAGCTGGATCAGGGGAGGAAGGAAAGAAAGAGAGAGTTAGAGCCTCCAACGACCTGTGGGTTCCTGCCTCCACACCCCTGCCCCAGCGATTTCCCCAAACAGACAGGGCTCAGGATGCTAAGCAGCCCCAAACTGACAAATGTTCATGAGAGCAACCAGGAAGGAAAGGCAGCAGAGGAATCAGAAGTGCAGTCTTACAGGACAAGAGAGAGCAGTGGTCACATGGTCACCGGTGGCAAACAACCAGGGATGCCAAAGAGGATGCGGGCAAACAGTTCCCAGATCAGACACCTTTAAGAGGAAACAAGCCAGACTTTAAGAAAAACAAGAGAGAGAGAAGAGTGAAGTGACAACATGGAGGCTACATATAAACTATTCTTTTTTTTTTTTTTTTAAGTGTGGAGCTGGTAGGAAAGATAACCAAGAAAGGCTGTTGTAGAACAGGGAGTATTTGAGCATATTTCAGGCCACTGGGCAGAAATCTGAAAAGAGGGTGATGGAAAATTCTAGAGAAATGAAAGGAATGAAATAAGATCTTAGAGGATGTGGGAGGGGCTGGCATCAAAGAAAAACAGGTGGTGGCAGAGGGAGGTGGCTAGAAGAGAGAATGGAAATGGAGACAAGCAAATCTTGGTGTGGTTTCTTTAAGTTCACATTTATGATGTGTCTAGCATAAGTGAGTATTATGCTGGGAACTGTGGACACACAATATTGGCCTCATAATGATCATCAAGGCAAGCGATGATCTTCAAGGAGCTGAGGAGCTAGTTACATTAAATGACCTCTAATGTTCATTCAGTCTTAAATATGCTTTAACTTTAATATTTTCAACTGCAAATATCAATAAAAACAAGTTAGAATTTAAAAATGTCAAATGAGATAGAAATTGCTATAGGAAGTCAGGGCAGGAAGCAGACACCTCCTGCTGGAGGGTTTCAAGGAGGAAGCTGGTCCTTAAAGGATAATTACACATTGGAGGGTCTGCCAGACAAAACAAAAGGGTCTAAACTATAGCAAACACAAACGATTGGATGTTACAGTAGATATTTATCAATTATGAGGCTTCCCAGCTTCTGAATCTCTTATTTGAAGTTCCTCCATCTTATGAGACAGAGCTGTCACTCTATTAGCTGGAAGTCCAGATTCTCATTTTCCCTGCCACCTTTGTATCCAGGACAGAGGGGCATGGATTCATTAGGTAGGCAAACCTGCCTCTGAGTTCTGCAGCGGCCATCACTGCACTGGACTCTGTAGCATAATTTTGAGTTTCCTCTACACTGTCTAGATTCATTCCTAGAACCTGGTTCTCCGGTCCTCTTAGAAATTCCACAAGCTCTTTGAAATCTTTTCAATATATGTCTTCTCTTTTTAATTTAGTTATATAGTCTTTATGTTACTTGCATCTAAGAATCCCAATAAACAGATAATCATAGTCCTGACCAATACTGATACGATCATGGAAAAGTTCATAATCCAGCCTACATGATTAATTGGTGGGGGGAGGAGAGGATGGGGTGCATACTAGCTGAGATTATGTCAGGAAAACAGAAAACTCTCTAAGCACAAGTAAAAGGGGATTTTATTTTTTTTTTAAATAGAGGATTATATAATCTCTGAAGGTCCAGGGGAACAAAAGAGAGAGAGGACACTGCTAGAATTCATGAAATTTAGAAATGCATACATCTTATTGAAATGTGTACTGAGGACCTCAGCCCTCCGCAGCACCCAAGTAGGTGGTTCTAAGAAGGATGCTTGGAAATCCCGGCACAGCTGCCGAGATGTCTGCCATCTGCAGATGCTCATGTACTTATCTGGAGCTACAGCTGAAGAAAAATGGCTTCTCCTCTTCTACTTTGCAACCCAGTGCCTCTCATAGGAGGGTTCTGAACTGAAACTCTCCAAGGAGTCTGAGAAATGTAATTTTCAAATTTCTAGTCCTGCCATAAAAGGAGAGAATTTAGGATGGTCATTGGAAGGATGGGAGATAAATGTCCCTCTGTGGAGGCTCAAATGCTAGGGTCCAACTCTCTTCTCTTTTTGAGCTTCAGCACTCTGCTACACCCCTACATCTGCAAAGCCAGTAATCTCACTGAGACTTCCAGGACTCTGATACCTCAATTCTCTCCAGTCTATCAGCTCCCTCTTCTTTCTTGGAATCTTTGACTCCTTTGCCTCCTTGTCTTCCAACCCCTGTCTCTCTATACAGTGTAAAACTCCAAAATTGTACCAGCTCCGCACAGCTACTGCTTAAAGCTTTATAATAGTCCTATCAGGTCTGACCACTACCTGCTCTCTCCCCACCCTCCACACACCCTAAGCAACGGACTTGTCTATTCCACAGAGAAAATAATGTGAACTTGGAATCTCCCATGCCTCTTCTTCCTCTTCCCCACACAAAACGTGCATACTTCATTGTACCTGACTCCAGTTCTTACCACTTTCCTCCCCTCAGTAGGAGGAGGCAACCTCCTGCTGCTCAAGGCTGAACTTTCCTCCTGTGCTCTAGATCCATAGAGATTTTGTTATCCTTATTACCTCTCTTGCCTAATTGCCTCAAATTCTCTTTCCTGCCTCATTCCCTGCACCTTATAAAAATGCTCAATTCTTGCCCTATACTTGATCATTTATTTCCCTTTCTTTCTGATCTTATCCATAGGCAAGATACCTCGCTACCCGGAAGAGTAGCTGTCTACAGTCAGTCTCTATCTCCACTAACTAACCTCATGCCAGAAGACATTATCACATATTATTTAAGAGCTTAGCTTTTAAAATGCTCAACATGGGTTCATATTTTGCTAGGACCACTTACTTAACTGTGTGACCTACTACATGTCACTTAGATTCTACAAGTCCCTGATTATTTTCTTAAATTAGAAATAATCATAGCTTCTTCTCAGGGTTGTATGAGAAGTGCTTAATTAGCACAGTGTCTGACATACAGTGAGTGTGCATTAAATGCTCCTTGAACCTCTGTGATCTGGCTGTCCCTCTTCTACTGTTGATACTGACCCACCAAAGCCTCCAGTGACTTGGTTGTTAAAAGTGATGAACATATTTCCATTTTTTAAAATATTTTATTTGATCTGTTTAAGATGTTCCATACAATTGACTGCTACCTCTTAATTTAAACCCAATCTCCAAACTAGGGTACACAGGATGATTTGCTTAGGTGATATGATAGAAGAAAACATTACAACTTCTATTGTTTATAAAATACATCATATTTCCCTCTATGCGCCATAGGCATAAAAAGAAACACTTCCAGTTAAAGAAAAAAAAAAAAAAACACTGACAGGTCCCTTGTCATTTAAAATTTCAGTTAATATGTATTACAAGAGCACTTTTAGATTTACTTAAACATTTATTTAAATTTACAATAATGGCAGTATAATTGATTGAGACTAAGTTCATGTATGTGTGGACAGTGATTTCAGCTCTCTGATGGACAGATATTAAAATGGTGAAAATATGCATTTTATGTGATATCTATCTATAAATATATAGATACACACACACACACAAACACACACACTGGAACATTATTCAGCCATTAAAGAATGAAATCTTGCCATTTGTAACAACATGGATGAAGCTGGATAATATATTGCTAAGTGAAATAAGTCAGTCAGAGAAAGACAAATACCCTATGATTTCAGTCATGTGAAATATAAGAAACAAAACAAATGAGCAAAGGGAAAAGAGAGAGAGAGAGAGAAATCATGAAACAGACTCTTAATTATCAAGAACAAACCGCAGGTTACCAGAAGGGAGATCGGTGGGGGTAGGGAATGAATTAAATAGGTGATGGGGATTAAGGAGTGCACTTGTCATTGATGAGTATTGGATAATGTATGGAATTGTTGAATCACTATACAGTACACAGAAAATAATACAATACTGTACGTTAACTAATTAGAATTAAAATAAAACCTTAAAAAGCCAAAAAATAAAATAAAATGTCAATATTATGCTAATAACTGTGGAAACTAGGTGATGGATATGTGAAGGTTCATTACCCTATTCTCCCTACTTTTGAATATGTTCAAAATTTTCCATAATAAAAAGATTTTTACATCATGTAACTCTTGATCTCAGAGTTGTGAGTTCGAGCCCCACATTGGGTATAGAAATTACTCAAGAAATAATAATAATGTTTTGCTCAGGCTGGTGGCACTGGCAGGATGAACAAATGTTATAGTCTTTGTACTGCCAGGAAGCTTCATAGCCGTGCACAAGATCAGAAGTGGCATGATTAACAGTACAAGAAAGCCCATTTGGGCAGAGCTGTGAAGGTCAACCCTTTTGGAGGTGCTTCCCACACAAAGGGAACTGTGCTGGAAAAAGTAAGGGTTGAAGCCAAACAGCCAAATTCTGCCATTAGGAAGTGTGTTGGGTTCCAGCTGATCAGGAACGGCAAAAATATCACAGGCCTTGTACCCAGTGATGGTGGTTTGAATTCTGTTGAGGAAAATGATGAGATTCTGGTTGCTGGATTTGGTTACAATGGTCATGCTGTCAGTGACATTCCTGTAGTTCACTTTAAGGTTGTCAAAGTAGCCAGTGTCTCTCCTTTGGTCTTATGCAAAAGCAAGAAGGAAAGACCAACATCATAAGTTTTGATGGTCAAAACATAACAATAGTAAATTTTCGTATGCCCAAAACAATAATAAATAATAATAATAATACAAAATGCATTTTTTAAAAGTCCAAAAAAATATATATACATCTCTGGGATGCCTGGGCGATCCAGTCTGTTAAGGGTCCAACTCTTTGTTTCAACTCAGGTCATGATCTCAGGGTCTACTAATAGATATTATATAGATTAAAATATTATATGTATATAATCCATAAGTAAATACACATGGGGATTGTTCAAAAAATTACTGATTGAATACATACTTTAAAAAGTTTGGAAACCACTGATTTAAACCATCTCTCTATAAGTAATATTCTTTCATTGTGCCCCTTCTCCACCTTTTCTTCTCGACTGTCTTCATGCCTCTTTTCTCTCCTCTCCTCCTGTTCTCCTCCTTCCATGTTAGTATTCCCTAGAATTCTTCATTGTTCAGTCATTCATATAATTTTATCTACTCCCTGTACACTGATGACCTTCAAACCTCTGTCACCAACATAAATCCCTCCTGAGTTATAGATTTAAGGGATTAGTAAATTTTTCCACATCCATACCATGGATATCTCAAATCCATCAAATATAAAACAGAATTTGTCTTCTCCTTAAATCATCCCCCTCCTCCTGTCTTCCTTATCACAGCAAATGGCCCCATCATTTGCTAGTCACCCACTTCAGAAGCCTGGAATTTATTCTTTGAACTCCTGCTTTCCACTTCCAAATAGCTCTAAAATATGTCACCTGCTCTCCTTCACTATTGTTATTACTCTAATTTAGGCCTTGGCTGCAACAGAAAATATATTACATTAAAAGCCAATGGTTCCATCTACAATGTAAAATTAAAATGAAAAAATAATTTGCATCATTAGTTTATCATGCTAGAGTTACTAAGATCATCAAAATGGTCCAAAACAAAGACATCTGCTGTTAGAGGGTATGCGCCAGGACTCAACACAATATTGTTTTAAGCCAATAATTATCTGGGATGTGGAACTGATTTTTTTATCTCATAATTTGGTGTCTAGTGACTTAAGTATCTGGCTGTTAGAGAAAATCCCATTACCATTTGGCAAACAATTTCCAACTGGATTGATTAGCCATGAAATGAATGCAAGTGATTTGCACAGCTTAAATATGCACTTAATAGTTTAAATATGAGATGACATTGACAGCTTTCCAAATAATACTGATATTCTATTAGAGTAATTCATATATCAACATAATCCTTACATATTACCATTACTATCCCATTTTTTTTCTTTATACCTCCAGAATTCCATATTTTTACCTTGACTATATCCCTAAATTACTCATTTTGAGACTTTTCTGGGTTGAGGAGCTGCAGCGAACACAGGTTAAGCCATAATGACCATTGCTGCTTTATCACGGACTTTATTCTTCTCCAATATTTACAATTTAAATGGAGATGAGTTTGGATGGAAACTACAAAACTCTACACTACAATATACAATTTGAAGAGAAATGCAAAGAATCTCAATACATGAACTGACAGGCATTAAAATGGGAAGTTTCTTCAGAATAATTGGGAGGGCCTAACTGTACCATAAATAACAATGATATCTCTAACCCTTTCAACAGCAGCTTATTATATTCTGTCTCCCTGTATGAGGTGCCTTATCTCTTATCTTCTCTCTGTTCCCATTATTACTGTCCTCGTTAACACTCTCCTGTTTCTTGCCTGGACCTTCCTAACAGCTCGTTCAGTCTTACCAACTTGGCATTTGTCCACAGCTGCTAGAGTCATCTTGTCATCTCTTCAAAATGTAAATCTGATTATATCTTTTTTGATGTTGTTTTTGGTCAAATGCTTTCAGTGGGCTGAATTATGCAGAGGAAAACGTCTGAGCTCCTGAATGTTACACAGGGAAACTTTTTCTGACATAGCTCTACCTTACCAAACAGTATCACCTTCTGCTGACAGACTTTGCTCCACTCCTGGGTATCCACTCCAGTTCCCAAATGTACTGTACTGTGTCTCATTACTAGAAGGCCCACCACCCACTCTCACTTGACAGCCTCTATCAGTGCCCAGTATCAAATGTTACCCCATGGCCTCCTAACTCTGGAAAATCTTCATTATCTACTCATGCAAAATTAACTGTTCACTCTTTTAAGCTAGTACCCCGGCATTAATATGTCTCTATTTTGCACTAAATCCTACCAAATTATAAATGCTTCTTTACATGTCTCATTTTCCATTAGGCTCAGAGCTCCTTGAAGAGAAGGACCATATCTTGTCCATTTTTTATATCGCCAGTAGTGTCTTTAGTACCTAACAATTTTAATAATAAATAAATAAATAAATAAATAAATAAATAAATAAATAAAGCTATTGCACACTAGAATATTCCAGGTGCGAATCTAAATGCCTCCCTCATTTAATTCTCACTATACTTTAATGTAGTAGGTACTATTACTAGCCCCATAAGAAAAGTAAGGCACAAAGTAGGTGCTTAATAAATGTTATTTAATGACTATTATTGCCTTTTAAAAAAATCAATGTAGTCATGTCATCCTCACTCCTAAGAGTTCCCAGATATTATTACAACTGGAAGTTGATGCCTTGGAGCAGGTAAAGTATATGCAATAGCAGAGTACAGCTATTTGGTTTGGGAAGACATGTTTACCTGCCATTCTGAATTCCACTCCACATATACAGACCTTCAAGATGAACTGCTTTGATTTAGTTTTTATTTTTGTTTTCACACATTACATTGGCTCTGTAAATCATTTTCCCCTTCCCTGATCTCATTTATACCTAACCATTATCTACAGAAATAGTACTAGTATTACTTATATGTTACCTTAAAATGTCAGATACAGAACTAAAGTCGCCAAGCCTGGGGGAAAAATGTCCACCTCAGTATTAGTAAGTGGCCAGTTCTTGTGCTAATTTAATATTTATCTGGTTCAAGTTCTCTCTCCAGCAAGTCACACTACTTAGACAGATTTGAGAGTTATCCCAGATTGTACGAAATAGTTGTTCTGTGGAACTACAGTTTTGCAGTTCTTTAACTATATCACTGCCCGTGAGCATATGAATGTAGATAGACTATTAACTGATATAGGCTATTTCCAGAAAACATTTTCATTTTAACGACTCTAATGTGCTGACCTCAAATGCATAAGAAATGGGGGAATTTGGGACTGGGTATAAGGTGAGAGACAGGTATTTATAGTCCAAGGATTGATGCCAAATCACAGTTTATAACAACTACCTGCTGCCCACCATAAAGCCAGTGAGGCAGAGAAATGTTACAAACACATCTTTAATTTCTAGACTACTTCATAAGATATACCCATAACTCATATTGAAAATCACAGAAGAATGAGTTCAGTAATAATCTAATTAGTCATCCCAAATGAAATCTACACCTCACCCAACATGGACAAGTGAGGAAAAGAGAAAAAAGAGGAAGCAAAATTGTAAGGTAGCTAAACCCAAGAGTCTGGCCACCTGCTTCTTCAGAGGGAGTCACGTATGTTATCCTTATTTTATATTTAAGGTCTTCTACAATTACAAAGAGCAATGATAGAATAAGGAAATACTTACTTCCTGAGGTGAATGAGAGTTAAGCTGAGTGAAACCAGAACACATGCCCACCCACAAAGAGTGTGAATTCTATAAACTTTTGTTTCTATTCTTTTCCATTCTCCTGCTTCTTGCTCCTGGATCCTGTTGCCTGTTCAACTGTTACTCACTCCATATATGTTATAACCAGATCCCTAAGACAGAGGATCCAATTAGCTCCATGAATCACAAAAATCCCTGTTGAGCAACCTCTCACACCAGGCCTGTAAGGCCCATCGATAGTGCTCTCTGTAGATCCCCTCTGATGGCTGTGCTGTGTTGGTACACTTCAGGCCTAGAGTGCTCTCACTCTCAACAACCAACATCCGTATCTCATTGTCAAAGAGCTGTCCTCAGGCTGCATGAGGACAGTTTTTTCTGCATGCATAGAGAATAGACAGTGCCTGGAAATTTATATACCTAAGCCCAGCCCTTAACCAATGATTGATGAGTATGGGAGTATAAATAACCCGGCTCCTTCACCCCTGATGGGTTTGTCTGTGCTGTGATCACTTCTCTCCAATCCTCTCTACAGAATTTCAACAGTTACCTTCTGTGGAGTTTTGCTTGACATCCATCTTCTCTGTCTTACTTTCCTTCCCTGTCCCATGTCCCCACTACTCTACTTTTTCCTGAGAACACTTCATATCTCAAGAGTCCTATGACAGTAAGACAAATTCTAGATTTATTTGCAGATTTTCACCAGGGCACATTCATACAAATTATCCCAGGACCTGTTTCTGAGGAACCCAACCCAGAAAAGGCTATTTCATACTCTGCCAGGCCACCTAAAGATTGGCTGTCTTTGAGGAAGGAGTTCATCTTTGATCTAATCAGCTATGATCAGAGTTACAGGGTCATGTGGAACAGAGGATCATAACCTATACATGCTCTTTAACAGGAGCCTTGGCCATGGCCACAGCAACCTCTCTGAGGGTTAGAAGTAGAAGCTCAGGCCAGAGTACACTCATATTCATCTGGGTAATGCCTATTAGGCATAAATATAGCAAGGGGATAACAAGTGAAGGCAAAAATTGCAAACTCTATGTCAAATCGAAGAACTTAAAGTGCTCTATATACCTAGTGTGGAAATGATGATGTGTCATTTGCAATCATAAAGCAGTATTTAAAATATGAAAAGCAAAGATATAAGAAACAAACCTAGGAGGACCGTATCAATAGGGAAAAGACACAGATATTCATGTATATCGCTCACGCACAAACGCACACACAAAGGCTCCAGAAATCAATCCTTTCCACTAAGAGCAATGTGAAGTTGAACTACATTTAAGAACCTTAACAGTGTTTCCTTGGTTTTCTATTAACTCACAGGGGAAGTCTGACCACCCATGGGGCAGAGACCAATTACAGCTATTTACAAGGTAGAAAGTACACATCTTTATTTATGGTTGTATTCTGTTTTTTAAATTTTTAACTTGCTAGGTGCCTATCTTTCAACCTGTAAATTGCATACCGCAACCTGGTATGTGATTTACAGACTAAATTATTTTATTGTAAGAATAATAAAATACTTAAAAATCCCTTTGACTCAATAACTACTTAACTTCCACATAGACATCACAATAAAATGGTAATACCATAAAACAGATATACAATGAATGAAATCACAAAACATACAAGGCACCTTTGAAGGAACTGGAAATAGAAGTAGCCATAAATATTACACCCAAACTTTTTGGTAGTGACCTCACAAAACATAGTGGTCCACACTCTACCCACAAAAAGGAAGGGAAAAAACCCAGTGTCCTTTACTAAACAAATGAAGGTTTTAGTTTTTATTCTTGAATTATCATCCATTGCTGCCTGACAGGCTTCTTTTCTTTGCATTGAAAGGAACTGTACCAGAGAGTAAGGAATAAAAACCATTTAAGACTTGGTGCCTGCTTCAGTGGGGATGATGATCCTGAACATAATTATAATACAAAGGAAAACCTATCAAGCATTCTCATTCTAGCTAATGGAATCAGGGTTGGCTTCAAGGAAGAGGCCTATTTGAACTATATTTCAGACAACAATACGATTTCCAAAAGAACAGGTAGGGAATAGGAAGCTACAAGGACTTATTCCTGTGATTGTGGTTTTTCACTAACCACAGGTTAAAGTAAACCCTGCAAGTCTTACCTCTTTCTCTTTCAGAGATTCCCATTGAATTGTCTGTAAGAATAGAAGCAGAAAGCCCAATTGGGTGTTTTTCTTACACAGTAAATTGGCAAAACAACTTCGGAAAATAGTACAGCATTATCTGTTAAAGTCCAATATATGCATACCCTGTGACCAAGCGACCAAATAATTCTACTCATTGGAATATACTCAAAACAAACACATGCATTTGTACATCAAAATATTTGCACAATGATCAAAATGCCTTATTTGTATTTGTCAAGAACTGGAATCATCAGTTGGATAAACAAATTGCAGTGGGTTCATACAATGAGATATATATAGGAACAAAAATGAAAAAAACACAACTACATACAATAATGTGAATAAATCTTACAGGTACAGTGTTGAGCAAAAGAAATCAGATACAAAAAAATACACAGATCCTGAATCCACCTATATGTAGTTCAAAAACAGGCAACCCTAAGGGATCTATTTGCAAGAGATCCAACTCTAAAACAAAGTAAGAACATTATAATCCTAAAAGTACGAATAGTGACTGCCTTTAGAGAGGATGAAGGGATATGTGATAGAAAAGAGACACAGACAGAGTCTGTGGAAATGTTACATATTTTTTGCTGAGGTGGTGGTTACATAGATATTCACTTTGTAATTTATTATACTACACCTTTATGCTTTACATATTTTTTCATATATGTTATATTTCAAAATAAAAAAATAAAAGGGCATTTCTACCATCTTGCCTAAGAACCCAGCTGGCAAGTGGTGGGGTGAGGACTCAAATCCACATGTCTGGTTTCAAAACCCATGATGGAAATGAGGACCAACCTATCAAGAAAGAGCAGTCCTAGCACCCAGTTGTGGTCTCTACCATTTCCTACTAAAAGGAAGCAAACATCTTTAGAGAAGTGGCTGATTCTAGGTCTGGGACAAGAAATGTACAGGGTGAGACTGAGACATCATGTCATTCTAGATCATGAGGAAACCCATGAAAGATTCCTATGGATGTCTCCCCTGGCCAAAGTGGAGCATCAATAAATATAATAAATGAAAGGGATTGAAAAAATATAAAATACAAATAAATGATAATTAAAAATTAAAATCTCATTGGTCGCCTTTAGAGGATGCTACGAATGAACCACTTCCTTATACTTTCGTAACTGATCAATAAAGGGAAAAATCAAGTTTCCTATATGATCTGTACCTTTGGGTAAACAATTAGTTTTTAAGGGAAAGTTTCTCTTTAAAGAAGCATCCCCCTAATAAATGAAGAAAAAAATGATAGAATATCTTTATTTTCTAATACTTAATGATCCCAGTAACAATCAATGGCTGATAACACCACCAAACAATGAAAAAAATATCACATTATGGATCTCCTGACAGGAAAGCACAGTACATATGAAATACAAATGAAACTGTCAAGAATAAATTGAATCTGAGTCTCATAAAGCCTACTACTAATGTATAAGAGTTATAAGGGATAATGAAACATGTTAACACAACAGTCATGCAATAATCAAAATCCAGACTCAGAAATTCTACAAACAAGTCAGCTTTTTCTCACACAATTACAAGGGGAAAAGAATGGAAAGACAGGATGCTTAGTGATTTAAAGATACTTAAGAAAAATCTCCACCAGTGTCAATGTAAAAACCTTATTTAGGTTCTGATTCAAACATATTGTAAAAACAAAACAGTAACATTTATAAGATAATTGGGGAAACGTGAACACCAATTAGATATTTAACAGTATTAAGGAATTCTTGTCGCTGTTTTTAGGTGAGATAAGGTACAGTGCTTTTGTTTTTACAAGATCTTATCTTTTAGAGATGCATACTGACATACTTACAGATGAAATACTTGATGTCTAAGATTTGCTTCAAAATAATCTGAAAGGAGTAGAGAGTGGATCAGAGTAGAGATGAAAGAGGACTGATCAAGTATTGATAACTGTTGAAGAAGGTGATGGGAACAGTAAAGTCATTATACTATGTTCTCTACTCTCGGTATAGTTTTTATATTCTATAGTAGAAAAAAATAAAAATAGGGGGCGCATGGGTGGCTCAGTTGGTTAAGCTTCTGCTTTCAGCTCAGGTCATGATCCCAGGGTCCTGGGATTGAGCCCTGCATTTGGGCTCCCTGCTCAGTGGAGAGTCTGTTTCTTTCTCCCTCTCCCTCTCCCCCTGCTCATGCTATATCTCTCTCTCTCTCTCTCAAATAAATAAATAAAATCTTTTTTTAAAAAAATTTTTAAAATAAAAATAAAAGTTTGAAACACGCTTAGAGTCTCTCTTCCTGTGATTCACAGAGAAGGGGAAACTAAAAATACTAGACCTGGGAAGAATGTGTTTGGGAACACAAAAGAAGTTATATTAAGAAAAAGAGGTCTGACTTTTTCTCCAAGTCTGAGATAAAGATGAGTTAGAGGGAGGAAAAATAGAGACCTGATGAACTCTCATTAGATGACCTCTAGCCTATCAGTAAAGTAAGAGGCACATTTTGCTTCCTGGAGGAAGCCTCCAAGGAGATGGAACTGGGTCCTAGAAAGGAAAAGTTTGGACCATCTGCTTCATGGAGATAGTGAGCTGACAAAAGGTGAATAATGGTAAAACTGGTAAATACAGTAATACCTCTCAGTACTAAATAGTGTCATAGCTCTCAGAACTAAAATTTCTTAGGATTCTATTATACTTCGTAAGTGTTTCTAAAGGTCAGTCAGCTGGCATTCTTACCTAAACTAAGGTAACCTTAACTAAGGTAAAGTATCTTAACCTTACCCTTAACTAACAAGTTAGGTGGTCCTGAGTTCCAAGTCAGCTTTGAAGGAGAGTCACATCACACTCTGATTTCTTCACTATCTTTTGCTAAAGTCAGGAAAATAATTGTTTTAAAGTATAAACCTGACCAGTTTCCCTGAGGAGCAAGGACTTGTAGGCTTTGGTTATTTGTCATTTGAACTGCTGTTTTCTTAGAACAGATTTTAGCAATGGATTTGGTTATTCTGAGGAAACAATTCCCAATTACATAAGTAAAAAGCAAACATAATACTCTAATTCTTGCCTCCTTGCCAAAACATAGTGAATGCACACCAATATCAAAACTCAATCCTTCATCATATTTCCCACATATAGAAAATCATCTGTACCATTAAAATTATTTTCTTATTTTCCAAAGAATGCACCTTTGACAAAAATGTTTCCTAGGGAATTTCCACCATGCTTGAGGTGTTGCACTCTTACCCAAAACACATTACTGATCTTTGCAACACTCTCCTAAACTATACAAGTCTTAACAACACCAGCATCCTCTTAACCTATGACCCACCCTGGCATCATCACCTCACACAGAAATTTCACCCCCACCTCCTACCAGAGGCAGGTAACCAGCCCTAAGGTGCTCTCATCGGTGTTTTGGGAGACTTCAGGAATCTCAGTGGTCCGCATCTAACCTCTCTTGTGCTTCTTATATCAACAAAGGTCACTGAACCCTTTGAACTTCAGTTTCCTTGTCCATAAAATGGGAGGGCAGGTGATGGACTCCAAAATTCTCTGTGAACTCTGCAATTCCATAGTTCCTTGGTGTCTGTGCTTAAGGTTAAGCTGAGCAAGTGAATGAGTCAGACACATTGGCTCCTTTCCAGTCCCTTCTGTCAATGTTCTATAGACATACTGATAGAACATTTCCTCATCTGAGAATTCTACAATTTAAAGTCTGCAGAGTAAGTTGTTTATTTTAATAAGAGGAGTTGTTTAATTTTCTCTTTTGTTTTTTAAGTGGGTGAATTACAACCTTATATTTGCCCTTTGGGGTCTGTATCCATGATTATAGTCCTCATGAGTTTAGTTATAACTAGGAATAAATACAAATCTTTATTATCATGGTGCTATGGGAATTATTTAAAATGTATTCTTAGACCAAGCCCTTGCTTGGGCCCCCTGGGACCTCCTTACTACACCCGGGACCATCTGTGGGCATCATCAAAATTGCAGTTAAAATGCATCCCACACTGGTTTTCTTTCTTTCTTTCTTTCTTTCTTTCTTTCTTTCTTTCTTTCTTTCTTTCTTTCTTTCTTTCTTTCTTTCTTTCTTTCTTTCTTTTTCTTTCTTTCTTTTTCTTTCTTAGTTTCTTTCTTTCTTTTTCTTTCTTTCTTTCTTTCTTTCTTTCTTTCTTTCTTTCTTTCTTTCTTTCTTAGTTCCTTCCTTCCTTCCTTCCTTCCTTCCTTCCTTCCTTCCTTCCTTTCTTTCTTTCTTTCTTTTTCTTTCTTTCTTTCTAAGATTTTATTTATTTGTTGGAGAGAGAGACCATAAGCAGGGATAGCAGCAGGCAGAGGGAGAAGCAGGCTCTCTGCTGAGCAAGGAAGCCCAATGTGGGACTTGATACCAGGACCCTGGGATCACGACCTGAGCCAAAGGTAGATGCTTAACAGTCTGAGCCACCCAGGCGTCCCCATACTGGCTTTCTTTATGCCACAACTCCTCATGCAGTTGAATATGCTCCATTTGTACTTTCTCTTGTTCACATCTTACTCAGTTTTGGATGCTGTCTCAGATACAGTTCTTTCATATGTTAAATCAGTATCATCAAGGTCCAGTAAGGAGAACAAAACCCATGCAAGGTAGTTCAATAGAAGGCACTTAACATAGGGAAATAACCTCTTAGAGAGATGTTGAACAACCTAAAAATAAGAGCCAGTGAGGTTATCTAGAAAATACCAATTACACGAAGCTACTACTACCCCTGGGACCTGAGGAACAAAGAAGGACTAGTGTTTTCCAAATAGGAGCCTGGGCTACCCTGTGGGAGCTAGAACTTGGAGAAGGAACCATCCAAACATGCTGGAAGCACAGCATGGTTGCCTGGTAGGAATTGGACCATAAAGGATGGGCTTCCGGGTAGGAGCTAGAACCACAGATGAGACACAGCCACTGCTTGACATGCTCTCAAAGCACAGAGGAGAGAAACACTTTGGATTCTCCCCCTCTCAAACTTCCATTTCCTAGGGTGCCTGGGTGGCTCAGTTGGTTAAGCGACCACCCTCAGCTCAGATAATGATCCTGGAATCTCAGGTTCGAGTCCCACATTGGGCTCCCAGCTCCACGGGGAGTCCACTTCTTCCTCTGACCTTCTCCCCTCTCATGCTCTCTCTTATTCTCTCTCTCTCTCTCTCTCAAATAAATAAAATCTTAAAAAAAAAACCTTTCCTTTCCTGCCAGTAACTCTCATTGGCTGAACCTAATCAGAAGGCAGTGAGAAAGGGAGCCTGAGACTGCAGAGTAGGCCCTTGAGATTCAAAGCAGGGGAGGGCAGAAAGTGGATCTAAGAGAAAACAGGCAGATAACCCGAATACAAATTGGAAAAGGAAATACAAATAACCAATAAACATAGGAAAATACGTTAAATGGCATTAGTAATCAGAAAAATGCAACCTTAAACTACAATGAGATACCATTTTGCTCCCCACCAAAAATGTTAAGATGCCAAATATTGAGGATGTTCAGCAGCAGGAATGTTTGAATATACTGCTGGGGATGCAAACTAGAAAGCACATTGGCATTGTCTAATAATGTTGGTGCTGAACATACCTTGTGCTCTAGGAATTCCACTTCTAAGAACACACACTCAGGAAAATCTAGCCATGTGCACCAGGAGACATATACCACAATGTTCATGAAGCATTGCTAACTATAGCCAATTACCCAGCTGGAACCTACTCAAATGTCCACCAGCAAGAGAATGGATAAAATGTGCTTTATTCTTATAAAGGAACATTGCATAAAAAGGAACCAACTATAGCTATACACACCAACAAAGATGAAATGTCACAGGCATGATTTTCAGCAAAAAAGATAAGTGCCCCCCAAAACTTGAAATGATTCTACTTATATAAAATTCAAAGACTTGCAAAGTTATATAGACTATTTAAGCAATGAATCATATATGGGGAAACTATAAAGAAAGGAATGGTAACTCTAAGGAAGGGTTACCTCTGTGTGCGAGTAAGGTGGACGTGAGCAGGAGGAGGCCCACAGTCTAGCTTCTCTTTTTTAAGTATGATATATTTTATAATTAAAAACTTCATCTTAGGGGCCCCTGGGTGGCTCAGTTGGTTGAGTGACTGCCTTCGGCTCAGGTCATGATCTTGGGACGTCCTGGGATCGAGTCCCACATTGGGCTCCCAGCTCCACAGGGAGTCTACTTCTCCCTCTGACCTTCTCCCCTCTCATGCTGTCTCTCGTGCACTCTTTCTTCCTCTCAAATAAAAAAAATCTTTAAAAAAAAACCCAAACTTCATTTTAGAGATCTAAAAGTTCATGTTCCCTCTTCCTAAGTGTGACTGGGAATAAAATAATACTAACACTCTCACACATTCATGGAAGTTCTATAGTTAGATTCCTGTTTTGGTTTCCTCACTTATTTATTGACCTTGACCTAGTTATATCAATCTTGTCTACGTTGTCTCAGTTTCCATATCTATAAAATAAAGATAATAATATTTCATTCATAGGCTGATTATCAGATACAAGAGCACATAGGAAATGCTCAGCACAACGGTCTGGCACCTGGTGGGTGGCAGATGTCTGTTATTTTGCTTGCATCATTGCCTCAGCCATGTGGTGTCCTCCCCACCACCTCTACCTACTGACTGTTAGGTCAGTAACAGTTACTGTTACTCATCCAAGGACATTCAACCTAGTGCTTGAAGACCCTCCCACCCATCCACCCCAGTTGATTTCTCCCTTTTCAAAATGCCTTGAACTCCCGTTGCCTGCACCAGGCATTTACCAGGTGTTTATTTATTCATTTATCCTTTATGAGGCACTTACTATGTATTATTCACTCATTCATCCAGCAAATCATGGTCCAGGTACTAGAAACATAGAAGTGCCCAAACAGACACCGCCTTCATGGGTCCTGCAGCCTGGAAAGGGAGATAGACATTCCACAAGTGAGCAAGTACATAATTGTTTAATCCAGCTATGCTAAGTACTATCAAGGCAAACTGTGGGATGCATTGAGACCCTATCACAGAGTTGACTTAAACTGCAGAGTCAAGAAATATTTCCTTGAGGAAGTGACATTCAAGGTGAGACTTGAAGGATACACAGTTGTCTATTGTCACCATAGGCAAGAAATACTTATTTAAGACATATAACCTAGGTGGAGTGTCAGTGCACATGTAATTACAGAAAAAGTACAGTAGTCCCCCTTTATCCATGGGAAATAAGTTCTAAGACCCCCAACAGATGCCTGAAACCAAGAATGGGACCAACCCCTATATATACTATGTTTTTCCTATACATAACCATGATAAAGCTTAATTTATAGATTAGGTATAATTAAGAGATTAACAACAGTAACTAGAATAAAAAATGAACACTTATAACAACATACTGCAATAAAAGTTAGGTGAATGTGATCTCTCTTCTTCCTCTTTCTTTCAAAATATTGTACTATACTCATCTTCCTGGTGATGATGGGAGATTATGACTACATGATAAGATGAAATGAGCTGAATGATGTAGTGGACATAGTTTTAGGCTATTATTGACCTTCTGACCATACGTGAGAAAAAGGAACACCTGCACTGTGGTTGACTGAGGGTAACTGAAACCACGGAAAGCAAAACCGCAGGTTAAGGGGCAACTACTCAAACAGCAGGAGGCATACATGTTAAATGGCAAGAGAACACAATGTACAACATTATCCAGATGTTTGGAATCCCCAAGTGTTAGGGATCTTCTTAGAGACATTTTACGTAAAATATGAGATTGGAGCAAAGCCTTAACTGGAAGGGCAGAACTAAGACAAGAGAGAGGGAAAAGAAGCATTCTAGATTGGAGAAAATACGGATATATGGGCAGAGATAGGAAAAGGCAAGACAGATCAGACAGGTTGCTTGAACCAAGGCGTGACATAGGAAGGTAATTAAAAGTTCAAATCGTAGAAGGGCTTGCTTTATCCTACATAGTTTTCTTTTTGTATTATGGGCGTCTTTGAGACTCTCATCAAAGCCCTGGACCTCTTCTCTTTCTCAAAAAAAATTTTTTAAGTGTATTCATAAAGCAGTATGTAATTTCAGGGGTTCACAATCCCCCCTGAACTCCCAGTTAGCACTGAAAGGATATGAGTAGAGGAAAGGTGACATGTTCCAAACAGTGTTTAAGATTCCTTTGCCTGAGAGGGAAATTGCTGGCAGGAAGGTCAGTTGAGCAATTACTGCAACATAATGCAAGCAAGAGCTCTTGCAGCCCTACCCTAAGGTGGTGGCTATAGGAATTTATTAATTAAGTAAATTCATATTTATTGCGAGCTTACTCTGGGTCAGGCCTGGTGCTCAGTGTAGGAAGGTAATAATGAGAAGGTAAGACTCCTGCCCTCAACTAGCTCCAAGTCGGGCAGGATCAGAAAGGCAAGCATCCATAAGTGGAAAGGGAATCAGAGCAATAGCAGATTGTCTTACTTAGAACTTTCCATGGGCCAGTTCTAGAGAACCAAATCGATAGATGTCTTTGACATCATAATCAAGGCACTTCACAAAATAGCCACAACTCCCCTCTCTGTTGTCATTTTCCCTAAGGCCTCCACCACAACTATCCTCAACACACACACACATGCACCCTGCAGGGTGGCCATACTGGACTGACCTCTTCTGACACTGCTTTGTATTTTCCTGCCTTTCTGTCACTATTTTTCTCCAAGCAGCTGTGCATAGTCAAATTTCTGCCTGCTACTCAATGCCCAGTTTAGGTATTTTCTTCCTTGAAGCTTTGTCCAGTGTCCCCAATCATTCTGCCCTGAGTTAAACTGTGTGTGCCTCAGTCTCCCCCAGTACTCAGTAAGGTTGAGCAGGCAGGGATGTTGTCTTTTTATCTTATCATGGGAGGTGCCCATCCCTATAATGGCAAGTGCTTAATATACCTACTGAACTAAAAGGTCCAGGCAGGGAGAGAGCAGACCTGAGGTAGATTTAGGAGCCATCCGTGAAGGCTTGGCAGATGGAATCAGGAAAGGGAACCTAGATGCTCCTCTACTGGTGAAAGAATTCATTCTTGGGGGGCAGCAATGAAGGTGGTTCTGGGTACACACCATGTGCTTTTATGAGGTTTGAAATTAGAGGACATTCACACCCAGGCAACTTAGGTCACCCTATTTATAACCACTATAGATCCCACAGGGGAGGATAAATATTACTCTCACATTGCTGGTTTGGGAGGCAGATTTCCACATTTCTCCTGGACGATGATGATGATTATTATTGCTATCATTTAATTATTAAGAAAAGAGCTTACGTGCAAAGGTCAGATGGTTATAAGGCCTAAATCGTTGGAAGCATTGATTGTAGGGTCACTGAAATAGCTCTTGCTTTTAATGCTTTAACAATTGAGGAGAAACTGCAGCGTGCCATTACCACGCCTTTGTTTGCGCTATCCAAATACACGCGATGCAACCAAGGACACCTGGATTCTTTAGCTTGACCGCAGGAGCAACCCTACGGGTGCAGACTTCCGCTTTGGGGACGGAGAGGATGTGGTTGCCTTTCCAGCCCAGCCGGGCAATAAAGAAGTCCTTCCACACCGAGGTGAGCTACCCAGAGAACAAGGTCCTAAACAGACCCAACCCACCGCCAGGGTGTTGCCAAGTCCCAGCAAGTGCCGCGTCTCCTCAACTTCACTGACAGAAAAGGCGGAAGCCAGGACCCCCAAGCCGGGTAGTCTGCGCGACACTCAGCTCTCTCGCTCCCCGAGCTCTTCCCGCCTCCTGGCGGGTGGGTCCTCTAGAAGGTGAGCGTCTCAGCTGGCTGTCTTCCCGCCACTAATTCCACGCCTTTGCCCCGCCCCGCCCCCGCCTGATTGGCTGAGGGCGGAGGGGGCAGGCCCGGACCCCCTGGGGAGGCTGGCGGCAAAAGCGCCGGATGGGCGCACCGGGAGGGCTCGGTCCCGCGTGCGCCTGAGGACCGGTTGGACTGCTTGGGCCGGTTCAGGATGAGGAGGCGCTGGGCGACCCTTCGCCGCGCGGCAGAGCTCCTCGTGCTACTCCTCAGGTGCTTCGGTCTGGCGGAGCCCTCTGGTCGCACAGGTAACCCCGGGCGCGGCAGCCCGCCGGCGGCTAGGGCTCTCGACGTTGTAGGGTCTGCAGGCTTTCTTCCGTTCGGGTTCGGGCTGCGCTCCGGGTCTCGTCACCTCTGCTGGCCTCGGGGGTCTGGAGCCCAACAAGTGCGCCAGCGGGAGGCCTGGAGAGAAGGCACCTCGTAGCCCTCGGACGCCGGGTGGAGGGCGGGGTGGGGCGTGGAGGGGCAGGGCCTTTCTGTTGCTGAAGAAGAGGCCACCTTAGAGCAGGCTCACGGTCTTCTGCGCCGGTCCCTCGTACCTTCCTGGTCCTCTAGCCTCTAAAGTCTTGCTTCCCTGGAGTAAAAGGCTCCTCAGCACCCCCCAAACTCCAGCTAGCCCATCTCGCCATCCTTCGCCTCTTGGTCAGGTTGGCCACTCAGTGTCTAGAGGAACTGCCTAATCACTAGCACCAAGGATGATTAATGATTGCACGACTTCGCTGCACGATAGCCAAAGGTGCACGTCAAAAATGCCCGGTTAAGCTATGTCTCCTAAAGTGACCATGATCATAATTCTGTTATGATGCCCTTCCCGAAAGCCTTGAGCAGCGATCCTTTCTTCTCATTGGCTTATCAGCTCCAAAACACTCCCTCGAGGCCTAGGGCCACACGTCTAGCGCTGGTCGCTTGCCCAGGGACCTCCTTCCTGCCTCTAACTGCGGAAGCAGGACGAGGAATAGAGTGCCTTCCTTTGCTGATGCTCTGGATGGTGCCAGCCTCACCATATCCCCTGGCAGCAACCGGAGTTTGCTTTTACTTTCTTTTTGCCTTGGCAAAGGGTCCCCTGAGGACTTTCTTAGTTGCTGCATAGGGGGCAGTCAGTGAGCCGTCACCACCTACCACTTCTGTTACCTTGCCTGTTTGAGGAAGTAGAAGATGGGCAAGGAAATTTTTTGAAAACTGTAGGTTCCCCCTTGTGGCTCTTATTTTCTTGTGGCAGCTAAACTAAGTTACTGACAGATTTAGACTTTTTTCAGAGAGTGATGAAAAGAAGCTTCCCAGAGTGTGAGTGACATCACCCTATCTACATCAAGGATCTTTTAGTGAATACTGATCTAATTCACCCTTCTCCATTCTTCTTTGACCCTCCCTATTGGAAACTCCCAAAAGCCCTTTACTGGCTGTGAGAATTTTTTTTTTTTTAAGATTTTATTTATTTATTTGACAGAGAGAGAGAGAAAACACAAGCAGGAGGAGTGGGAGAGGGAGAAGCGGGCTTCTTGATGAGTGGAGAGCCTGATGTGGGGCTTGAACCCAGGACACTGGGATCATGACCTGAGCAGAAGGCAGCCGCTTAACAACTGAGCCACCCAGGTGCCCCTGGCTGTGAGAATTCTATTCCACTTGCCCCACAATCCAGGGAGAAAAATTTCATTGCCATAAGTAACTACTGTCAAAACACACAAACCTTTCAATCACTGAAGTCTTGGTTTCCGTCTATTTCCACTTTAGTCTTACTGTTTTGTTTCCCCCACAGAATTCAACATATCCTTAATTTTTGCAATCTCTGCAATCCCTGGCCTTTCTCATCAACCAAAACCAAAGAGCACCAGCTTAACTCCATTCTTCCTGCACTAGGTCCTCATAGGTATTTGATTTCCTGCATCCTTCCTCACCCTTAGCAGCTGGTCTGGCCCACTTACACACACCCTCAGACCAGACCTGTGGTGCCATTAAGGGAAGGCCTGGAAGTTTAAAACTCTAGCCCTTTGAGTCCTTGTTTGGCAGTGGGTCAGCTTCATGATGCTGGTAATGGCATGCACTCTGTCACATGTATGCAGCTAAGTTTGTGCAGATGGTCTGGGTTGCTCAGGTGCTGAAGGAGTTCCTCTGTGTCCTTGGGGAAATGCCAATTGCTTAGTTTACTTTTTTGCCTCCTTGGAGAGCTAACAGCTTAAAGTAAACCAATCCTTCTGGCACTCCTGAGGATCTCACCAGCCCACACCACCGAATCTGAACCCCAAAGCTTTCTGACTCCTAGTAGACTGTCATAAACCCACAGTCACTTCAGGACCTGTTTCTGAACTGGCAAACCCAGATTCTAATTCTTTTTTACGCCACCTGTACACTCTGCACATGTGGTGGTGGCTCCATAAAATGCTTAACATTGTGAGCTGTAGAAGTACCCCTGAAACTAAAAATGCTGCAGACTTCATCCTTCTGCCTCCATCTCCCTCCCCATTTGTCTGTGATTATAAAATGTTGTTGTCCAACTTCTCTTTGGAATGTGCAAAGCTCTTTGGCTTAAGTAAGACAGAAGTTACCTAACAATTAGACAATAGGAGATGGTTTTCCTTTGATGGATGTGGCATACTAAAAATTCATTTTCAATATGATAATGTCGCTTAGTTATTTCCTCTCAGTCACCACTAGAATGTTTATATAAAATGAAGCATATAAAAATTGCTACTAGGGATGATGAGGCTTCTTTTCATCAACCTCTGCCTTTTAGATTTGCCCAAATATATACATATTTATACATATATATACATATATACATATATATATGTGGGCATATATATATGCCCAAATACAATAGTATGTGGAAGTAAACACTAAAATTCCATTTAGGACCAATATAAGGTAACATGAACAAGATGCAACATAAGGTTATAAATAATCTGTTTTATAAGTTGCTCTGAAATTACCTTTTCAAAGTGTAATACATTTCTGAAATATCTTATATACCCTTATTTAACAAATTTTCTTAAAAAGGGGATCGTTTTCAGTCCTTCCCGCTCTTCAATCTACCATCCCAATAGGGTCACAGGACTGAGGCAGACTGAATAGAATAGCTTCTGCTAAGGGTACGGAAAGAGATGGGGAAAATCATGAGAAGACAAGACTCTCCCTACCTTCTGTACTATGTATGAATGCTTACACATACATTATGTATGAAGGCTAATGGCTAGTTTCCTTAAATCATATCAATAATTAATGTTTGTGCTAAGTGACCACTATAGATGTCAAACATTGATTATACATATTGATAATACATATTGATTTTAATTTGGTTAAAAGACAGATTTAGAATAAGGCAAGTATTTATGACCAGAGATGTTGTAATTAGGTAAGTTTGGCAACTCCTCTCTAACATAGCTTCTCCCTGCTACTCCACATCTCTCCTCTAGTCTTTCAGAGTCTCTACAAGCTTGTTAAGTCTATGGGTATCTTAGAAGTAAAACATAGTAAATGGGAAAGGGTAAATTTTTTTTCCCTCTTCTATAAAAAGTTTTTATAAAGTATCACTGTTACTTAAGTACACATGCCTGATACTAATGGGATTTAAATGACCTAAAATAAAATACTACTAGCATTAGCATGGCATAATAAAGTTGTGAACATCTGTTCAAGAACAATATACAATGAACTTAGCAGAGACTAGTAAAACCTGCAAGGCTAGGAAAACTATTATCTTGTGGAAGCATAGGATGTTAGTGCTGGAAGTGGCTCAGATATCTTATATTTCTCTGTTTTCATCTTACATTTGGAGATACAAAGACCCAGGAGAGACTAAGCTACTTCCCTAAGGTCTCCCAGCTTACTGGTAGCTGAGGTAGGTCTTCAGTCCAGGACCTCTAACTCCTTATTCCGTTGCTTGTTCCACTATACTAACAGCTGTGGCTAATGGATTCTGCAAAGACAACTTGAGAAGTCTAGAACTCCAAACTGCAAAGGTAGTAAAGTTCCTGCTAGCCCAGTTCACTTATCTGGGTTCAAGGGGCACAGAGCAAAGTGCCTAGAAAAGAGAGCAATGAGATCACATGGCAAGGGAGGGGAAGGTTCCAGGAAAGGTGGTGGATACCTATTATCCTGCAGAAGCAGCCTTCTTTTTTCTTGCAGTAATTGCTGATACTTTGGAATGCAAGATTTTTTTTTTTTTTTTTTTTTTTTTTTTTGGTGAAGTGAGATCTCAAGAATAGTTTGGGAAAGAGAGAATAGTTTGAAAGACCCTCATGGGTCTGAGCAGATATTGAATATGTAGGAGGACATTGGAGAAACTGTGAGTGATAATCTTCTAAGATAGTATGTTTTCTTTTTTTTTATTAACTGTCCTCTCAAATGGTGTCCATCAAGTAGAGAATGGTAGAGAGATGTCGAGAAAGGAAGCTGCTATGAAAAGGACACCTAGCTGCAGTCCTATGTAATATTTTAAAAAACAGATTTGAGAGCAAAAGTAACTTAATGTTTTACAGGATTTCGTAGTTGTTCCTATTTCTTTTGTTGCTGCTGCTGTTTAAAACAAAACAAAGAAAAATTCTCTTTAAAGTTCAAGCTGAAACTTGACTTAATTTTATAGTTATTATTTACATGACGAAATTTCCCCTCAAGTTCTTAGTATGAGAATTTTTAACTCTGAATGCCTGTGAATTATTATTAGAAAAGGTATTTAGCATTAGTAAAATCAGTGATTGTGAAGCTGTCATCAGAATGAAAGTGCCTTCTGGGAACTGAAGTTTTACGGGGCCTTTTGCTCAACCCTTTGGTTTATTGACAATGATTGTTTAAATTTGTCTAAAATATTTCAGTTTTAGTCTCATCAACATGAACTTTTGTGCTATGACTTCAAAAAATGTTTCTTTCTAAAAGCACTGGCCAAATTATTCAATTGTAACTTGTTACAGATGTGAATCTTGTTCCACAAGCTCAGGTGTGAAAGAACAATGCATTATTTTATTTTTATAAAATCAAAATAAATTTTATTCCGCAGCCCCATTCTACCAAGTTAACCGAACTTCAGTTTCTGTCATTGCTGAGGTCTCTCTAATTCATGAGAGACTGCCAGGGAAATATTCAGGGAGGTCCTCCTTTAGCCTTCAGCTTACACTTGTTGCATCTGAGTTTCCCACTGTCCAAACCTACTGAGTGTTGAATTCTGTATCTCAGGTGATTTCTCGAGCTCAGGTTCAACCTCCATAGGTGATCCACACAGTCAGCAGCCTCCCCCCAGCCCCTCCCCACAGGCTTCCCATCATGTTCCTGAAGGTGCTATGGTGGAGCTGACCACAGTTCTCTCCTGTCCTCAGTATCCAGACCTTCATTTCCTCTCATCCCTTTACCCCACTATTCTATTTCTGCCCCCTCAGAAGTCTCTCCATCCCCTCTGAGATACATTAATGCCATGTAATAATTTACCCTGCCATCGTAGCCGAAGTATAAGCAAGACAGAACTGTAGTCCTGAGTAAGTTCAGGATATTTTTCATTGACCACTGGTCTAAGGAAGAGGAAAACTAAGGAGCTTCTTCATCTCATTAAATAAAGGTGGGGAGGATATTTCATGGAATAATAATAACAAATATACATACTCTTCTAAGTGCTTTACAGGTATGAGTTCATTTTAATCTAACATCCCATATGAAGTCCTATTTTACAAAGGAGGAAACAGAGGCATAGTGGTTAAGTAACTTGCCCTGATCACATGGGAAATATGTAGCAGAGACAGACTATGAACGCTGGCAGACTGGCTCATGCTCTTAACCCATACTTTACTGCCTCTCTGGCTACCGATGTCCTCTGACTTTGTGTAGTGCATTGCAGTTTATAGAGGTTGGAGGGTGGGAATAGTCCAGTGGTGCTCAGACTCTCCTCAGCAAGCAGGGGCCAAGGTACACTGAGCACACAGTTCAGGTTTCTGAAATGTCTTCTTTGACTGTCTGTCTTGACTCAGGAAATGATCCATTCACCATCGTCAATGAAAACACGGGCAAGTGCATTAAGCCGCTGAATGACTGGATAGTAGCAACAGACTGTGATGGAAATAGGGACATGTTATGGAAGTGGGTGTCCCAGCATCGGCTCTTTCATTTGCAATCCCAGAAGTGCCTTGGGCTAGATATTACCAAACCCACAGATTCCTTGAGAATGTTCCTCTGTGACTCCAGTGCCCTACTGTGGTGGAAATGTGAGCACGGCTCTCTGTATGGAGCTGCCCAGTACAGACTGGCTCTGAAGAATGGACATGCTATAGCAAGTACAAATTCATCTGATGTTTGGAAGAAAGGAGGCACAGAGGAAAACCTCTGTGATCAGCCTTACCATGGTGAGTATTGGAGAGGGACTTTGAGTCATTTGCCATTGTATTTGGTAAATGTGATATTGAACATGCACAACAGACCACAATTATTTATAAAGTCATGCATTGGTAAGGGCAGTGAGCTAGCATCCAATTCCAGGCACTGTGCATTATCATTGAGCTACCTATGTGAGATTGGTGCCACTTTTTCCCTCTTACAGATAAGGCTTAGAGGGATTGGGTGCCTTGTCAGAGGTCACACAGTCACTCTGTAGTAAACCTGGGATTTGGAATCTCTATGATACATGAGCATATGTATTTCCCATGATTACATTCTGAACTGTAGAGGAAAGAAAACGTTAGAGTAACAAGAACTCCTTCATATAGGATAAAATTCAAATGACCTAATAAAATCAAACCTAAGTTTAAAAAAAAGAAGAAGAAAAAAAAAAGGAAATGTTTTTCTCCTTGTCTACAGATTTTTATGTAATGGAAAAACTTGAAGACCTCATGTGAGTTTATTTTTATTTTTGGCATGGCTGTTACGCTTTGATGTTTGTGTTTAAGATTTTAAGAGTGTACTTTTTCTTAATTGCTTTCAAAAATAAGTACAGTTGATCCTTGAGCAATATGAAGGTTAGGGTACTGTTACCCCGCAGTTAAAAATTTGACTCACCCAGAACTTAACTACTTTAGCCCACTGTTAACTAGAAGCCTTACAGACAATGTAAACAGTTGGTTAACATGCATTTTGTATGCTATATGTATTACATACATATTTTAATCTTAAAATAAGATAAGCTAGAGAAAAGAAAATGCTATTAAGAAAATCATAAGGAGGGGTGCCTGGGTGGCTCAGTCAGTTAAGAGTCCCAACTCTTGGTTTTGGCTCAGGTCATGATCTCTTGGTGGTGAGATCGAGGCCTAGGTCTGGCTGTGCGTTGAACACGGAGCTTGCTTAAGATTCTGTGTCCCTTTCCCTTAGCCCCTGTCCCTCCACTCAAGTAGGCATGGATGTGCCTTCTCCTTCTCTGTCTCAAAACAACAACAACAACAACAACAACAACAAAAACCCCTGTAAGGAATAGAAAATACATTTACAGCACAGTACTGTATTTAACAAAAAAATCCACATATAAATGGACCTTTGCAGTTCAAACCCATGTTATTTGAGGGTCAACTATATACAAACATTGCCTATGAGGGAGCTGATCATGAACTTTATGCTGGATCTAGAAACTAGATTATAACAAATTTACAAGTTTAAAAAGATTAAGTCAATTGGAGCTCCTGGGTGGCTTAGTTGGTTAACTGTCCAACTCGATCTCATCTCAGGTTTTGATCTCAGGGTCATGAGTTCAAGCCCTGCATTGGGCTCCACGAGTTGGGCTCCATACTGAGCAGGGAGCCTACTTAAAAAGACTGAGTAGGTTTATTTTTTTAAACCTGTAAATGTAATTAGTTATCACTCAAGCAAATCTTTTTTATCATGTTGCTCTAAAATTACATCAAATGTTGATATATAAATATATATTTAATCATCTTCTCTAAGTCTTAACTATTATCTCACCTTTGCTCTTCTTTGTAAATTTACTTAGCTTTACGGAGATTTTTTTTTTCTCTCAAAGCTCATTTAAGCTAAATTTGGCCCCTTAGTCTTCTAGTTATCTACACAAATTTCTCTCCTATAGTAACTATTTCTATTTCCTACTGAAGATGCATCCATTTCTGAGATGTCAGGTTCTACTCTTAGGGGAAAATATTAGATAAGAGAATTAGAGATGGGGATTTCTATTTCTTTAATCCTCAGTTCTTGAGTAGGTGAGCAAGTCTGTTTATGCTAGTCAGCTTCTTCCTATACATACAATGGAATACTACTCAGCCATCAAAGAATGCCATTTGCAATGACGTGGATAGAATTAGAATGTATTATGCTAAGCAAAGTAAGTCAGAGAAAGATGACCATATGATTTCACTCAAATGTGGAATTTAAGAAACAAAACAGACGAACATAAGGGAAGGGAAGGAAAAATAAGATAAAAACAGAGTGGGAGGCAAACCATAAGAGATTCTTAACTATAGGGAAAAACTGAGGGTTGCTGGAGGGGAGGTGGGTGGAGAGATGGACTTTAAAGAGGGCATTTGCTATAATGAGCACTGAGTGTTAAATACTAGTGATGAAATTAAATTCTACCTCTGAAACTAATAATACACTTTATGTTAACTAACTTGAATTTAAATAAAGCCTAGAAAGAAAGAAAAAACGAAGCAATTGCTTTCTGGGTACCACTTAATGACAAGTTTAAATTTTGCCCTTTGAAAGCCTTTCTATAACTTGGCAGCTAAGAGAGAACATGGACTGAAAGGAAAATGCCTTTTGAACTGGATTTGACTTGTTTCATTGTATGTGTTCAAAGATCAGAAAGGATAATTTTCTTGGCAGGGCTCTTGCTGTCTCCTGCCCCAAATTCTTTTGAGGGATGTAGTTGTAATTGTAAATTCCTTCATTCCCCCAAATTTCAGTCTAACTGGTTTTCTTTGTAATCCTATGGTTTTTATTTTATGCAATTAAAATATTCTCCCGAGAAGGGGATCTTCTCCTTTCACACAACTGCCAAATGATCAGTAGCACATAAAAGTTTAAGAAGCTACCTAGGGTACCACCCCAGAGAGAGCAAAACAGTGCCACCAGCAAGAGCCCACAGGCATAAAGTGTTTCCTGACCCTACCAAATACAGTATTTGGAACACTGAATTTTCAAATATGAAATTTAGAGATTTCTGAGAAAAGGCTCACGTAGCACTGACTCATCACCACATACCTCAAGTTTTAATTTGCACAAAAGCCAGGGTCAAACCTGCCTCCTCTTCTTCATTCCTTTCCATGTAACTAGTACCATCTAAGTGGTGTATATCAGAAATCTATGAGTCATCCTAGATTTCCTCTCTCACTATTTAAATTTAATCACGTATTAAGTTCTTGCAGTTTTACTCTTAAATTTATGTAGTCCCTTTCTCAGAGACTGCTGTCTTATGGACTTTATCTGGGACTGTTGTGTCAGACTCCCCCACCCTTCGTCGAGCAGTACAGAGACCAGAAAGATAACCTGAGTCCCAATAGAGTGAAGTCCAAGGTTATCCGCTTGTTAGAGCAAAGCTACCATTCAAAACCATGATTGAATTTCCCAACTACAGCTTTTTTATTTCTCCCTTGGTTTTTGCTCTGTATTTTTTCCTTCTAACATAAGAAAAATTATTTGTCATTGTGTTCTGGGTTGCCTTTTTCTCCAACCCCCACCCTGTGTGAGTCATGTTCATCACAGAGAAAACTTAAGTTGGATAAATGTTATGAATGAATTGCTTTTATATCCAGATATGCATGTCTATCAATCATTAAGATATCTTCAGCTCACTCACACTCCTTCAAATGTTGAATATTTGGCAAATCCAGAGGAAATTGACTGAACTGTCTACATTTTGAATGACTCTTTAACCATTGAAGCCATTTTGCCTCAATGAAAAAATTAATGTTAGTTTTTCATGTAAGTGATTCAACTCACAAATTTGTACCTATTGCAGAATATGCTGTTGTTTTAAGAGTGCTATCATCATAAATTCGCACAGAAGATTCTTCTCAGGAAAAGCCTGTCTCCCTAGAGAAACACATGGGATTTAAGAGGTCCCGTGGCAGTGAAGGATGTGTGAGAATAAAACTCTTCCTGAATAGTTAGCATAATTTAGCTGCTACTGATGTGGTGGTGGTTATATGCTTATCATTCTTCAAAGTATGTTGTGACTAGGAAAGCTTTTCTTTTTTTTTAAAGATTTTATTTATTTATTTAAGAGAGAGATCACAAGTAGGCAGAAAGAGAGAGGGAAGCAGGCTCCCTGCTGAGCAGAGAGCCTGATGTGGGGCTCGATCCCAAGACCCTGAGATCATGACCTGAGCGAAAGGCAAAGGCTTAACCCACTGAGCCAACCAGGCATTCCACTAGGAGTGCTTTTTAATTGAAGCCCAGCTTCGAGCTATGAAACATAACTTGAAACCTGAGAAGGCAGCCATTAAAGTCACAAGTTGTCTTTAATGTGTCAAGGACTCTAGCAAGAGAGCCAGTTCTCATCCCTGTTACTTACAGTTTCTGAATGTCTTACTTAACTTCACTGCAAAAATGGGGATTTCACAAAAAAAGTGTAATGTTTGCCTTATTAATCTTACAGGTTTACAGTAAAGAGGAAGTGAAAGAAATGTATGTGAAAGCACTTGGTATAACAGAAACACAAGATTTTTAGGAAGAAACTGATGGTTCTTCAACTAATAGTTGCTGGGCTCAGGGACTCCTTTTAGGTGCTATGATATGGGAAGAGAAGTGGTCGTGAGCTTTTGGGAACTTAGGTATCATTAAAAAGAAACATACAGGGACGCCCGGGTGGCTCAATTGGTTAAGAAGCTGTTCGGCTTAGGTCATGATCCCAGGGTCATGGGATCGAATCCTCCATCGGGTTCCTTCCTCAACAGGGAGCTTGCTTCTCCCTCTGCCTGCTCTGCCTGCCGCTTCCCCTGCCTGTGCTCTCTCTTTCTCTCTCTGACAAATTAATAAATAAAATCTTTTAAAAAATGAAATATAGATAATAAGCAGGTTCCCTATAAAATATAGGGTCAAATTACTCTTAAACAGAAGTATCCTGTCTAAAATCATTTATGTCAGAGGAAAACAAAACCAGTATTCCTTAAAAGATAGTTTGCAAATAAAAGCATCTAGACTATTCTTACTTTTTGCTGTACTGCTGCTTAATATATTTGAAACTGTTAAATTAAGTATCATACTTCAGTTAAATGAACATTTGAGAATGATAATGTGGAATCGAATACCATCTTAAGCACACTTTTAAGCAAATCTGTGAGACATTTTAATGGACCCTAATAGCCTGATAAATAGTGATAAGATCTAACCATTATACTTTACCTAATAGTCATTATTTGATCTGATAATGACATTGGTTTTAAACAAATTAAGGATATGGATAAAGGTAACCAAAATAATTACACAGTTAGCTGTTCTATTAAAACACCTTTTGAAGAGAACTGTTATCCGCAAGTATTAGGCACTGCCTTTAGTATTTCTAGGCATACTTGAGGCCAGAATAATTTTTCAGTTCCTCTCCACCTACCAAGGAAATTTTTAAAATGAAAAACTAGTTCTGCTACCTCGCTGGCCACCAGCTAATCCCTTGACTGCCCAGCTAAAGCTGGTTCTTTTACAACCTGAATTACCATGCCCTGCTCTTCTCCAAGAACCTTCTCAGAGATCCAGCTGTTCTTTCTCCCACTTCCTCAAAACGCATAACCTCGATTCTACCACCAGTCTGTGAACAGTGGGGCTATGTGTCCATCTGTCTAACTATAGTTGGCTCCAAAGTCCATACCCACCTTTGGTGATTCCAAGGTATTTTTCTGGCCTCACTCTTCGTATTGCATGGAGCACTGGGTGTGGTGCAAAACAATAAATCTTGTAACACTGAAAAAAATAAATAAAATTAAATTAAATTAAAATTAAAAAAAAAAAAAGAAAAGAAAATAGAATGTAAATTTAGTCTCAGGCAGGGCACCCCTTCTGGTGAAGTAATCTGCCACCCATGGTAATCAGTTGATCCCTGCTGGATCGAGCCGGGATCGTTTAGCCCTTCATCCCACCACCATACATGAAGCTTTCCATGGATTATCTCATTGAATCCTCTTGAGCAAACCTATGAGCTAGATACTATCATTCCTAATTTTCAAATGTAGAAACTGAGTCTAATAAAAGTTGGAGAGCTTGCCCACAGCCACAGAGTTGAGCCAGCATTCAAGTTCAGAGCTGAATGCTGCATCATGCTCTGAATTTCCACACTGTGTGGCCTACTTAGATACTGTGTTCTCCGAAGTGAAAACAGCAATCTTTCTTTCACAGAAAATTTAGGAATCAGTTAACTGGAGGTGATTGTCCAGTTTTTAATTTTTCTTTCCTCTACTTCCTCCCCACACCACAGAGATATATACCAGAGATGGGAACTCCTACGGAAGACCTTGTGAATTTCCATTCTTAGTTAATGGGACCTGGCATCATGAGTGCATTTTTGATGAAAATTATGGTGGGCCATGGTGTGCAACTACCTTAAATTATGAATATGATCAAAAGTGGGGCATCTGCTTAAAACCAGGTATGTATGGGCTAGCAGACTTCATGTATGGTAAGAAAATAGATAACCATTTATGTGAGGCAAAAGGGAGAAGGAAGAGTTTGCAATAACTAAAAAATGACTGCAACAAATATTAGCCTAGAGAAGGTATGTATTTGAGGAGAGAGAAGAAAGTAATGTGTAGCTATGAACTTGCTTTCAAAAGTAGACCAAAGAAAGAACCAAGACAGGATGGTGCCATGGAAGACAAAGGAGGAGGGAGTGGTCTGTAGCACAGATGCCTCAGGAAGAGGAAGTGGAAAAGGCATGAGCAGTTAGGAAATTGCTGCTGACATTTGCTAGAGCAGTTTCAAAAGACCAGTGGTCATACAGGCCAGGTTACAGTGGACTAGAAGTGTGAACAGAAGGAGAGGAAGCCTCTTAAGTTTTATGGAATAGAAAGAGAGTGAATATGGTGGTTTGGGGGCTAGATGGGTTGAAGAAAAACCATTAGGGTGGTAGGGACTTAAGTATATTTATGGCTTGAAGCAAAGAGGAACCAGAGAGACCAATATCCCTGGTCTTCTCAAAACTGGTGACACTGTTCTCCTGCCATTTCTTTCTGTTGGGCAGAGCATTTTCTCTAATTGCTTCTTACTAGAGGCAAACTACTCAGGGTGTGCTAAAGATTTCACTGTTCTTTAGAAGGAGAGAGAAACCAAAGTAGCAGTTGCATTATGATCTGGTATTTAACTGGGACATATTTTCATACCAGTCCAGTAAGAGTTACAAGTTGTAGTACCTGACATGTGGCAAGTGTTCCAGAAATATTTTTAAATGGGCAGTAGATTAGAAGAATATTTAATAAAGAGGAAGGTAAAAGCTCCAGACCTAGGGCACCTGGGTTGCTCAGATGGTTAAGTGTCTGGCTTCGGCTCAGGTCACGGTCCTGGGGTCCTGGGATTGAGTCCCACATTAGGCTCCCTGCTGGCGGGGAGCCTGGATCTCTGCTTCTTTCTCTCTCTGTCTCTCTGTCTCTCATGAATAAATAAAATCTTTAAAAAAAAAAAAAAAAGCCCCAGACCTAGGTAATAATAATTAATATTTATAGGGCCCTGCCAAATATCAGGTACTATTCTAAATACTCCAACTATATTAACCCATTCAGTCTTCGTACAACCCAATAAGGTAGGTACGACTATTTATCCCCATTTTACAGATGAGCAAAGGGAGGTACAGGGGAGTTCTATCATTTGCCTAAGGTTATATAGCTAACACATTTAGAGCTAGGATTTAAACGTAGGAAATTCAGTTCTGAAGTTCTTGTCCCAAAGAAATACACTATCATGCCTCATTCAGTAGCCAACCTGGTAGTATTACTAATGCTGATCCCTCCTAAGGGAAGCTGAGCTTCAAAATGAAGAGGTCTAAGCAACTAGAAGAGGTTATCCTGAGCCAGTGGTTCTGCAGCAGAATCAGAAAATCTGTTAGAACAGAGATTTCTGGGGGCTCACCTCCAGAAATTATAATTTGGTAGATTTGGAGTGAGGCCCAAGAATTTGCAGTTCAGTGAGTTCCCAGGTGATGCAGATGATGCTGGTCTGGGGACCACACTTTGAGAATTACTGTTCTAGGTAGAGGCACAGGCTTTTCAACACCCAGAACCTACTGAAAGATAAAAGCCAGTATTTGCTTCAGCTACAATTAATATCAGGCAGAGTGGTCAACAAGGGACTGATTTCATTTAAACCTCACTATAGTCTGGATCCAAAATTTTAGATGTGAAAGAGAGTTTAGAGTTTATCCAGTTGCAAGCCCTCATTTCTCAGGTGAGGGGCAGCAGATGCAAATTGATGACATGACCTGTCAGGGTCAGACCACATTAGTATAGAGTCTGATGGAGATTCCAGGTTTCCTGACCCTCATTCCACAGTGTACTCAATCCACTCTACCTTGTTTCCTTGACTGTCATTGGTCTCAGTGTCTTTAGCTTCCTTTGGGGGTGGTAGGGGTAAGAATGGGAGTATTCATATACTTCTTAGTTATTTTTAGGGAAGAAGCAAGACTGTGAGTTTCTCAAAGCCAAGGATTGCTAAACCATGTACATTATATTTTATAGCAAACATACTGCTATTCCACTGGAAGCTTCTGGGTTTACAGGCATAAGACCCCAGTGGTAATGAGGAAACTTTAGGCAATATACTAGCAGATCTACGTATTTTGTTTTCACCAAATGTCACATCCACCTCTGTTGCTATTTAGGCCATTCAGAAGTGGCTGAAGAAGTAGTGTATGACCTTCGGGAGATCAACAAGACCAGATTCAGAGACCAGTGCTCTGATTAGAGCTCTGCCACAAACACCTCTAGATCTTTGTTTCCAACTGTGAAATGAGAGCGTTAGACAAGATGATCTCGGTGGGCCTTTCCAAATTGAAAGACCATGAGTCTAACATGTGATGTGCGACTGGTTATGGTATGCCCTTTGGAAAACTCCCTGAGTGGAGCCTGGGACACACTTGCTACAGTAGGTTTCCTCTTCTAGAGAGTACACAGGAGTCTCTAAGTATATTTTTGAACCAGTTGTGTCAAGACCTATATATCTCATCTAAGAAATAATTTAAAAGATCTTTGTCTGAAATTATACATGCTTTTTTAGATATTTGTTAAAGAAAATAATATGCACCTTAAATGCAATGAACATGTATGTCTGTATATATATATATGCACACATGTCTATATGTGCAATATTGATTATATAATATTAATTATGTATTATATATTAAATCATCTGTTAAAACATTTAGAGAAATTTAGACTGAGTTTTTCAAATAAGGTACTCACTTGGGTTCTAAATGTTGGGTGTTTAAGCAGCATGTCTGCACATACACACACACACACACACACACGGTGGTTTCACTGCAGGCTCTAGGCAAACCTTTCTGCAGTAAGCTTGTTTTCCATCAGCTCAGGAGTTTGACAATGTGAACATTTGAAGACTCCTGCATTTCAGCAGAGGGCAGGCATGGGCTAAAATATGGCATTGTAATTGATAGCGGATAAAGGAAGAGTAGAGGATAAGAAAGTAGATGCTTTAATCAGCCAAAGTCATTTAGTTCCCATGACTTTAATTTCTTTATGTAACCAAAGAATCAAAATATGGTCTAGTCAAACAATAAGCTTCAATTTTAGTATATCCTGACAGAATGGAAATTGAATTGCAGTATTGGTAAGTATTGCTAGTAATATAAAACATTATGCCCTTACTTTATGATCACTAACATATCTTTCTATCGACAGAAAATGGCTGTGAAGATAATTGGGAAAAGAATGAGCAGATTGGAAGTTGCTACCAGTTTAATACTCATGCAGCTCTTTCTTGGAAGGAAGCTTATGTTTCGTGTCAGAATCAAGGAGCTGACTTACTGAGCATTGACAATGCTGCTGAATTAACTTATCTCAAAGGTAGGTTTGCATGTGGTAGAGCAGATTGCTGGGATTATAAAGATGTCATCTGTCTACCTCTGTTTTCATATCCAGATATGTTTTTTTGTGTATATATTTTTCTATCTTCTCTTAAATGTCAACACTGAAGCCCACAGGCAGAAAAGTATGAATATAATCCTATTCTATCCATTGAAAATGCATTTCACGTTGGAGACTGGAAAGAGGGTAATGTTCAGAAAATGGAGTGAGGTAGCGAGATTAAACTGCTGCCCTAAGCCTAATTGACAAGACTTTTTAAAAGGTAAGCATTAAACTCTTTGAACATTGAAAAGTAGAGAAACCAAGGAAGGTGAAGAAGATGGCTGAGTCACATCAGATGGCCTCAGGGAAAGATCCTCGTATTGGGTAGAGGAGTGTCGTCCTCAGAGGCAAGGAGAGGACTAAGAAATCTTCAAGTGGATTTAATCAGTGAAAACATTGAGTGGATAGGGTTTTGTTTTATTTTGTTTGTGTGGTGATCATAGGAATTCTTAAATTTTTAATTATGAAAACATATATACAGAAATAGAAAATGACCTGAAAGAGACCTGTGTCACCACTACCCTGACTTTACACACTCTTTATACTCAACCAATGTTATTTTGTCATATTGCTTTACATGGATTGATGCCCTCCGTCCTTTGCTGCTTCCTTCCCTTTAAAGAAATAAAATGTTAATAGAGTTAAAGCCTCATGTCATCTCTCAAAATAACCATCCTTTGAGTACTTTTATAACATATATATGTATAAATACTATATATGTTTTCATTATACTGTTGTTCTGTTTTTATATTTTTTTATGTAAATACATTTTTTCTCCCAAATATGTTTATTTTTTCAGTTGTTCTGTTTTTAAATGATACAAATACTTATGTGCCCATTTGTAAGTTTATCCATTGTCAACTGCTGCTGTAAAGTATCGCATTGTATGAATAAATCACAACTTATCCATTCCCCTACTGAGAAACAGATTATTTTTATTTTTCCCTATTGCAAGGAATATCCTCACATGTGCATCTTGGGGCAGACATGTATGAAAGTTTCTCTAGAGTAGTAGGAATTCCTGATTCATGAGACACACATCTCTTCACCTCTAACCAAAAATTCCAAATTGCTTTCCAAAGGGGCTGCATTCATTTACACCTCCAACTAGCACCTGATGTTATCAGACTTAGTTGGCCAATGTGATGAATATGAAATGGCATTAATTTTTCTTTTATATTTTCCTGATAACTCACATGGTTTTGTGTCTCATGTTTACTAGGCATCCAGGTTTACAGTTTATAATCTGCCAGTTGATAACCTTTGCCTGTTTTCTAGTGAGTGGTTTGAATTTTTCTTATTGATCTGTTATAGTTCTTTATATATACTTATCTTTTCTTATAGGATTACAAATATCTTTTCCTAGTCTTTGGTCTTTTTACATTTGTTGCTTCTTATTATTTAAAAATATGTTAGTTTTAATTTGGTCAATCTTTTCCTTAATGTTTTGTGCTTATTTATATTATTTAGCAAATTCTTTCTTAGCCCTAATATGATAAACATGTACTTTCATTTTTCTTCCAAATGTTTATAATTCTGCTTTTCATATCCATAATCCATCTGAAATAAAATTTTTAGAGGTGGGAATCTAATTTTACTTTCTCTGCATAGATGTCAGTTGACCAAACACTATTTATATCACATTTTCCCCTCAGATTTGTTATGCCATCACTAATAAATATAAACTCCCCTATTATATGTGGGTAATTTCTAGGTTCTCCATCCTACTCCTTTGATCTACTTGTCTGTCTGTGTGTCTATTTCACACTGTTCTAATTATGCCAGCTATATAGAAAATATGGATGAGCAAGTCCTCTCATATTTTTTCTTGAATTGCCTTGGCTTTTTTTTTTTAACTACTTATTCTCTTCCATGAATTTAAGGATTGCCTTATTAATCTTGGTGAAAAATTTTGTTGAGACTTTGGAATAGCATTGAATTTTAAATTAATTAAAGAGGCACTACCATCACTACATTATTAAGTCTTCTCATCCATGAAAGTGGTATGCCTTTCTACTACTTATTTGTGACGTCTTTTATGAATTCAGTAAAATTGTTTATCTTTTTCCATCAGAGTATTGTACATTTTTTGCTAGAAAGTTTGAAACAGAAAGGCTTTATTTTTAAAAATCAAGAAACCCAGGACTCCTGGGTGGCTCAGTTGGTTGAGTGACCAACTCTTGATTTTGACTCGGGTCATGTTCTCAGGGTTGTGGGATTGAGCCCTGCATCAGACTCCACCCTCAGTGAGGTGTCTGCCTGTATCCCCCTCGTTTTGCACCTCCCCCAGCTCTTGCTTTCTCTCTCTAAAATAAATCTTTTTAAAAAATCAAGAAACCCAAGTTATTGAGTCTCTGGTGATTTGAATGACAAAATAATCATAATATATGACAATGATGTTTCAGACTGAGTACTAAATGCTTTTCATACATTATCTTATTTAATATCATGTAACAGTGCTACAAGATGTAAGTATTTTGATTGTTATGTGCACTTGGCAGATGAGGAATATGAGGATCAGAGAGAAAATGTAACTTGTTCAAGGTCACCCACAAGTAATTAGCAGAGCCAAAATTTGAACACAATGAGACTTGAAAACAAATTGTATCAGGCATGTATCTGCATTTCCTTTTTATAAAACTAGTAAGTTCTTCACAGGAAGAGGTGCGTCTCGTGGGGTTTTTTTTTTCCTTTTACACAAAATTCTAAGCATTATTGCTATATATAAAACAAGTATCTATTGACTATTTCAGATAAATCCTATCATACTCTTTTATAAGTATAAATATTTGATAAATTCAAACTATGAGTAAAACCCTAATATCTCCAGATAAATTAAATAATTTAGTCATCATTACAATGTCATAAGGCAAGTATTTCCCATTTACTGTTGGGAAATTGGTGCTTAGAAATAAAATATCCAACATCACACAGCTGAGAAGTACCAGAATTGGGATTCAAATATCAGCATATATGATTCCAGAACCTTTACATTTTTACTATGTTACTTTCTTCTCTTACATATTTTTCTTTTTTTCTTTTCATCATTAAAAGTCTACGAGTCTTTTGTCATGCTTTCCAGCTAATGCTTATTTCAGTCCTCCTTTCTTACTTACAGCTTTCCCCTTTTCCTATGTTGTTTGGTACTTGAATAATCAGTCCTCTGGAATGGAAATCTATTAAATCAGCCTAATGGGCTAGTGGTTGTTAATGGAATTCTTTTCTAGAACTCACTGAACCTTACAAAAATATTGTTGAAAGTGAAAAGTGCCAATAAATTTAAGCCTCCTGGAATACTGACATTTGAAAACTGGTGTTTTCAGTGAAGAATAAAAGTGACCAAGTGTGACTATCAAAACCTAACAATCTAATGATGCACTTGGAGAAATGAATGTTGTGTGATTTCTTTATGTATCATTTTTCTTTAATAACTCATAAAAGTGAGATAATACATTAAATGATGCTCCTGTCCCCCAGCCCAGACACTCCCTACATTTTATGTATATCAATAATTTTAGAGATAGACCCTTTCTAATGTTCCAAGCTCCTCTTTCACCATGAATGCTATTTAAGCATATTGTAATTATTATAACCTAATTATAATTGCTGTTTTCCCAAGACCCATGCTGGGTCTTTAACATGTGAAACTCAGAGTATCTGAATCTTGACAATTTCTTAAAGTTTCTCTCCTCACTGAAAACTGCTATGTGTAAGCATTGGGATAGGAGAGTGAGGCCAAAAAAGTGAATCAGACAGAAATTTTGTGATCCAGGTGCTTGATCTACTTGGGGCAATAAGAGTTGTACACATGCAGAGCATAATGGAGAACATTATTCCCAAAGGACTCTGGTTTGGTAGCTAGTAGTTGCATAGGGCTAGGGAATCTACTGCCAGAAAAAAGGCAGACATAGTCCGTTGAAAATAAGTCCCCATGCAATCTAAAAGAGCTTTCTTTTTTCTTTCTGCCTGCCTTGCACTTAGTTTTGTTTTGATTTTATCTTACTAATACGGGGGCTTTGGAGATGAAGGATTTGGTTTCCTTACACTCAACTGGATTTTTTTTTTGGAATTAGACTTCCCACGGCTCTGGCTTTCCCAGGGAACCTCTAACCACAGATTCATCCCAGAGCTACAAAAGAGGACTCAACAGTCCCCAGAATAGGAATAGCACATTTCTTTTCTTTCTTTTTTTTTTTTTTCTCATTTTTTCAGTGTTCCAAGATTCATTGTTCATGCCCCACACCCAGTGCTCCATGCAATACATGCCCTTCTCAATACCCACCACCAGGATATCCCAACCCCTGTTCCCCTCCCCTCCAAAACCCTTGTTTGTTTCTGAGAGTCCACCATCTCTCATGGTTCATCTCCCCCTCCGATTTCCCCCAATTCACCCTTCCTTTCCTTCTCCCAATGTCTTCCATGTTTATCCTTATGCTCCACCCATAAGTGAAACCATATGATAACTGACTCCCTCTGCTTGCCTTATTTCACCCTGCATAATCTCTTCCAGTCTCGTCCATGTTGCACATTTCTATTCTTCCTCATTTTCCTCCAGTCTGAGAGGTTATTCACTTTGAGTGGCTTCTACAGGTGCCCCAAGGCTAAGATCCTTCTAAATCAGGGCCCCTACTGGCTTGGCCTTTCTGATGCATTAGAAGTTTTCCTCTTTCTCATTCCGGATGCATTATCATTATCAGGCCTGTAGTCTCCCTTGTAGGGAAAAGAATAGAAATAGAGGGTCTGGTCTGAACAGGTTTTAGGGACAGTGGCAAATATTCTACTTCAGTGAACTCACCTATTTTATTTGATAAGGTATGGGAATTTATGCTTGCAGTCATCTGTTTCTTGATGGCAAAATGGGAGTAAGCAAAGTCTCAAACTGGTCAATTTCTTGCTTGGATTATATGTAGAAAAAAAGTCTAGTTTCAGATTTTCCACGCCAACAAGAAATCCCTGCCTTTCATATTTGGCCAACCTGGATTTTCAGAATCCATTTCCCATTCACATTTACCTGGCATAAAACACATAAAGAACATTCCTGTTTTAAAATCCTATGATTCTATTGAAGAATAAGTCATCAATATGGCTCGCAAATAGAACAGTGTAATGAAACAAATTAGGAACCTAACAGCTTCCAAAGTTCATTGTGCTTCTTCGTAATTGTGTACTTACCATGTGCAGGTAAGTGATAGGATTATTCAGATGTCCTGCTGGGGATATCTGAAAAGTCTTCATGGAAGGGAGGGTATTGAACTTGGGATGATGGGTGTAAGGTTTGGTCCTCCATAGTATCCCCAGTTAAAAATTAATAAAGGGAAATCTGAATGTCCTGTATGGTTGAGTCTGGAATACAGTAAATATCCAGACAAATACTGTCTGGAATACAGTAAATATACAGTAAATACAGAACTTTAGGAAGGCTGGAAAATCAACTGCTTTTACTAATGAGAAATTTACATACATACAAATCCTCAATTTGTATGCCAGCACTTATGCTAACAAGGTGAAAGAAAAGGAGAAATCAAAGTTCCCTTCAGCATTCTTCTCAAATCATAACCCAAATACCCACCTTTTCCTTTCTCATAGAGTATCCTTACCATCTATTTCCTTGTGAAAAGTGAAGCAAACCCTTAGATTCCCTTCCTCATACTTACAAATTTATCTGTACCTGTCATCCCTCCAGTTTGTTCAAGGTTAACTCCTTCCCAAGCTCTTGGCATCCACACCAGCTGTTTCTTCTCTCTCTGATATTTTCATTGACTCTCATTCTACTGACTCTTCCCCAACAGGCCATAAGCTTATTTAAACCTCTACCATTAAAAAATATAGATAGATGTAGATATATAGATATAGATACAGATGTAGCTATATCTCTCTCCTGGATCCTGAAGACCCGACTCTTTCTTTCACAGGCAAGCTCTTGGAAAACACAGTGTGTCTTTCACTCCTAAATTCACATCTGTTCCTCAGTGGAGTGGTAATTGGGCCTCTGTCCCTACCACCCCCTTCCAGACTCCTGCCCATCCCTTTAACATTGGTCTCTGGGTATTGCTCTTGGCCTCTTCCATCTTTGCTGGTGCTATTTCTGCTCTACGCAGAGGGGCTTTTCCACTCCTTGGGTGTCAGTTCTGGTCGAGTCACCTGTTCAGGCATTTATATAGTCAAAATTACCCTCAAAAAGCCCTTAGAGTATGGATATGGTTTTCTATATGCAGATCACATAGATATATCTGATATATATAAAGGAACAAAATGATATATACCAGATATATCCATATGATTTACATATAGAAAACATATCTTTATGAATAATTTTATGTAAATGATGTACATATAAATTATATAAAACATATTAATAGAAATTTAATTATTTTAAAATTTTATAAATTATATTTTATAATTTGTATAAAGGTTATACTAAACATTAATATTTTATAGATATTATGATTATAAATATAATTATATTTTATACATAGAGAGATAGGCTATATATATAATTTAATAATACAACATACATAATTCCCTGAGAGGAATTAAAAAACTGTTATCAAGTGTCTTACTGCTGAGAATATTTCAACAAATCTGTAGAGATTCGAACCTGCTAGTTCTTCCTATTAGTCGGCATCATCCTTGTCTTCTGTAGACCATTTCATCAGTTGTTCTATCTGTTCTACCTGGCCCTCAGTATCTCCCAGTTCTTTTCTCACATTGTCGATGAAGTCTTACCAGGCTCTTGAATAATTTTGTTGACTTTCTTGAGACTGGTGTGAAAATCCTTACCATCTTTTCATTCAGTTTACCAATACACATGGACCCATGCAAGCATAATTGTATCCATTGCTTGTGGGCATATGTATACTGAGTGTCCTATCTGCAACTAGCCTCATTTTAAATTATCTCTGCTTCTCTATCTTTCTCTCTCTCTTTTTTTTTTTTTGCTGATGGCTTCTGGTTGTCAAATAATGAATTTGAATGATACATCTCCACTATAATGTGTGTGTGTGTGTCTTGTTCTGTGTCTCCATACTAAGTGTGTCCTTTGGACTCTAACGCTATATATTCCATTGCCTACCAAACAGCTCCTGTACATATTTCTGAAGCAGTATGGTTAACACTTTACCTTTTGAAGGATTCACATCTGTTTCTGTTCATTAAATTGAAATTATCATGGGGACAGGGACATTGTCTTTTTTTTTTTTTTTTTGCATTAGTACCAGTTAAATAATATGTGCTTAATGAATTTAAACTGTCAGTCTAGAATACAATCAATTCTTCAAAATCTAGGTCTATAATGGAAACTGTTTTCGTCTGTATCAGTATAAAAGGTTAAAAATAGTGAAACAGCTATTCTGAGAAGATTCTGTTCTTACCTTAGACGAAAGGGACGAGCTAATAGGAAAGCAGAATTGAATTAATTTACTAGCATTTAGCTGCCTTTGTTGGATAGACAGCCTCCTACAGGATTCCTGCCTTACCATCAAGGCCTTCAGATATTTTTGCTGTTAGTAGAAACTTAAGTCTGACTTAGGTAATAATTTAGGTAATTTTGTCACTTGTTAAAATGTTACAGAAAAAGAAGGCATTCCAAGAATTTTCTGGATTGGCTTAAATCAACTATACTCTGCTAGAGGCTGGGAATGGTCAGACCACAAGCCATTAAACTTTCTCAACTGGGACCCAGGTAACTGCTCCCTCTTCCACCTACTATGCACAGAGCAAAACTTCAAAAAAGTAAATAAACAAAAGCATCCCATTTGCTGACAGCTTATAAAAATTTCAAATCTTGACAATTGTTATTATAGTTACTTCTCAAAAGAATTTTTTTTCCTAATTCCTTCTTTATTGTGATACCATTATAGCTAAGTTGAACCATATCATGGATAACTGAGCATTTGTCTCAAACCTTTACAGCAACCTGACATTTTTGAGTAACAGCAGAATAAGCCCCATCACGTGGCCTAGAAGCTGTTCTGTGTCCCTTAGGTGATTTGACATGTCTATGACTAACCTGTGTTGTTTCATCTGCAGCTCAATTCCATATAGAAATATTCTCTCATTTAAACACTCTTGGGGTCTCCCACAGTAGTGCTCAAGTACTAACAATATAATGGTTGTATATTACACAAATAAGTACTTTAAGGAAAATTTTATAGTGAATAAAACAAACAAAATCGTACTTAGCTAAAAGATTTTTCTCCACAAAAGAAGTTTAGATACCTTTTTTAAAAAATAAAATCTTAGGCTTCTGACAAAGGTAGAACCTAAAAGTTAACACTAGCTTCAGTATGAAAGTATCCTGTACACATATTAGAAAAATGGGTTAAGTGCAATAAAATATCAATATGTCGTTGTAGTTTAGTGAAATTTCATTATTAGTGAATAAATTCCCTATTATCTCAGTAAATAAAATCTTTAAAGATGATTTAACCTTTAATTCAAGGTCTGAAGGGCATTATAGAACCATAATTTAATATATTTATTATAAAGAATAGCAGATTAAGAGCTATTGTCTGCATAATATGATATAAAAGTTGATTGTGAGCAGAGGTTTGTTTTTGATTTTTGGTTTTATTTTTTAAATTAACTATACTGTATCATTTTGCCCTGTATCCTGTATTTTAGAAGGAAGACTTATTTAAGCACATGGGTGTCCATTGAGGCTTATACATCTCAATTTAGTAAAAGGTTTAACTACTTTATGAGTTCCAATAAAAGCAGAAAATTAGGAATACAAATTATTTTTTCAAACCACCACTCTGGGCCTAATCTTCTCTTTCTAACTCTTTGAAAATTCTCCCGTTTAAGATATGCCTAGTGCACCTACGATAATAGGTGGATCGAGCTGTGCGAGGATGGATGCCATGTCTGGTCTATGGCAGAGTTTTTCCTGTGAAGCTCTATTGCCCTATGTCTGCAAAAAACCATTAAATAACACAGTGGAGTTAACAGGTATCTTTTTCATTTCCTTGTGCAAGCAGGTCTTAAAATTATAGTTTTGTGAAGTCAAGTAAATCCATCTCAGATATCTCATTCTACCTTTCCTTCACCTGATACTGCCAATGCCCAAAACTATTTTCATTTAGACCCTGTGGTTGGATATTATTAACACTATATGTGTAAAGCTTTGGTTTGGTATATCCCCACAAGAAGGCAGAGGTATTCTAGGTAAGAGATACGTTTCCATTCACAGGTGGCTCTTTTTTCTATGAGGTAGTGGTGCTCAGGCTGTGGTTCCTAGACCAAGAGTATCCATATCACCTGTACCTGGTCAAAACACAAATTCTTAGGACCCACCCCAGATTACTGAATCAAAAACTCTGTGGGCCCCAACAACCTGTGTTTTAAGAAGCCTTCCGGGACATGCTGATGCACACTCAGGTCTTCTGTATGACCTGTCTCGGTGAGAAATAGAAAACGATGGATGGGGGAACTCTTCCAGGGTTTCTAGCTCCTGCCCAACGATGCCCACCACTGTTCTGTCCTTCTTTGCCAGGATGCTCCTTTAAGTTGTTGTGTCGATAAATCAGGTAGAAAAGGGGAGGTGCAGAAGGACAAAACATGTACAAGGAGGGTTTGGGGTCCCCCCCCAGGGATTTCGGGTATAAAAGAAACATGAACAATTGAAGTTTCTGAGGTGCAGAGAAACTTCAGAAGCCTTTGAAAGAATAAAAGGTGTCGCTTTACTGTCTGGCACAAGCCCCACCACATACCTGATACTTGATTAAGTCCTCCTGGATAAGAAAAACTAATACTCAAAACTGGGAGGGAAAAAAAGGGGATTTTAAAATGTCTTCTTTAAAGAATGTTGGGGGAAGGGAATAAAATTTCTTACCCATATGGTAGCAGATAGCTATTTTTTAAGACTAAAAAATAAATATATAGAATGAGGACTGTCAGGAGATGTTTTATTAAAATAATAGGGGAAAATGAACACTCATCTTCCAAGTTGATTCAAACCAAATTTAGTCCACACAACAAAAAGCGTAATAGAAAAGAGCACAGAGGAAAACAAACCTAGGTGACTGATGATAGATCAAATAAATATGCTGTAGTAGCAACTATTAAGTAAATCATGATGTTTCCACATGATCGAATAATATGCATTTATTAAAATAACCATACGGGCAGGAAGATACAAGAGCAAAACAAAATGATATACCTACTTATCATTTTATTCTTGTAAAAATATGTATTCATAGAGACAAAGACTAGAATAGGAAAATGTCTGTTCTAAGTTCAATTATGGGTGTTTTTCCCTTTGTTCGTTTATCATAATTATAAAATATAATAATAATAATAGCAAGTGCTATTTCAGGAACTTAAAATTGAGTTACCTTGCAAGTGTGAGAAGCTAACTGGACCTGAATTTTATCTTTAAGTGAAAAACAAAACTGTTCACATTTTCAAGATGCTGTGTTTTCATACAATAAATATTCCAAACAGTCCAGAATCCATGAAGTCTGAATAATTGACTTAATTGCTATTTCTATTAAGAAGGATAGAGTATTTTGTATAGATTTATACTTCAGTCTTTTTCTTAAGTCTTTCTTGACCATCATCTGAATGAGTTTTAATGTGGTCAAAACAAAGAATCACTAACTGCATGAGGATGTAGGTCTAGTAGTGGGAAGGAAAAAAGAGATTCAGAGAGGTCCTGTGCTCTTTCCCTCCATCACTTTCTTCTCTTTCATGTGGAGTTTATAAGTATTTTACTCTGTTCCTTAAATCTCTGTCCTGTGTCCAACAGTAGGCATGAAAGCACATCCCCTTGCTGATCTGACCATACATGAAAGGAGGCTGGACTTCATAACCTCTCAAAGTCAGAGACTGGAGGGCAACCTAACAAATCCCAAACCAAGGAAGAGATTTGTTAGCAAGTGGCTTACCCCACACCATTCTCCTGTCTATTAGGACTAAAGGCAGCCCCTCCTCAAATAGTTGGAGCCTAATCATGTAGCATGTTTGTATCACATTACAGTCATATCATTACCTGTATCCCTGCAGTCACTCTCACGACGTAAATGAAGCACCACATACATTTATGTCCCGTGCTATTTGACATCCCACTCCCCAGCTCTCCAGAATCCTAATGATTTAAGAAGGAAGAATTTGCAATGTTATTGATTCAAAATAGATGTATCTTTACTGGAATATAAATAGCTGTTCTTCCTGCAGATGTTTGGACATATTCAGATACACACTGTGATGCAGGCTGGCTGTCAAATAATGGGTTTTGCTATCTGCTGGTAAATGAAAGTGATTCCTGGCATAAGGCACATACGAAATGCAAAGCCCTGAGCGGCCATCTCATCAGCATTCATTCTTTAGCGGATGTGGAGATGGTTGTCACAAAACTCCATAATGGGGGTAAGTTTTTAAAATATCCTATTTGAGAGGTTTGAAACATTCTAAAGTACCCCTATTTTTAGAGTCTTGGTGGGAATGAAAGCTTACAATTTGATCCTTACAGATCTGCACTGTCCAGTAGAGTTTTCTGTGATGATGGAACAGTTCTAAAATCAGTGCTGTCCAATACTGCAGCCACCAGCCATTTGGGGCTTGTGAGGACTTGAAGTGTAACTGAGGAACTGATTTTTACTTTTATTTAAATTAACTTACAAAGAGCCACATGTAGCTAGTAGCTGCCAATTTGACATTATAGCCAGTGATTGAATAATTTTCCTCATCTCATAAGCTAAATCCTATTTAAGTTGCTCCAGATGCTTAAGTGATGATTATTTCACTTTTGTAATTATTTAAAAGCTAAAGACTGAAGAACAAAAATACACTATACAGGCAGTATCATATCCGCCTCCTAGAATTCCCTAATAGTAATAGCCAATAATAGACACCTATTCTGTGTCATCATGGTGTTGTTTCCCCGGGAAAGGCAGCAGCAGCATCCCGGGGGAGGGATGGACATTAATCCTATTCTAACTGGAGTATCTAGGATTGTACTTGCAGTATTCCATCGCAGTTTTCCCCTACTGTCTGAAAATAGACTGAATGTTCTTATGAAACCTTTGATAAACCAAAATGGCATAAAACAAAGAAGCAAACACCATTTCATAAAAGCAAAAATCCACCTCAGATTTTGTTCACTTAGGGAAAACAGATACATATGTCTTTCGTAAAGGTGGAGCTTTTGGATAGCAGAGGAAACCTATATACCCCATAAAGCAAGGTTTGTCTAAATCAGATATCAGGAACACGTAACCTGCCCATCACAACTTGGCTGTCCCACTGTGTACTCTGCCTGCCTGAAAAGCCCTTCACTCTTGGCCTGCCTGAAAAGCCCTTCATTCTTGGCCTGCCTAAATTATCAGTATTTTCATAGATTCATTACAAATACCATTGAGGGTCCTAAAATCCCATTATCAGAATGTAAAAATCAGTAACAATATACATATCAAAGTATGTAATAAATAAATAATATGTAATATTATTTATTAATATTTACATTATGTAATAGTATGTAATAAATAAAATAAAATATTTTTCTTTTAGATGCCAAAGAAGAAATATGGATAGGTCTTAAGAACAAAGATGTACCAAGTTTATTTCAGTGGTCTGATGGTACTGAAGTTACTCTAACATATTGGAGTAAGAACGAGCCAAATGTTCCCTACAATAAGACTCCCAACTGTGTTTCCTATTTAGGAAAGGTAGGAAACTTCCTGTGGCTTATTTGTATTCTTATTGGATACCGAATAATGTTAAGATGGCTTTGGTTGGGATATTTGTGTTTAAGCCTGGAAAGAAAATAAAAGGTAAGAGCCGTGTAGATTGTCTTTCCGGAAGCTACTAGAAAAAAGAGGTAAATAAAACAACAATTAATTAAACAGTCCACTTCCTGTCTGAAAGTATCAGTTCTGGTCTAAAACACATGAAGGAAATCCCGTTAGTACTCAATACAAGAATACAAGAGCCAGATTGGTTCTAATAAGCTACTTTCTCTCTGGACCAACAGTATATTTATTATGTGGCTATATATTATATAGCCACAACTTAAGGGTAAAATCTCATCTCCTGAATTCATGTTCAGATTTTTATATTAATCTTTCTTTGAGAGGTGAAAAAATATTTTTATTTAAAAATTAGGTCTAAGAGTGCCTAGAATAGATAGAAATGAGATCCCATAGGCAAGACTGTGCTGGTAACATACCTAGACAGCATTCCAGTGTTCAAAACTGACCCTTATCACAATTGACTTGTTGAAATTTAATTTGAAGGAAGCAAAGTGACTTAAGCAAAATTAATGTTAAGTAGCATATTTGAAGGAGAGAACTTTGAAGTCCAAGCTAAAGTAGAGTGGAAGGAACTTTTGATTCTGGAATTCTTGGAGAGTAGCTGTTTTAACTAACATGATTATGTTACATATGAGGAGATTGAAATAGCGTGGTTGATGACATGTCCAAAAGTTTTTAACCAAAGGGCAACTTTGGCCATGTCACGTGGAAGAAGACTTGAACACTGTCAACTGTGTGAGGGCTGAGTTCTTCTTTGTTCAACTTTATACTAAATGCCCTTCGATGGTTTTATTGTTACTCTCATAAGAAAATGGAATTCATCTCCACTATGATCTTGAGGTGGTGCTGAAATAACAGACGGTGAGCCACAACCTTGCAGGCCTGTTGGGTAATATTTTCTAGGAGTATATTCCCAGATGTAGCCATTCATTTTCTCTTTCCTACCTCTTCTTCCTCCCTTTGCCCCTTGCTCAGAGTTTTGTGAGAAGAAACTATCTTGATTTAAAATAAGTTAGAGTTCAACTCTAAATATATGGCAAATAATTTCTCTGTGGAAAATTTTTTTTCTATTTTTAAAAAGCTAGGTCAGTGGAAAGTCCAGTCATGTGAAGAGAAACTTAAATATGTATGTAAGAAAAAGGGAGAACAAATGAATGATACAACATCTGACAAGATGTGTCCTCCAGATGAGGTATGTAAAGTCCCTGTGTAAGTTTTTCTAAGCAATATTACACCTTCTTTGTCAAGGATGGTAGGTGAGACTGAAACAATTCAGACTTGGAAAATAGAAGAAATGACTACCTTTGTTCATTTACATTAAAGCTAATCAGAGGGCAGTGAATCATTACTTATTGGCATTCTTACAGAAGAAAAAAACATTATAGGAAAAAGAGTTACCTATTCATGATTTCTATAAAAATGTATGTATAGTCACATACCCTTAAGGCTTTTATGTCTTTACAAATGCCGATGTCTTTACTTCCCCTATTTATCTTTTTCCTCTCCAAAAAGAGTTCAACCAACAACATTATAGTCTTATGAGGAACTAGGTCCTGGATGTAAAGAGAAATAAGATACTCCTGTCTGACACAGGCTCACAATACTGTAGGAGTTATCTATGAGGTTGTATCCCACCTTCATCATGTGTATGAATTTACAGGCCATGTCCTTGATTTCTCTAAGTGTGAGATGTTATCAGTATAGTAAAATCTTGCTTGTTAGAGGGGAGACATTAAGTCTGAACAGTGTGATAATTCTCTTTGGATTTAGGGCTGGAAAAGACATGGAGAAACCTGTTACAAGATTTATAAGGATAACGTCCCTTTTGGAACCAACTGCAATCTGACTATAACTAGCAGGTATGACCATCAGTAAACATGTACTTGTGAGCTCTTAACTCTGGGTTAACTTTACTAAATAAGTCTCCTAAGAAAAAGATGCATCTTCAATATACATAGTAATTCAGCCATTATAAAAACACCTATACTAATTTAACTCTTGTTTCGTAGATTTGAGCAAGAGTACCTGAATGATATGATTAAAAAGTATACTAAATCTCCAGGAAAATACTTCTGGACTGGCCTGAGAGATATAGATTCACATGGAGAGTATAGCTGGACTGGCGTTGGTGGAGTAAAGCAAGCTGTAACCTTTTCCAACTGGAATTTTCTTGAGCCAGGTGAGTGCCTTACCTTTAAAGTAGTAGAATATGATGATTTGTGAAAGGCAGTATACCTCCCAGATACGGTCTTCACTTAGCTTTGAAATGTGAGGGAAATGGTAATCTTCAGGATGAGAGTCTGTCTATGGAACCATAAACAGAAGCAGTGACTATGTCTTCCTTATTAAATCCTTGGTAATAATCCCCAAAAAGGAGCTTAAAAAACTCAGTTCTCAGAAATCACCTAATGACACAAAGCTAGAACCATCAATGTGAGGTTTTTTTTTATCTTTTCCATGTAAGTCTCAAACACAATCTAGAAGCTTCATTTTGAAGTGCTTTACGTTTCATCTCTCTGCTTCTTAGCTTCTTTCTCCAAAATTGAATGTGTTTATTTCTATTATTCCAAATGGGTGAAAATTAAGGAAGTAATATTATAGGTATTATTTATTCTGAAAGTTAGTTCATCTTATTTTAACCAGCTCAAAGCATTGACCATAATTAGCCATAGAATTAGAACATTTTGAACCGGAAAGGACCTCAGAAGTCCCTTCTGATTTTAGAGTTGAAAAGATAGAGTCTCAGAAAGGTGATTCACTTGACAAATGTTACCTGGTTATTGAATTGCTAAAATCCAGATCCCCCTGATTTCAATCCAGTGCTTTGTAAAGGATTTTGGCTTTCTATAAGACCAGAGTCAGACCACATTAGAGTTAGAAAGCATTCAACTTTTCTTCCTTTGGATTATTTATATTTTCTTGTTTCTGTACCATGTGATCATGAAGACCACTTTTTATAACCCAGTAACTAGAACATATGAGTATATAATGAAATATAATATTTGAAATAGAGAATGCCCACAAAATTTGAAATAGATCGTCACCACCACAAATGTGAATGGTATTGATAACAAAGTCATCTTTTTCCTTGAAGAAGATGGAGGATACAGGTGATCATTCTGGTTAAATCTCACCTTAAATTATAATGTCCTAATTATATATTATATATGATTATAACTATGTATATGTTATAAATATATAATAATGTTTATAATGTTCTAATATACAAAACATATGGGATTTCTTTTATAGACATTCAGATATCTTAGAGTCAATGTCGTATTCTTCATAGATAAACCTCAGTGGTTGGAGAGGAGCTCAGAAAGTAGCAACAATGATTATTCTCTCAGTCCTATAGTCAGCAAGACTACCACTGAGCTCTCTTTACCATAATTACTCCCAGCTTTAGCCAGCGTGGTCCATCATGGACAAGGCTTGGGTAGGGGGCAGAACAGGGGAAAAACAGGACACCCATCCAGGGCAACATAGCATTTTTCTCCCGGTCCCTTGTTCCAATTGCTGTCCATGTATAAGACATGAGACTATGTCTGTTTGGTGGTACAGAAGTTGTCCTTATCACTTTCCAACCTATGTTCTTATCTCCTGCCCATTTCAGGCAGTGTGGTAGAATATAAAAGGGAGCATGGCACTTGTGGCAAGTCACTTATTCTTCATCTAAGAAATGGATCTGATAATACAAGCTATCTCTTAGTGCTGTGAATAAATAAAATTCTGGCATCCATAAAATAAATGGAAAACAAATGTGTGTTACCATATACTTCCTTCTCTTTATCGTGCTACCTTTTCCTTTGGATTTGAATCTGAAAGAGTTTTGTTTTGAAGCATCTGACAGTTGCTTAAAAACTGTTCAAAGTTGTTAAGGTAATAGGAATCCCTTAGGCTATGCTGAGCAGCTTAGTGCTTTAGGGGATAGCTGCAGATACAGACCCTCTGGGTTCCAGTTCTGGATCAACCACTTACTAACATGTGACCTTGGACAAGTCACTAATCCTCACTGCACCTTAGTATGACAATAGAATCCACTCCAGAGGTCTGTTGTAAGGACTGATTAATTTGATCCTGTTAGAAATAATACCTGGCAAGTAATAAACACTTCTTATTACCATCATCGTCATCATCATCATTATTATGAACCACATATTTCTTTCTTGTTATCTTTTATATTCTTTCTCCAGACCTTAGCCCATATAAAGGGTAAGGACACTAGAAAATGTTTAGAATTTAATTTTCAAATGTAATGTTTCAACTCCAGCTTCTCCGGGCGGGTGTGTGGCTATGGCTACTGGAAAGTCTCTTGGAAAGTGGGAAGTGAAAGACTGCAGAAACTTCAGAGCACTTTCAGTTTGCAAGAAAATAAGTGGGCCCATTCAGCCTGAAGAAGTAGCTCCCAAGCCTGAAGACCCCTGTCCTGAAGGCTGGCACAGTTTCCCCTCAAGTCTTTCTTGTTATAAGGTAAACTAACATTCTCGTCCAATTCTTTAATGAAGTTATCTTTCTACTATCCTAGCCCATATGGTTGTAGAAATTATGCTCCTCCTCAGGCACATATGTAACCTACCAATGTGTTTGGGAGCACCACTGAACCTTTGTCATGAGACAGCTAATCCTCACATGAACTCATGTCCTACCCAAAAGAGCAGGGCAAGAGCCTGAACTGGCTCTTTCCTAGTGTTCTTTTGTTCTGAGAAGTTAAGTACGTTACGTGCCATGCTGACACTTTGCTTATGATTTTCATATCCCTCTAATCCTTGTTGTCAAATGAAGAATTCTATCACTTCTTACAATTTAAAAAAATTATTTTCAGACCTGTATCAGTCAGCTCTTCCTACAAAGAAACCGTTATATACCATCCCAAAATTCAGTAGCTATGAGAACAAACATTTAGTCTCATGTTCACAGATCTCTGGGTCAAACAGGGATTGATTGTTATAGTTTGGGCTTGAATGGTAAGCTCTGCTTTCAACTGTGGATTAGCTATGCTGGGCTCTAGGCTATGAGTTGGGGTGTGCTGCCTTTTGATCTGGGTCTCAAGACAGTAGCTATCAGGGGCTTGTTCTTCTCATGATCAACTGCTGGAGCCGGAGAGGCAAGCTGAACCATGTAAGCACATTTCAGGCCTCTGTTTGCTGCACCTCCACTAATATGCCATTAATTACAGCAAGTCACATGGCCAGGCCCCAAATTAAGGTACAGAGAAGTATACTTCACCTACCAAGAGGCCATGGCAAGAATGTGCAGTTATATCACAGGGAACTGAAGAATTGGAATCAGTAATTCAATCTACCCTTGTATCATCTCCTCTTCTTTTTTTGAAAAAATTGGTCATCACAAACCAAAGAGTCTGAAGTAGCAAGTTTTGTTTTGCCACTGTCTGTCAATGTTAAAACACCAGTGCAATTTGCCCTTTGATTCATCTTCATCAGAAAATAAGCCTGTACTTGTACAGGTCTTAGTGTATTATGTTCATAAGTATGTTCTTAGGACATTTCTCTGCAGAAGACTACTCCCAAAGTATTCATATGTATCCTCTATAGCCTCACCTGGTGGTCCTAGGAATGCAGGAGAGTATGGTGTCTAGTTGGAGCAGTTCCCCATCCTGGCTAAGGAAAGTCATCCATCTGACAGCAGTCGCTGGCACCTGTGCTGGCCTTTGGTGACACTTTCAGCAGGTCCTGTTTGTGTCATAGTATATGTTTTTTCACCTGCTTTTATTACAGGTAAAAATTAAAACATTTTCCTGTTATTATTACACCTGTAAGAATCCATTTCAGAAGCCTACACATTTGAATTTTAGAAACAAAATAAATGAACAAAGGAGGAAAAGAAAGAGAAACCAAAAACAGACTCTTAACTGTAGAGAACAAACTGAAAGGAAGTGGGTCAAGGGATGGGTGACATAGGTGATGGGGATTAACAAGTACACTTATGATGAACACTGACTAATGGATCAGATTGCTGAATCACTCGATTGTACACCTGAAACTAATATAACACTGTATGTTAATTATATTTGAATTAAAATAAGAAACTTAATTTAAAAACCTACACATTTGACCATAATAAACTTTGAAATTATGAATACTTTCTGATTATGCCAGAAAAGAGATTAACATTGTATCTTGTAAGCTGTTTCATATAGAAAGAATTGTAAGAAAAAGGAACTGGGAAGAAGCTGAGAGATTCTGCCAAGCTCTTGGAGGACACCTTCCTAGCTTCACGCATATGGATGAAATAAAGGAATTTCTTCACTTTTTAATGGACCAGTTCAGGTAGTACTTTTAGAATGAGATTTTCTGGGACGCCTCGGTGGCTCAGTCGTTAAGTGTCTGCCTTCGGCCCAGGTCAGATACCAGGGTCCTGGGATCGGGCCCCACATCGGGCTCTCTGCTCGGCAGGGAGCCTGCTTCTCCTGCTACCATTCCCTCTGCTTGTGTTCCCTCTCTTGCTGTGTTTCTCTCTGTCAAAAAAAAAAAAAAAAAAAATCTTTAGAATGAGATTTTCTATGCTAAATTTGATGTCCTCCATGTATTCAGAGTTGACATGTTTTATTTTCTAAAAGGGTCATTCATTGCTAAGCAGTCATTCAACATCAAACATTTTTATGTGAAAGACACTATAAATAATTCAAAGATAAGGGAGATAGAATCCCCATCCTTTATGTAGCATGATAAAGTCCAATAATGGGAATAAGAAGAGTATGGTGAAAATCTAGAAAGTAAGTAGGGACCATGGGATTTCTTTTTTTTTTTTCCCAAATGTGTTTACTTTATTTTTTCAGTGTTACAAGATTAATTGTTCATACACCACACCCAGTGCTCCATGCAATACGTGCCCGCCTCAATACCCACCACCAGACTCACCCAACCCCCCACTCCTGCCCCTCCAAAACCCTCAGTTTGTTGCTCAGAGTCCACAGTCTCTTATGGTTCATCACCCCCTCTGATTTCCCCCATTCACCCTTCCCTTCCTTCTCACAATGCCCTCCATGTTTTTCCTTATTCTTCACACGTGAGACCATAAGATAATTGGCTCTCTCCACTTGACTTATTTCACTCTGCATCATCTCTTCCAGTCCTGTCCATGTTGATACAAAAGTTGGATATTTGTCCTTTCTGATGGAGATATAATATTCCATTGTATACATGTACCATATCTTCTTTATCCATTCATCTGTTGAAGAGAATTTTGGTTCTTTCCACAGTTTGGCGATTGTGGCCATTGCTGCTATGAACATTGGGGTACATGTGGCCCTTCTTTGTACTGTATCTGCTTCTTTGGGGTAAATACCCAGTAGTGCGATGGCAGGGTCATAGGGTAGCTCTATTTTTAATTTCTTGAGGAATCTCCACACTGTTTTCCAAAGTGGCTGCACCAGCTTGCAATCCCACCAACAGTGGAAGAGGGTTCCCCTTTCTCCACACCCTCTCCAACATTTGTTGTTTACTGTCCTGTTGATTTTGGCCATTCTAACTGGTGTAAG
>CM053605.1:61258591-61340162 GCA_028646535.1 Procyon lotor
AAATACCCAGTAGTGCGATGGCAGGGTCATAGGGTAGCTCTATTTTTAATTTCTTGAGGAATCTCCACACTGTTTTCCAAAGTGGCTGCACCAGCTTGCAATCCCACCAACAGTGGAAGAGGGTTCCCCTTTCTCCACACCCTCTCCAACATTTGTTGTTTACTGTCCTGTTGATTTTGGCCATTCTAACTGGTGTAAGGTGGTGTCTCAGTGTGGTTTTCATTTGAATCTCCCTGATGGCTAATGATGATGAACAGTTTTTCATGTGTCTGTTAGCCATTTGTATGTCTTCATTAGAGAAGTGTCTGTTCATGTCTTCTGCCCATTTTTTGGTGTGATTATCAGTTTTGTGAGTGTTGAGTTTGAGGAGTTCTTTATAGATCTTAGATATCAGACCTTTGTAGGGTCATTTGTGAATATCTTCTCACATTCTATGGGTTGCCTGTTTGTTTTGTTGGCTGTTTCCTTTGCTGTGCGGAAGCTTTTGATCTTGATGAAGTCCCAAAAGTTCATGTTTGCTTTTGTTTCCTTTGCCTTTGGAGACATGTCCTGAAAGAAGTTGCTGTGGCTGATGTCGAAGAGGTTACTGCCAGTGTTCTTCTCTAGGGTTTTGATAGAGTCCTGCCTCACGTTGAGGTCTTTTATCCATTTCGTGTTTATCTTCATATATGGTGTAAGAGAATGGTCAAGTTTCATTCTTCTACATATAGCTATCCAGTTTTCCCAGCACCATTTATTGAAGAGACTGTCTTTTTCCACTGGATATTTTTTCCTGTTTGTCAAAGATTATTTGACCATAGAGTTGCGGGTCCATATCTGGGCTCTCTATTCTGTTCCACTGGTCTCTATGTCTGTTTTTGTTCCAGTACCATGCTGTCTTGGTGATCACAGCTTTGTAGTAAAGCTTGAAATCAGGTAGTGTGATGCCCCCAGCTTTGTTTTTCTTTTTCAACATTTCCTTAGCAATTTGGGGTTTTTTCTGGTTCCATACAAATTTTAGGATTGTTTGTACTAGCCCTTTGAAGAAAACCAGTGGAATTTTGATTGGGATGGCATTAAAGTATAGATGGCTCTGGGCAGTAGAGACATTTTAACAATGTTTATTCTTCTGATCCATGAGCATGGAATGCTTTTCCACCTTTTTGCGTCTTCTTCAATTTCTTTCATGAGTATTCTGTAGTTTCTCAAGTACAGATCCTTTACCTCTTCGGTTAGGTTTATTCCCAGGTATCTTATGGTTCTTGGTGCTACAGTAAATGGAATCGATTCCCTAATTTCCCTTTCCATATTTTCATTGTTGGTGTATGGGAAAGCAACTGATTTCTGTGCATTGATTTTGTATCCTCACACATTACTGAATTGCTGTATGAGTTCTAGTAGTTTGGGGGTGGAGTCTTCTGGGTTCTCCATATGAAGTATCATGTCATCTGTGAAGAGAGAGAGTTTGACTCCTTCATTGCCAATTTGAATACCTTTTATTTCTTTTGTTGTCTAATTGCTGTCGCTAGGACTTCTAGCACTATGTTGAACAAGAGTGGTGAGAGTGGTCATCCTTGTCGTGTTCCTGCTCTCAAAGGGAAGGCTGTCAGCTTTTCCTCATTGCGAATGATATTTGCTTTGGGCTTTTCATAGCTAGACTTTATGATGTTGAGGAATGTTCCTTCTATCCCTATACTTTGAAGGGTTTTAATCAGGAACGAATGCTGAATTTTGTCAAATGCTTTTTCTACATCAATTGAGAGGACCATGTGGTTCTTGTCTCTTATTGTCTCTTATTGATTTGTTCTATCACGTGGATTGATTTGCGAATGTTGAACCACCCTTGCATCCCAGGGATATATCCCACCCTGTGATGATGAATAATTTTTTTAATGTGCTGTTGGGTCCTATTAGCTAGGATCTTGTTGAAAATCTTGGCATCCATATTGATCAGGGATATTCATCTGAAATTATTCTTTTAGATGGGGCCTTTGCCTGGTTTGGGGATCAGGGTACTGCTGGCTTCATAGAAAGAGTGTGAAAGTTTTCCTTCTGTTTCTATTTTTTGGAACAGTTTCAGGAGAATAGGTATTATTTCTTCCTTGAATGTTTGGTAGAATTCCCCAGGGAATCCGTCAGGGCCTGGACTCTTGTTTATTGGGAGGTTTTTGATCACTGCTTCAATCTCATTACTAGATATTGGTCTCTTCAGGTTGTCAATTTCTTCCCGTTTCAGTCTTGGAAGATTATGGGTTTCCAGGTATGCATCCATTTCTTCTAGGTTGTTTAACTTACTGGCATATAGCTGCTGATAATAATTTTTGATGATCGTTTCTATTTCCTTTGGATTAGTCATGATCTCTCCCCTTTCATTCATAATTTTGTTAATTAGGGTCCTCTCTCTTTTCTTTTGGATTAGTTTGGCCAGTGGCTTATCAATCCTATTGATTCTTTCAAAAAACCAACTTCTGGATTCATTGATACGTTCTACTGTTTCTCTAGTTTCTAACTCGTTGATCTCTGCTCTGACCTTGATTATTCCCCTTCTTGTGCGTGAGGTTGGCTTAATGTGTTGTTGATTTTCTAGTTCTTTAAGGTGTAAAGAGAGCTGGTGTATTCAAGATTTTTGAATTTTTTTGAGTGAGGCTTGGATGGCTATGTATTTCCCCCTGAGGACTGCCTTTGCTGTGTCCCATGGATTTTGCATTGATGTGTCTTCATTCTCACTGGTCTCCATGAATTTTTTAAGTTCATCTTTGATTTCCTGGTTGATCCCAGCATGCTTGAGCAGGTTGTTCTTTAGCCTCCAAGTGTTTGAATTCCTTCCAAGCTTTTTCTTGTGGTTGAGTTCCAGTTTCAAAGCATTGTGGTCTGAGAAAATGCAGGGAATCATCTCAATCTTTTGGTATCGGTTGAGTCCTGATTTGTGACCCAGTCTGTGGTCTATTCTGGAGAAAGCTCCATGTGTGCTCCAGAAGAATGAGTATTCTGTTGTTTTAGGGTGGAATGTTCTGTATATATCTATGAGGTCCTTCTGGTCCAATGTGTCATTCAAAGCTCTTGTTTCTTTATTGATTTTCTGTTTAGATGATCTGTCTGTTACTGAGAGTGGTGTGTTAAGATCTCCTACTATTATTGTATTCATATCAATATGACTCTTTATTTTGATTAACAGTTGGCTTATGTGGTTGTCTGCTCCTATATTGGGGGCATAAATGTTTACAATTGTTAGATCTTCTTGGAGAATTGACCCTTTCAGAATGATGTAGTGTCCTTCTGTATCTCTGACTACAGTCTTTAGCTGAAAATCTCATTTATCTGATAGGAGAATCACTACCCTAGCTTTCTTTTGAGGACCATTGGCATGAAAGATGGCTCTCCATCCTTTCACTTTCAGTCTGGATGTATCTTTTGGTTCCAAATGTGTCTCTTGTAGACAGCATATGGATGGGTCTGGCCATTTTATCCATTCTGCAACCCTGTGCCGTTTTATGGGAGTGTTTAGGCCGTTCACATTGAGAGTGATTATTGAAAGATAAGTGTTTATTGACATCCTGTTGCCTATGTAGTCCTTGTTTCTATAGATTGTATATTTCTGTTCTAAGTCATTCATGAGTTCTTTCTACTTTTATATAACCCCCTTTAATATTTCCTTGAGTGCCAGCTTGGTGGACTGTGGGATTTCTAAAGACAGATGAAGTGCTTTGGGGAGTTATAATTGGGAAAAATGTTATGAAGAAGAATGGTTCATGGAGGGTAGGTAGTATTTTGAAAGGTAAGACCAGGAGGAGTCAGAGAAAACAGAACATTAGCAAAGGTACTGAGACTAGAGTGTATAGATATGATTAGGAAGAAATGAGTCATACCATTAGCTAGAAAATGAGATATGAATATGAAGTCGGAGCAGGAATTTGATCTGAAGTCAATAAGCAAAACAACAAAGTGTGTTTATATGTGTATGTATGTGTGTATATATAAGGAAACAGAGGGAGAAAGAGATGGTAGGTAGATGCAGAGCAAGTAATTAGAAGGATATTACAGTCCTTTTGTGGAAAACTACTTTGAGAATGGTTAGGAAGAATGTGAAAATAGGGAGGTAATCAGAGATGCTACAAAGACAGAATCAATAAGCCCTTGTGATTCTCATGTTATGGTGGAAGGATTCCTGGATGATTTCTTGATGTCCGTAGGGACAGTGTGGAGCAATATGAACCAGGTAATGCTATCAGAGGAGAAAATTTTCTCTGAAGCTTTGGGAGAGAATATGAATATGAGGGCCTTCAACTTCACAATTTATTTTTTTCTTCCCTCATTTTTATAAACTGAAAAGAAGATCCAAATCTGTAAATCAAGGATTCAGGGTATACCAGGCAAAATTATGGAAAAGAAATTACCATTTAGACATATCCTGGTGAATACTTTCCTTACCATTTTGACTCAAACAAAAGCCTGAAAGAAAAACAGCAATAAATAAACAAACAAACAAACAAATAAATAAATAAAACGGGTAACAAAACACAAAGCCCAGGTAGTCTTCTTCTTTAGGACATTAAATGTAAGGAGGCATTTAAAAACGGACCTTTAAAGAGTCTTGAGGTCAGGGTACCTGGGTGGCTCAGTTAGTTAAGCAGTTAAGCATCTGCCTTCAGCTCAGGTCATAATCCCAGGGTCCTGGAATCCGAGCCCTGCATCCAGCTTGGGGAGCCTGCTTTTCCTTCTCCCACTCCCCCTGCTTGTGCACACTCTCTCCCTATCAAATGAATGAATAAAATCTTTTAAGAAAACAGAGTTTTGAGGTGGAAAATATTTGCACTATATTAATTTTAGTTCTCAATTACATTGCTTTTTGTTTGTGAAAATTATAATGGATATAACCCTATAGCTTCCTTCTTGAAAAAAATTCAAAGACACATTCCAGTTGAGAGATGAATTAAAAATCAAGAACACAAGAGTAGGTAATTTATTTTAAAAGAATTAGGAGGAAGAATATAGTGATGTAAAAACATCCCCAGTCTAAATAATGCAATATGTTTATGTAATAATAAAATTGGGAAGAAATTATCCTAAATCCTGAAAGAGAAACATAAGAATATTTTAATAAGACCAGATGTTTAACTCTGTTTATAAATAAAAACTGGGATATAAAGAGATAAAATAATTGTAAATAATGAAAGTATAATAAATCCCTCATTTACCTAGAAGTCATATTTAGATACACAGATTATATACATTTTTAAAACAGAGCATGTTTTTCTACTGAATAATGGGTGAAAAAAATTATATAGTAAATTATAAAGAAAGTAGCAAAGCATGAAGCCAATATAAAGCAAGATGGCAGAAGTCTGTAAATTTCTTCAATAATGAAATTCAGCTATATGCTGTTGAAAATACCTCAAACAAATTTTGCCAATAAGTACCTATCCAGCCCAGAGTATGACGATGTTCTTTTCCTAGAAGAAAGAAGCTACAAAGTGTTTCAAAGTTGAGAAATTTTGATAAAAATCCATATTTTTAACACTTCTTTAAAAATTAAAACAACAGCACACATTTTCATATTGGAGCAATAATTAGGTAGTCTTGAGTAGCCCACCGAAATAGGGTGTCACTCTACAATTTGTGGTGGTCTCTAATTTATTACTCCTTGATCCACTTCACTTATGTTTTTGTCCCATTTTAACCTAAATAGCATTTGAGTTAATAATCACAAAATATATTAACTAAAATAGGAAAATTAAAAGAATGAGCAAAAATATTGTGCAAATGTGAATAAAAAGCTGGAGTCATAGTATTAATATTAGATAAAATACAAGTGAAGTAAAAATGTACAAGATGGGGAAATGAGATTTATTTCATATTGAATAAAGGTACAATCTACAATGGCATTATAATAGTCAAGAACCATTACACATTTAAAAATATTGGCATGAAAATATATGAAATAAAAATATTAATTATATTGGTGAGATTTTCCAATAAATAACAGTAATGGGAAACTCTAACATTTGTCTCATTCATCAACCAGTGAGACAGACAAAAGGAAATAATATACAAATAATATAATTAAGATTGACTTAACAATATCCTATTTGTTCATACATTACAAAGTCTATACATATTTTCTCTTCAGGCTCTTTGCCTGTTATCACTTACAATAATTGATCTATTAGGCTAAAAAGATAATCTAAAATTCCAAAGTGATGAAATCATACAGGTACATAAGAAGTTAAGTCTAACCCTATCCACTTATAAAGTCAATGTTTTTAAGTATCTTTTTGGCAAATAAAACTGTATAGATGATAATAACAACACTCATTCTGAAATTCATGGGATATAGCCAAGGCTATAGTTGGAGGTATATTAATAGCTTTAAGAACTTTAATTATTAAATAAAAATAATGAAAATAAGCATTCATCTAAAAGAAAAAATAAATTTCAAGGAAATACAAGGAAACTGTAAGAAAGAACCTAAAAGATTTTACATAAAGATACTTAAAATGAAGTCTTGGTAAGGGATTATAAAACCAATTTCAGGGGCACCTGGGTGGCTCAGTGGGTTAAAGCCTCTGCCTTCATTTCAGGTCATGATCTTAGGTCCTGTGATCGAGCCCCACATTGGGCTCTCTGCTCAGCGGGGAGCCTGCTTCCCCCTCTCTCTCTGCGTACCTCTCTGCCTACTTGTGATCTCTCTCTCCGTCTAATAAATAAATAAAATCTTTAAAAAAAAATAAAAATAAACCCATTTCATGGAGGAATTTTTAAATTGGTAAGAATACTATGCAAAATTCTATGCTGTTACAAATGAAGTTGTTAAAATGAATAATTTCTAGAGAGATACAAATTACTATACAATTGATTTAATAAGTAGAAACCAAGTAATTTAATAGCCATGAAAGAAATGGAAAGAGTTGACAAGGAATTATTTCCAAGAAAGATATAAGAAGTATAATATATGGTTATATATATTTTAAAGAGCAATCATTATTTCATTGTATTTCAATTCAAATACCATTGTATTTCAATGGTACAAACAAGAGCTTGTATTCCATTATATAGAAACTGATACAGACATCTGGTTTCACAAATTTGTTTAATTCTGATATCAAAGCCTATCCATAAGAGCACAAAGAATTACAGACCAACTTCAAGACTAGACTTGAGGGGCGCCTGGGTGGCCCAGTGGGCTAAGCCTCTACCTTCAGCTCAGGTCATGATCTCAGGGTCCTGGGATTGAGCCCCGCATCAGGCTCTCTGCTCAGTGGGGAGCCTACTTCCTCCTCTCTCTCCCTGCATCTGTGCTACTTGTGACCTCTCTATGTCAAATAAATAAATAAAATCTTTAAAAAAAAAAAAAAAGACTAGACTTGAAAAAGTAAATACTAATGAGTGATGAGGTAGGTAATATTACAATGCCCATCTTATCTAAATGAGAAAACAGATACAGAGAAGTAAAACAACTTGCCCATAGTTATATAAGTAATAAGCATCCAATATTTGAACCCACTAGAGCCCACTTCCTTTACCCACTTCATTATAGTACATCAAAATAACATACCTAGACCATATAGGATTTCTTCCAAGAATACAAGGTTGGGTTAGTGCTAGGAACTCTGTATATCAGGTCAAATATCATATGAGCATCTTACTGGGTGCTAAAAATACATCTAGTAAAATTCACTATTCATTCCTGGTTTAACATGTAAATATATCATAAAGTTAACATAATTAACATACAAATTATTGGTAAAGTAAGAACAGGAAGATGGGGGACCTGGGTGGCTCAGTTGATTAAGTGTCTGCCTTCAGCTCAGGCCATAATCCCAGGGTCCCTGATCCCTGGTCCTGATCAGGCTCCTTGCTCAGCAGGGAGCCTGCTTCTCCCTCTTCCTGCTGGAGTTCTCTTTCACGAGCACATGCTCTCTCACTCTCTCTCTCAAGTAAATAAATAAAATCTTAAAAAAAAAAAAAGAATAGAAGAATAGTTCAACCAATAGCCATATCACATTTAATGAGTAAACATTAAATGCATTTCTGTAAAAGTCAGAAAAAGGTAAAGATTCCAATTATCATCACTATTGTTGATCTTTGTTTGGAATTTATACCCTGTGCATTAAGATTTTTTTAAAAAAAGATTATTATAACATGCAAAGATTTATAATATATTAAGTGGGAGGAAAAGTGTAATTATGGAAGAATAAAAAATGTGCTATTTACATTAAAAGTAGATTACAAAAATATATCAAAGAAAGAAAATTATTGTTACCCCTGGAAGATAAGATTTTGGGTGATTTTTAAAATGTTTGAACATTTTTCCACATTTTCCAGATTTACATTCATATGCCTACCATTGTGTTTTTCTCATTAAAGAAAGGGAAGTTTCACTACAATGTGCTGGAAACTTGATGCAAAATGTAGTATATGTATTCCATAAATATTCACTTATTAAGTATCTATTATATAAGTTCAGTCATTCTGGACTTCACTTCTAGCACTAGAAATTATTGTACAAGATTTCGTTGCACACTAACCTGAGCTAATTTGGATACCCAAACTCTTAATTTCCTTTTGAGGTTTCTTAGCTACTCCCCACAACCTTGAGAGTAGATTACAATGAATGCAAAATTCAGACCAAATCTTCCCACATATACAAACATTTATTAAGTATTCATTGAAGCAGACACAATACTTATTTCATACAATCTGTTCTGTAAGCTTCCAGCATCCGGCAGTCTGTCCTAGATGTTCCAGCCACCATCTTGCAAGGAAGGTTCATTAGAGGTGTATTTGACAATATTCCTGAGACAGGATTCTGTTCCCATTACAGTTGGCATCAGGCAGTTCCAGTCACCTGACCTAAAGACTAAGACATGGAACGATTTAGAGATCAAGCCCCAGATCCATTTCTAATGGTACTGGATACCAGCAAGGGTGCGAATGTCTCTAAATATTTTAGCTATTCCTCATATCTTAAATAATTTCAATTTCACCATTGAGAGCTCATTTCTAAAATCAGGCTGATTAACAAGCTTCTACTTTTGCTGATATATACCTATTTCTGACATTCTCTCTGCTAATAACTAAAACCTCAGGTATGACCTTGGATAACAGATATCTTTGTGGTGTTTGCCTCTGGAACATACTCTAATATCCTCCTGATCTTTCCTGAAGTGAGAATTTTGAGCAAGGCACCTAAATGGCCCCTAGATCTCAAGCTTGATACACACAACATCAAACTGTCTAGGCCAGAGTATTTTTAAGTAAAATACTGACATAAACAAAGTGGATTTTGACTAATACCAAGCAAGAGGTTAGAGACCTTTAACTGGAACGGGAGCCATGGATAAATACTAAGCAATGAGCTTGTAGGTATTTGTGGGAATCAACTGAAGGAAAAATGGAAAATTGTATGTGATATAGATGATCATTAAGAGCTTCTGTATACAGAATAGATTACATTAAAAAATAAAACTGGAAAAAATAAAATAAAAATATAAATAAATAAATAAAACTGGAGTGTGAGAGGTAATGAAAATTTTTCTTAATTTGTTTCTGATCACATTTGCTGAGTTTTCTTTCAATTAAAAAATTAATACAAGTTCATTATGTAAGATTTGGGGAATATAAAAGTGATAATGAAAAATATAAAAATCACCTCAAATCTTAGCTCTGTTATAAACATTGTTAGCATTTAATATAAATCCTTTCCATTTTCTTCCATTCTCGTGCATGTAGTTTATTTTCCAAAGAATGTACAATGTTTCATTTTTTTCTGATCACAAAATATATATTTAATTTTGAAAAACAGAAAAGTGCAAAGAAAAAACAAATCACCATAATCCTTTCATTCATAGGCAACATATTTTATTTGTTCTCTTAACCCAGCAGCTGATATGTGTTGGGTTATTAAGCAGACTGTTGTCTGCTTACTAGGTGCTCCATTAATAAAGAGATCATTTGCCCATACTAAGAAAGACAACATTTTCTAAAACCAATATTGTAACCCTGGCTTGAAGGGAAGGAAGGAGATAAACTCATTTATATCAGAAAATGATCCTAAAGCTTACTCCTTGAAGGCCTTACCTTTTTATTGCAGGAATTGGCCTTTTTCAGTTGTCCATTGCCCAAATTGTGTATTGCATGCCAAGGAGTTAAGTCAGATTACTGCTATACTTCTCAAAGTCTAAGTACCACATCTCTATTTGTATTTCAGTGAAAAGGATTCGTGGTGTACCAAGTCATTAAGACTCTAAGATTTTTGCAACTCTTAGTGGCAGCCCACCAGGGAAAGCCATTGTGGAGCAAAAATAGTTTTAGGATTAAAGGAGAAAGCCTTGTTTGCAATGCTGTTGCTGCTGTGTGTACTACCTCCTGTGATGTGGCATGAATGGATTTAGATATAAATCTAAGGCTTTGCAGACTAAGTGCCCTCATCAAATAGTATTTATTGGGGTTTATAGCTGAGATACTGTTTTCCTTAGAAACCAGATGCTGCAGGAAATTTGATCGAAAGCAGGAATTTTAACACAGATATACATATTAACCTTTCCTACAGTGTCTTCTTAACCTAATACACTAAAACCATTTACTTAGTGCTTGTAGGAGAAAAATTTATATAGAGACAGAAAATTTCCATTTGATTTAATTCTCCAATTATGATCATTTTCCCTCAAATTTTTTAAATCCACATTAGAGATGTGCAATGATTAATGTGATTTTCAATTTCTTCTTCTTTTTATCTGCCTATGGATAAATCAGGTCAAATCAGGAATAAGTTAGAATTGAGGAAATATTTTCCACCTCTTACTACACACAGAAAAAAACACAAGTACCTACTATTGTCTATATTTACAACACGCTAATGAATCTCTTGAATTAGAAGCTAAAAACTATAAATGTCTGGGCCAAAATGGAGTTCAATCTCAGAAAGTAGTAAAGATTAAAAAATTTTGGACAATGCGGCAAATTGTGTTTTCTAGGAAACAATTTTCTGAGATGCCACCAAGGAGGCAGAAGTGAGCTTGAAAACAGAGGTTTCTAAGTGGGCGGAGGTGGAGCTAAGAGAGGAAAGATTAGAGACAGATCTCTAAAGAGACTTTCTGTGGAAGCTGACTATTGAGTAAATGCAGGTGACAAATGACCTTTGACTTCTTCCTGGTTGTACTGTTTATTTTATTTTTTTTTAAAAGAGTTTATTTGACAGAGAGAAACACAGCGAGAGAGGGAACACAAGCAGAGGGAATGGTAGCGGGAGAAGCAGGCTTCCCGCCGAGCAGATGTGGGGCTCTATCCCAGGACCCTGGGATCATGACCTGAGCTGAAGGCAGACGCTTAACGACTGAGCCACCCAGGCTCCCCGTGTACTGTTTATTTTAAAAAGAAGATAGGCTATCTAAGGCTTACTCTAGGGAAACACAAAATGTACACAAATTCTCCAGACTCAAATATATTATGTGCAAAAATTTGAAAGAAATAAAGTCACACCTCAAAGGAACGAGGAAGCAAACTTAACCTCCTCTTCATTTTACCTATCTGACTTTAATTATACTGTATATGGCAATTATCTAGACCTTGTGGTTTAGAAATTGAGCGGTTGGGAAGTATGATAAATTTGGAAGCCTGTTAGAAAGCTCTGAATAGTTGAAGACACAAACTGCAAATTCCTTATAGCTGCTGAATTCAGACTGGACTTAATTGTCTCCACTGGATTATCTGAAATCTACAAATTGATAATCTTTTTCTATGAAAGAAAACAGTGTAACAAAAAGACTGAAAGGGGATTGTCCTTGTTCCATTGCAGTAAATTGAAAAGCTTAAGACTGAAAAGATGAAAAGTATTTATTTATATTAAACTGTAGGGGAATATTACATAGAGGAAAGATGTAAAGGAAAGCAATTATTTTATTAAAATATAAGGAATTACTTTAAAATTAAGTTTTCCTCGGGGCGCCTGGGTGGCTCAGTGGGTTAAAGCCTCTGCCTTCAGCTCAGGTCATGATCTCAGGGTCCTGGGATCAAGTCCTGCATTGGGATCCTTGCTCAGCAGGGAATCTGCTTCTCCCTCTGCCTGCCTTCCTGCTTCCCCCTGCTTGTGCTCTCTCTCTCTCTCTCTCTCTCTCTCACAAGTAAATAAATAAAATCTTTTTAAAAAATAAATAAAATTAAGTTTACTCTAACCTTGACTCACTAGCAAATTTTTTGAAATGCTGACTCATATTTTTCAACTGTACATTCCGTATATTCCATACATTCTATTGAGCTTGAGGATAAGGATTAATTTTAGGTTTGGAACCTACCCCTTCTCTAATATGTGCTATATTTATATGCATGTAATACTTATATATGTGTCCAGTTATGCATATATAATATACATTCATTTGTACTGCTCAGACATACTGATTGCATATGTGCAATCAGAAGGTTAAATTATATAGAAAGTAATCAGCATTACCAAAAAAAAAATTTACATGGATAACAGTTTACTTAAAGAGTGTCTACTTAAGGGTCACCTGGGTGGCTCAGTCGGTTAAAGCCTCTGCCTTCAGCTCAGGTCATGATCTCAGGGTCCTAGGATCAAGCCTCACATCAGGTTCTCTGCTTAGCAGGAAGCCTGCTTCCCTCTCTCTTTCTGCCTGCCTCTCTGCCTACTTGTGATCTCTCTCTCTCTGTCAAATAAATAAATAAAATCTTTAAAAAAAAAAAAGTGTCTATTTAAGTCTTCTTAAAAAGCCTAAAAAGATATTCCATTGGGGAGGATATGTACTATGGTAAGTGCTGTAAAATGTATAAGCCTGATAATTCACAGACATGTACACTAGGGCAAATAATACATTATATATTAATAAAAAATTTTTTCAAGATTTTATTTATTTATTTGACAGAGAGAGATTGAGAGCACAAGTAGGCAGAGAAGCAGGTAGAGAGAGAGGGGGAAGCAGGCTCCCTGCTGAGCAGAGAGCCCGATGCGGGGCTCGATCCCAGGACCCTGGGATCATGACCTGAGCTGAAGGCAGAGGCTTTAACCCACTGAGCCACCCAGGTGCCCCCCAAAAAATTTTTTTAAACAAAATAAAAAATAAAAATAAAAAGCCTTAAAAGTAATCATTGAGCACTACATCAAAAACTAATGATGGGGGCGCCTGGGTGGCTCAGTTGGTTAAGCGACTGCCTTCGGCTCAGGTCATGATGCCAGGGTCCTGGGATCGAGCCCCACATTAGGTTCCTTGCTCGGAGGAGAGCCTGCTTCTCTCTCTCTCTCTGCCTCCGCTCTGCTCACTTGTGCCCTCTATCTCTCTGTCAAATAAATAAATAAAAATCTTTAAAAAAAAAAAAAAAAAAACTAATGATGTACCATATGCTGGCTAATTGAACATAATAATAAATTTTTTTAAAAGCCTAAAAAGTGTAACACATTTTAAAGAATATTTTCAAGTGGGGTTAGAGGTGAAGAAAATGTTTTTATGCTTATATCACTTCTATTTATATAAGCAGTATCTTCTTAGTTAGAGGATAAGTTTAATTGAGGAAAAGGGATATTGACAATATATGTCCCTGCTTCTATATGTTATTGTATATATCCTTCCTTGGAATGTCTGTCCTTTCTCTTCTCAGGGAAACTGAATATTGGTACATGTTAAACACTCAGATTATGACTCAAAAGAAATACTAGCCATCCTTTGAGGACTGTCTTTTGTCCTACTATCCTCAGAAGATGTTTCCTGACCTCCCGCAGTCCACAATGACCTTCTTTCTCTGAATTTTTGTAATGCTTAAACTTTATACAAATTTTGTATCATTTAATATCTTTCCAAAATGGATGTTATTTTCTTTGTTCATGTATAATGTATATCTTGTCTCCCTGACTAATTTATATGCAATTTGAGGATAGATATTATGTCTTGTACTTCTCTGTATTACCATGGCACCTAGCTCAATGCCTTGTACATAGAAGTGTAATAGTTATAAGTGTCAGATATAATCACTTAAATGACTGTTTAATTGTATTGTTCTGCTATAACCCATGGAATTTGGCTTTTAGAAGATACTTCTCTTTAAGAAAATGGGGGGGCAACTGGCTGGCTAAGATGATAGAGCATGTGACTCTTGATCTTAGGATTGTGAGTTCGAGTCCCACTTTGGGTGTAGAGATTCCTTAAAAATAAAATCTTTTTAAAAAAAGATACTTAGGGGCGCCTGGGTGGCTCAGTGGGTTAAGCCTCTGCCTTCAGCTCAGGTCATGATCTCAGGGTCCTGGGATCAAGCCCCTCATCGGGCTCTCTGCCTGCCTACTTGTGATCTCCCTCTCTCTCTGTGTCAAATAAATAAAATATTTAAAAATAAATAAATAAATAAATAATTTAAAAAGATACTTATATTTAAACTTAATGAGCAGCGGAAATTAATTTTTTAAAAATCTTGATCTTGTTTAATAAAAATTTAGCCAAATGATTTATTTGTAATAATTTGTAAAAATTATATATACATATAATTTGTATTAAAAAAAGATATTTGATTGTGTTGTAGATAAACACTTTAAGAAAATGCCATTGCTGGGGTGCCTGGGTGGGTCAGTCATTAAGTGTCTGCCTTTTGCTCAGGTCATGATCCCAGGGCCCTGGGATCGAGCCGCACATCGGGCTCCCTGCTCAGAGAGGAGCCTGCTTCTCCGTCTCCCACTCCCCCTACTTGTATTTCCTCTCTCCCTGTGTCTCTCTCTGTCAAATAAATTTAAAAATCATCAAAAAAAAATCTATCCCTTAAAAAAAAAGAAAGAAAAGAAATTGTCATTGCTATCTTTGCCTATATGGAAAACATTGTATAATATCGAAACTCTCCAGTAAGATTTGGAATAATTATGTACTTTTTTTCCCCTCATGTTCAAAGCAGAATAGGTTTTACCTTTCATATGAAGAACATAACTGAAAACTCAGTTTTAAAAAGTGTGGTACTTTTTCCATAGCTACCTAGTATTTAAAGTTTGGTTTTATTTCAGAAGACTTCTTTATAGAGCTTGAAATTGTGCTTTTCAGTTAGTGACAAGACAAACTGACATGTCTTAAGCATTTTAGACATGTGAATGTATGTAGCTTTGCCAAATCTGTGCTCAAATTGTTTTTTAATACTTCCTTTTTACATAGTGACCAGCGTTGGCTGTGGATAGGTTTGAATAAAAGAAGCCCAGATTTACAAGGCTCCTGGGAGTGGAGTGATCATATACCAGTAAGTTTAAAACTTTTTTTTTTGGGATAATATAAAGGGATTATTTGTTTCTATACATCCACATACTATATAACCATTAAAATTGAGAAGAAGTATCTTTATTGAAATGAAAATACATTCACATATATGAAGTGAGGAAAAAAGATATTAGCCTTACTTTTATTTTAAAAGATAACCATAAACAAACAAACAAATAAATAAATAAATAAATAGATATTTTTTCAGATAGTTTCTCTATAGGCCTAAAAATATAAAAATATGGAAAAAGAGATATAGTGGTCATCTTTGGATAGTAAACTGTTTTTTTCTTTTTCTTTGTGCTGTTTTTTTTTTCTTTGTGCTGTTTTTTAATTTCCTTTTGTCACAATGAAAAACTTTTACTTTTATTATCTAAAAATAAAAGAGCTATGTAAAAAAGAATGTATTTTTATTAGGAGAAATAATTTGTTTCTTCTTTTAAGAAGACCTTAAATACTATTTCAAATGTTTACATTATCCTAAAGAGAAGTTTTAGGTAACACTTAGAGGAGCAAATTATTCTCAAATTTATTAAATATTTACTCCACATTACCATTGTGTCAATTCATCATATATTCTTTCCAAATATAAAATTTCTTGACTTTCATTTTCAAATGAGAGCAAATCTGAAATTAGTTAATTGAATAACTAGCATTTTAACACATGCCGGAAAAAAAAAAAGTTCTTTTGCAAGCTCCTTATTCTCTGTGATTCCAGCTGCAAACTTAATACACTGTTAGCCTCCACTTCTGAAATTGTAGCTTCCTTTGTTTGGAAACTGATGACAGTGTATTTTCTAAGTCAGCTCATGATTTAACATCCTGATATTTAAAAAAAGATGAAAGAGTTTTTCTTCTGTGGCATGTGAATATGTTTGAGTTATTAAAGCTGCCTAAATTACATCTAAATTGCAAATATTTGTACATCAGTCTTAAGTTCTCAAGCCTCTTTTGTTTTTTAAGGTGTCTACTATTCTCATGGAAAATGAGTTTCAGCAGGATTATGATATCAGAGACTGTGCTGCTGTCAAGGTCAGTCCAATGCTGGAAAATCTGCATATTAGGAAATAAACTTGGCATTGTGTGCAGTCAGGCAACAGATCCACAGGGTACCTTTTGTGTGTGGAGCATGATAATAGATGCAATGGGAGGTAAGAACACCCATGGCCCCACCCTCAAGCTATCTAACTTAGACTTAATTTGAGAAGAGGGAATTGATATTCAAGAAAGGTGGCTCTTATTACTGTACCGTAATAGGCTCCAAATGAGTGGGCTGAAGAAGGCTAATGGAACTCAGAAGAGGAAGTGATTCCTCTGACCTATTTCCAGAAAGAGGTAGGATTAAACTGTGCTTATGCACAGGTAGGTTAGGTTAAGCCTTTCTAATGGGGGATGGCATGAGGAGGTGGCCTCTAATAAAGAGAGAGTGGAAGAGATAGGCAAAGGCATTGAGGAGAACCAACTACAGATCAAGAAGTTTTCATTGGTGCCATGGTTGAAAACAAACTTGGGAAATTACACTGATGGTAGGCAACAGCATTATAAAAAGTTTCTGACATGAACCAAGGAGGGTATGAAGAAGATTCATCTCAAGTCAGATTTAAAGATTCAGCAAGTAGGACCCGAAGACAGAAAAGACCAGTTATGCATGTTCCTTTGCAAAATTCATTCATTTATTGAGTCCATAAAGTAGTCTAAGTCTTTGATGCTCTGGGGGATACACCAAAGAGAAGGTACAAAACAGTTGTTGTCTGGGGTGCCTGGGTGGCTCAGTGGGTTAAAGCCTCTGCCTTCAGCTCAGGTCATGATCTCAGGGTCCTGGGATGGAGCCCCACATCGGACTCTCTGCTCAGCAGGGAGCCTGCTTCTCCCCTCTCTCTCTGCCTGCCCCTCTGCCTGCTTGTGATCTCTCTCTGTCAGATAAATAAATAAAATCCTTAAAAAAAAACCCAAAAAACAGTTGTTGTCTTCATAGAAATTACATCTGGTAGGAGATAAGTAAAAAAGCAATTGCAGGAGCTATGACAGATGAGATATAAATTTTATGCAAGAACAAGTGTGTTATGAGAGGCAATGATGATGATTAACACTGGTAATGGTGATGATGGTGGCATCACCTAACACTTGTTAACTCATGAGCTAGGTACTTATTATTTCACTTAAGACTTACGTGACCTTGTGAAATAGGTACTATTATATATTCACCTTTTGAGGAAGAAATTTGAGTTCTGAGTAAGTATACATGGTTACAGAACTGAAATTTAAACCCACGTGTCTGAGTCTACCCTGCTGTATGATTAGGTGTTTATAGAAATAGAAAGGGTACTGGTTTATGGAAAAAATATTACATTTTAGTTTAGATATTTTGAATTCAAGCTAGTAGTAAGAAATATACTATAGTAAGTTGAAATCAAAAGATCAGAGTTGAAGGAAAAATGTATATTAAAAAGTGCAAAGGGCCAAAAGTGGATTTAGAACTGTCAACACATAAAATGTAAGATGAGGAAGTAAGGAGACATACAGATTATATCTTTGCTATGCAAGCCCAAGAAAGAGATTCAAGAGAATGATTTTCCAGAAATGCTGTAGGAAGCTTGAGACAAAGAACTGAGAAGGCCACTGGAAAGCACTATTTTCAAAGCAATTGTTCTAATAATAAACTGAATAATATCATGCCATTTTTATAGAATTCTCAGTTTAACACATGAGAAGGTGAAAACTTCAGAAAAGCTTGAAAAGTTTCCAAACACTGATGCAAAAACCATATTCTATGTAAACAGAGTTCTCACATGTAAAGAGATTAGAAAATCTACCCCCAAAAAATCTAAATAAAAGAGAATGATGCAGCCTATGTCAGGAACAAGGCCAGCCAGGGCAGTGTCCTAGAAGGAGAATCTCCTCTCACTTGCCTAGTACCCACCAGAATCTTGGCCTTAAGAGAAAACAGTCCAAAAAGTGAGGGAGATTCCTCCCAGGTCATATCCTCCCATTTCCTTTCTTGCCTGCTTACTAGCTGGAGTTTGTAGAGACTGTCTCAGATCACATAAAGGAGGATAACATCCTAATAGTGCAGAGCAACACCAAAGCAGGAGGCTGGGCCCTTGATGTCAGACTCTTACGTCATATTTTTGCAGATCTGCTTTAATCATAGTGTGGTATTGGGAAGCCACTGAAGTAAACATTTTTTTAGCTTGATCTTTCTCAAATTTAAGGTGCAATCTATAATTTCATATCAGCAAAACAGGAAAAAAAACAATTTACGTTTTGGATATAAACATGACCTTATGATATATTTGCTGTATCAGCCCCTTTGAAGATTCCTGATGAAGCTGTTAACTATTTAAACACTGTGTTCATTCACTAAACAAATATCTTAGGTGCTATGGCTAAAATAGATTAAAGACTATAGGGCTTACACTTTAGTGTTTTATAAAGCTACATCAACTTAAAAATACTCTGCAATCCTCTTCCCCCTTTAGGTCATTCACAGGCCAGGAAGAAGAAGCTGGTATTTCTATGATGACAGAGAATTTATTTACTTAAGACCTTTTGTTTGTGATACAAAACTTGAATGGGTATGCCAGATTCCAAAAGGTAAGTGGTAGTTATTCCTTTCCACAATCTTCTCATATGAACATTATAAATTCTGAGCCTAAAGTACCTAAGAGAGCATTTTAGTCTATAATTATAACTTTAAAAAGCCTATGAAGATATATATATATCTAAAACTATATGTATGTATGTAACATATATATACGTGTGTGTGTGTGTGTGTGTGTGTGTGTATAGTTAATATATTAAGCTCCATCCTGCCTGACTCCTACCTCAAGTACAAGGCTAGTTATTAGATGGTACTTTCCTCTTTGATCTTGAAAGAATTTGTATAGAAGTTAAAATTTAAGATGAATTTTGAGACATTAGATTTTGGAATGAAAGATTATTTCAACTAAAAGAAGATACATAGTGGAGGGATTCGCTTCAATTTTTATTTTCATGCAAAATGGAGGATAAAATGAAGATGAGCTTGGGAAGAATGAGGGAAAAGTCAAGAAATCAAAATTTGGCAGGTCTCTGTAACTTGTAGAAGTACTTTGCACTGAACTCCAAAACTGCTAGTAGTTTATGGAATTCAAATTCAAATTCAGGAAATCAGTTTGCTTAATAGTAGAGGCTTGGTGACAAAAAGGAGAGAAAGAAGAATAAAGGGATACCCTTTTAGGGTGCCCGGGTGGCTCAGTGGTTTAAGCCTCTGCCTTTGGCTCAGGTCATGATCTCAGGGTCCTGGGATTGAGCCCCACATCGGGCTCTTTGCTCGGCGGGGAGCCTGCTTCCCCCTCTTTCTCTGCCTGCCTCTCTGCCTACTTGTGAGCCCTCTCTCTCTGTCAAATAAATAAATAAAATCTTTAAAAAAAAAAAAAGAGAGACCCTTTTACTCAGCTTGTTACTAGGAATATGTTAAAGAAACATTAAGAAAAAAGGAAAATGTTAAGATTTTTGACACCCAAATTATTTTTAATAACTTAAAAATCATTTTACACAATTTTATTGTATATATTTAATTAGTCATAAATGCACAGAAAGCTCTAAACTAAATTTCCAAACAGAATGTAGATCGTTGAAACTAAATGTATATCCTTCTTTAAGCTCTCAAAGAACCCAGAGGGTTCTTTCATGCAATTACCTATTAGAAGATTATTCTTTTTCCTTAATGGCCATCACCATATTGCCTTTAAGATACATGATATCCAGTACGGTAACTGACAAGTCTCTTTCACAAAGGCAACTGGTAGGCTACTAATAAAAGAGGAAACTGTGTGTGTGTGTGTGTGTGTGTGTGTGTGTGTGTGTGTGTGTGTTGATAACCTCAGTTATTTCTGAATATTTGATTAAACCTTAAAGAGGAACAAAGGGAAACCAGTTTGGGTACCCTTTAAACAAGCAGGGAAGTAACCAACATATAGAGCTAATCTAGATAATGTCTCTGGTTTGAAGCAGTAATGGTGATGTTCCTGTTAGTCTGTGGTGTTTGCTAACATGGCACAGAGAGTGTCATTGCTTCCTCCAAAGTGTGACCTGCTGGTAGCTGCTTCTGCACCCCCATGCCTTCTGTTTGAGTGGTGAGGAAGACCTAAGAGTTCACACCAGCATAACCGGAGAAATTACAAAACAATAACCACAGGAAATACTCTGAAAAGCATGTGGTTGTCTTTTTTTTCTTTTTATGTATTTTTTATTTTAAGTGAAAAAGAAGGGAATTAACTAACTTAGCAAACATAAATCTATTGACCAAATAAAAAAAAATCTTCTAAATAATGGCACCCCTGTCGTGCCCAGCAGAAACAAAATTTTAAAACTAGAGAAATTCCTGTCTCAGCCTATTCACAGTTGTTTGAAGCAATCAATGATTGTTTGATCCAGAGTTTAAATGTTATGTAAACTCCCCTTTGATAGTCCCTAAATTCCAAGTTACCATGTGTCATATCAGTTAGTAGAGCCTCCAGAGTCTGCTCAACTGGATATTTCTGTATTACTCTATATTTTTCTGGTTTTCTGAAAGCAGTTTACCTCTTTGGTAACCTAAATCACCATACCTTTTCTCTGGCTCTTGCCTTTTTAAAAAAGGCAAAAGATTCAGATGATCTGAGGAGAAACCAGAATATTTGTCTTTTTTATTACCTGACCCAATTAGTTCTAATTAGTCCTCTTCTCTAAAAGAGATATTTTGACAAGCTAAAAATTTTAAATAGCCATAACCACTATAGATACATATAATTTTAAAATATTAGTTTTTTAATTGAAAAAACAGTATCAAAAATAAGGCTCATAAAAATGTTTTTAGGAAAATCACCTATAATGCCACTACCCAACACACCTGTTTTTATATTATACTTCTTGGTATCTTGTACACACATACATAATCCCATAACAAAAAAAAAAAAAAAAGCAACAACCTTAACACTCTGCTTTTCTCACTAATTTAAAGAGATTTCAAGGTTAGATATAGCTTCCTCCAAAAGACAAATGAACAGATTTTTAACAAAATTATTTAAATTCAATTTAGTTAACATATACTGTAATATTAGTTTCAGGGGTAGAATTTAGTAATTCATCAGTTGCATATAACACCTAGTACTCATTACATCAAGTGCCCTCCTTAATGTCCATCATCCAGTTAGCCCACCCCCCCCAGGTACCTCCCCTCCAACAACTGTTTGTTGCCTATAGTTGAGAATCTCTTATGGTTTGCCTTGCACTCGGTTTTATATTGTTTTTCCTTCCCTTCCTCTATGTTCATCTGTTTTGTTTCTTAAATTCTACATATGAGTGAAATTATATGGTATTTGTCTTTCTCTGACTGACTTCTTCCACTTAGCATAATAACACTAGCTCCATGTTGTTGCAAATGACAAGATTTCATTCTTTTTGATGGCTGAGTGATGTCCCATTACAAGGAATATATATAAAATCCCATATATACAATACCATATATATACATACCACATCTTTTTTATCCATTTGTCTGTCAATGGGCATCTGTGCTCTTTTCATATTTTGGCTACTGTGGATGTTGCTGCTATAAACATTGAGGTGCATGTGCTTCTTCGAATCACTATTTTTTTATCCTTTGGATAAATACCTAGTAGTGCAGTTGCTGTGTTGTGTCTGGATCGAGACCCTCCCCAAAACAACTCACAAAAAGGCAGGCTGGATGCAACAGCAAGAGGATTTATTTCCAGGTAGCTGGGGCTCTCACCAGCACACACGACGTAGCGCAGTGCTAAGGCGAGAAGCCCCACCTCTCCCCTTCTCAGCATTTTTATGCACTCTAGTAAACAAGCACATACGTCACTACACACTTAGGCGAGTTCCTTATTCTTTATATGGCAATTACCTAAATCTATGCATTTCATTGGTGCATTTGAGCAACTCAGGGGCTAGGCGTCACACAGGAAAGCGGAAGAGTCTAAATTCCAGGAATAGTTTCACATCCGTACTCTAGGCCTATCTTTTTCTGGCTTAAAATGGAGCCTGTCATGGAGGGACAGTGGTTGTTGTGACAGGTCCTAAAAGCTCCTTAGACCAAGATTTAGCTTGACTTTAATATGTTGCCCCATATCTTATAGTACTTAATCTTAACATACTACACACTATTAAATCTTAACTCCAAAATGTACTTGATCTAAACTAACTTATGGTTTGAATTAATTACTTAAAACTCCACAGCTGCATCACAGGGTAGTTCTATTTTTAACATTTTGAGGAACTTCCATACTATTTTCCAGAGTGGCTACACCAGTTTGCATTCTTACCAACAGTGTATGAGGGTTCCTCTTTCTCCACATCCTTGCCAACTTTTGTTGTCTCTGTCTTATTAATTTTAGCCATTCTGACTGGTGTGAGATAGTATCTCATTGTGGTTTTGATTTTTATTTCCCTGATGCCAAGTGATATTGGGCATTTTTTCATGTCTCTGAACAAAATTTTTGACAAGATTACAAATAAGAAATTATGCATATTTTTAACTGATTTAACACATTGTTGATAGAAATTATCCAATATATAAAGAACTGACTCAGAAAAACCAAAGATGTTGGATATTTAGGCAGTCCTCTGAGTAGGATCTTCACTGCATTAGGCCCAGATAAAACAGCAAAATTAAGAACTATTTTACCCTGTAATTTCTAATAGTCATCGAACTATGTCTTTGCCTTGAAACCAGTATGACCTATAACCCGAACGTAAAGGGAGAGAAAAGCAACTAGCAATGTGTAGGGAGAAGCTTAGCCCTGGAATTGTCTGGGTGCTCTTGCAGAGGCCATCTTAAAGTGAATTTCTGGTTGTTGTGAGTTAGGTAGTGGAGTCTTGTTTTTTTTTATAGAATAGAGTTGAGTCTCAGGGACCTAAATGAATGATCCAAAGTCCCACAGCAGTGAAGGTCTGAGGGCATTTGGATCTACCCAAATGGGTGACCCTCCCAATTTCAAGGCCCATAATTCTTTGTAAAGTGCCATATTTTCTGTTTCCAACCAGGAATTCTGGGTGATTTTTATTATTTTTCTCCCAGCTTTGTCTCTCAGCTCCTCAAAAGTTTTAATACTTGATTACTATTCATTGTTTACAAGGATACCTTGGGGGACAATGAACTCTATTGACCCGGGTTTATAGAACAGTTATTCAAACTGCATTAGATGGAGAAGTAGTTCCTGAATAACCTCATCCTACAGTGATGATTATCTTGGTGCCTGTTCCTTAGTGCTTCTGTATAATGTATATTATACTTTCTGATTAGCCATATTTTATCCATCTAGTTTTCCTTTGTGGCTTCTGTGATATAAGGTAGAGAAATGCTAGGAATATGTTAATAGCTAACAGATCTGCCTTTTTGATTGTCACTAAAGCAGCTTTAGCTTAGGCCCCACAAAATTCAAACTGAAGCAATCATCATATGAAAGGAAATGGTTTGGCCAGAAATGGTCGAACTCAGCGATCCTGCAAGTGCTCTTGAGTTAGATTAAAAGCACTTACTTACAGTAGGACATTATCTGTAATTGGATACTAATCTTGAGCCTTTTGCTTTCTTTCTTATACAGGCCGTACTCCCAAAACACCAGACTGGTATAATCCAGGTAAGTTAAGAAAATTGAAACTTTGCCAAAGCTGCTTCTACCTTTTCAGTAATGTGCTTAGTTAATTATTTAAGCCCAGGTGTAAGTGCCAGCTTCTTTATCACATCTTCAGGGGAGATGGAATACCTCCAGGCAGGAAAGGTGATTGGCTGGCATTGGATGAGGCTTGGGACTGCATTTGTTCCCTCCTGCGAATACAGGAGGGTGGCAAAGTCTCTCACTGGCTCAGAAATCCTTGGTGTTTGGCAAGCGGCACTGCCCTGGCCAGAGAGAGCCAATAATCTAATGCATTACTATGTATAAGGAGTTTCAAACATTAATTCATGCCAACAGGGTAGAGTTTGATCTGTGCGTAACTGCCATATTCTTCTTCTTCTTTAGAGCGTGCTGGAATTCATGGACCCCCGGTTGTGATTGAAGGGAGTGAATATTGGTTTGTTGCTGATCCTCACTTAAACTATGAAGAAGCTGTCCTGTATTGTGCTAGCAATCACAGCTCTCTGGCTACCCTGACATCTCTTGCAGGACTAAAAGCCGTCAAAAACAAAATAGCAAATGTAATTTGAGAGAATATATTTTTAAATATTTTTCTCATTTTTATATTTATGCCATTAAAAATTACTTTGGGAATCTTGCCAAAATCTACGGAAATTAAATTTGCCTAACAAGTAATTTTACTTGTTGTTACTTGCCTAACAACATCCAAATTCATCGTTTCATGTTAGAAAAGTTAAATAGAACTGCATAATGTTTTAAAATATTCAAGATTAATTGTAAGTGTCAATTTATAAGATGAACATAAATAGATAATATAAAATATTCTAATTCTTTGTTGGATTTTGTAGTAAAAGTTAACTTTTAGTACAAAACTCTAGTTAACTAGAGTTTTGACTTTTTTTTCAAGATTTTATTTATTTATTTGACACAGAGAGGGAGAGAGCTCAGGCAGGGGGAGTGACAGACAGAGGGAAAGGAAGACGCAGGCTCCCAACTGAGCAAGGAGCCCAATGTGGGCCTTGATCCCAGGACCCTGGGATCATGACCTGAGCTGAAGGCAGATGCTTAACCAACTGAGCCACCCGGGCACCCCTAGTTAACTCAAGTTTTTGTTTCTTCTAATAACTAACTTTATAAAATAGCTTTTTGTAGGAAAAATAATTTTATATTTTTAAATTTATAATTATTGGGGCACCTGGGTGGCTCCAAGGTTTAAAGCCTCTGCCTTCAGCTCAGGTCATGATCTCAGGGTCCTGGGATCAAGCCCCACATGGCAGAGGCTGTCTGCTCAGAGGGGAGCCTGCTTCCCCCTCTCTCTCTGCCTGCCTCTCTGCCTACTTGTGATCTCTCTCTCTGTCAAATAAATAAATAAAATCTTTAAGAGCACTTATTTACAGTAGGGGGAAAAAAAAGGAAACTTTAAAAAAATTTATAATTATTTGCAATAGAATACTCTATATCCAATTAACATATGCCTATAATTACAGTGACCATATTTTCTGTATGCAAAATAGCGTATGGTGTTATACAAAGAGTTTTCAGCTACTTCTTTGATGAAAGGACCCCATAATTTAGAAACCGAAGTAATGGAATGTCTGGAAATTTTAGCGGTTGTGGTTATGGTGAGACTGGGTATTTAAATGAAACTCTTCCAGAAAACTCAGCACATACAAGGATGGGTGATTTTGTTGGTTGGTCGGTTTGTTTTCCAGATATCTGGTGATGAAAAGAAGTGGTGGGTGAGAACTGCCGAGCAGCCAGTGGATCGTCGTTCTATGTAGTATGTGACACCATTGATGTTGCCTTTGTAAAGTCATTGGAAAGAAGCTGTCCCAAATTCCCCTTTAGAAAATGCTATTTATAATGTGTTTTGAACATTAATCCGTATGCTGTGTGGACTACAGAAACCAAGTCCTTTTGCATATTAGTGTCAAGAGATAAGTGGTATAAAGTAATGGCATAACATTAAATTTACAATTAAAATTATAGTAAAAAACAGAATAGAACATGTAACTACATTATGAGCTGTGAAATCTCTCATTTTCTTTCAGCTCACGATTTCCATGGCCTCACTTTCCTATAACATTTCGGGAGGAATGCCTGTCCATGTCTGCCAAGACTTGGTTTAGCGGTAAATTAATTCCAAATCCTTTAATGTTGATTATGTAATATGTGAACTTCAGATTCAGTTACTAGCTTAACCTTGCTTTCCTTTTGATTATACATTTGGTTGCTTCATCTTATTTTAGCTTATTGTTAATGACCATGGCTCAGATTCCAAATGGAAATAAAGGCGCTTTTCACTGTGAATATTTTGACTTCCCTTATCCTAAAGCAGTTACTTAGAAATAAACTTGCCACTTTCATTACTGAGAAACATATAGACAAATTTGCAAAGATAAACAGGTAGCAATTCTGAATATAGTTTAGGTCTCTTACCCTTTCATTAACCTTTGTTTTCAACCTATTTCCCATTATCAGGAACTGTGGAGGTAACTGTAGTCCTTCCACGAAATGTGTGCATTTTTACAGGCAGCACTGGTATGCTATAACCTACTGATATGAGTAATAACAAAAGATAGAAATGGCTAGAGAAGAAAAGGAATGTATTTTAACTGTTTGGGAAAGATCAATCAAAAGAGATTTTCTTTACTACTGGATTGTTTTTTAAATATGCTGAATGGAAAATTCTCACCCCTGTAATCTTGCTTTTCGTTTCTCAGACTTAAATAAACCGACAGACTGTGGTACCAAGTTGCCCTTCATCTGTGAAAAATATAATGTCTCCTCATTAGAAAAATATAGTCCAGATTCTGCCGCTAAAATACAGTGCTCTGGGGACTGGATTACCTTTCAGAATAAGGTAAAGAGAGAATTGCTACATTGTACAAATGATGATTGCTTTCATGCTGGTTGTAGCATGAATCGCAGCCCATCAAATAGCTTCACTAAGATAGCCTCTGCATGTTTCAGTAACTTACCCGATCCCCTGCAGTGCCAGAAACCAAGTCAACTCTCAAGTTAGTCATGTCTACAGGCCTTTCAAAGTACAGTCTTCCTATTCTGTGCTAGTAAATGGAAATTGCTGAAGTTAATTGGTCAATGGATTATAATACTTTAAATTATAAATCTATATAGCATGAAGGAAACTGACAATTTCTGGCTGATATAGTTTCCACTTTAAAGAAAGCTTTCAAGCAGCTTCTACCAGTTAAATTAGACCAGCATTTTCGAAACTATTTTTTTTTACAGATATTTATTTTTATTTATTCATTTTTAAAAATATAATTCCCATAAAATTTATTTTTACATATAAAAATAAAGACATTCTGATTGAATGAAATTTAACCACAATATACTGCTTAAATCTTTTAACCTCAGAATTTGTAATTTTGAAAGCAATAGTTGCACTTAAATTAATTTTGGTATTATTTGTAGCTTAAAGATTGGCTAAAATATCAATAATATAACAATTATAAGGGAAATGTTTAAAACTACTAGAGAGAATAATTTTTAAGCACTATAGAGCAATATTAGTATAACCTTTATTATAATAGAAAACATTCTAATTATAAATCTTTTCCTACATAATGCTTGGTAAGCCTCTTTCTAGTTTTTGTAAATACATGGAAGTTTAAGAACAGGTTTTCTTTTAAAAATATAAAAGTATAAATTCTATTTTACTAGTTGAAAATGACTTTTCCTTGTTCCTAATGAGTCATATATGCACTTAGTTACTTATTTCTATTTATTTCTTTGTAATATGTTCAGAAATTGTTAGAAGTGAGTTTTGGCTTCTAGAACAATACCAAAGTATACGTGTACTACACTACACATATGCTAACAAAATGTTAATCATTGATCTTGCCTCCAAAGGGGTTTAATGATTAAATAGGTTTGGGAAATGCTACCTTTGATACCTGCATCTTTGAAATGCATAATGCATTTGGTGTATCTCTTTGGAAATGCATTTGGCTGCTAAGTAAGAGATTACTATACTATGTTAAAACATCTGTTCTCTCACACAAAAAAAGTTTGACAGTAAGTGGGCTGGGGCTGGTTTGGAAGCTCCAGGACATATTCAAATCCAGGCTCCTTTTGTCTTTTCTCTCTGTCGTCTTTAACATAATAAAGCTTCCAAGCTCAAGTTCAGGGTGTTCTGTCTAGGGTCTTTTCTAGAAGTTACCCAATGACGTATATGGCTCATTGGCCACTCCCGTCTTTAAGGAGGCTGAAAAAAGGCATTTTTGTAGAATGGTCCAAGGAACACTATTTAGGGTGTATTACTCCACACTAACATGATCATCATATGGAAAAGAGAAAAGAAGATATGACAACTGAAAGCATCTGTACCGAAGCTAAAATAGTAAAGATGTTATTTTGGCTTTTTAAAATTAGAACAATCTTTTTTTTCCCTTAAAGATACTGGGACTAAATTAGTTTACATAGTTGATGTAAATTTGAATTAAAATATCCTGCCCAAAGAAAGAACAATGAGGGTGGGGGGGTGGGGTAGCCGGGTGATTGGTATTACGGAGGGCATGTCCGGTGATGAGCACCATACATCATATACAACTAATGAATCATTGAACATGACATCAAAAACTAATGATGGTTAACTGAACATAATTTTAAGAAGAGGGGAATGATTTCTTTTAATATGTATGTTTTTATATAAGGAGGTGATGATTACAAGTGCAGCCCTTAAAATCAGATGGAACAGAATCTAAATGCTGGCCATACCATGGTCATCCATGTCTGGCTGTTTCACTTATGGATGAAGTTACTCAACTGCCCTGTGCCTCAATTTCCCCATTTGTTGTGAGAATTAAATGAGATAGTATTGTGTAAACTGTTCAGCACATGGGAAGCACTCAGTAAATGGGAGTTTTTTTTTTTTTTTAAATTGTTTGACTAATAGACCACTATCTAGTTGTTTATATTGAGAGTGTAGATCTGCATTCATATAGTACCACTTTGAATTTCCATATCTTACAGACCAAAAATTAGCAGCCCTCTAAAAGATGAGGTGTTTATTTCCTATGTGAGCTTTCCTGGGTCTGGAATCTTATGCTTCATATATGTTTTTTGTTTGCAGTGTTTTCTAAAAGTCAAACCCAAGTCTCTCACATTTTCCCAAGCAAGTGATACTTGTCGTACCTATGGTGGTACCCTTCCTTCAGTGCTGAGCCAGAGAGAACAAGGTAATGGAATTGTTTTTGAAAACATGTTTTATTCTGATCTGGGGCCAAGTTAGTCCTGAGAGGCTTTGGGGAATTAGCATATTAAAAAAAAAAAATCTTAAACTACTTTGTTACAGAATAGGTAAAAGAATCTCTTTGTAGGTAAGCAAGAGGTATTCATTGACATTTTTAGTATATCTTTAATTTAATAAATCAAATGGTTTAAAAAAAATCTCTTTCTGACAGATTTTATTACATCCTTGCTTCCGGATATGGAAGCTACTTTATGGATTGGTTTGCGCTGGACTGCCTATGAAAGGATAAACAAATGGACGGATAACAGAGAGCTGACATACAGTAACTTTCACCCATTATTAGTTGGTGGGAGGCTGAAAATACCAACACATGTAAGTTTTTTTAATCAGAGATCTGTATAGCTCAGGGCACCTGGGTGGCTCAGTCGGCTGAGCACTGGACTCTTTATTTCAACTCAGGTCATGATCTCAGGGTTGTGAGATCAAGCCCTGCCTTGGGCTCTTGCTGGGGAGGCTGCTTAAGATTCTCTCTCCTTTTCCCTCTGCACCCACTCCCCACTTCTGCTTTCACGCATATATGTGTGCACATGCTTGTTCTCTCTCTCTCTCTCTAAAAGAAAAAAAATTTATATAGCTCTGAGAAATACCCAAGTCTCCTATAAATTATTGGATTAAGAACAAGGGTCTATTTTATGAGTCCACTTAAATGAAATGTTCAGAGCAAGCACATCTTCAAAGACAAAATGTAGATTAGTGGTTGCCAGAGGCTGAGGAATGAGGAAGGATTGAGGGTGATGGTTACACAATTGAACATACTAAGAACTATAGAATGTGTGCTTTAAATGGACGAATTGTATCTCACATCAATCCCATCTCAGGAAAACTGTCCCAAGAAGAACAACAGGAGTTCCCTGGCACTCAAGCAGGTGCCCCAGCTTTTCACACTAGCTCCAGACCACACAGCACTTACTTTACAACCACAAAAAGCCATCGGGTAGTGAGATGCAAATGAAAGCAAATATAAATACTTTACTTAACATTTGGGGATTTGAGGCTCTCTCCTGAGGCCAACAGTACAAAATCAGTGATTAGTGATCATTTTTCCCTAACAGCCAAACATAAAGAAAGGGGAAAAAAGTATCGTATTAACAAAAACTACCCTAAACCATGATTCTGCTGCCCACTGCTTCTGTCTGACCACCTTTGCACAGTGGCAAAGATAAAGAAATTAACTTTAAACTCAAATTCCAAAGATATGCCCTAGACAATAATCAGCTAATGTTCCCGATGCAATATAACTTTGCTCAAGGTAGATGTTGGTGGCAAAGGGAACTCTGAGCCATGTGTAATTATGTACAAAGTAAATATTAAAATAATGTTTGGTCATTATAGAAAATTTGAGAGTTATAGAAGAGTTACACAATACAGAAAACTATCAACCCTGATCCCACTTAGGCCAGTAGCTTTTAAACTTTTAACTATAACCCATAGTAAGAAATACATTTAAATTACTATTTAGTACATGAATATAAATATAATATTGAATTGAAACAGATGTTTCAGCAAACAATACTTACCCTTACAGGGTATGCACCCTGATATTTTCTTTCTATTCTATTCTACTCTATCTAGTCTATTCTCCTTGTCCTATCTTATCCTATTTCGTTATCAAATATGCGAGTCAACTAAAGGAGTTTCAAACCATGTTTGAACCCTAATCTATGAAATCACAATAAGTATTTCAGCATTATTTCTTCTAGGACTTTTTCACACATTATCTTTCTGACAAAGATAAGATCTTGTATTGGGCTTTTCTCATTTAGTATTCTATCCTAAGTAGTTTCTTATACCATTAAAAGATGTACTTGATAAGCATTTTAATAGTTAACACAGTATTTCTTGATAGATATGCCACCATTTATCTAACCAGTGCTGAGTATTCAGACTGTTTCCCTTTTTGCATAATCATAAATAGTGCTACAGTGAACATTTTTGTGCATAATCTTTGGTTACATTTCAGATTACCTACTTAAGATAGGTTTTGGAAGTCGATAGTCAGATTAAAAGATGTTAAGTAGTTAAAAGCTCTGATCACCAGATGCTTTCCAGAATGGTTTATGAGTTTATAGTTTTGTCAGTAATATATTGTGATTGCCATTTATCCATACCAGCATATTAATAATTTCTAACATGTGTTGAACCTGAATATGTGTCAGGTATTTGCTAATGCATCATATTCATTATTTCATTTAATCTGCACAATAGATATGAAAAAGTCTGTTATTTCACCTCTAAGAAATGTAGAAACGGGAGTCATGTAACTTACCCCCGGTTATGCAGCCACGCATGCAGTCTAGGTCCACGCATTTAAATCTAGGCCCATGAGTTTGCAGAACCAGTGTTCACAGCTTCTTTACTATGTTGCCTTTATGGATCATTGTCTCTTAAAAATTTTTGCTAATTTGGTAATTTAAATATATCGATCATTATTTTTGTTTATATTTCTCTGATATCAAATGAAAACAAACTTCCATTAAGTTCAATAGTAATTTGAATTTAATCAAGTATGAATGTTCTTATTCTTTGCCAATATTTACCAAAGCCTGCTGACTCTATGTTTCTTGTGTTTATTAAAAATACTCTTGTAGGTTTTTTTCTTAAGTGCTGAATACCGAAAATACTATAGAAATAAGTTTTGATTTTTTGCACAGGCGTACATTCAAATCTGTCTATTTCCCTTTTGCCCTCCATTTCTTTTAGGTTAGAAAGTTCATCATATAAATGTTAGTTAAATATACGTGTATATTTTATTTGCCTTTGTCTCCTGATGGCACAATACAGCCGTGGTGTATGGTATATGTTGTCAGTGAATACTAAATACTTTACTCTAATCTTGTCTAACATCATTTATTGCATATACTTCCATTTGTTAAAAGCAATATAGAATACCTCCTTTATCATATATTAAGTGTGTGTGTATAAGATATACTCTTATATAGCTATGACATTGATCTTAATACTAGAATCTTACATATTTAAAAAATATAATAAGAATAGTTATCCTTAAAAAAAAAATAGTTATCCTGGGGCGCCTGGGTGGCTCAGTGGGTTAAAGCTTCTGCTTTCAGCTCAGGTCATGATCTCAGGGTCCTGGGATTGAGCCCCGCCTTGGGCTCTCTGCTCAGCAGGGAGCCTGCTTCCCTCTCTCTCTCTGCCTGCCTCTCTGCCTACTTGTGATCTCTCTCTCTCTATGTCAAATAAATAAATAAAATCTTTTAAAAAAAAAAGAATAGTTATCCTTTATATATACCTTTAAAAATAGTTTTAGCTATTCTTGTCCATTCTTCCAAACTATAATTATTTGGTCAATCTCCTATTAAAACAAATAAATAAAAAAACTACTGATGAAAATTTAACAACATTTCAAAATAGGAGAATTAACATCTTTTTATTAATCTTTTTTTTTTTTTTTAAAGATTTTATTTATTTGATAGAGAGAAACACAGCGAGAAGGGAACACAAGCAGAGCGAGTGGTAGTGTGAGAAGCAGGCTTCCAGCCAAGCAGGGAGCCCAATGCGGGGCTCGATCCCAGGACCCTGGGATCATGACCTGGGCCGAAGGCAGATACTTAACGACTGAGCCACCCAGGCGCCCCTTTTATTAATCTTTTAATTCAAGAATATGATATAGTATATCCATTTATTCAGGTCTTTCCTTAGAGCCCTTTCTGTCTCATTGCCTTTAAGAATGGAAGGTTTTTTTGGGTTTTTTTGGTCTCTTTTTTTTGAAGGAATGGAAGGTTTTTTCTTGATTTTCTCACTGAATGTAGAAAGTTACTGTTTGGGTATTTGTATGTATTTATTTCATTAGTCATCTTACTAAAATTCTTATTACTTCTCAGAGTTTTTCACTAGATTTTTGGGGGTTTCCTAATTAGATATTCATAATCTTCAAATACCAATTCATGCTTTACTACAGATGGTAGGACTTCCAAAACTGTGGTAGTACCGGAAGGAATAATCACCATCCTGGTGTTCTTGGATTTTGTAGGACTGTCTGCAGTCTCTCATTGTTATATATAGTGCTGACTCTTTGGGGGGTTTTTGTTTGTTTGTTTGGTTGGTTGGTTGGATTTTTTTTTAATAGGCTCAGCGCCTAGCACAGAGCCTGACATGGGGCTTGAACTCACAACCCTGAGATCAAGACCTGAGTTGAGATCAAGAGCCCACTGTTAACCAACTAAGCCACCAGGTGCCCCAATGCCAACTCTGTTTAAATTATATCATTCTGTAACTAGCTTATTTAGAACTTTAAAAAAAAATTTTTTTTTAATTTTTTCAGTGTTCCAAGATTCATTGTTTATTTAGAACTTTTATTCAGGAATAAATAATGAATTTTCTAACGCTTATTTCCATCATCTACTGGAGTTGTCATATTTATATTAAACCATCTTCATCTTATCATAAAATCTAGTTGCTCTGAATGGATTATTAGCTTATTAGTATACTGAATTGGACTTATTAGAATAGTATTTGGGAATCTCTGTTCATAGAGTTAACTTTTTATGCTCTATTGTCTGATTTTTTTTTTCTGATTATGTCAGCTTCAGAAGATGAACTGGCTAGCTTTCTGCCTTTGTGTTTTGATATTATGACTCAGTCTGGAGAATTATCTTTCCCTGAAAGTTTGAAGGAATTACCTACAAAGTCATGTGATGCTAGAACCCTTTCCAGAGATCATTCTTTAGTATTAAAGGGATTTGGTGTAGTGGTCAAGTTCATAATTGCCAAAGTCACATTGTCTGGGTTTGAATTCCATTCAGCCATTTAGTATGCCTTTGGGAGTTCACTTAAATTTTCTTAAGCCTCAATTTCTCATCTGTAAATTCTGATACTATTATACCTATAATACAACGTGAGGATTACATAAGATAATTCATTTAAAGCTTTTAGCTCTCTGACACCTAGTTCTTAAAGTGAACTATTAGTATTAATTTTCAATTTCCTCTGAAGTTACTGATACATTTTGACATTTCTGCTTCTCCTTACAACAATTATGCTAATTTGTGCTTTTCAAGATAAGTTGTCTATTTCATTTGGATATTCGTTTTGTTTTTTTTTTAAGTTTTTTATTTATTTAAGTAATCCCTACACCCCATGTGGGGTTCAAACTCATATCCCCAAGATCAAGAGTTGCACACTCTTCTGACTGAGCCAGCCAGGTACCCCTCATTTAGATTTTCAAATGTATTCAAATAAAATTGTGTATGCTATTATCTTCCTAAATCTCCATACCTTATTTGGATTGTGTTTTTATTTTTTCTTATTCAGATTTTTACAAAACTGGTGTCTGTTGGTTTTCTCTTCCCTCTTCTCCACCTTCTACTTTTATTGCTTGAGATGTATTTACAAATATTACTACATTTTTCTATCCTGTTTTTTTGGAGTTATATTTTTGTTCATTTTCTAATCACCTGTATTCAATTCTTAGTTCATCTTTCTTTTAAAAACCAGAATATATCTAATAATACATATTTGCATAAATCCATTACTGGGTATTTACACAGAGAAAATGAAAACACTGATTCAAAAAGATGTATGCACCCCCATGTTTATTGCAGCATTATTTACAATAGCCAAGATATGGGGGCAACTAAGTATCCATTGATAGAGACTGGATAAGGAAAATGTGGTATACACACACATTCACACGCACAGAAATTTTACCCAACCATGAAAACATATGGAGTCTTGCCATTTGCAACAACATGAATGGATCTGGGGTTATTATGCTCAGTGAAATAAGTCAGACTGAGAACGACGAATACCATCTTATTTCACTCATGTAGAAAACATTCATGTGAAAAAACAAAACAAATGAATAAATAAACAAAAAGCAGAATTAAACCTATAAATACAGAGAAAAGTTATGGCTGCCAGAGGGAAGAAAGGTTGGAAGGATGGGTAAACCAGGTGAAGGGGAGTGGAAGTTACAGGCTTCCAGTTACAGAATGAGTAAGTTACAGGAATAAAAGGCACATCATGGAGAGTATAGTTAATGGTACTGTAATTGGATTGTGTGTAGCTACACTTGGAGTGAGCATAGCATAACATACAGAGAAGCTGAATCACTATGTTGTATACCTGAAACTCATGTAACATTTTGTGTCAACTATGCTCAAATAAAAAACTTAATAAGAAGAATGCATGCTTGCCTCTATAAAAAGTTTACTCATATCCCTTGTGATAGTCCCCGTATTATTCTTAACTATAATTATTTTTTTTCATTTTTGGGTCATTGTTTATTGTGTAGGATGTATATATGTGTTTTTAAAAAATCTGTAGCTCCTGTGATAAGCTTACTTACCTTATTTTTCTGTGTGTGATACGTTTCAAACATACAAAAACTATAGGAACAATATAATTTGAATAAATTTTATATGTAGTATTATTGATTTGTGGTCAGGGAGTGAAATATAAATAGATACTTTTATTTATGAATGTTTTTATAGTGACTAGTGTAGGATCAAAGCTTTAAGGTGAGTTCTCTATTATGTAGTATCTACAACTTGTCATCATAAAACTCTTTTAAACATCTAATAGATTGAATTAATAATCATTACTTTTTTGCTCTGAAAGGTAAAGAATGATAGTAGAGTGTTAAATATTATTATAATTGTGTTTTCATCTTACTTTTACCAGTTTTTCTTTATCTGTTTAGATTTATATTTAATAATATTGCCACTGTTTTGTTTTATAATTTCTGAAGTTAGTTGCCCTTTTCCTATGCTTTGGAAACTTTTGAAGGTTTTCTTGTGATTTCATGGTCAGCTCTTTAATGGAATTTTTTACAGGAGGAAAAATCCAATTTGGAATATGAGTTTTCCTGCAAGGATCTTCAGACAGTTATAGTTTCATGATTGTTTGAACATGTTTGCCTTTTTGTTTAGATTTTTGAGGATGAGTCCCAATACCACTGTGCTCTAATACTCAATCTCCAAAAGTCGCCTTATACTGGGACATGGAATTTTACTTCCTGCAGTGAACACCACACTCTGTCTCTCTGTCAGAAATATTCAGGTATAAATTATTATCTAGATAACTATGGTACTTCATGCTGCTAGAGATATACATTATTTTTTAAAAAAATCTTATAAATGAATTAATTTTGATTTGTAAACATAGCTTCCTTAGAATTTCAACATGGCTAAATCCATATTGGCTCAGTGGGTCAGATTATTTCAAATGGAATGTGATTTTTTTTTTCGATTTTCCTTGCTTTACTTAAATATCAAAATTAAGTATCAGATAGAATTTGTTAAAAAGAGTTGTCTAATTATAGTAAGTTATGGTTGAATTTTGTTCTTTTTTCTATTCTGATATTTTCCAGTTATTACTTTCTATCTTGGAGAAAAGAGAAAAAGTATAATGTTTTTAATTGACTTTGGTAGACATTCACAATTAAGTTTATCACACACATACAAAAAGGTATGAAGCATTATATATGGATCACGGTATATACCTCACTGTAACCCAAATAAAAATAAAATGTGTGCTAAAAATAAGAATCATCCATATTTTCAAAAAGATATTTTTAGAAGGTATTACATTGTTTTAATTGATTACAATATTTTTAACAAATAATTTTTTTTAAAAACTTTGTTATGTAATGAAAACCTCAAGTAGATAATCCATATATTTCTAAAGAAATTTTTGTTAAACTGTGTTCTTTTGTCTCATACTGTTCAGTAACTGCTTTGTTCAGAGAAGTACTGTAAAGCAATAGTTCAGTACAGCCTCTTGTGAGTTGTTTTGTCCATTTTTTTCCTTGGAGCTCTCCTAGATGAAAACTTTGTAAGGGAACACCTAACACCTTTCTCTTGTTGAAGGAGTTTCAACACAGGAGGTATTTGACACCAACATGAAATGATAATCTTACCACAGGCTACTTTTACTTACAGCTTTTTTTTTCTTCTTAATTTAGATCAACAAAAACAAAATTTTGTCCTAATTTTAGAAAAAAAAAATGTTGTGGCTCACACATATCACCTAACGTATACAGCGAGACATACCTAGTTCTCCTAACCAAAACCTAAAATAAATGAATAGATAAGTAATATCTGAAGTACTCGTTGTGGAGAAACTTGGAGAAATGTCTCGTGACTTGCAGAGTGGGTGATTTTTTGTTTTTGTTTTTTTTCTTTTACACATAGAAGTTGAAAGCAAACAGACCTTGAAGAATACTTCAGACACAGTGAAGTATCTGAATAACCTGTACAAAATCATCCTGAAGCCTATGACTTGGTTTGATGCTCTAAGGGAGTGTCAGAAAGAGGACATGCAGCTGGTGAGCATCACAGACCCTTACCAGCAGGCGTTCCTCACTGTGCAGGGGGTTCTTTATAACTCCTCTTTATGGATTGGACTCTCCAGTCAAGATGTAAGTTTTCAGTTCCAACTGCCAGGATTGCGTGGTGGAATGTGAAATTTTGGTTGCACACAGCATGTCTCATATCAAACTAAAAGAACCTAGAGATTGTAAAATCTTACTCCAGTGAGGGAATTTCATGAAGTGCGTAATTTTGAGCGGCCATCATCTTTCTACTATTGAAAGGTCTGGTGCTTTATTGTTTAGATGAAGAAAAAGTTCTAGGGGACGTGTGTAGCTGAACACTTCTTTTTATTCTAGCTAAAGACTGAGTGGGAATCTGGAACTGCCATGTCTCCCCAGCCAATGCAAAGAAGAAAGGAAGATAAGAATTTAAAAATCAGATAGAGTTGAGTCAGGGGTGGGGTAGGTGGAGAGCCCAGAGAGAGAGGAAGAGAGAGAATACCAAGCAGACTCCACACCTAGTGTAGAGCCCAATATAGGGCTCCATCTCACAACCCTAAGATCATGACCTAAGAGGAAGTCAAGAGTCAGACGTTTATCTGACTGAACCACCCAGAGCCCCTATAGTAAATTTTTTTTAAGAAAATTAAAATCACCTGTAATCCCAGTACCTGGTAATAAGTATGATTTAATAATTTGGTATATACCTCTCAAGGTTTTTTTCTGTGTACACATGTATATTTTTAAGCATTTGGGATCATACCATTTTTTAACTTTTTTTTACCACTAAAGGATTTTGATCTTGTTTCTTATCCTATTTTCTGTTTTAAGATTTTATTTATTTATTTGAGAGAGGGTGAGCAAAAGAGAGCAGAGCACAAGTTGGGGGATGGGGAGGAGGCAGAGGGAGAAGGAGGAGCTGACTCCCCATTGAACAAGGAGCCCAGTATGGGACTTGATCCCAGGACCCTGGGATCATGACCTGAGCTGAAGGCAGACGCCCAATGGCTGAGCCACCTGGCGCCCCTAAAATAAATAAATCTTAAACAACAACGGCAACAACTTAACTCTTCTGCCCTTTCCTTCCTAAATTATGTATCCTACAGGACTCCATCAATTACTGAGATAATTAGCTCAGTAACCCAGGCAACCAGACACTTAACCATTTATACTTAAATGAAGTTAGGAAAAATAAAAACTGGTTCTGGTGCCAGGTGAAAAAGATGGATGTGACTGTCTATAGTGGTTCAGAGACCTTACATAAGAAAGCCAACCAAACAGAACTGTGTTTCTCTTTTTCCTTTCCCTCTTTTATTACATATCTGTATAAACTGCCTTAAATCTTTGGAACATGACAGGATACAAATAAATAAAACTTTACATTGAAAGCAATGAAAGGGTATTGAAAGATTTTAAACACGGTAGTAACAATAACAGATTTTTACTGAAAAAGAATTATATTGGCAGAGGGCAGGTAAGGAAGGGAGCAATCCCGAGCTTTCTTGTAGAAATTCATGCAGGAGCTGATGTTGGCCTGAACTAAGGCCTGAGGCAGTCCTGGGTTATATAAAGTCGAATGTGTCTGTAGCATGTAGAAGTGGAAGTAAATAGAAATAGAGGAAGTCACGAAGGCTGGGGAACTGGCAAGTCATCCACGCTAACATGAATGTCCATAAGTCAACAGTAAGACTAGGAGAACAGAGCAAGACATGGGGCATCAACTTAGTGAATGTCAGGGAGGAACAAGAAGGCCTAGTCATAAGTAAAAGTCAAAAAGAGGCAAGGAATCTAGGAGTTTGCATAAACCTTAAAGGAAATGACTGAAGGAGATAAAAGTACCTATTATTCCATTCTCATAGCCCTGTGGTATCTGAGAATGGAAAAATAAACAGCCTTCCCTTGTGGGTATTGAAAGGACATTATTCCCTTAGAAAAGACAGGTTTTAATTAAGATCAATTAAGGTCAAGAATTTAGTTAAGAGACTGGGTGTGGTGCATGAACAATAAATCTTGTAACACTGAAAAACATATTTGGGGGGAAAAAAGAATTTAGTTTAAAAGATACTTACAGTCTTAATAAAGAGAGAGGGTATTCAGCAAAGACACATAGGATGCAGGGATTTATCTACAAGGAATAAAAGTTTTAAAGGACCAGGTACCTGGGTCAGTTGTGAGTGCAGCAGAGGTGAAGGAATCCAGGGTAATACTAAATACAAGCAACACCACATGGCCAAAGGGCCACATCTGAGACCATGGTGGGGAGGGGAGCCAGGGGTTTAGGGATTAACTGTCCACAAAGTTACAACTGGTAGAAAACAGTTTCAGAAGGAAACAGTTGTTGGTGGTGAACTTACACATGTTTATTATTTATGGTTCACTAAGGATATCATGTGTGGCCTATACCCAATATTCCAAATCAACCAGTGACGTAAAATTGCCTTGGGCCTCAGGATAGCTTATGTCATTGGGTCAGTGTATAAAGCCTGGTGCTCTGGCAGCACCTTGGGGGAGCACAGACAGGTCTGTCCCCCACAGTCCATCCCCTGGACTTTGTACCTATTCTGTAAAGCCTCTCTCAAGATAGGCAGGTGCTCAGGCCCTTGGCAGGATGTAAAGACAGATGGATGTTCACAGTTTTTTAGTGCACAATAAACTATAGTGAATGAGGAAGTTTCTCCATAAAGACAGGTGTAAAAGCAGCCGTGTGAGATCCACAAAGCCTAAGTCAGGGGTAAGCGGAAGGGAGCTAACATTTATGTGTCTCTTCCTGTGTACTAGCTGGCCATTATCTGTTTTACACATCACCCCACTAATTCCAGCCCTGAGGTTAAGTGTAACAACCATTTAATGGCTAAGGGGATGGAAATTTGGCAAGGTAAACTCAAATCAGAAACTAATACATGACTCTACCAGAATTCCAAACTATATATGCTTTAGCACCAGAGCTCGTGTTCTTTCCACTACTGCATGTTGTTTCTCTGACTTCAACAACCCACAGTTCAGTTATGTGTGAGGCAGCCCAGTGTAACGGCTCAGACCATAGACTCTAGAGTCTGATGGCCTGGACTAGAATCCCAGCACTGTGGTATATATCCTATGGGACTTAGCGCACATTACATGCCTTCAGTTTCTCATCTTTGATATGGAATAGTTCCTATCTCATATGGTTGTTATGAAGATTAAGCAAGTTAATATTTGCAAAGCACTTACAACCGTGCCTGGCACGTGGTAAGTCTATGTAATTGTGTGTTAAATATAAGGTAAAGTTGAAAGTCATTAGATTGACTATAAGGGACAAAATAGTACAAAATGGATAGCATGGAGTATTGCCACTTGAAATGTATTTCTGCTGCTTACAGGATGAACTCAACTTTGGTTGGTCAGATAGAAAACATCTTCCATTTAGTCGCTGGGCTGAAAATAATGAGCAGCTTGAAGACTGTGTAATATTAGACACTGACGGATTCTGGAAAACATCTGATTGTGATCGTATGCAACCAGGTGCTATTTGCTACTATCCAGGAAGTATGCTAATTTTAAATATTTTAATTCTTAATTTATCATCAGTTTCATGAATAGTAAGACTCATGGGGAGTAGTTTTGTAAAATCTGGTTCTGAAATTATAATAATATCCTTTTTTACAACAAAATTTGTTGTGAAAATTTGTATTAAAGTAGAATTATTATAGATTAGGTACTTTGTCATTGATTTGTTATTTTAGACATATCTTTATTTTTATCAGCTAACAACGGTACTTGATCAGTTTTAATCCCTACTAGCCTCATTTTGTATATATTTTGTGTTTATATTCTATAGGAAACTCTGTGGGAATTTTTTTTTTGGTAATTCTTATCAACAACTACTGTTTCTTTTCAAGAGTCACTGTTGAGATTCATTTGTTTGTAAGTAACAGTAACCAGCTCAAGCTAGCTTTAGTGGGAAGGGAAATTTAGATCCTCAAAAATGAGAATATAGCTGAGCTTCATGAGAATAGAATCAGAAACTGGTTAGAATCAGGAATCCAGGGATACTGTCTCCCACCTATCCCTTCTGTTTTTCTCTGTGGATTTATACTCTTCTTTTTATATACTTTCTGCTTCTCTTCGCACATGGTGAAACATGGCAGCTCTCTAGCTTTCGATTATGGCTCTAACTGGAGATGAATTAACTATCCCTGAAATCCACTTTCCAAATTGTTAGAATCTGACGCACCCAACTGAGTAAGGATGTGATCTCTAGCCTAGTGAGAGGAAAGTCGTTAGACAATGGCCAGGGGCCCACATTTGTGCATTTGCAGGAGAAAGAAGATATACTTACTTTTCAGATAAAGGGAGTTGTGCACCAGGAGAGATTCTGAGCGGTCTCTACTGCATATTAAATCTGTTTGATTGGCTTTGAGTAGAGCATAGCTATGTTTTCATCTTCTTAAATGTATGGGTTTTTCATAAAATTTTTTAAAATGCCAGATTTTCTAGATGTCAGATTTCCAACTACTTCTATTTGCTCTCATTTAAAGCAACAACTTAGAACACATATTTCATTAAAATGTACCCTTAAAAAAATAAAAAATAAAATGTACCTCTAAAATTAGAGAAGATATCAGTAAACAGAAACTTAAAGATGAATTCCCAAAGTTATAGTAAAGTGCCCATTATTAATATCTTTGTATCGTCTCTGTGGTTGCCCCTTGTTTTGAGGTTTGGTCACACAGGAAGACAGAAACTACATTTAACCTAATAGCAACTCATGTTTTATATTCTCCCACTCACTCCACAGCAGGGGAAAGAAACTGTATTAAATAAATTCCTTTCTACAGAAACACAGTTAAGAGGTCACATTATATTTGACTATAAAGAGAACTAGCACCATTAGTGTTATGCACAGATTTTGAAATCCCCGAAGACCACCAGGGAGCCAAGTCTGATGCAAAAGCAAAAGAGCCTTTTATTCGAGCTAGCTCGAGCTCAGTCACCCACACTCACTGACGCAGTGGCGTGATGTAGAGCAAGAGAGCAAGTTTCGAAAAGCGCCGCAGTTTTATAGGGGCCAGTGGCCAATGAGATCGTAACACACACAAAAAGTTGCATAGTCATGTTAGGCCACACACAGGTGGCCAATTGAATTACAAGTTACCCTATGGTAGCTGTTTGAGCTAGCCTATCACTCTGGTCAGAATTGGCACTCAAATTTGGCGGGCAAAAGGCGGGGTTTACATTCTTTGGCAGTTAGGGGTTCTGCATTCCTATTGGCTAACTCTAACTCAAGGGCAGGCTGGGCAATATTCTGACATGGAGGTTATACACAAGATGGCAGGTGTAGCACAAAACGGAGTTAGCCTTACTCTGCTCTTTCAATTAGTCCATTATTTATTGGCTTCCTGAATATTCCCCACAAATCAAGCCTAATTACCATGAACAGGATTTAACATTTATGTCTAAAGTTAGAATTTATACCATTGCCTTTTTTTTGTTTAGATGAGACTGAAAAAGAGGTCAGAACAGTTGACAGTGTTCAGTGTCCATCTCCTGTTTTATTCACGCCCTGGATACCATTTCAGAACTCTTGCTACAATTTCATAATAGCAAAGACTGAATATACTACAACACCAGATGAAGTTCATTCTAAATGCCAGAAACTGAGTAAGTAACTTATGTGGTCATTACATGTATGTTCATTAAAAAACAAGTCTCATCTGAGTGTGTTATAAATATTCCTAATTAGCAGTAGATCACAAAAATATTCATCTCCTAATTTCTACATTATGAACAAAAAAAAATTAAAACTTGTGTTTAGTTAAAATGGAGAACATAAAAGTTACTACTTTATCTGTCCATTAGAGAGCTAGTCTGTCTTTACATGTATTAACAAAATGAGTTCTATTTAAAAAGGAAAAGAAATGACTCTAGCAAGCAGAGAACTGGATGTTAAACCAAGCTAGACTGTGGACAAAGTGAAAATAGGTGAATTTAGGTTGTCAAAAGCTCAAATAAGTAGTCAAAAGCAAAGAAGCAGCTCTGCTTAAAAGAAATGCATATTTCATATTTTTAGCTCTTAGGACTCTTCAGATATTCCCTGTGAGATCCACTGAGGATTTGTGACTTCTGAACAGTGGGCCTGTGAACTGTGGGAAGTTCCTATGGATAATACCAAACCATTATTCCTAAGAGTGTGCTGTTTAGAAACTAGTCTTGAGAGATAGTCTAAGAAAAGGATCCTTAGGAAAAGAACAAGGTTGAGAAATACTATACACCATTGCTTCCAGTTAGACATCATCATATGTAATCAGCACATACTTTAAGAAGTACTGTCTTAAATGAACTGGATTAACTTCATTTAACAATGTTTGTGATGCTTTTATCCATCTAGTTTTTTTCTGAGAACTCCTGCTAATTTCCTGAGGAACATTTTTGGGAAATATTAAACTATTTTAACCCTACTATAAAGAGTGATCTCTAAGGAAAAGGAAGATCTATCATATAGACAATCCAAGAGATTTTGTTTATTATTGTCTTTGGCAGTGTATCATTAATATGGGTAAATTTGTACCAATTCAAAATAAGCTTTAAATGGGGGAAAAGTGAAGTGAATCAATGTTTTAAATTCTCTCCTCAGCTGCTAGTTTTACATTATTCTAAAAGACCAAATTTAACATCGAAATATTTGGGGTACCTGGGTGGTTCAGTTAGTTAAGCATCTGACTCCTGATTTGGGCTCAGGTCATGGTTTCAGGATCATGAGATCAACCTTGTGAAGGGCTAAGCATGGAGCCTGCTTAAAATTCTCTCTTCCTCTTCCTCTGTCCCTCCCCTCCCATGTGCTCTCTCTCTCTCTAAAAAAATAAAATAACATCAAAATGTTTGAAAACTTCTTAATCTATTCATTTTACTACAATGAAATAATTTTTTTTTAAAGATGTATTTTTTCATTTGAGAGAAAGAGAGCCCTAGCAGAGAGTGGGGCAGAGGGAGAGAATCTCCAGCACAGTCCCTGCTGAGCACAGAGTCCTATACAGAGCTGGTTCTCATGTCCCTGAGATCATGACCTGAGCTGAAACCAAGAGTTGGGTGCTCAACTGATTGACCCACTCAGGTGCCCCAGTACAATGAGATAGTTTTAATTTACGTGTTTGTCTTATTTTCCAATATTGTTTTAGAGTTTATTTAGCGGGGAAACTTTCTAAAGCTTTCTAAAACTTTATAAATCTATCAAAATATATTATTCTACATAAGTAATTATTAAAATTATCGACTATTTTTTATTTAACAGATCCAAAATCACATGTTCTGAGTATTCGAGATGAAAAAGAGAATCAGTTTGTTCTTGAGCAACTTCTGCACTACAATAATATGGCTTCATGGGTCATGTTAGGTATAACTTATGAAAGTAAGTTGTAAATCTGTTGGTTTTCTCTATTTATATTCATACTTCATTATACACTATTTATCAAGCCACAAAAATATAGTTCTTCAAAATATATGTTTATAAATATACAAAATTATAATTATGCACTTAGCAGAACTTCTTTTTTTTTATCTTTTTTTTTTTTTTTTAAAGATTTTTATTTATTTGACAGAGAGAGACACAGTGAGAGAGGGAACAAAAACAGGGGGAGTGGGGGAGGGAGAAGCAGGCTTTCCACTGAGTAGGGAGCCTGAAGTGGGCTCCGTCCCAGGACCCTGGGATCATGACCTGAGCCAAAGGCAGATGCTTAATGACTGAGCCACCCAGGCGCCCCAGCAGAACTTCTGTAGATACCAGACAACTTTTATATCTCAAATCTTCCATTAAAATGCCTTTACCACCAAGTGTAGAGTTAAATGGTGGAAAATAATTTCCTTTCTCCACAATCTCTCCTACCTATTCAAGACTAACTAAGAATGACCACACTGCCATAGAAATCTTTAATATTTACATTGTATCTCTACTATGTATATGGGATAAATGAGAATGGAATTATACTTCTATTAATCTTGCACCTTTGGGTTTACAGCATTGGCTTGGAGCATGCCTTAGAAAAATGAGAAACAGTTTGACAATGAGATAGATTATTTGAAATTGGGACTAAATGCCACAAGTCCAAGGTATAATTGCTATGAAATTTTTTAAAGATTCATTCATTTATTTTAGCGGGAGAACAGAGAGAGAGAGTGCACGCATACATACTCAGTGGCAGGGGAGAGGCAGAAGGAGAGGGAGAGAATCTCCAGCAGACTCCCTGCTGAGCAGGAGCCCCACACAGGTCTCAACCCCACGACCCTGAGATCATGACCTGAGCCAAAATCAAGAGTCAGTGACCAACTGAGCTATAAAATTTTTTAAAATACAGACCCTGATAATAGCAGAAATAAGACCAATTTAGAAAAATACTCAATTAGAGATGTCCTGAAAATCATAGAAGTTTTGAAATTAGGAAAAAAGTCACTCTGAGACATCATCCATCAAAATCATACGTGTAGCTAAAAAGGGGGGTGGGTGTTACTAGGGGGCACAGGACAATGAGAGCCAAAGGCAGAAGCTAAATTACTCAAACATGACCATTTTAAAAATAGCCTTCTTGGTGCACTAGGGTGGCTTAGTCGGTTAACCGTCTCCCTTCGGCTCAAGTCATGATCCCAGGGTCATGGGATTGAGCCCCATATCACATCTGGCTTCCTGGTCAGTGGGAAGTTACTTCTCCCTCTGCCTTTCTCCCTGCTCATTCTCCCTCTCAAATAAATAAATAAAATCTTAAAAATATATATATATATCCGGGGCGCCTGGGTGGCTCAGTGGGTTAAGCCTCTGCCTTCGGCTCAGGTTGTGATCTCAGGGTTCTGAGATCAAGCCCCACATCGGGCTCTCTGCTCGGCGGGGAGCCTGGTTCCCCCCTCTCTCTGCCTGCCTCTCTGCCTACTTGTGATCTATCTCTCTCTCTGTCAAATAAATAAGTAAAATCTTAAAAAAAAAAAAAATTCCTTCTCCTTGCTATCTCCTTGCTACCAGACTTTTTTTTTTTTTTAGAGTTGCTAAGGTTTTTCTTAAATATTTATCACATGCAGATGAGTTACAAAAATGAAGTTATCAAGCAATAGGTAAGACTTAGGTTGCCAATCAAAAATGAGCTCATTGTAGTGGGACTTAAGGGCCCAAATCCTTTCTCCAGTTAAATACCCTTGAAAGTAGGAAGAGAAAAAAATGGAGAGAAAGTAGGTAGAAAGTTCCCAGGCTCTACTTGGAAATGACTGAGGAAACAGTGTTCCAGGAGAGACCAGTGGAAACCACACCCAGGATAGAGAAATTTCAATTTTACCTTCTGATATACTATTAGTTATATTATCAGAAACATCTGAAAATGTATTCTGTATTCTGAAAAGCATTTCCAGATCTGTAGACTTCTTTTTAAGCATTGTAACTTCTTTTTATAAATTGTATGTATAACAAAATTTCTACTAAAGTATATAGACATGAATGTGATATAGAAAGATTTTTTCTATAGCAAATAGCAAATTTGGTTTAAATCTAATTCTTACTGCCTTAATTCACATCCGTAGATGTTTAATTATTTCAGTGTACTTAAATAATACTTAATTATAATACCACTGATACAAAGGATTTTGGTTTTTTTTTAAGTTCTGACTTTTCAGAAGTAGGAACATGAATAGAAATTACTAAGAGAAGCCACTTGTCAACTGAAAGATGCTTCAAGCCAAATGAAAAAGTGTATCTTTTGTATGGCAATTTTAGGAATATATCATCACCCATCAGATTGGCCAGAAAATTGTCAGTTAAACATTTAGGGAGAGGGAACGAGGACCTGGGAGAAATGAGGTGATATAAAGCAGCGAGCAAGAACTGGATCACATGTACAGTGGTTCTAGTGTGTGTTTGCTGCAGGCACATGTTTGGGTTTTTTTTAAGATTGCATTTATTTGCGAGAGAGAAAATGAGAGAAAGCAAGCACTAGAGGGGAAAGGGTCAGAGGGAGAAGCAGACTCCATGCTGAGCAGGAAGCCCGATGCAGGACTCGATCCAGGGACTCCAGGATCGTGACCTGAGCCAAAGGCAGACACTTAACCAGCTGAGCCTCCCAGGCGCCCCAAGGCACATGCTTAGGTATACCACCTCAGAAGATGGTCATCAGTGAAAGGTACAAATAACCAGGACAACAATGGGTATGTGTACTTTATAGTGACATCACTCTTTATGCCAACTCATAATTTTAATAGGCCTAGCAACTTATTTTTCTGGAAACTTTGATATGTGCCCATATCACACAATTCAGCCGTTTAAGGTGTACAATTTAATGGCTTTTAATATAGTCACAGAGTTGTTTAGCTATCACTACCCCAGAAAGAAACACCATACCTATTAGCACTCCCTCCTCATTCCCTATCCCTTTTCCCTGCTCCCAGCAACTACTGATCTATTTTCTCACTCTACAGATTACCTATTCTAGACATTTCATATAAATGAGATCATACAATATGTGAATTTTTTTGTGATTGGCTTGTTCTACTTCACATAATACCTTATGCATGTAGCACTGTAGCTTGTATCCGTCCCTTTTATGGCTGAATAATATTCTATTCTGTGTATATATCATATTTTATTTATCCATTCATCAGTCAGTGGACATTTAGATTCCTTTCACTTCTTTGGTTGTGAATAATGCCACTGTGAACATTGACATACAAGTTTCTATGTGGTTATATATTTTCATTTATCTTGGGTATATGCCTAACAAAGGAATTGTCAGGTCTTTCTTTAACCCTTTAAAGAGCTAACAGATTGTTTTCCTAAGCTGCCATGCCATTTTCCATACCTTCTAATTTTTCCATATCTATGCCAACACTTGGTTTTATCTCTTTTTTTGATTGTAGCCATCCTAGTAGGTATGAAGTGGTATCTAATTGAGATTTTTACTTCTTTTTTATTTCATTTCCCTGACAACTAATGATATTAAACATAATTTCATGTGCTTATTAGCTATTTGTATATCAACTTTGGAAAAAACTTTTTTCAGATCATTTACCCATTTTTTAATTATTTGTCTTTTTTATTGTTGAGTTGTAAACATTCTTTACATATTCTGGATATAAGTTCCTTGTCAAATAAATGATTTGTAAATATTTTCTCCCATCACTTTATTTTTTTTTTAAGTAAGCTCTATACCCAAAATGGAGCTCAAACTCACTACCCCAAGATCAAGAGTCACAACCCTACTGACTGAGCTAGTCAGGTGTCCCTCATCATCATTTTGATAGCAGAATTTGAACACAAAACTTTTTTTTAAAGATTTTATTTATTTATTTGAGAGAGCAAGTGAAATCACAAGCAGAGAAAGGGTGGGAAAGAGGCAGAGGGAGAAGGACAAGCAGGGAGCCCAACTCGGGGCTCCATCCCAGGACCCCGAGATTATGATCTGAGCTAAAGGCAGATGCTTAACCAACTGAGCCACCCAGGCACCCCACATAAAACTTTTTAATTTTAATGAAGCCCAATTTATCTATTTCTTGTCACTATGCGTGTCTATTCTTTACCTACCCCATGGTGATGAAGAAATACTCCTATGTTTTATTCTAAGAGTTTTATAGTTTTAGCTTTTACCTTTAGGTCTATATGATCTGTTTTGAGTTAATATTCTGTATGGTAAAAGGAAAGTTTCTAACATGTATACACATATATAAATATGTTTATATTTACACATATATACACACATATAAATATATGTGTAAATATAATATATTATATACACACATATATACACATACATATATACATACATAAATATGTGTGTGTTTATGTTTATATAAATCATATATATATATTTTTTGCATATAGATATCCTGTTGTCACAGGGACTACTCTTTTGTATTGAATTGTCTTGACACCCTTGTTAAAAATCAGTTGATATAAATATACACAATTGTGTATGGTTTAGGTCCAGAGAAGAGGTTTCTATTACCATTTTGTAATGTGTTAATTTTTAAATAAAATAATTATATTCATTTTCATTACAATTAAACATATATACAGGAGAAATGAGAATTTGACTTTAGAGATTTTATTTATTTGACAGAGAGAAACACAGCGAGAGAGGGAACACAAGCAGAGGGAATGGTAGCGGGAGAAGCAGGCTTCCTGCTGAGCAGGGAGCCCGATGTGGGGCTCGATCCCAGGACTCTGGGATCATGACCTGAGCTGAAGGCAGACGCTTAACGACTGAGCTACCCAGGTGCCCCGAGAATTTGACTTTAAAAATAACAAAACATAAAGCTATTCCAGGATGGTAAAATTATAAGTAAATTTTAATTTTTATGTTTATAATTTATACTTTCTGAATTAAAAATAATCATGGTTTACTGTTATAGTCAGAATGTATTTTAAAGGAATATACATAATCATACAACTTTTTAGAAAGTAAGTAAAGAAGAAAGAAAATCGGTTGAGTTTGAAATATTAACTAAAATTCAAGTCTTCATTAAATCTCTAAACATAGAAAAAAATGTTTCTTCCCTAGATAGTTCTCTTCTGTGGTCTGATAAAACCATGCTGTCATACACAAACTGGAGAGAAGGAAGACCAGATATAAAAAATGACAAGTTTTTTGCTGGCTTGAGTACTGATGGCTTCTGGGATATCCAAACCTCCAATGTTATTGAAGAAATACTTTCCTATACCCAGAACAGCATTCTTGCTTGTAAAATTGAAATGGGTAAGTATACTAATGTAGACTTTCCACTCCAAGGCAACTGAACATAAGGCCATCAGCTCCATGAGTGGGAATCATGCAACTGTATTTTTTGAGTGCCTCCTCTATTTTCCATCCTATGAGAGGTACTATGGAAGTTACAGAGGAAGGAAAAGACACAATCCGTGGTGCCATGGTCTTGAAATCAAGGAGTAAAATGTAGTTGGGGAGATAACAGTTAACTCTTTAGCTTTGTTTTATGTAGGTTTGTTTGGGGTTATTTGATACTGGCTTAAGTTTGTTGGAAAATCAAAAAAGATCAGTGAAAACAGGAATAATAAAAACAAAAGGCTTTGAGGACAAGGCAAGACTTGGTTGGGTCTTGAAGGCTGGATAAGATTTTTGTAAATAAAAACGTGTGTTTGTATAAAGTTTTGACATTCTAGCTTAAAAATAGATGTCTCTTAAGTTTGCCTAATTCCTTAAGTAAATCTATTTTTAAATGCACATCAGTTTTAAATTTTTCACAGCTTAGAAACTGTTATAATGGCCACTATGGTTTAAGGCCTCTGCTAATATCCAGGCTGTTCTCCGTTCATAGTGCCACAGAATAACTTTCTGGAACATCATTTCAATCATCAATCTCCTGTGTTTCCCTGTTACCAATTACTTTGAGTCCATGTAAGCCTCTAAGAGTTTTTGGAAACACTGTCTATTCTAAAATTCTAGGCTTTCTTCCAGCCCCCAATTCTTCCCCCATTTTTTGCTCAATAAGGCTCTTTTTGTGTCAAGCTGATCTCTTAATTGTCCCATGTACAGTGTATGCTTATTCTCATTTGCACCTCTATGTATTTTTTTATGGACAAGAAGTCTTCCGTCTTTTTTTTTCTCTACTTCTTTAACAGACTTTTTATTTTAGAATGATTTTTATATTTATAGAAAAGTTACAGAGACAGTACAGAGAATTCCCATATACACAGTTACCAATATCTTCTATTGTTGACATCGTACATTAGTATGGTACATTTGTCACAACTAATAAACCAGTATGATAGATTACTATTCATTGAAGTCTATCCATTATTCAGATTTTTTTATTTTTTACTTACTGTCCCTTTTCTAGTCAGGATTCTATCCGGGATACTACATTACATATAGTCATCATGTCTCCTTAGGTTTCTCTTGGCCATGAAAGTTTCTTAGACTTTTCTTACTTTTGATGACCTTGACAGTTTTGAGGAGCACTGGTCATTGTATTTGTGGAAAGTGCCTCACTTTGGGTTGACTGATGTTTTTCTCATGATTAAACTGGAGTTGTGTATTTGAGGTTTAGGGAAAAAAACACAGAGGTAAAGTGTCATTTTCATCACATCCTATGAAGGGTATGTGCCACCAATACGACTTACCACTGTTGATTTTAACCTTGATCACCTGGCTCTAGATGATGTTTGTTTGTTTTCTCCACTGCAAAGTTACTCTTTTCCTCTTTTCCATACCATACTCTTTGTAAGGAAGTCACTATCATTGGCCCACACTTACAGACTGAAGAGTTATTCTCCATCTTCCTGAGAGGGTCATATCTATTATGTAAATTACTTGGAATTCTACTGTAGAAGAGATTTGTCTACTCTCTCCCACTTTTAAATTTATTTAGCCAGTTGTTTATGTCAGTATGGGCTCATGGTTATATATTTTATACTTTGGGTTATAACCCAATATGCTACATTATTAGATATTTTATTCAAATCATTGTAGTTTTGGCCACTGAGAGCTCTTTCACTTGGCTCCTTTGCCTCTTTGAAGTACCCTCATCATTGCAGTTATGTTATTGTTACATTATTCTTCATTTGTTTTTAGCTTACTTTCTGGTTACTTTACTTCTTTTTAGTCCCAATTTCAACTACCCTAAACTCTGCAAACCAAATTTGTTAAGCAGGCTTTCTGACTCTTTTGCTTCAGAGGAATCTCCCTTCTCTACTCAGTCATGCATGTTATATAATAGTTAATTGGTTGGCCTGCATTTCAGGTGTTGTTTTCTGTCCTTAATTCCTATGTGAGCTCCTTACGTGAAAGACAATGTTTATACCTTTCTTTAATCAACCAGACAACTGTAATATTTAAGAACCTATTGTATATGTTGTTGCAATAAGAAAAATAAAGTCTACATTTACTTTCCTTTTTAATAAGAAATCTAGTTTTACTTAACTTTAGAAATGATTGCATGTCCAATCTTACCCAAAATTAGTATTTTAAATAATTTAAATATGATCGCTAATACTTTAAATTTAAATGTTGTAGTTGACTACAAAGAAGAATATAATGCTACTCTGCCACAGTTTATTCCGTATGAAGATGGTATTTATAATGTTATTCAAAAAAAGGTAACATGGTATGAAGCATTAAACATGTGTTCTCAAAGTGGAGGTTATTTGGCAAGTGTTCATGACCAAAATGGCCAGCTCTTTCTGGAAGACATCGTAAAACGTGATGGATTTCCACTATGGGTTGGGCTCTCAAGTCACGATGTAAGTCTTGTCTTATTTTCTAGAAATTTTCCAAATGTGTTAGAAAGTTGGAAATTTGAGCATAATATTATTAATTCAAAGTATAACGTCAGATTAAGCCCTGGGACTCAATTTGCATAGCATAGTGCTTTCTTATCTTTTTGCAACACAAACCAAATAGAAAATTGTATATATAGAATGCAGTAGGGCAAATGGTGGACTGCAGCTGCCCTAGACACTGCCGGGCCATCCCAAGGGCCCAGGGGATGAATATCTCAACAACAGCTCTCTGTCACCTAGTTGGGGAGGACCAGCTGGAAAGCAGGGAAAACAGGAATAGCACAGAATCAGAAAACCTAGTTCTAGTACTAGTGGTGGGTCTTCTGTTTACATGTTCAGTGACTGTGAGCAGGTTATTTAACCTTTGCAAGCTTATTTCTTCTTCATCTGTAAAACTGGGTGATAATATTTCCCTTAATATAAGATTATAGTGAAGATTAACACAATTTATATAAGATGCCAAATAAAATTCTTAATATTAGGACTAATAAATGTGTTTTTTCTTCTCCCTTCCCCCCCTACAAACTGCACTGTTTGAGAATAATATTTTGGCAGTAAACATATCTTTTGTGCCACCATTTGAATCTTATTAATTAGTATATTCATGTACCTATACAATGTCCAATATACCAAAAATAGGCATCTATTGAGATTAGAATTGAAGGCCTAATTTAAATAATCTTTAGAACAAAGTGAAGAACGTGAAAGAAAGGATGACAAATTAGGGTTATAGAATCAAGGGAAAACCAAAAGTAATCTTCCCATATGAGTTTCTTGGGAAGTATTTTTTTCTTCCAGTTCCCTGCTGTTTGATGACTTCCATAATATGAAAAAATGTAACCAGAGACAGAAACCGCAGAACTCTAAAAAATAAAAAAACAATATTCAGAATAATATGGAGGTTAGGATTGTAAATCTGTAATTCTGACAAATGGGAGCACTTGCATGTCATTTAATTTCAAGTGTTATATAAACTCATCCTTAAAAAAATAAATCTAGAGACAGAGTATAGTAATGCACCAGAGTAAATGTCTCAGATCAAAGCATTAAAACTAAATCTGTGATTTTACCAATAGGTCCAGACCTATAACAATTGTAAGCAAATAATTAACAATGCATTCCAATACTTCTTAAAGTGTATATATATAAAAAAAAAAAGTGTATATATATAAAATATACATATATATATTATATATATATTCTTCTTAATGTTCTTTTGAACATTCTTTTCTCTAGAATCAGATTGTCTCTATTATTCTTTTTTAAAAAATCAATTCTTATCCTAAAAAAGTCCTAAGCTTTTTTTTATCTCTATTATTCTTAAAACAGGGAAATGAATCAAGTTTTGAATGGTCTGATGGTAGTATATTTGACTACATCCCATGGAAAGATAAACAATCTGCTGGAAATTGTGTTGTCTTGGATCCAAAAGGAATTTGGAGACATGAAAAATGCAAGTCTGTTAGTGATGGTGCTATTTGTTATAAACCTACAAAATGTAAGACTTGATTTTGAATAACTATATTTATTAAAATATGACATTTTGTTTTGTGCGTATGATTAAATATTCAAAGGAATTTTTTGGTCAGTTTTTAAATAAGGTTTATTCACAAGTCCTATAAAAATAATTTTGATACTTTGTGAAGAAAAACAAATATTATATACCCATTCAGGGTATGTTCCCAAAGACTTTCAATTCCTCTGTCATTGGGTACATATTACTCTAGAACTCGTGAATTTTAATTTCAATGGGCAATGGTTTTCAAGGCTGAAATGCTCCTTTTAAAAAAGAGTTTAGCAGCATATAAATTTGAGAAATACCTTCGGTTTGATTTACCATATCGATGGCTCTGGAAGTTTCTGTAGTAAAGAAGTCTAGTTAACTTTGTGTAAATAAGCATTTTCCAAACTTACATGATCCTTAAAATTTAAGGAAAAAGCCCCTTCCATGAGGGGCTGGACTTGGGGTCATCCTGACAGGTAGAGTCTTGAAGAAGAGCACAAGAACCAAGACCTCCCAGGAGCTCTCAGGGGTCTGCTGGACAAGCCAAGAGATGGTGGCAGTGGCAGTTCTCAGCACTTGCCATGCTTTCTGCTCCAAAGAATCCTCCAGAGAAGATTCAACATTTGGAATTAAACAGTTTCGAGCAGAAAAAAATGTGAAAACCTTATCCACAGAAGCAAGTAACTACAAGAAAGGGAGAATGATATCAAGAATGAGAAAGAAATGGACAATCAAGAACTGACATCTCAGTTGTTAGGTACAGAAAATAAATGTAATGTTTTAGTAAAACAATTGGAATACATGAGAAATGTGGTAAGGTATACAAAAATGGAAAGGACAACTGTGTTAGCTAAACAGACTTTATAGGATCAAGTAGAATGACAACATGAACAAACACAAATTCAGTGCTATATGGGGTTAAATAGTATCCCTCCAAATTCATGTCTACCCAGAATCTTAGATTGCAACCTTATTTAGAAATAGCCTTTGCAGGGGCGCCTGGGTGGCTCAGTTGGTTAAGCAACTGCCTTCGGCCCAGGTCATGATCCTGGAGTCCCGGGATCGAGTCCCACATCGGGCTCCCAGCTCCACGGGGAGTCTGCTTCTCTCTCTGACCTTCGCTCCTCTCATCCTCTCAGTTTCTCTCTCTCAAATAAATAAATAAAATCTTAAAAAAAAAAAAAAAAAAAAAAGAAATAGCCTTTGCAGATGTAATAGTTAAGATGCTGTAATGTAATGCTAATGCTTGATTAGGATGGGCCCTAAATCCAATGACTGCTGTCCTTGTAAGAGGAGAAGAACAGACAAAGAGGGAGAAGGCCCTTTGATGACAGAAGTAGAAATTGCCGTGATGCAGCTTCAAGCCAAAGACTGCCATCAAGCGCCAGAAGCAAGGAAGCCTGAAACAGATTCCTTCTCAGAGCCTCCAGAAGGAACCAATCCTGCTGACACCTCAGTTTTAGACTTGCCTCCAGAACTGTGAGAGAATACATTTCTGTTGTTTTAAACCACTAGGTTTATGGTAATTTATTATGGCAGCTCTGGGAAACTAATACAAGAGCAAACTTTATTTTATTTTTTTTAAAGGTTTTATTTATTTATTTGACAGAGAGAAAGAGAGAGCATGTACCGGGGGAGCAGCAGAAGGAGAGTGCGAAGCAGGCTCAGCTCAGCAGGGAGCCTAACAAAGACACCGAATCATGACCCAGCTAAAGGCAGATGTTTAACCAACTAAGCCACCCAGGTATCTTCCAAGGGCAAACTTTAAAAACTGAATCTTCAAGGAATGCCTGGATTGCTCAGTCAGTTAAATGTCTAACTCTTGACTTCTGCTCAGGTCATGATCTCAGGGTTGTGAGATCGAACCCCATGTTGGGTGTGGAGCCTGCTTAAGATTCTCTCTGTGTCTCTCTCTGCCCCTTCCCCCCAACCCATCTCTCTCTCAAAAGAAAAACAAAACAAAAAACTTAAAAAAAAAAAAAAGGATTCTTCACAAAAAAGAAAGAGAGAAAGAAAGAAAAGACAAGAACAAGTGTTGGTAAGGATGTGGAGAAATCGAAGCCCTTGTACATTGCTTATAGGAATAAAAAATGGTGTATAGCCACCGTGGAAAATGGTATGGTTATTTCTCAAAAATTTTAACATAAAATTACCATAGGATCTAGCAATTCCACTTCTGGGTATGTACTCAAAAGAAATGTAAACGGGGACTGGAACAGATATTTGTATAACCGTGTTCACAGCATCATTATTCACAATGGCCAGAAGGTAAAAGCAACCCAGGTTGTCCACTGACAGATGAATGTGTAAGCAAAATGTGGTATATTCATACATATATGAACATGAAATATTGTTCAGCATTAAAAAAGAAGGAAATTCTAGGGGTGCCTGGGTGGCTCATTCGTTAAGCGACTGGCTTTGGCTCAGGTCATGATCCTAGTGTCCTGGGATCGAGCCCCACATCGGGCTTCCTGCTCAGCAGGTGGCCTGTTTCTCCCACTACCGTTCCCTCTGCTTGTGTTCCCTCTCTCGCTGTGTTTCTCTCTGTCAAATAAATAAAATCTTTAAAAGAAAAAAAAAGGAAATTCTAAAAAAAAAATTAAAAAAAATAAAAAAGAAGGAAATTCTGACATATAATATATAATACAACCTGCACAGATGAATCTTGAGGACATTATCCTAAGGGAAATAAGCCAGACACAAAAGGACAAATACCATGTGACTCCAATTTTATGAGGTACCTAGAGTTATCAAATTCATAGAAACAGAAAGTAGAATGGTGGTTTCTGGGGGCACGCAGGAATGGGGAGTTATTCTTTAATGGGTACAGAAGACATAGCTACTCTCTTTGTAGGAGACAAATTGTGCTATGCATACATACTGTACTTTGTAAACAAATTACCAAATTTTCACCTATAGATATGATTTTAAAAGTAGTTTTTTAAATGGCAAGGTAAAACTAGGTTTATATTATCAAGATAAAAAGAATCCAAAGAAAGAAACAATTTTAAGGATTATTTCAAAGTAGTTACAAGCCTGCTGAACCTGTCTTTTCTTCTTCTTCTGTCTTTCCAGTTGTTTTTACGTTAGGGTAATTCCATCTTAGAGGACTAAATACTTTCTTCTACTTTCTAAGTTTTAAAACTGGTATTACAAAAAGCTAATGAGAATGTATACTCTATGGGCTGTGGCTTTCTTTCTCTGATGTGGGTATTGAGTTGAATGCTTCTTACCCACAAGAACCACAGTTTCAAATAGCGGTTAGTGAGACTTTAAGTCAGCTATTTTTTTCTGTGCATTTTTACAGTCATGTCTAACATTTTTGTAGCTAAAGAGGTGTCCTCTCCTACATACTCTTCAAGATGTCCAGCATTCAAAGGGAATGAGTCACAGTGGATCCAGTACAAGGAGCACTGCTATGCATCTGACCGGGCATTGCACAATTTCTCAGAAGCCAAACAGTTCTGTTCAAAACTTGGTGAGTTAAAATGTATTGATCTTCTTGGGCTCAATAATTTAATTATTGGAATCTTTTCCAAGGAAATAATTTGAAATAATGATTATATTTTTGAAAATATTTTGGGGGCACCCAGGTGGCTCAATCGGTTAAGTGTCTCTCTCTTTTTTTTAATTGTGTTATGTTAGTCACACCACACAGTACATCATTAGTTTTTGATGCAACGTTCCATGATTCATTGTTTGTGTATAACACCCAGTGCTGCAAGCAATACGTGCCCTCCTTAATATCCATCACCGGGCTCGCCCATCCCCTGGCTCACCCATCCCCTCACCCCTCTAAAACCCTCAGTTTGATTCCCAGAGTCCATAGTCTCTCATCGTTCATCTCCCCTTCTCATCTCCCCCCTCTTCATTTTTCCCTTCCTTCTCCTAATATCCTCCATGCTATTCCTTATGTTCCACAAACAAGTGAAACCACGTGATAATTGTCTTTCTCTGTTTAATTCTTGATTTCTTCTCAGGTCATAATATCAGGGGTGTGGGATTGAGCCCCAAGTTGGGCTCTGCGCTCAGTGGGAGTCTGCTTCGGGTTCTCTGTCTTCCTCTCCCTTCGCCCCTTCCCACCAACACATGCACTGTCTCTCTCAAATAAAGAAATCTTTAAAAATTTTTTTTAAATATTCAATATTTATAATAGCATTTTATAACCTATTTGCCTAGTGACAAGGAAATGGTTAAGCATTTTATGGTGTATGGGTTAAGTGGAATATTGTAATGGCCATTATAATGACCAATATAAGAATAAGTACATGGAAAATAAAAGTAAGTGGAAAGAAGTAGAATAAAAAATTGCTAAGTGAACCATTATGTGAAAATGACAAATGAAATGTTTTTAAATAAAGCTATATATGTTTAGATGAAGGGATAATGAGGCAAATTTTTTGTAGAGGTTAAGTATTAAATACAAAATTATAGATTTTCCCACTACTTCATTATTAATGAGTAAGCTTATCCTGACCAGAATAATCAAGGAAGCCTGGATTGTTCCTCCATTCTGTAATAGCAATGGCCCACATCCTCTGAACACCATAATAAGGAAGAGGATTTTTTGTTTTCAGATTTAACTATTTTAGAAAGGGCAGCAGTAACTGGATCTCTCTCTCCCATGTTAAATTTACCCTGTAGTCAAACTGTGAAATGACTTCTAGGGAAACTACCAAGAGTATTCCAAAGACCTGCATCCTTGAGTAGCAATGTAGCCAGACTGATGACATTTATCTTATTTATTTTGCTAATTGTTGTGGAGACATTTGGCTGATTTGAAAATCTTGTTAGTACTGCTAACTACATAATGAAAACTTTTGTGTGGGAACTCTCATGTGTTATACATGTACACACACACACACACACACAGACGATGGGAACTATCGTGAGCTATATATATGTTCTGAAAGTCAGAAGCCTTTTGCTCCTACAGGAGAAAATAGAAAGGTTTACTGTCACTATAGTGTGGGGCTATGCACATCAGCCTTGGAGGCAGACGGGCCTAAGTTTTTAATCCCAACTCCCGTACTTACTAGCTGAATGGTATTATGGAAGTTACATGATTGCTTCTCTCTTCTCATCTAAACAGTGAGAATGAAAATGGTACTTATTTCAAAGTTTGGGTGGTTGGAGGAATGAATGAAATGAGATAATGTATGCAAATGTAGCACAGTGCCCTGCAAATAGTGAGCATTCAAACTGTTCTTATTATAAGAAAAGATTGAGATTGGCTTTTTAATTTTATAACTGGCTAGCTGCATAAACCTGACCTATTTACTTAATCTTCTTGAGCCTTTGTTTTCTCATCTATAAAACAGTGATAATATCTTCCCCTACAGGATTATGTAATATTAAACAAGCACATGCAAACTTTGATCATCTAAAAAGGAGTAAAGACTTGCCTTTGCTCTTCTTCCAATGCCAACACCACAAAAGAAATGTTTTAGTTCAAGTGTGGATAGGCTTGTCCTTGAAGACTTTTTTTTTTTAAAGATTTTATTTATTTGACAGAGAGAAACACAGAGAGAGGGAACACAAGCAGAGGGAATGGTAGCGGGAGAAGCAGGCTTCCTGCCGAGCAGGGAGCCAGATGTGGGGGCTCCATGCGGGGGCTCCATGCGGGGGCTCCATGTGGGGGCTCCATGCGGGGGCTCGATCCTAGGACCCTGGGATCATGACCTGAGCTGAAGGCAGATGCTTAACGACTGAGCCACCCAGGCACCCCTGTCCTTGAAGACTTTTTGATTCCACTTAGGATTGATTTCCAAGTCTAGTTATTATTTTATTTCTATCCCTTGCCTGATGACAGTGATAACACTATTTTCTCTGTGGGTTTAGGGCAATTTATCAAGCTTCAAGAGTATTCGATTCCATACTATATTTAGGAACTTACAATGGGCATAACTAAGTATGCTTATGTATAAAATAATATTAAAGGAAAGGCTAATGCTCCTCAATATCCCAAACCTATTTGCTTTCATTTTCACTTTAATAGAAGAAAATTTAAAGCTGAGTTATTATACAGAAATGGTTGTTGAGGAGAGCATGCTGAAACACATCTTTCTACAATCATATACCCCACTTCTTATGACTATCTGTTCATACACAACAGTCTCACTGACAGGCAGTTCCAAGGTCAAAATGTTTATCAAAATGTTTACCTGGTAAACATTTTTACCAGGTAAAGAATGTTTACCTGGTAAACATTTTGAAGAAACATAAAATTTCCCTATGTAAAGTTTCAATCTAGAAATATTTTTAATTTTTTTTTTGGAATCTATTAATGCTGTACTTTTAAAAATCTGACACAAATATCAGATTTTCAAAATATTCTCTATGTAAAGCTTGAATTTCTCAATGATCTTGATCATGGTAGATTTTTTTTTTTCAAGTGGCTGGTTGAGAATAAACCACTTACCGAGTTTGCATAAAGCTAATTAGTTTATGGTTTGTTTTCCTTTGACAGATCATTCTGCAACTATAGTTACCATAGAAGATGAAGATGAGAATAAATTTGTGAGCAGACTAATGAGGGAAAATAATAATATCACCATGAGAGTTTGGCTTGGATTATCTCAATATTCCGCTGGTAAGTGATATACTTGTGTGCACAGTGTGCAAAGAGTTCCAACTTGTCCTAAATACAAAGTCAGCTTTGCTAAAGAATGTCAAGCAGTGGTTAATTCAAATGCTTCTTATTGATGAATAAGCTCATGTCTGCTGGCTGTTTTGGAGACTTATAAATTCCTAATGAATATGAATATGCAAGTGACTTATTAGTAATAACAGAAACTACTAATGAAATAGAAAATCAGATTTAATCAGTTAGGATGTCTAGAGGTTTAAGATACTTGGATCAGCAATATATTTTTTCTCCTAGAGCAATATCTGTGCCCCCCATGCTCCCACAAAGAACTCATAACTTACTTCCCTTAGAGTTCTAGTGCCTATCACCTGTGTTTTTGTAGCTTATAACTCTGTTTTTCAGAAGCTTCTCTTCTTATTGTTCTCTTCCCTCTTGAAACATTTTTATCATAGAGAAAAATTAATTCTTAATGGTGATTTTGTTTTTCAAACAAGCTTAATAAAATTGCAGAGAATTAGTTAAAAAAGATTTGTGGAAAAAATTTTCAAGGAATGATGGATTAATCCAAGCAATAATGGATAAAAGATTTGAGTGAACTTGGAATTGATAAAGAATGAACTAAGAGTACAAATTCAGTAGAATAGGAAGTGTGTTTCAGATTTTAAGCCATGTTGATTTCTAAATAATTGTAATAAATGTGAATCCCAAAATATTAAGTACTTGTCAAAAAGTGAATGGATTCAAAGTTGACCATCTAAATGAATTCTAAATTGTGTCTACCCTATCACCACAAGGTAGTGCTACCTCAGGGGGAAAATAAAAATGGAGTCATGGTGGGGAGACCCTCCTGGACCCTCTTGACCCTTACTCCCCCAGCACATCTTTAATGATAGGAGTTTTTTAGTTGGGGGTGAGGATGCTAATGGGGATTCATGTCTTTAGAAATATATCCCTCACACAACAAAAATGCAAGTATTCTGCACTTTAATCAAGACACCACATTTTATATCAGTGCTGTCCAATAGAACTTTCTGCAAAGATGGAAATGTTCTATATTTGTACTGTGTAACAGAGTAGTCACTAGCCACACATGACCATTGAGCACTTGAAATGTGACAAGTGCAACTGAAGGACTGATTTATTTATTTTTTTCATTTCTAATAAGTTTCATTTTAAATAGTGGCATAGCATAGTTCTAAGCAAATGAGTTGTATGAGCCACATGCCATTTTACCTTAGAAATTTAGAGGCAGCTACCCTACAACCCAGCAATTACATTACTAGCTATTTACCCCAAAAATACAAATGTAATGATCCAAAGGGGCACCTGCACCCTAATGTTCATGGCACCTATGTCAACAATAGCCAAACTGTAGAAAGAGCCGCGATGTCCATCAACAGATGAATGGATAAGATGTCATATGTCATACACACACACACACACACACACACACACACACACACTGGAATATTACTCAGCCATCAGAAAGTATGAATACTTACCATTTACATTGATGTGGTTGAAACTGGAGAATATTATGCTGAGCAAAATGAGTCAATCAGAGAAAAATAATTATCATATGGTTTCACTCATATGTGGAACAAAAGAAACAGGACAGAGGACCGTAGGGGAAGGAAGGGAAAACAGAATGAGAAATCATCAGAGAGGAAGAAAAACCATGAGAGACTCTTAACTATAGGAGGCAAACTGAGGGTTGCTGGAGGGGAAGCATGTGTGGGGCTGAGATAATTGGATGGTGGGCATTAAGGAGGGCATGAGATGTGATGAGCACTGGGTTATATGCAACTGATAAGTTATTGAACATTACATCTGAAACTAATGATGTACTATAAGTTGGCTAATTGAATTTAAATTTAAAAAGAAATTTAGAGGTAATAAACTTAATTTCTTTCTTTAGATCAGTCTTGGAATTGGTTAGATGGATCAAAAGTGACATTTGCCAAATGGGCAAATAAAAGTAAGAGTGGTGGTGGAAAATGTAGCATTTTGTTAGCTTCAAATGAAACTTGGGTAAAAGTTGAATGTTCACATGGCTACGGAAGAGTTGTCTGCAAAGTTCCTCTGGGTAAGTATGGAACCTGTCCTTATTTTTGCAGAACAGGTCAGGAAATAAATGTGCAACTCAATTATGTGCAAAATTTTGTACTTGGTCCTAAAGTCCTTATTTAGTCCTTTCAGTATATCCAAAAAACATGAGGAAGCCATGCAGATTCTTTCTGTTAGAAAAATAGATTGCAATAGATGGAAAGGCCAAGATGTCTAAGACTCCCTGTTGAAACTACTAGACAGCCTAAAGTTTGTATAATTCTTCCCTAAGGAAAATAGAAGCTACCAGAGTATTGGGGAGCTCATTTCTTTGCATATTATTCTTAAGATGTATTTGATTCTATCAGTCAAATATGTAAAAGCTCAAAGGTCTAATTCTGTAGTTAGTTTGCTTCCTTTCTCCTCACCCATAAAACTCATGATTAACTTAGCAACAATGCAAAACTGGATTTAATTACTTAACGTTTCTTGGAAGGAACATCTATGGGAAGTCATAATTTAAACTTGACTTAATTTAAACTTATTTTATATAAAATAACCATAAAAATCTTATCTTAATTTCATTTCTAGAGAAAGGAGCTCTAAATTTTTCAATGCAACATTTTTGAAGATTTAGCATTAAAAACATCCTTTTGGTATAAAAATATTAAAGATAAACCCCCGATGCTAGATGATTGGTATGTGTATATTCATGCATTGATTCAGCAAATATTTGGAGTGTCTACTATACATCATGCCCTGTTTTGTGTGCTGGGTAGGAGAATGGCTACTTTCGATTAGGTTTTCAGGGAAGACATCTAAGAGCAGGAGACACTGAAACTGAGATCTGAAAGACCAGCCAAGCAAAGATCAGGGTAAGAGGCACACCAGGCAGAGCTACCAGTTGGAACAAAGAGCATAAAGCAGAATGAGCTTGATGAGTGCTCAAGGAATGGCTGAAAGGTAGGCAGGCATGAGACATCTAGGACTCTGGAAGCAAGAAGCAAGAGTTCAGCTTCTATGCTGAGTGAAGTGGAAAACAACTGGAAGATTATGAGGGGACCAGGGGAGCAGGGTTCCCGTGGCATAAACCAAGAGTTCTGTTTTGGACTCTGCGCTATCCATGTGGAGAAGAGATATTCATATGGAATGTCTAGCATGCAGTTGGACATAGAGAAGAGAAGTCAGCATAGAGATAGTATTTAAAGCAAGGGGACAAAATGAGCCACTCTGTGCAGCATGCAAAGAAGGAGTCTGGGACAGCGCTTGAAACTGAATAGCTAGGAGCTAAGTGAAGTCATCCTAAAGTCTTAAATTTGCTTCAAAGCTAAAACACCTCATTTGGCCCTAGGTAAGTCAAACACAAAAATTCACAACTTTTAGCAATTTGTTATCAAAATAAGGTAATATACTGGGACTAATGTTCTTGAAAGGGTGACGGGGTAAGTGAGAATAAAGACCACTTTTTAACTTCTTTAGAAGAAAATTGCTAAAACAATGAATAGGATTTAAATGAAAGGGAAAGAGTTAAATCTGAAAAGAAAACACTGGAGTGTTTGATGATGGAGTTTGCTTTCTGTGTTAATGCTGTGAAACAATCAGGTGCTTGTTGTGTCTAATTTGTACAGAGTTTACACATGTGATATACAGCCTGATGTATAAATCAGTAATGATGACGTTTATATTCTCTCCTCCGATGTCAAACCTTTCTCTCTTCTAGGACCTGATTACAAAGGAATAACTATCGCATTGGCTGTGCTAAGTGCCTTAGCTCTCATCAGTGCCCTGATTTGGTTCCTCTTCCAAAGGAGCCGGTTGCACTGGGTGGGCCTCTCTTCAGTTCGGTATGAACAAGGAATGAATGAAGATGAGATTATGCTTCCCACTTTCCATGACTAAATTCTTCTAAAAGTTTGCTAATTTGCACTAATGTGTTAGGGAAAATGAGCCATTTCAGTTTTTCCCAGTGTCAGTATTTACTCTGTTCTAACGTAGAAGTCATAAGTACTTTTTCAGTTGTTTATTTGCTGTGCTGGTATCTACAGTGAATTATCTGCAAAATGCCATGTTTAAAAGTTTACTTAATAGAATGGAGAACTTTAATAGAATGGGAAAGAACCAAAGCTGGAACTAAAGTCTAAATTATTCGTAGGGTAACAGATTTAATGGGCATTTTCTCTGTAAGAATGTAGTTTGTAATTAGGATATGTATATATGAATGGTACAACTGCTTAAAGACTTAATTAAAAAGACTTAATATCCAACTCTTCATCTCAGCTCAGGTCTTGATCTCAGGCTTGTGAGTTCAAGCCCTGCGTAGAGCTCCATGCTGGGTGTGGAGCCTACTTTAAAAAAAAAAAAAATCCAACTTAATGTGAAATTTGTACCTCAAGATAAAAAATAACTGTAAATAATATTAATATTATTTCAAAACAGTCATTTGTAGCATTTGGGAGAAATTACTAAACAATGAGATATGCCTACTTTTTAACACAGCAAAATAATACTTTTGAAAAGATGCTTCTTATACTGTTCCAGAGATATTTCTTACCAAAATTGTTTAAACGCAAATATTTTGTTTTGTCATAGTTATTCATAAAATAATGGCTTTTAAAGGAGATTTAGTACTTAACATTTTCCTAAAGTGTGGGAACATTGTTTTTAGATTGATTTAGATATACTATAGCAGTGTGGTTTTGTCTTTTCTTATATAGAACATATAACTCTTTCCTCTTAAAGGGAACCAGCCAACAATACAAGTTCTTGACAATTTCATAATTTTTATGCTTTATATGACATATCAAATTTTGACTAAGAAATTTGTGTTACTTTGTTGTCTTTTTCTGTGAGCTCGAGAAAAGGGGTCTATGAAGGAAATTGTATATTTGCATTTGTAAAAATGAAAATTTTATAGTAAAACTCTAAACCTTGTGATTACTACTAAAATATTTTAGATGATAAGTGATTAAGGAAACACTGTTTTGTGATTATCACTTTAAATTTTACCACCAAGAATATATTTTTAATAATAGTTTCCACTGGACATGGTCAATGTTTTATTCAGTGTTTATATTTATACTTTAGAATATTTTTATATAATATTCATAGATTTACTTTAATATTTAGAGTGTTTATGCTATGATAAACTCATAATTTTCTAAAGCAGTTTTAGTGTAGTGTAAAACTATAATACAGTTGTCCTGAAATATTTTTACTGAATTTGTTAGACTATTCCTCTTGCCCTGTGATCTGTAAAATTTTAGTTGTTAAAGATTTTCTTCAAAGAACTAAATCAACTTGATGTGAAATGTACAGATACAAGATGCCTGAATGGTTCAGCCTAAAGAGTGCGTAACTCTTGATCTTGGGGTTGTGAGTTTGAGCCCCCCTGCATATGGAGATTACTTAAAAAATAGTAAAATATACAATCTTTAAAAAAAGAAAAGTACAGTTATATATAGTAGTGATGCTGTAATAAAATTATTTTCGTTTCTAAGTAAAAGTGTTGTTGATCCTTGTAGAAAAAATATCTCTAGGTTGGGTTTTATTATGTTAAGCATATAGTATAACAAAAAATAAAGTGTGCAGTTGTTGTAATGCAAGATATCCTTTATTTAAAGAATAAATGCAATCAGGGGCGCCTGGGTTGCTCAGTCGGTTAAGCATCTGACTCAGTTTTGGCTCAGGTCATGATCTGATGGGTCATGAGATGGAGCCCCACATCAGGCTCCACTGGGCAGAGTCTGTTTGGGTTTCTCTCTCCCTCGCCCTCTGCCCCTCCCCCTACTCTCTCTCTCTCTCAAAATAAATAAAATATATGTTTTTTTGAAGAATATAATCATCCTACATTTCTGAATATTTGAGTCTCTTTTTCAGATGCCTTTGACCCAGCAATTCTTAGCAAGTCTTTTAACTGTTGGATCAGCAGAAATTCCAACTGTGGCCAACTTACTTCTCATTTTTGGTGCTTCTTCAGGAGATCCTGCCCCCACTGCCCAACCCAAGGCTTCCGTCAGCCACTTCTAAGTCAATAGGTCACATATTCAGTTCCAGGCTCCTATTTCTAACTTCCACTGGACAATCTACATCAAAGTCCTTCTCAGCATGACCAGAACTGCTCATATTGTGTTCCTTTTCCCATTTCACCTGTTGGAGATGTGTCAGAAGAAATGAAGACAGCCTTTTCCAGTCTTCCCTAGCTAATCCAACCCCCACGTGTGCTCTAACAAAATTGATCTCTCAGAACCAGGTAAACATACCTAATGATCAGGTACAAGGGACGAATGCAGAAGTGATACCAATGGTCACCCTCTTTTTCCTCCCTTCTCCCCATACACAGCATGTCCCCCTCCCTGATCCTAGGGCAAGATGTTGCCATTATCTGGGAGTTCCCCTCTGCAAATGACTGCAGTATTTTGGTAGTCCCCCATCCTCACTGCTGAATTTATGCGAGGGAAAGAGATTCAGATTCCTTTATCTTAGGTTCATTTAATCCTAAAACCCTTTTGAAGAAATGAAGCTTAATTGTTATTAGTGCATTAATTTTATCTTGTTTAAGAAGACAAATTTTAATGAGATCTCACTTTTTTTTAACTAGACTTCATGATCTATACAAAGTTATGTCTACTTCTCTGCATATTCTAAATTAAAACATTCTTACAATGTCTACATTTCAACAAATTTAATATGTGTTTCTCTTTTTTCCAAGCTAAATTAATCACAAGCAGAATTTTAGAAAGTTTTTTCCATTTCCACCAACCAGTTCTACTTCTTATATTCTCTTTCAATCAATACGAAGACACCATACTCTTCTTCCCCCAAGCTAGAAACCCAGAATTCATCCTCAAATCCTCTCTTTCTCATCTCTTAACCCAACAATTCTGTCAATTTTACCTCAGGCTTCTCAGAGTGGCTGTCTCCATTATCAACTGTCTAATTTCAGGCCTTTATCATTTTTCCAGGATTATTTGCACCAGTCTCTTCACTGGTCTTCCTCATCAGCCTTTCCTCTTCATCCCATTTTTCCCTCTCCTGGACCTACGGGAGCTGAAATACACAGAAGTCTCACTCGGTGTTTTGGCAGAAAGTTATCTAGTCCCTATCTCAGGCCAAAAGGGTTCTCAGCAAAGCTCAGCTCAGTCACCTTCTCCAGGAACCTTATACCATCATAAGGTTCATCATAAGGTTCATCATAAGGCTGATGATCAGCCCTAAGAAGCCCTAAGGTTTAGGTTTCCTGGCCAAATACCCTTTTAATGCCCAGGAAGATCAAGTCAACATTGCTCCAATTGCTAAACAACAGAAAAACAAAGTCCAATAAAACTGGACTCCGGAAATTAGGAAAAATTAGTGATGTAAGCCAGTGGAAATGTAGCTAGCGGAGCCAGAATCCAGAGTGAGCACTGAAGTGAAAGGGAAACTTGGAAATGGGGAACGTGAAATTGTGAAATGTATAGTGGAGAAGGAAAGGACAGGGATTGGGTCATAGCTAGAGGGAGGAGGGTTGAAGAAAGTTTTTTCCAAAGAAGGGGGAAAGAGGTTCACAGACTCAGAAGCTGAGAGGAAAGAAAACAATCAAAACACCCTCAAAAAGTGGATTGAGAGAAGTTAATGATGCAAGGGAGAGAGATGGAGTCATGGAAGAAGATTTTGGGAAAGATGGAGGAGAGGGGCAGGTCTAAGCCCACAGAAAGACGAACCGAGTTTGGATGGATTGGGGAAGCCTACCTTCCTCTCAGACCACACAGAGAAGACCTGCATGGAAGACAAAGGGAGAGTATTGAAGATTTTTATCTACACTTGATGGTCCTCCTGTCTCTATTGAGTAGGTGGTGAGAAACATGAGTAGCAAATTGGGTCTCGACTTGAAGAAAATAATAAAAAATTTGAAATACCTGATTAGAGGAATGGGGGCAATGACCAACACAAATAAAAGAATCACAGAAAAGGCATACAGGGCCCAGATAAAATTAAAAGCCATATATTGTACTGACAACCATCAGGAAAATTGATTGGTTTCCTCTACCTGTCCTCGGTTACTTCAGTAAAGTTGAGGAGCAGGGGTCTGTAAAGAAGAAAGAAAAGGCCCTATCCTCAAAAAATTAAATCACCAGGGGTGCCTGGCTAGCTCTGTCAGTAGAGCATGTGACTCTTGATCTTCCGGTCATGAGTTCAAGCCCCACTTGGGGGCTTGAATTACCATATGATCCAGCAATCCTACTTCGGGTGTATATTCAAAAGAAATGAGAACAAGATCTTGAAGAAATATCTGCACTCCCATGTTTACTGCAGCATTATTTACAATAGCCAAGACATAGAAACAACCTAAGTATTTGTCCATGGATGCATTGATAAAAAAAATTATATATATATACATATATCTCACATATAACTACACAATGAATATTATTTAGTCATGAGAAAGAAGGCACCTGCCTTTTGTGGATGAACATGGATGTGTTCATGAACATGTGGACAACATGGATGAACCTGGAGAGCATTATATTAAGTGAGATAAGTCAGCATCACAAGAAAAAACATTTATTTTTAAGAAAAAATTTTCTTTTTTTTGTTAAAAGATTTTATTTATTGGGGCTCCTGGATGGCTCAGTTGGTTGAGGACTGCCTTTGGCTCAGGTCATGATCGCAAGGGTCCTGGGATCGAGCCCCACATTAGGCTTCCTGCTTGGTGGGGAGCCTGCTTCTCCCTCTGCTGCTCTGCCTGCCTGTGCTCTTTTTTTTTTTTTTAAAGATTTTACTTATGTATTTGACAGATCCAGCGAGAGAGGGAACACAAGCAGGGGGAGTGTGACAGGGAGAAGCAGGCTTTCCGCTGAGCAGGGAGCCTGATGTGGGGCTCAATTCCAGGACCCTGGGATCAGGACCTGAGCCAAAGGCAGATGTGCAACAACTGAGCTACCAAGGCGCCCCAAGAAAAAAATTTCTAATTATAATGGCAATGGATGTTAACTATACTCATGGCGATCATTTCATAATATATACAAACATCAAATCGTTACGTTGTACACCTGAAATCAACATAATGTTATATGTCAATTTATATTCCAATACAAAAAAATGTAAGTAAGGCAAAGAAAGACAAATCCTGTATGGTATCACTTATATATGAAATTAAAAACAGCCAAACTCAGAATAGGGCTGTGGTTACTAGGGGCTTAGGGGTGGGGGAAATGGAGAGATATCGGACAAAGGGTACAAAGTTCCAGTTATAAAGTGATTAAGTTTGGGAGATCTAATGTGCAGCATGGTGATTATAGCTAATAATACTGTACTATACTATATATTTAAAGTTCTTCTATGTCTTTTAATGACATGATAGTTCATTTCTTTTTAACGCTGAGTAATATTCCATTGTATGGAGATAAGACAGTTTGTCCATCACCTATTGGAGGACATTTTAGTTGCTTTCAGGTTTTATCAACTGTGAATAAAGCTACTATAAACATACCTATGCAATTTGTTCAGGTAAATACTAAAGCACAATTGTTGAATTGTATGGTAGGAATATATTTAGTTTTGCAAGAAGCTGCCCAACTGTCTTCTGAAGTGACTGTACCATTTTGCATTTCCACAAGCAATGAATGAGAGTTCCTTTTGCTCCTCTTCTTCAATATATGGTATTGTCAGTGTTTTGAATTTTAGCCATTCCAATAGGTGTATAGTGTTATCTCATTTTTGTTTTAGTTTGCAATTCTTTAGTGACATTTGATGCTGAGTGTTTTCATATGCTTTTTGCCATCTGTATATCTTCTTTGGTGAGGTATCTAGTAAGATCATTTGTATATTTTTAAATTGAGTTCTTTGGCTTTTTTTGTTGAATTTGGACACGAGTTTAAAGCACTCTTTTGGGGGTGGCTGGGTGGCTCAGTCATTAAGCGTCTGCCTTTGCCTCAGGTCCTGATCCCATGGTCCTGGGATGGAGCCTCACACTGGGCTCCCCGCTCAGCGGGAAGCCTGCTTCTCCCTCTCTCACTCACCCTGCTTGTATTCCTTGTCTTTTTTTTTTTTTTTAATTTATTTTATTTTTTTTATTTATTTGGCAGAGAGAGACACAGCAAGAGAGGGAATATAGCTGAGCTGAGCAGGGAGCCTGATGCAGGGCTCGATCCCAGAACCCTGGGATCATGACCTGAGCCGGAGGCAAACACTTAATGACTGAGCCACCCAGGTGCCCCTGTATTCCCTGTCTTGCTGTGTCTCTTGTCAAATAAATAAAAAAATCTTTAAAAAAATAAATAAGATAAAGCACTCTTTTGTTAATGACATGAAGCTATGTCAGGGTCTTACTTGGCCCTGTTTTGTGCACTGTGTTGTCTGGTTCCAGATGCCCTCCCCAGTTTACAGTTTTCTAGTTTAAACATCTAGCAAGCATAATTTGGGGGGGTTCCTTAAACAACAGAACTTTATTGTCTCACATTTCTGGAGGCTAGAAGTTCAAGGTCAAGGTATAGGCAGAATTGGTTCCTTCAAGGGCTGTGAAAGCATAGTTTAAAGATCCTTAATCCAGGATGCTGGTAACAAATAAAAGTTGTCTGAGAGGGGCACTTGGGTGGCTTGGTCAGATAAGTGTCTGACTTCAGCTCAGGTCATGATCTCTGAGTTCTCAGATCCAGCCACATGGGGCTCAGTGCTCAGCAAGGAGTCTGCTTCACCCTCTCTTCCACCCCTACCCCTGCTCGTGGGTGCCTTCTCTCACTCTCCCAAATAAAATAAAATCTTAAAACAAAACAAAGTTGTCTAAGGGACATAGTCCACCTGGAAGAGCCTTTGAAAAGGTTTCTGAACATAGACCCAAAGGAGGAATCTGACAGACACTAACCAAGTGATCAAAATTAGTATCACCAACGTGACACAGATTGACATGGTGTCTGTCCTGAGCAGGACAGACCACACTATCACTTCTGTGGTACCTTCGCCAAACAAAAAAACCTGAATCCCGTTCTTCCAACCTCCCTTAAGAAGAAACCCAAGACAAACCAAAACTGAAGGACATTCTACAAAATGATCGTCCAGTACTCTTCAAACGAGATGGGGAAAAGACAAACAACTAACTGTCTCCCATTAAAGGACACTAAGGAGACAAGACATCTCACCACCATATATAATGATGGGTTGGATTTTGGAACAGAAAAAAACCATCAGAGGGACAACTGACGAGACGTTGTAAGGGCTGTAGATTAGCCAACAGTATTATACCAGTTTTAATTTCCCGGCTTTGACCATTCTACTGGAGTTCTATACGATGTTAATATTTAGAGAAGCTGGCTGAAGGGTTACGGAAATTCTTCAGACTCTTTTTATAACATTTTTGGGAGTCCCAAATTATGCCAGGTCAAATGACAAGTTTCAGATGCCAGAGAGAGACGTGCTGGAGGCAGCGCACGGCCCGGCGCAGCCGGGTCAGCCCCGGTCTGGCCCCATCCCCTCCTCTCCCCTCCTCTCCCCTCCTCTCCCCTCCTCCGCCCCCCGGGGGCCGGCCGCGTGGGCGGGTTGGTCCGCGCCCGCACTTCCGAGGAGCGCCGCCCTCGGCGTCCGCAGCCGCCGTCATGCCCCGGCCCGCGCTGCCCGCTCTCCTGCTGCCATTGCTGGGCCTGGGGGCCGCCGCCGTCGCGGGTGAGCTGTCCCCCGGCCGCGTTCCCTTCCCCATCCCTCCCCGGGAGCCCGACCCCGAGCGGTCGCCGTCACGCCCTGCCCCGCGGGGCCTGCGCAGCCGCCGACCGCCCGGGGGTCTCGCCCTGCCCCGCGCGCCCCCGCGTCCGGCCGCCACCCGCCCCGCGCCCCCCCCACCCCCCCGGCCCCGGGCAGCGGGTTCCGAGAGAGCGCCCCCCGGGAAGGGCTGGCCGCGGACCCGAGCGTGCCCTGGCTCCCCCACCGCGCCCCCAGCCTCAGCGCAGACCCCACTCGCGGGGAGGGTCCCCAAACGGGGAGCTCGTTGACCGCAGAGCGGAGGGACTGAGAGCCCCACACCGGGGTAGCTTCGGGGCCGTTCGGGGCCCAGATGAGGAGCGGGTAAGCTGGCTGCGGAGATTTCCCCTCTACGCGGCCCGGCCAGGGGTGGGAGGAAGCGGCCCCCCTGCGCCCGCCGCCCTGTTTGTCCCGCTGCTTGGCGTTCAAGTTGTTGAAACAGGAAAGCAGTTCAGCCAAATAACCCCTAGATCGAAGTGGGACGCGAACAGGCGAAGCTTGGATTCCTCCGAAGTGGTGTGATTTAAAAAAGTCTTTAAGTCTGCTCTGCTGTTATGCAAGTGTCACCTGAAAAAAATTACACACGATTAGTCAGTCATTTCCCAAATGCCTCCTGAGGAAAATAGACAGTTCTGTTGAGTATGTGGGGTGTTGTTTTTTAACAAGTTTTTCGTACACGCATGTCAAAAATATTGAATGGGGGAAAGACCGCCATCCAAAAACATTATTGATTAAACACTTCTAAGAATTAAAGAACAGAATAAACATGAACTAAGTGAATACTTGTGTGGGGTTGAATAAAATGCTTATGCAAGTGTTTTGTTTTTTTGTTTTTGGGGGGGTTTCCCCTTCTTGAATTTCACTGTCATTTTATACATTTCTACTGAAAGCCTGCTGACCGGCAGGCACATTGTAGTGGATCTCTGTTGGAGGCAGCAGTAGAGTAAGCAGCTCAGAACTTGCTCCCCAACTCAAAGCTCCTTTCCTGGAGGCTCCCGTGGGTCAGCATTTATGACTGGTTATGCCATCTGCTCCTGTGGCGGAGCAGACACCAGACGTGCTCATTTTCACACTTCATACTGAGCATGTTGGGTTTGTCTAAAACAAGGCTGAACGGTTTTGAGACCCCCCCCCTCATCCACACCCTCATATGTTTGCCAGTAACACCTGAATGTCTGTTTAACTCACCTTCTGGATTGCCATGCCTTCAGACTTCAGGTTAGTCAAAATATACTTTTCTTGTCACATTTAAAAAAAAAAGCCCATTTCTAGATGTTGGTATCTCTCTTTTTCAGAGAAGCTGTTTTAAACAGTAAAACAGGGCAAGCTGTCTTTGGAAAATTTTGTTCTTTTTCCTTTTGTAAGTCCAGTACAGTTAAACAGGCTTTTTAAGAGCTTAAGAAGTACATGTTGAATAAATTAATGCTGATAATTAACCAGCCTAAAGTCAGGAGGCTTTAAGGATTAATTTAGAAAGAGCATGAGCTTTGGAGTTAGTTACAAACTATATGGCTTTGATTAAGTTACCTAACTCATTGCACTTGGAGATAATACCCAGTAGGACTCTCATGAGCATTAAGGGAGGAAGGACTCTGGCTTGTACCTATTGCAGGCATGCTAAATCTTGATGTCCTTCCTTTTGTTCTCATAATACAAAATGAAGGGTAATTATTGGGACTAGAAAACATCGCGGGTGCCATTTTATGTGGGTTGATATTTGTGGTTAACGAGCACATTCACATACATGTTGATGATACGGGGCTGAAAAACTATGTTTTTTATCATAGTACTTCATAATATCTTACCCAGACAAGATCAGGAATCATATTACACTTAGAACTAAGTGAAGAAAGAGCTTTTCAAGGTTATCACAAAATTAGCTCAGTGGCAAGATCTTAACATGGTATTGCATGAAGTGTAAATTTAATATTGAGGTGGAAATCATTGTTATTGTTCTCTGTTACTTTGGAGTTTATTAGTGTAAGTGATCTAATGTTCTTTTTTTTAAAGATTTTATTTATTTGACAGAGGGAAACACAGCGAGAGAGGGAACACAAGCAGAGGGAATGGTAGCGGGAGAAGCAGGCTTCCTGCAGAGCAGAGAGCCCGATGCGGGGCTCGATCCCAGGTCCCTGGGATCTGACCTGGGCCGAAGGCAGACGCTTAACGACTGAGCCACCCAGGCTCCCTGATCTAATGTTCTTAATCATTATCTTGAAAATCACGATGAACAAACCATTGTTTAAATTCCCGAGTAAGGTTCCATGGTGTGCCTTTTAAAAAGTTCTTCTGTAATGGTGCCTTTTCACATAGTAGGTGATCAGTGTGTTTACTGGGTAGGTGATTTCCCATGAGCGGCATGAGATGAGTGAATATATAAGCTTGGTCAAAGTAAGTCTTCATTCTGTGGTCATCATGTGGATCAGAATCTAGGGTACGAATTTTGAATTATCTATTCTAGATAGTTGAATTATCTAGGCTAGATGAGGGTGCCCCTGCCTTCCTTGCTCAGGTTATCCTTCACCAGTCTTCTTGCTGTTCAGTGTGTATCCACCCTGAGCCCCTGGGGACTCAACCACCTGCAGTCTCTTCTGCCCAGACTGTCCTCCCCTTCCCCTATCCTTGGCATGGCTGCCCCCACCCACATCATTCAAATCTCTGTTCATATGTCACCTCCTCAGGCCTTCCCTGAACGCCCCACATTCTCATGTCCATATTTTATCTTCTTCAGGGCACACAATGCTATCTGAATGCATCTTGCTTATTCATCTTCTTGCTTGTCTTTCCCCTTACCAAAAGGAAGAAACATAATAGAAGAGACTTCACTGTATTATGAATTTTTGTTTTGTTTTGAGTTGTGTCTTTGCACTTTATTCTAATTTATAATAAAAGGGCCAAGAATTTTAAATGAATGATTTCAAAAGTAAGAGGGATAATGGGATTTCAGCTTCTTTCAAATTATTTTAGTTCTGTCATAAACTCATCTCATAATTGAATTCAAAGTAGCAAATCATTTAATCTGTTGATATGACTTTTTCTAATTCTTTTTTTTTTTTTTTAAAGGTTTTATTTATTCGTCAGAGAGAGAAAAAGAGAGAGCACAAGCAGGGGGAGCAGCAGGCAGAGGGAGAAGCAGGCTCCCCACTGAGGAGGGAGCGTGATGCAGGACTGGGTCCTGGGACATGACCTGAGTGGAAGACAGACACTCAAACCACTGAGCCACCCAGGTGTCCTTGACTTTTTCTAATTCTTGTAAATGACTCATGATGTTTTAGGGGAAATTATCTCAGATAAGTTTTTGTAAATTTTGAAACATTAATGTTTCTTTTTCTTCTAATAAGATAGTGAAATTATAGTTAGGTATTATTTCAGGACTTCTTTCATTGTTGAGAAGCATTCAAAAATGTGCTTCTGTGTTGAAAACTAGTTTTGCAACATGGTTAGTGTCCACAATTTTTTATGATACTTGTTAAGTATTTATTTCTTTTGTGGGTTATTTTGGATTTTGAGGGCAGATCTTGAGACTGAATCCGTAAGAAAACTGACCAGAGGGGTACCTGGGTGGCTCAGTGTTAAGCATCTGCCTTCGGCTCAGGTCATGATCCCAGAGTCCTGGGATCGAGCCCCGCGCTCGGCAGGAAGTCTGCTTCCCCCGCTACCATTCCCTCTGCTTGTGTTCCCTCTCTCGCTGTGTTTCTCTCTGTCAAATAAATAAAATCTTAAAAAAAAAAAACAAAAACTGACCAGAGATGCCTAGTGAGAAAGGTGCAGAGGAACACTGGCACCCCCATTCTATAAATAAATCTCGTGTGACAGCTCTTCTGCAAAGGGACTGGAGAGGAGAAGATGGAGGTGGACATCAGGGAATGTGGGTTGGGGAGGGTGAAGTGGAGAGAGAATGGAATGTCAGAGTGGCTGAATTTCCTTGTGCTTCAGGGAGATCTTGCAGCCCAAAGTACAGCCCCAGGCTGTCTAGATTAGTCAGGGACTTGGAACCCCACTCCTACCTCCATACATAATAAACAGCTCCTCCTCTTTCTCTGTCTCTGCCACAGTTGCTCTTGTGGAAGCTAAGTCACTGTGACTCATATCTTAATGGGAGAGGGGCAAAGGTTTTATTATTGACCAGGGGGAAAAATGCAGTCTTTGCCTTCCCTTTGTTAACATTCAGAATGATATTTCCCAAGGATCACTTCCTCTTATGCTGTGCTTGGTTGCTTAAGAAATTATAAGGGAACAGAGAGTTCTGCTAGAGCTGACTGGTAATGCCAAATATCCTTGTAGATACGCAACCATTTTATTCTTTAGCACATGGTAATTTTAGGCAGAGGATCTGTCTAGAAACTTTTGGAATATGAAGTACAAGCTTTTAAAATTTTCATCAGGCCCCTGAATTTCTGTATATATTGAGTCAATAGAATTATAAAGTCATAAAATCCATAGTCACTTAGATGCATTATTAATAGCCTATCCTTCCGGACAGCTGTGAAGAGGTAAGAGTAATAGAAAAGCACTTTGCAGAGAGCATTGTGGGCAGGCTTTGTGTGTGTGTGTGTATGTGTGTGTGTGTGTGAAGTATATATGTTGAAATATTTTTGTAGAAGATATTACAGAACCTCTAATTGAAAACTAATGGCACTATTTTGGGGAAGCAGGTTTTTAATGAGAATGGGGTTGAAGCAGAGTTAACTTCACATTGAAGAAGGCTTAGCTTAGCTTTCTGCTCATGAAGTGCATGAACTTCAACAGCTTTCCTCACAGAAGGTATCCAGCCTCTGCTTGAACATGCTTCCTCTCAAAATAAAAATATATGTCTTAAGAAGTGCATAGAGCTTGTTTCTGGGATGCCCACTGACCGGTAGCATGAGAAGAAGGGTTCAGTGGTGAATAAACTGGGGTTACTGCTAATGCTGAAATGAACCTAAGGAGAAGGCGGTTGAAATTTTGAGGAAGTGAAGTTAACAGTTTGTTTTGTATTTTTCTGCCTATAGCTTTAATTTTTTTTTTTTTTTTGTCTTACCATCTATTGCTTATTTAATTATTCAACAGTGATCTTTGAGTTGTTGCAGTTGTCATCGTCATCATCATACTCCTTCCCATTTCGGGGGCCCATGTTTGCAATTCCCTGTCTGACCCAGATTTCCACATGGCTTTTTCCCTTCGGCTCATTCAGACTCTTTATATGTCTTCTTGATAATGAGATCTTTCTTAGGCGCTTTTCTAAAATTGCAGCCGTAACCCCTACCCTACACCCAGAATCTTGCTTCTCTGTTTTAACTTTTCTCCTCAGTATTTATCGCCATCTTTGGTTGCTCGTCTCCAGGATGGCCCTAGTGCTTCTTCCCTGCTAGTATTCATAGGTTTGTGTAGCTCACTCCAGCACTGAATAGAGGGGACCTATGTAACCAATAGGATATTGCAGAAATAACAGAGTGTGACTCTCACGGCTGGATTAGAATCGTTTACTTTGAGAGACGCCATCTGCCATGTCACAGGAACCCTCAAGCAACCTTGTGGGGAAGTCCACGTGGTGAGAAACTGGGCCTCTTACCTACAGCTGGCACCAACCCACTGTCCATATGAAGAAGCTTCTTGGGGGCTCATCCTCTGACCCCAGTTCAGTTTTCAGATGGCTGCAGCCCAGGAGAAGAGCTTGACTGCAGCTTCATGAGAAACCCCAAGCCAGAATCACCCAACTAGGTAGCTGCTTCTAGATTCCTGACTCAGACAAACCATGTGAGATAATGAAAGGTTTTTTTATTGTTTTAAGTTGCTAGTTTGTCACATAGCAATAGATTGCTAATATATCATCTAAATATAAAACATCATCTAACATATCTTGCCTTCGTCTGTCTGCCTCAACTAGAATATAAGCCCCAGGATGGCAGGATTTTTTTTTTTCCCTTTTGTTCGCTGTGGCATCCAGCACGTAGAATACTTTTCTCAAAACAACCTCCGTGAGAATAAATACTGTTATTATCCCTGTTTTACAAATAAGAAAACTAGGGCACAGTGAGGTTAAGTAACATCTGGGATGATGTGGTCAGAGCCAGACTCCTCCGCAGCTTAATGTTCTTACCAGAACCCTGCCCTGTTCTAGCTCTCTGTGTGCTATCTTGTGTTATGCATAAGATGCTGTGGTAGTTATTATTGAGGGTACACTGAGATTTAAGAAATGGTCTCTGTTGTCATGCAGTTACCAGTCCAGTTGGGAAAACTGGGTCGATATCAGGTAACTGTCATACAGGGCGATATGATCAGTGCCATATAAAAGTGTGTTGATTATCAAAGCGTAACACAGCTCCTTTTCCAAGAATAATGGCTACCTGTGGTTCTTATGCACAGATCCTCATGGTTTGTGCCATCTGATCCTCACTGCCAGAGCCACATCTAATCGAAACGGGGACAATTACCTAAGTCAAAGGATGGTTATTCTAGGCTAGGCAGTAGCTCAAGGGAGTTCCTACCATAAAAACCTTACGAGGCCTATTTACTGAGATGGAGTCTCCAGATTTCTTGTTATCCCATGTATCCGTACAGTAAATGTCTATCATTTGGGGTAACCTGAGCAAGGCTTTACTCCTTGTAACCGGAAAGGCACCTCATCCATGGGGTAATGCAAAGTCCTGTGGAAGTTCAGAGGAGTCCAAGGCTCCGGGAAGATGAGGGTTGGATACTTCAGAGAGAACTGACCCGTGAGCTGCCTCTGAACTAAGAGTATACGTTAACCAATAGGTGGTTTAGAGAACAGAATTATAAAGCTTTCATAAGACATAAGAACTACAAATGTACAAATTTAGAGAACCACTCTTGTACAATGTACAAATAAGGAATTTATAAATTTACCTCACTTGGTGTTTATATTTTTGTGTATTGAATAGACTTGCTTTATTCTATATAAACCATATTGCAAAAATTATTTTTTATATTCTTGAGTTATTTATTATCAGTAGAAAATATTATGTGTAGCTTTGACTAGAAATAATATGACAGCATTTGTCAACTTGTGATTCAAGAACTTCCAGTGATATGGAAAGGTGTTTTAGGGTCATCAAAGGTGGTAACAGAGTCTGTTTCCATTTAAGGTTTTTTTTTTTTTTTTTTTTTTTTAGTTTTATAAGGATAAAGGCAACAAAAGGAATCAGAAGAAAATAGGAGAAGGGAAAAAAAGAAGAAAATCAAAATTTGCATTTGACAGAATCTGCCCTTGTGACTTTCTATTTGAGTTTCATTCTGGAAATGATGGTTGGTTTTGTCTGTCATGTCTTAACACATATATTGAATGAGTGAAGTAGACAGTCTCTTCCCTCTTCTCCTTCCTCCTACCAGATAATGTTTTATGTTTGACTCCTTACTAGGTGCTTGTCACCATGCTTTCTGTGGTACTCCTTCTGTTTGGGGATTTCTTTTTCTTGTTCCTTTTGTACATGGCAAACTCCTTTATCCTGTGAGTTGTAGCTCAAATTACTTCCTTCTTTTTGAAGTGTTTCTTAACTTTGTAAGTTATTTACTCCTTATTCTCTTATATAGCATTTTACCCATCATACCTTTGTAATATCTGTTATGTGTATGTGTTTAACTCTCCCATCAGTTTGAGCACTTTACGTGGACTCATTCCTCTTTATATCCCTTTCTCCTTACCCCTTAGCACTGATCAACTATATCTGACATATAGGAGTTGCTCAGCAAATACTTGTTAGATGTTTTATGGGTAGATGGATGAACAGTTATTAATAACTTGTTCAAAGATGTGAAAAAGGGAACTCTGCTTCTGGCTATAACCGAGTGGGGAGAACAACTAGAAGTTCTAGATGAAATTCCATAAAAATCATATTTGTAGGCAGCAGAGAGCTGCTATGGTCATTTGTTGAGGTGAGCCCAATATTGTGTACATTAACTTTTCCCCCTGGGAGAGTTGCCAAAATCAGAAGCAGCTAAAGGAAGAACAGAGTTTTGGGCAATTTCATGATATTAAGGAGACAAAAAGTTGAGTTTTAACTTGCCAAAGAAGAAAGACTGTACTTAGTATCCTGGCTTTCTTTGGGATCCATGGATATTGAGCCTCCCAAAGGCTATCATACCTCTCTAGGTCTCTCTAGGCCAGCTCAAACCTTGACTGTATTAAGGTAATGGTCAATACCCAACCTTCCTACCAGAGTCCCTTCTAGAGGAGAATAGCATCATCTAGAGCCTCTGCATTTTTTTCCTACACAGTGTCTGGTAATTGATTTAAAAAAAAACTAAACATATACCAGGCATACAAGAAATAGGCTAAAGGAGAAAAGAAACAAAAACAGACCACAAGAAAACCCAGAAATTAAGGTTAAGTCCAGAAATGGACTTTAAAATAACTAATAAGTTCAATAGTATAGTTAATAAAATTGAGAATTTTACCAGAAGTCGAGAAACTACAAAAATATAAACAAATTAGAATTCTATAACTGACAAAGCATTGACATTATGAACTTAATAGATGGGTATAACAGCAGATATGTTAAAACCTAAAGAGTAGTAAACCAGAACAAAGATTATAGTATGGAGAGCCCAAAGTATTAAAAATATGGAAAGGAGCAAAGGGAATATTTGGGCTACGGTGAAAAGTCTAACATAAACATAATTTGAGTCCCAGAAAGGGAGGAGAGAGAAAATGGAATAGAAGTGTTATTTGAAGGAATAACGGCCAAGAACTTTCCAAAAGAGACCGGTGAAAATAAGCCATAGATTCAGTAAGTGCACTGAATTATTAGCAAGATTTAAAACACACACACACACACACACACACACACACACACACACACACACACACACAGCATTCCACTTTCAAAGTGCTAAAAAACAAAGACAAAGAAGATCTTGCAAGCAGCCAAAAAGAACATGAGACAGCTGATTTCTTGATAAGAATGATGGAAGCCGAACAAGCACGTGCACCCGAATGTTTATAGCAGCAATGTCCACAATAGCCAAACTATGGAAAGACCCTAGATGCCCATCAACAGATGAATGGATAAAGAAGATGTGGTATATATATACAATGGAATACTATGCAGCCATCAAGAGAAACGAAATCTGGCCATTTGCAACGACATGGATGGAACTGGAGGGTATTATG
>CM053605.1:61340662-61398236 GCA_028646535.1 Procyon lotor
TATCCTTCAAACATGAAGGCAGTATAAAGATATTTGCAGAAAATAAAAAACTAAAGGAGTCTGTAATGGATCCATACTTAACAAAACACCAGAGGCTGGGGGATCAAGATACAGAGGAGGAGGGTCCTGAGCTCAACCCCTTCCATGGGACCCAGCAAGGCTGTAACGACATAGAGGTCACCCGTCTCCGAGAACAACCTGAAGACTAGCAGAGCAGCACTTCCCCAACTAAAGATGGAAAAAAGCCACTTTGAGAAAGGTAGGAAGGACAGAGATGTCATCACCTCTAAACTGGCCTTACGAGAAATCTTCAAGGGACTTCTTCAAGCAGGAAAGGCTATAAATAGAAGTAAGATTATGAAGAAAAAATTTCACAAGTAAAAGGAAACAAATATAGTAAAGGTAGTGGATCAACTACTTATAAAAGCTGATATGAAGGTTAAAAGACAGAAGTAGTAAAGTCAGTTATATCCGCAGTTAAGGGATACACAAAATAAAAAGATGGGGCGCCTGGGTGGCTCAGTGGGTTAAAGCCTCTGCCTTCGGCTCAGGTCATGATCTCAGGGTCCTGGGATCGAGCCCCGCATCGGGCTCTCTGCTCAGTGGGGAGCCTGCTTCCCGCCCTCTCTCTGCCTGCTTCTCTGCCTACTTGTGATCTCTCTCTCTCTCTCTCTCTGTCAAATAAATGAATAAAAATTTTAAAAAAATATATTAAAAAAAAGTTGTACCCCGTGGTGTCAGGCACTAAAATGTGGGGGGGAGGAGTAAAAATGTAGTGCGTTGAGAATGTGTTCCAACTTGAGCAACCATCAACCTAAAATAGACTGCTACATATGTGGGATGTTTACATAGGAACCTCATGGTAACCACAGACCAAAAACCTATAGTAGGTACACAAAAAATAAAGAGAAAGGAATCCAAACATAACATTAAAGAAAGTCATATCAAAGGGAAGGAGAAAGAGAAGAGGAAAGGAACAGAGAGAACTATAAAAGCGGCCGGAAAGCAATTAAAGAAATGACAGTAAGTACATAGCTATCAATAATTGCTTTATATGTAAATGGTCTAAATGACCCAATCAAAAGACATAAGGTGACTGAATAGATTAAAAAATAAAAATTAAAAAACAAGACCAGGGCACCTGCTTGACCGCTCAGTTTGTAAAGCATGCAACTCTTGTTCTTGGGGCTGTGAGTCCAAGCCCCACATTGGGCACAGAGCTTACTTAAAAGAAGCAAAAACAAAAAACAAGACCCATCTCTATGCTGCCTAAAAGACTTGCTTCAGACCTAAAGACACATGTAGACTGAAAGTGAAGGAATGGAAAAAGATACTGCATGCAAATGGAAAGAAAGCTGGGTAGCAATACTTACATCAGACAAATCAGTCTTTAAAAGAAAGAGTATAATGTGCTATGGTGAGTGCTATGAAATATGTAAGCTTAATGATTCACAGACATGTACCCTGGGGCAAATAATACAGTATATGTCAATAAAAAAAATAAATAAAAGTATAACGAGACAAGGTCATGACATAATGATAAAGAGATCAACCCAGCAAGAGAATATAGCAATTACAAATATCTGTACACCCAAAATAGGAGCACCCAAATATATAGAGCAAATATAAACAGACCTAAAGGGAGAGATTGACAGCAATACAATAATAGGAGGGGACTTAAATACCCCACTTACATCAACAGACAGATCATCCAGACAGAAAATCAATAAGGAAACATTGGCCTTAACCGACGTATCAGACCTGATGGACTTAATAGACATATGAGGAACCAAGCAGCAGAATATACATTCTTTTCAAATGCATGTGGAACTTTCTCCAGGATGGTTCACATGTTAGGCCACAAATAAATAGGTCTCAGTAAATTTAAAAAGATTGAGATTCTATCAGCACTTTTTCCAACAAATACCTAGTATGAAACTAGATATCGAGTACAAGGAAAAAATGGGAAAAAAAAAAACCCGCAAACATTTAGAGGCTAAACAACATGCTACTAAACAACCAATGGGTCATCGAAGACATCAAAGAGGAAATTTAAAAATACCTTGAGGATAACAGGTGTTGATGAGGTTGTAGAGGAAAAAGGAACCCTCGTGCACTGTTGGTGGAAATGCAAACTGGTGCAGCCACTGTGGAAAACAGTACGGAGGTTCCTCAAAAAATAAAAAATAGATCTACCCTACGATCCAGTAATTCCACTACTGGGTATTTAGCCCCCCAAACAAAAGAATTCAGAAAGGCGTATGCATCCCTATGTATTGTAGCTTTATTTACAGTAGCCAAGATATGGCAGCAGCCCAAGTGTCCATCCACGGATGAATAAAGATAGAAACATCAGCACACCCTGGAATATTACTCAGCCTTAAAAAAACGAAATCTTGCCCTTTGTGATGTGGATGGACCTGGAGGGTATAATGCTAAGTGAAGTAAGTCAGAGGGAGAAAGACAAATACCATATGATTTCACTTCTATGTTAAATCTTAAAGAGTTCCTCTGAGTAAGGACCAAACTTTCAGAGAGGGCAATAGAGGTATCTAGTGAAGGTACAATGGCCGAGTACTGTTTCTCAGGAAGAGGGTCTGAGGGCCTTGCTGTTCCACGTACAGACTTTCAACCACGCATCCTATTTTCACCCTCCCTGAATCCCGCGCCTCCAGACGTGTCTGGCCTCTCCAACTCCTAAACATTTCTGGATTTCCTTGCTTTTTAACTCCTGGGATCATACTGCACATATAATTTTACACCCAGGTTTTTTTTTTTTTTAACTTAATGTTTCTTTTTTCTTTTTTTTCCTTAATTTATTTATTTGACAGAGAGAGAGAGCACAAGCAGGCGGAGTAGCAGGCAGAGGGAGAGGGAGAAGCAGGCTCCCTGCTGAGCAAGGAGCCCAATGCTGGCTTCGATCCCAGGACCCTGGGATCATGACCTGAGCCGAAGGCAGACACTTAACCAACTGAGCCACCCAGGCGCCCCTAACTTAATGTTTCATTAAGTAAATGTTCCTAAAATATCCCTACCAACTGCCTTTAAGCCACCACCGTGAGAGAGTTCTAGATTCCTACCAGCGTTCAAGCCAAGGTAGTCACATGTATAATGTAAGTACTTATAGAGCAGCAGGAAGGAAAAAACAGTATGCAAAATAAATCCTACCTTGAGACGCCTACTCTCATGCTAGTACATTTTAAATAATTTAGCTTTTCTTTTTTTTTTTTTTAAAGATTTCATTTTTAAGTAATCTCACCACTGAATGTGGGGCTCAAACCTCCAGTCCTGTGATCAGGAGTCAGATGTTCTATGGACTGAGCCAGCCAGGCAGGAGCCCCCATCCTGGATGATTGAACTATTAAACGTAGCAGGATGAGACCCCGGGAAAACTCAGGTCTCACCGTGGGGACAATTTTCAGTAGGCTTTAGTATTATTTAGGTTATTGACCCACCTGCTGTAACAATGAGCTGAATTAATGATGACTTGACAAGACAGTTGTTTCTTTCTCTCCTGACAGTCTGAGTGTGGTATGGTGGTTCCATGTAGGATCCTTCTGTCTTGTTGCTCTGTTGTTCCTAGGCTATTTCCATTGCTGACATGATTAAAGATGGCTAACTACATTTTGGCCAGTGGAAAAGGGCAAGTATGATCCAGGGAGCATACTCTTTCCTTTTAAAAGCAGTTTGCACCTTTCACTTCAGCTCACAGCTCATTATCCAGAAGTTGCTGGAAGACTGGAAAACAAGTTAGCTTATTGGACATGTATTCTGTGCTATATGAGCTGAGATCAAAAAAACCTCCCCCCAAGATATAAAATAAAATAAAACTGAAAAAATACACCCAGAAAAGAAAAAAGTGTTGGGTTCAAGTAGAGGACAACCAATAGTCTGCCACATTCTAAGTTTAGTAAACTCAAGGTCGTTGAATTTAGATTAACATTGCCGATGGTTAAATTCTGATCTTTGTAGTAGAGCATTCTTTTACTTGTTCATATTAAAATTACAATACAGACAGAACTTACAGCTAGGTAAAAATCATAATGATTTTCCCTACATAGACCTAAGAGAATAGGGATTTAGATTAAGCTCTTTTATTCACTGGAATTCAGTAAAATCCTCCCCTTTCTTTTCTCCATTCTGGCCAGTGAAATCAAGCTCTTCAAGGCTTACTTTTGAAAGTAAGTTCATGCTAACTAATGAAATTCCAGAGCCAAGGCCTACAAGTGTACACATTTATAATGAACAACAAAAAAAGAGATGAAGATAGAGAAGAAGGAGGTGCCATTCTTCTCTACAACTACAGAGGAGGAGATAGGGTTCTGTTTCATAGAACTAATTCAAAGAATCTGCTTCGATGAGCTATTAAACTACGAACATTAATCTTGTTTTCCTGTGCAATATGAAAACTTGTCTGAATATTCATAATTTGGCAATTTATCTCTGCTCTTGGAAGTATCATTTTTAAAAAAGCTCTTGCAAAACTCTTGAGACTTTTGAAATTGTTCCTAAATACCGCAAAGATAACCTTCAAAAAGAGCTTGTAATTCTGATTGGTTGTCCTTCTTGATAGTTTGTTGTCTTGGTAATAATGCTGCAATTTACAAGTCTGAATGCCTAAACACCCTAAAGGCTTGTAACTTTGCTGTGTCAAATCAAAAGTGAATCCTTGGCACATTTCTCTTTTCCCATGTGTAGAATGGAGAAATATAAATTCCTATCACACTAGTCAATTTCTTATTTTAACAAAGAGCTTTGTGTCTAAATTCTTTTTTTTCTTTCAGAATTTAATATCTAGTATCTCCAGGAATTCATGAAATTCTTCCCAAGTTATTTAACAGTGTTTCTTTTTTCCCACATAGACTGTCCTTCCTCTGCCTGGGTTCAGTTCCAAGACAGTTGTTATATTTTTCTTAAAGAAGCCATCAAAGTAGAAAGCCTAGAGGACGTCAGAAATCAGTGTACTGACCATGGTAAGGAGCTTATTCTTTTTTCCCCCCCACAGTTGTAAATGATGTTCACTAATTTAAAAAAATGGTTTTGTCATATCTCACTTTCCCCTGGGTCCTTGTAATAAATAAACAATTTTTATTGCATAATGCACCAGCCACACTGTGGAATTGGATATATATTTAATCTTTGAGTTGGAAGACAGCTGTTAGATAGTCCTGTCCAGAGCTATGTGATAGAAACTTAGCAACAGCAGTGTCTTTTTCATGTGCGTCACCCATGCCAGGCACTGCGCTTGGGCACCACAGATACTTTACGTGGGTTTAATAGTCCTGACATACCTACCAGGTAGTTGATCATTAGCCTTCTTTTATCAAGGGGAGAAATGAAGTTCAGTTTTTTGTTCAAAGTCATGCAGGTAATAATTGGCAGAGCCAGCATTCAAACCAGGTCCAGATCGGATCTTAGGACCATAGTTGTTAATCACTCTGTTGTTATTCTGCTGTTTTGGGTGTGCAGTGTGGGCAGAAGTCCGATGGGGCCATGAAGGGAAACTGTGATAAAGAAGTGTGTTTTGGAGAAAAAGAAAAAAGCTATTTGCTAGCAGATACACTCAGTGTTCTCTGGAAAATGTATTTACAACTTCACATTTTAAATATTTCAAATATATCATTTAAAAAAATTTTATTTTTTTGAGAGAGCAAGCGAGCAAGCATGTGCACACAAGCGGGACGAGGCGTGGGGGGAGGGAGGGAGGTGGCCTGGAGGTGGACTGGAGAAGCAGACCCCTGCTGAGCAGAGCCTGCGGTGGGCTGATCTCAGGACCTGGTACTATGACCCGAGCTGAAGGCAGACACTTAACCAACTGAGCCACCAAGGCGCCTGTAAAGATGTCATTTTTAAAAAGATGTGCCTGGGTGCTCTTTATATATTTGGCTGTTTGGTCGACAGTGCATCCTTGCTGTTAAGCCTCTAATTGTTGTGATTCTCAAAAGTTCAGACTGAAACTAGGATGTGAAATAGCATCTCTTTCAATGGAAAAATCTCTGATGGTGCTATGAGAGTCCTTGATTTTTTAGAAATGCTTTTTATTACTGCATGAGATGTAAAATCTTTTGATCATTTCATAAAATTTTATCTTAGGCTTATTAATAATGCCAGCGTTTAGAAATGCCCTTTACCTAAAAAAAAAACACAATTTCTGACAACCAACCAATGTGACATTTTGGAACAATATCAAATCATACTCACTTATTATAGAAGGAATGAATGTAAGCAAAGAAGTTTTTAATCCTATTAAGTGCCACGCAGTACTCAATACATATTGTTTGCCTTTGAGAAGCTCATACCTGCCAAATGGTGTTGAATATTGAATCTTTGAGAACAAGACAAAATTTCCAATATACCAGTATGGCTTCATTTTAAAGAAATTGAATAATAGGAACTTTTTTGAAAGATTTTATTTTTAAGTAATCTGTACACCTATCATGGGGCTCGAACTCACAGCCCCACAACCCTGAGATCAAGAGTCACATGATCTACCAGCTTAGCCAGCCAGGTACTGCAAATAATAGAAATTTTTTGTTTTTATTTTTTTAGTTTTATTTTTAAAAGATTTTATTTATTTATTTGACAGAGAGAGATCACAAGTAGGCAGAGAGGCAGGCAGAGGGAGAGGGGGAAGCAGGCTCCCCGCTGAACAGAGAGCCTGATGTGGGGCTTGAACCCAGGACCCTGAGATCATGACCTGAGCTGAAGGCAGAAGCTTTAATCCACTGAGCCATCCAGGCATCCCAATAGGAATTTTTTAAATGGGGTTTCCCCAATAACAATTTTCTACTCTTTTTGAAAAAGCCACTTTTATTAGGTATTTTTAGACATAGATTTAAATAACAGAAATTATATTGGAGGCTGAAAACCAAGAGACATGTTCCTGTACTCGTATTAGCTTGTATGAACCACAAGGTTCACTGTCCGGCTTTAATACTTATCTTTAGCAGGTAAGCAACTGCTTACAATAAAGAGGCATAATTAATACTTGTTGGCTGATTTCTACAACTCAATATGTAGTGAGGTATTTTTGTTTTTGTTTTGCATTTGCCATTTTTCTTTAGTAAACAAAGCAAAACAAAATTGGAAACACCCAGGAACTTTGCGACTTGACCTTGACTGCTTGTTTCAGAGTCCATTAACTCCACTTGCTCAAGCAGGGTAGCCATTTGGGAGTTTTAAATTGTTATGTACAAATTTGCTTATAAAATTAATCTTGTGTCTAAGAAAATGCGTGTATCTTTTCCCCAGTTAAAATTTATAAATTCAGTTCATCTTACTGATTAGATTTTTAACCTTTCTCATACGTTTCTGTTAATCTTACCATTTATTTGATAATCCTCTATATTTGTTTCCACTTTGGAAATATCCAGTTCATTGATGGTTAGGAAATTAGCTAAAATTAATTAATAATGCTCGTATTTATTTTTGGCTAGAGTAGTGTTTTGGTTTAGAGTAGTAGGTGAACATGAATTCAGGGTTTGCTATGTGTGAATAAGAAAAAGCCCAAGGAATACTAGAATATTTCATTTGGATTTACAAAATCTTCCCAGCTGTACAAAATCCTTAAACTTATCATTAGGGGTTTAGAAAACAAGTGACTTGTCACCTTTTGGGCTGTAGAGAGCTATATTTAGAAATATCCCCAGGGCTTTGTGCTAATTTACTTGATATTGCCCTCTCCTTATTATTTATAATGAGAAAATTGTGAGAAGCTAAAATTTTTCTTATTTTGCAACATTTACCTTTAATTTATAATGTTATCATTATAACAGAAAAAATAAATATTTTTAGTCTTTCCTTTTTGTGATTTGTGAGCTATGTCACTAGCTATAAAAAGAATTAAAGACCCAAATTACATCTCAGCAGGTACTGTCACTGGTAATGCATTGTAAAAAGAATTTTCTTGAGAACATGCATTCTTCAGGGACTTACGCTGTCATTTGTTAAAGAAAATGAAAGTGTGTCTTATTTGCCTGACACAGTAATTTAAGTTTATACAATATTTAATTAGATTACAGTGTTAAGAATCATTAAAGTTCCATTGGCTGCCACAAGGTCAAAGAAAAGGATGAAAAACTCATCTCTGAACACTTAAGCCTAAACTATAACCTAGTTAAATACTTCCCTTGAGAATTTTTCTAGAGTGGCATTCTGGTCACATTCCACAAGTAAGTACAAGTAAGTATCGGGGTGAAACATTAAAAATCTGTATGACATTTAACAGACAGGCAGCTGGAAATGATAAGAAAACCATCATAGAGTTTTTAAAAATGGAGTGACGACTCAGGGAACCTCGTTGAATCCCAACTTTGGATTAAAGTTTATTAAGTATTTCAAAGGTCAGTCTTATTTTTTTTTCTTTAAAGATTTTTGGTAATCGCAGAATTTATGCACAATCACTATAAAAAATGAGAGAAACATGTGCAGATATTTTGAAAATAAAACAAAATCAGGGGTGCCTGGGTTGCTTAGTTGGTTGGGCATCTGACTCTTGATTTTGACTCAGGTCGTGACCTCAGGGTTGTGAATCAAGCCCTGTGTCAGGCTCTTTGCTCAGGGGGGAGTCTGCTGGAGATTCTCTGTCTCCCTCTCCGTTTGCCCCTTCCCACTGCACTCTCTCTCTTCCTCTAAAATAAATGAATAAATCTTAAAAATAAAACGAAATCACCCTAAATTGCACCATCCTAAGGAAATGTAATGACTATTAACATTTTGGTAAGTATCCTAGACTTTTTCCCCCTAGGCAAATTTATATTAAATGCTCTTTTTCCCTAATATATAAGAAAAGGGACCGTATTTGGAAAACTGCCCTATAATCTGCATTTTTCCTTAAAAATATCTGTGGCAGTAAAAATACAATGCATATTTCCTAATAACTGTACATTAATCTGGTATGTAGAAATTCCATAACTGATTTAATTAATCCTCTAATATTGCCTATTATTTTCAGTCTTTGTGATAAATGTGACGACCATTAATAATTGTGTTTATTTGAGCACAGAGCCTACGATTGTTTTAACATAATTGTTAAGGATTGCTGGGTCAAATAATGTGTTTTTAGAGCTTTTGGCACATCTTGCCAAATTGTTTCCAAAAAGCTTGTACTAATTTCTACTCCACCTCACCACTTTTGAGTTCCTATTTTGTTATACCCAAGGCTAGCACTGTTTAATCTGTAAGCATGGAAGTCTGCTTATTTTAATTTTCATTTCTTTATCAGTGACATGGCATTTTTCACACATTTCTTGTGTTATATTTGCTTCTGTGAGGTGAATTGTCTTTTTTACAGTCTTGAAACCATTTCTTTTCTTCTATTAAAGTGTTTGCTTCTTTATTTATAATGGAGCTGGAGTCTGCCTATTTGTGGTTTTCTTAATAATACAGTATGGTTTGGGGAGATTTTTTTGGCCCTGAAGTCATTTTCTTTCCCCTGTAGTTAAATTCTGCCTCTTTTAAAGGATGTAGAAATGGTCACCTAATACAATTTTTTTTTTTTTTACCACATCAGTGTGTAACAGGAGCTCTGTCTTTTCCATTTGTTAACTTATGAAAATATTATCAACTTTAGTGTGATATCATAAATCTAGTAGCCTATGATTTAAGCCTCCTATAATCCTCAAAGTGTGGTCAGCGGCAGCAGCGTCCCCTGGAATCTGTTAGGAACGTAAATTCTCAGGCAGCATCTCACCCTGGCTGAACCTGAAACTCTGGATGTGGCTGAGCACTGCTTTAACAAGCCTCCCAGGTGATGCTGAGGCCTGCTCGAGGTGGGGAACCACTGGACTAAGACAATAATCTGACGTTTTCAGCAGCCTTGTGAAGTCAGGATGATTTGGGAAGCGTGCAGTTTAAGAGTAGGCAAGATTTCTTCCTCATTTCTCCATGTAGTTGTATGGGTTGTAGTACAGAAAGTGGAATGTTTTTTAATGTTGTTTAATGTTTTTTACGAATCTTTGTCTAGGTTAAGAAACAGGGTTCAATGTCTCCCGGAAAAGTAGTTACTCCTGATACTTACAGGGTGCTTACATGGCTATGTGGCTCACGGGCTGTAAGGACAACAGCAGCGCATGTACGGGAGACACAGAATATAGATGGCTGCTGCCCTTTACTCTGGAATCGTGTGAGGGAGTCCCAGCAAAACTCAGCTGTCCCACGAGAACGAGGACCTCCTCTGTCAGTCCGTTTCCCAAAGCCAGGACTTTTCCGAGGACCACACGGACAAATGCGGGAAGGTGCAAGGCTTTGGGCAGCAGGCTCGGGAAGGCGGTTAAATGAGGCAGGTCAGAGGGACCGGTGCTGAGCTTCACAAGGTCTTGGGAGTTGTTCTGGCAGGTTACCCTCGTGCTTTTCAGTTTTCCTGGGTGTGGTCAGAGTTTGTCTTCCCTACCGTAGTGAAGTGAGGACAGGAGAAACCATGGATGCTAGTGGAAGAAGTCATGCAAAAAAGTAAAGTTGAGAGATGCGGAAAATGTGTTTATTGCTCAAGCCTCACATCACATTTTGTTCCCTTGTCTGTAAATTACCTTCCAACTCTGCGTGAATGAAATAGGAGTGTAAAATGATTCTGTCCAATTTATCACATTATTTTAACTTTTCTCATGAGTATATTTTCAGAAATGTGCATATTCTCAAGCTACATTTTAAAAAGGTATGAAAGTGTAATGTTATTATAAGTGCATTATGTTACTATATGTATTATAATGCATAATTTTTATATACTTCATGTGATTTTCATTGATTTTGGAAACATGCTTTGTTTTCCCCTTTTAAAAATAATTCCAGGAGCAGACATGGTAAGCATACATAATGAAGAAGAAAATGCTTTTATATTGGATACTTTGAAAAAGCAATGGAAAGGCCCAGACAGTATCCTACTGGGCATGTTTTTTGACACAGATGGTAAGTAATATTTACCCTTGTAGGAAATCACTTTTCTTAAATGGTACTAAAATTGATGACTTTGAGATTCTTTAGTTCTCTAGTTCAAGTTGGTGTTTTCTGTGGTGTCCGGGTATTGTATGTTCAGTGTGCAACCTGCACCCAGTACCTGACCTGCACCGACTGCAGCTTTTCCCTGAGCAGCTCAGTGCGTTTCACACAGAAAAATCAAAGTTGAGTCTTTTGTCTGGAGTAAAATATGGTTCTAGGCTCAGATTTCTGTAATATGGTAGGGTCATAAATATTAATGTTTGTGTCAACAGGATAAAGCTAAATTGAACTATCAGAGTTATATTATGTATATAGTGTCCCTGTAGAAAACAGAAGGCACATAGATAATGAGATGAAACTACTAAGTTTACTATTAATATTTTAATTCTCTTGGCTATTTCCCCATGAAAATGTTACTATATTATTTTCTTTTCAAGAACTTTTTTTTTTTTTTTTTAAGAGAAGGCGAGGGGGCAGAGATTGATTCCCCAGCAGGCAACATCCCAAGTGCAGAGCCAACACAGAGATCTATCTGACAACCCTGAGACCATGACCTGAGCTGAAATCAAGAGTCAGATGCTTAGGGGCGCCTGGGTGGCTCAGTGGTCTAAGGCCTCTGCCTTCAGCTCAGATCCTGATCTCTGGGTCCTGGGATCAAGCCCCACATCAGGTTCTCTGCTCAGCGGGGAGCCTGCTTCCCCCTCTCTCTGCCTGCCTCTCTGCCTACTTGTGATCTCTCTCTGTCAAATAAATAAAATCTTAAAAAAAAAAAAAAAGTCAGATGCTTAACCAGCTGAGCCACCCAGACACTCATCCATGGAACCTTCTTCCACCAATACTTTTTTTTTTTTTTAAGATTTTATTTGAAAGGGAGCAGGAGAGCGTAAGTGGGGTGAAGGGGTAAGTGGGGGTAGGGAGAAAGGGAGAGGCTGACTCCCTTGAGCAGGGAGCCTGATTCGGATCTCCATCCCAGGACTCCGAAATCATGACCTGAACTGAAGGCAGATGTTTAACTCAGCCCCCCAGGCGCTCCTTGAACCAATACCTTTGATTTGCTTGTACACAAGGTATACTCTTCCTAATTTAAATCCTACAACCAAGTTTGACCAGACATACCTTAGTCACTTCCCACCTTTAATCCTAGACCCTTTTCTATTGCTCTAACAGTTTAAAACTTCACGATAATGAAAATATTCTTAACTGACAGATGCAAGTTTCAAGTGGTTTGATAAGTCAAATATGACATTTGATAAGTGGACAGACCAAGTGGATGATGAGGATCTAGTTGACACCTGTGCCTTTTTGCACACCAAGACAGGTGAATGGAAAAAAGGAAATTGTGAAATTTCTTCTATGGAAGGAACCCTCTGTAAAGCAGCTAGTAAGTATAACTGAACTTTTTTCCATTCCAAGAGGGGTGGGGAAAGTAGGGCTGGTTTTAAAATAATTTTGAGACAGGTATGCCTCAGTAAATTAGAGGGAGTAAGAAAGACTTCAGAACATATTGGGATGATTTGCTGTCAAGTCTCTCCGAAGTCACCGGTGTTTCTATTTCAGAGGTCGGACCAGACCATGTGAACCAGGCATACTTTTATCCTATCTGCTTATACTTAAGAGCCTGCAAGAGGTTAAAAATTTCTTCTTTTGTTTGAAGCAATTATCATAGCTTCCTTGCATTTAACAGAAATGGTAAAGAATACTTTGACTCCGGAATTCTAATGTTTACAACGAATTTGACCCTGTACAAGTATGAACATCCTTTGTTTAGACAAATGAAGAAAAACCACATTATACTTTATAATTTATTCTGGACTAAAATGTAATTTTTCTTCTGACCCATCAGAATGCTTTTTTTTTTCCTTTTTCCCAAGGGGTGAGCTCTGAACCTGGCCCTGCCCTTCTACCCACCCCCGCCCCCCAGGCTCCAGAGGTGCCCTCCTCTCCATCAGAATGCTTTCGAATGAACATAATTATTGTGCTACACAGTATTTTGATGTTATTGTTAAACATCAAAGTTTGTTCTACGTTTTAGAATTGTTTTCTCATTAAAAACACTTAAAATTTCAAAATAAGATTTTGGGATGCCTGAGACACACTGGCCATTTCCCCATTTTGCCTCTTTAGATTTTCCCCTTTCTACTTCTACTGTAAATCAAAGCTGATTGATTTTACATCTTTACATCTTACGTCTTTACATTTTTTTTCTTTTTTTGCCTCAGCAGGGTTCTTAACTACAGCTTATAGTGACTATATTAAATTCCACATAGTTTTATGATAATAGAATTCAACCTCCAGTGTTTACTGGATTTTTTAAAAGTTGGTTCTTTTCATGTACAAAGTCTCAGGGCACCATTATTATAAACAAGATTTTTTTTTAAACTAACTTTGGAACATCAGAAAGTTTACAAATCCATATTAATGAGGTCACAGGTGTACACTTCAGTTTTACTAGCTTTGTTTTCTACAGACTCTCCTACTAAAATACTCTTTTCTTCACCTCATCACTTTTTGAGTTACCTAATCATTTTCCACCAAACAAGCTAATGCATTACGTTAGACCTCTGTATCTTCTTTAAAAACAAAAAAAACCTTTGTTCAAATGGAAAACACAATTGACCAAGAGAAATATGGATAATATTAAACTATTAAATAAGGGGTTCATTTTTAACTATTATGAAAGTGTTTAAAGACAAACTTAGAATAAACCATACTTGAATTTTAATTTTTATTTTCTTTTGTGTTTTAGTCCCATATGAAAAGAAATATTTATCAGGTAAGTTATGGTCTTTTGTTAAAATTTTTCCCAAAAGTAAAAATATACTAAGATTCTAATGTTAAAATATTACTTAGAGACCATCTAAAAATTGTGTAACGTAGGGGCGCCTGGGTGGCTCAGTCGTTGGGCGTCTGCCTTCGGCTCAGGTCATGATCCCGGGGTCCTGGGATCGAGCCCCGCATCGGGCTCCCTGCTCGGCAGCAAGCCTGCTTCTCCCACTACCATTCCCTCTGCTTGTGTTCCCTCTCTCGCTGTGTTTCTCTCTGTCAAATAAATAAAATCTTTAAAAAAAATAAATAAATAAAAATTGTGTAACGTAAAGTAGAACGACTTTTGTAAGAATTTAGAAAGGTCTCTTAGCTTAGTAAGAAGACTTGACATTCTAAATATGGTTACTGCAAGTTAAGAATTTTTTAAACACCAAAAAATATTTCCCATTGAATTCCATTTTGTTTTTGTAGGCAGTCACTCTGCAATCTTTTATTTAAAAAAATTTGACCTCATGGTTATAATTCATGAAGCATCTGTCTTAAGAGTTTACAAAATGCATTTTTTAAAACAGGTAATATATTAACATAGCTCAAAATGCAGAATTCTAATAAGGCAAACACTGAAAAGTCTGTCTCCCATCTTGCTCCCGTCTACCCTATTCTACCTTTACCCTTACTGGGCACCCATTCAGTTTCTTCTTTAAATGTCTGTTTCTTTTGCCAAAATAAGCAAACTGAGATATAGGGCTTATTTTGCCCCTTTTATTCCCTAATATATTTTAGGTATCTCTCTGTATCATTACCTATAGATTGAACTTCCTTCTTCTTTACAAGTACTTTTCCATTGTATGGATATGCATAGTTATTTAACCTGCTTCAGACCCTTTTTAGCTCGTTTCCAAACATGTGCTATTACAGTGCTGCAATGAATGAATCTACCTTGCACAAATACATGTTATCTAAAGATTAGATTCCCTGTAAATGGGTTGAAAATGGATATAGAACTTGGATTGATATATTAAGAGGAATTGCACCATTTTGCATTCCCAGAAACAATGTGTTACAAAACTTGTGGATTTTTGGCAACTGGTTGTATAGTTTTTCATCTCTTTTTAAGAGAGTGCATGTGTATGGACAAGGGTGGGAGTGGGGGTAAAGGAAAGAGGGAGAAGTAGAGAATTTTAACAGGCTCCCATGGTCAGTGTGGAGTCAAAAATGGGGCTCGCTCTCATGACTGAGATCATGATCTAATTCGAAATCAAGAGCCGGACACTTAACTGAGCCACCCAAGCGCCCCATCTAATCTCTTTGAGGTGTAAGATGCACAGAACTTAAGTGTATAGTTTGATGGTTGCCTCTGTATATACCTAACTACCTCTCACATGAAGATACAGTACATTTGTGTTACTGTGTGTATTGTGTTAAAAATTTCCCTCATGTCCTTTCCCAATAAATGTATCCCCTACCACCATCTCTCCTAGTTAACCACTGTTGAGTTCTATCACCATAGGTTAGAGTTGCTTGTCAACATAAATTTATTTCTACTGGCTTCTTTCACTCAGTTTAAGATTCACCTATGTTGAGTATATATTGCACCTATTTTACTATTGCATAATTATTTTATAAATCTATCACAATTTGTCCAATCTCTAGTTACATTTATTTGGATAATTTCTAGTTTGGTACTAGGCTAAGAGCTGCTTGTGAACATTCTCATTTGGACCTATCTTGTCATTCTCCTGGAGTATATTCTGAAGAATAGAATTGCAAGGTCTTAGGGTAGCTAATATGTTTAGCTTTATTAGAACCATTAAATAATTTTTCAAAGTGACTTAACTGTTACATTCCTGCCAGTGTATACAAGTTCTATTCACTCTATACATCTCTCCTATGATAGTCAACCTGAACCTGAATTTAGCAATTCAGATGTTACGTGTAGTGATCTGACATTCTAATTTTCATTTCCTTGATGAATGATGTTGAGCACTTAGCCCTTTCAATGTGTTCTTTTGTGATATGATAACCCTTAGCCATTTCAATGTGTTCTTTTGTGATAAGCCTCTTCAGGTTTTTTGTCCTTCTAATTGGATTGTCTTCTTGACTGGTAGTTTTGTAAAATTCTGGTTATGAATTGTCACATGTATCGTGGATATTTTTTCTCTGGGGCTTGCTAGAACTATGATGGAAGAGAAGGAAAGGAGTGCTTGAGAGTTCATGTAGATACTGGAGAATCAAGTTCTCACTCTTCCACAGGAGGAATAAGTATCGAAAAAATCAAAAGGAGCAAAGGGGCACCTGGCTGGCTCAGTTGGCAGATTATCTTGATCCTTGGGGTAGTGAGTTCAAGCACAACGCTGGATGTAGAGCTTAATTAAAAAATAAATCAAGGGAGGCACCATTTCATAGCCATTAGGTTGGCTATGTACAAAAACAAAGCAAGAAAACAAGTGATGGCAAGGATACAGAGAAAGTGGAACACTTGTGCATTACTGGTAAGAATGTAAAATGGTATAGGCAACAGTATGGTAGCTTCTCAAAAAAACTAAAAATACAAATACCTATGATCCACTTCTGGGTATATATCCAGAAGAAGTGAAGAGAGGTATCAAAGATAGATTTGTACACTCACATTCAGAGCAGGATTATTCAAAACAGCCACAGGTGGAAGTTGCCAACCCAAGTATCCATCTATAGATGAATGGATAAGCAAAACATGGTGTATATACACCAAAGAACATTTAGCCTTAAGGCAATTCTGACATATCCTGCAACATGCATGAACTTGGAAGACATTAGATGCTAAGTGAAACAAGCTGGTCACAAAAGGACAATTCTAATTATATGGGCAATTCCAATTATATGAAGTATCTGGAGTAGTTGACCTCATAGACACAGGTAAAATGCTGGTCGACAGGGATGAGGGAAGGGAAGAATGGGGCATTATTGTCTAATACATACAGAGTCTCAGGTTTGAAAGATGAGGTCTATGGATAAATGGTGACACAGCACAACATAAACTGTTGTTCTGTGAACAGTGTGAACCATAGAACTGTCAACTAAAAATGGTTAAGATGGTACATTTTGTTATATGTATTTTACATTAAAAAGTTGAATCACAAAAAGCCATGTAAGCATGTTATTTATAAGCATGGAGGCAAATAATGCTCAAGTTTACAGCAATGGAAAAGCAGGGTGAGTAGTAGTAGGCAGGAGGAGTGTAGTATTTGTTATATATCTTGTAGAATTATGAATTGTAAGCTATGCACATGTATACTTGGGAGGGGGAAAAGGATATATGCAGATTGAAGTGTGTAGAAAAGTAAGTCCAAGTGGTTCTCAAAGCCCTATTAGGAATAGCTGAAAGACCTGGCATCATTCGATCCAGAGTGGTCTCTGGATTCATTAAGAAACACATATATTTCATAAATATGTGTAACTACTATGTGCCCTGCTTTCTCGATACATTTTTCATCTGAAGTTCTCCAATAAGAATACAACCCACACCATAACAAACTGACCACTACAAACTTCTATTTTGGGACCAAAAAGGAAAACTCAGCTATGGCCATTTACGTAACTCCTTCTTTTTAAAGAAGCCTGCCAATATTTTAAAAATATCAATGGCTCTCCCTCCCTTTAACAAATAACTTTTGGCCAGATTTTCTTTGCTAAGCTTTACATTTTATCATTTTAAAAGCATAGCTCAAAGGAGGATATAGGTACATTCAAATAACCATGATATAAAAATACATCTGTAAAGGGAAAATAATTTCAAGTCTTTTGGGTGCTACTAAATACAAATATGTTCCCCCCAAAGCATTTATGTCCTAACTTCTAAGCTGAGTTAATCCCCCCTCGACTGACTTACTAAGAGTGCAAGTGTTTTCAATAGCCAAGAACTGTTAAGGTTGTACATAATTAAGGAATGCACAGATACTTCAACAAATTAAAATAGAAAAAACAGGGGTGCCTGGGTCGCTGTTGTGATCTCAGGACCCTGGGAAGGAGCCCTTTATCTCCTGTTTAGTGGGGAATCTGCTTCTCCCTCTCTCTGCCCCTCCCCCAACCCATGCACTCTCAAATAAATAAAAAATCTTAAAAGAAAAAAAAAAGGTGGGGGAATACTTTATTGCCATTCCTGGTTTTTTCAGTGGAACAAATTTTAAATGCCAAACACCAGATGAACCAATAAGCCTCATTAATGTAAACAAACCTCTCAAGACAACTAGTCTTGAAAATAGCATTGAACATAAAGTCTTAGACCAGGAAGTAAAAAAACCAAGGGAGACAAACAGAACTGTAATATATTGAGTATGAATAATTTCCATTTTAGGATCTTACAGTAGAGTGCAAATTGTAAACCTTAGTTGAAATCCTGAAATGACAGTTGTTCAAGCTAAGAAACATAATAAATGCATGATTTTAAAATTTTTATCAATGTGGGAAAATCCTTAAACTAGGCAAATATGTACATGATGAAACTATATTTGTGCTCCCCCAAGTGCAATAGCAGTAAGTGATTTCCATATATATATATGGAAATATATATATATATATATATATTGTCTTTTCCTTTTCAGATAACCACATTTTAATATCAGCTTTGGTGATTGCTAGCACAGTAATTTTGACAGTTTTGGGAGCAATTGTTTGGTTCCTGTACAAAAGAAATTCGGATTCTGGTTTCACCACAGTTTTTTCAACTGCACCCCAATCACCTTATAACGACGACTGTGTTTTGGTAATTGCAGAAGAAAACGAGTATGCTGTTCAAATTGACTAAGATCTTGGAAATCTCAGATTAAGACGTCAAATACTTTGACAGTGATTCCTGTGCAGGATTTTAATGTAAAACTTGACAATGAAAAAATACAGTTTTTATGGTTTATTTCCTTATTCCAGTAGCATTCATTATTCTCATGTAACCACTGTTACAAAAATTGATCTTTAGGTTCTTCTAAGAACAAACTTAAAAAAGAAATGATCATAGATATAATTTAGTAGTTTTAACCACTTCCTTAAAATGCATCTTTCACTTGAAAAAGTTTAAATAAAGCCCAAAGTAGTGAAGCAGATAAAAAACCAGTCTACTCCTCTTCCTTCCCACTTAGTTGAATCACCATAGGTTCTAGCTGAGTTAAAAAACAAGAACTCTACCTACCGCTGCAGTTTTAGCAATCACCAGGTCTTTACCAGTTTCTAGGTCTTGCTCCTTGATTCATAAACAAGATATGGGAAATAGAAGACTGTTCAATAGCTCCTGTACATTCAGATGTCACACATACCATTTACTATGGCAGTTAATTCCTCTAATATTTTTGTCTTCCTTTTTGAATTAGATGTAGAAAATACTGTAGATTTTAAGGAGTCCCTATTCCACATAATTTTACAATTTCATTACTTTTAGAACATCACTTTGGACCAAAAATCATATTGAGCACTGATCACAAATGGCTAGAACTTTAATGAAATAGTATACATTTTTTGAAACAGATTACAGCCACACCAGGAAGGTGTGGAGGAGGCTGGCAGTGAGGCTAACACTTTTACCAAAGAGCCCCTTTAAGGATTTTTCTCCTACTACCAGAACTGTTCCAGAACAGATACCTTATGGTATCTTATGCTCCCCAGGTACTGATGAACTAGCCATTCAATGACATGAAAACTTTGTAAGCAAAACTGTAGAAAAACATTACATACTACTATAGTGGTGATGCTCAAAGTTTTCAGTAAAATGCGTATCTTAAGACAAAGGTGAAAAGAATCATTTTGGGGATAAAAAATGACAATGAAGCTGAAGCAAGAGTGATTTTCCTTAGCATCCTTTACAGCTTAAAAATATGAGAAGGTAAAGAATATACAGAGTTCACATAAAAATTACATATACTGTATTTGGAAATTTGAAAGCTCAAAGAAGTCCTCTCTCCCCCTAACTCACATGCCACCAGTTATCTTATGGGGAACACTTTGGGGAGATACACTCTCATGCTTGACCAATGGCCACAAAGTCCCAGTTTGTGCCATCTGTTTCCACTGGCACCAAGAATAACGTCCTTCATCACAATTGATGGCACTATTGTTTACTGGCACAGGAAAAACAACGAAGTGGTGATAGGACTAGACAGTGTGGCTATGTGGTACTAAACAAGCAAACGTTACAGTAGCTCTAGTACACAGAATTATACTCTGTAAGAACTTTAAATTTCTGAGACCATGGATATTGTCTATCTTATTATTGATAAGCTATTAAGAGTGGTACAAATAGTGAACAATTCCAGTCCTACTTTTTCAAGTTCTACCAGTCCTTTAAGAACTAGGAGTGATCTTCCTTAAAACTTTCTCTAGTAGTCAAATTTCTACCAATGTCCAAATGGTAGCCACAAGCTACGTGTTGGCTATTTAAATTAAAATTAAATAGAACTTTAAGTTCCCTAGTTGCACTAGGCACACTTCAAATGCTCAAAACACATGTAGTTACTGTAGCTACCATATTGGGCAAAACAAATTATAGAACATTTCCATTATCACAAAGTTTTATCGGACAGTGCTGCTCTAGAATCTCATCTTCCACTTAACTCCCATACAAATAATTTTCTTCTGTTCATTTTGATAACTTCTACCCAGTGGCAGCTCTTCCAAAATGGCCGCTTTAACCTGATTTCCATATTTGATTTCATCTTTCAATTAAGTTCTTAGAGGTCCCCAGTAGTGAAGTGTTAAATCTTAATTTTCTTCATATATCAGAACATCTTACAGGCCCTTGTATCTATCTGGTGGTAACTAACTGGATCGTTCAAATCTGTGTTTAACATTAAGAATAACATAAACATGTCTGCTTACATTCAAAAGGTAGTAATTGCTTTTTTGAACATCTTGGTTCTAGTTAATAAGGATAATATAAATTCTTATATTTGGCAAGTATCTAGAGAGTAGTATTACTTTTAACTTCATTTTCCTGGGAATTTGTATTCTTGTAGTGAATAGCATATGGTCTCTAGGGTTTAAAAGTAATAACCAATGGAAAGACTCCTTATTCCCTCTAATTCATACTTACTGGATATTGGAAGCTTATACAGTACTGAAATATGAAATAGTAAGTGGTACTAAGGAATTACAAGAATACTATAAAAGCTCAAGCCACTAAACTCTGTCATTAAGCATTTAATATAACAAAACTATAAACTGCACGCCAATGGAATGTTTTCTACTATTTAAATTTTTTAAATAAAAAGTTTTGTGGATTAAGCAGAAGATACTTAAATTTTCATGCTGAGTTCTATTCAAAGTGTAAATGTTTCAAACTCAAAGCATCCCTAAAGACCCAGACAATAGATACTCAAACTGGCATCCTTAAATTTTACGTATTTTCTTTAAGGCAATACAAAAGTAATGGGTGAGTTGAGCGAATGTTTTAGAAACAGTTATATATTTTTGTATGAAACAGGATTTATTAAACTTTTTAATAAAGTTCTTGGCTCTAAGGTTTGAAGTCTACTTTGAGCACCAATTTAAAAGGAAACATTTCAAACTATAAAAGTAAATCAATCAGTATGCACTTTATTTCCAGCCAAGGTTTTACATTAAGACCAACAAACTATGTGTGGGCAAACTGTTGATTCACATTTGAGAAATTACATGGTTTCTACTTAGGTTCTGAAAATGTAGTTCGTTGCCATAACATAAGACTTTATTTAATCTGAAAACCACCTAAAGGTGTTTAGAAGTGTATCCTAAGGGTGTTGACAGAGGAAATATACAATGTTATGAAAGTATACACAACTCATGACCACAGTGTAGAGCTATTCATGGTGAATAGGTAATATTCATATGTTCTCCAAAAGCAGTGAAAAACATTAAGTCACTAAATAAATGCTCAGAATTACCAAGGAACAGTTAAAAATGACCAGGATCCAAACAGGTTATTTATATAATATTTATCTATAAAGAAGTGACAACACTAAAAAACACATTGAAAACCAGTGTTTTGAACTTTAAATGTGGGATTTAAAAATATTCCGTTAACTTGAGATTGCAATAATTTTTTTCCAAATAGCATTTGACGGGTAAATCTGATATATTTTACAGCTTAAATATTCCTAAAAGGAATATCTACATACTATGGCCTATCAAATATAACCTGCATTTTGCAAATCAATACAAAAATTTATCCATCATTTCTATTTTATATTTATAACTTTTTTAAAATTAGATTTATTGCTAAGTGAATTTAGAATTCATATTAAATTTGGAAACCTAATATAATGCTTTTATAACTTATTCCCCAATTGATTTTTTAGAAACACTGGAAGCAAATGATTATGAAAATGAGACTGCAACATAAGGCATTTCGAAAGGAAAAATAATTAGGTGCCATTTGCCATTTTATTTCAAAAGCATATTTTGTCCCACTTTTTTCACTAGCAAGAGACTAAAACATGAACCTTTTTTCATAAATATGACTACAGTAATCAGAACACAAAAAAGTCATCAGCATTGCTTAGATATCTAAAACAAGGGTAACACTTTCCCACTCACCTAAAAGAAAAATACTTTTTGATTACCAGTTTACAAACATCAGATTCACTGGCCATGTTAAAAGGTCCAGCAGAATTTTAATTCAGCAATACTTGAGAATGAATACACACACACACACACACACACACACACACACACACAGAATATCTCTGTGTGTGTGTATATATACTCATTTTATATATATATATATATATATTATATATATATATAGTCAATGTATTCAATAGGCATTCCCCCACAAAATTAATTCATACTTAATTGCCACTTTTAATAAACACTTGTTCACAGATCATCCATTTGTCTTATATGAAGTTAGGCAATATCAAATGTTCTGTTATGGTCTCCATCTTCTTCGGAATCATCCTCTGAAGCTGTTGAAAGAAAACAGGATGATCAAGAATGATTTTAAGGGGGATGAGAATGGAAGTGTAAATATGAAGCCAGAATAGTAATGACTTGTAAAATAAAAATCCCAATTTAGTATACTGTTTGGTCAAAATGGTAAGTTATGACAGGGTTAGGGGTGGCTTGACTGTGGGTGATGCCCATCCACAATGTTCCCACCCCCACATCTTTTTGTTAGGTTAGTTTTTATAAAAATAAAAATGCTTAAAAATGTTCTTCAAGAAACATCTTCTAAAAAACTGAGATCAATCTGTGTTCATAGTAGCTAATGATATAGACACTAGAGAAAAAAAATGAACTTAAGGCAAGTGCTCTCACACACCTGAGTAGAATCTGGTTTATTACTGCTGCATGTTTGATGCATCCGATGAGAATGAAAAAAAATGTACACAGAATAGGTTATGGGTGTTCTTGCAATTTACATCAAAGCTATGTCTATACAACGCCAAGAAAAGCTCTATTTAGTTAAAAAGCTTTATATAGACACAGCCTAAGTTAAAATAATTGAATTCAATAAAAACCTTTTGTTGCGATTATTCCTGTGCCTCCACATTGTCAGAAATACCACTTTTGCAATTTTTCTGACATCAATTTGGTATTAAAGTAGCTCAGAAGTTTAAAATACACATCCTGGAATGTCAATAGGAAGGACATAAGTAAAAAACTATGTATTCCATAAAAGTGTTCTGTGTGTTGAGGAAAATGGAAGTTCACTAAAATAAACACCCAACCAGCATTTTCCCTATTATCAAGGGCAGAAAGGTTAAATGTAAACTCTTCTTGTATTAATACTGGACCCAATATTTAAGAGCACCCAACAAATGGAATCAACAAAAAAATTATGCTGCATGTACAGCTGAAACTTAAGTTTCCAAGTTTTAGTCTATCTCCCAGAAATCTTAAGTCCATTTTCAATAAATGGTATCAAGCATGTACTTAGCTCATGAATGAGTAAATCCTATGGTTAAGTTTTATGCTGTATCGTGGAAAATATTAAACTAAAAAATACAACAGTTCTTCAGGGAACTTCTCATATTTTATATTTGATTAACGCCATAGGAGAAGAAAATTCAGTCAGAACCAGCTCTTAGCACATATGAAAATTCTGGTACTTAGGAGTAAGCTTGCAGCACCCGTATCTTTCATTCACATCTGAGTTTGGGTATATTTCACCTCCATCTTTCTCACATGTTGGGGGTAGACACTGCTATGTTTAGGAAACTAAATTCTAAATGAGAATGTTAGTTTTAAAAAAACAAAACAAGCAATCTGGGGAAAATATACAGTGAAACAAATTACTATCATCACATCTGGCAAAGTATAAATTATAATTTACCAAAAAAGAGATCTTTGTGTTGGACAACACAAGGGATCTGAACTAAAAAGGTATAAAAGAAAAAATATGTATACCCAATGAATTCCCATTTTATATACCATTTACTCCTTATACACCATTTTCAAATACTAAAATGTGAAAATGCATCTGGTGGTACCTCTACTCCTCTCAAAACTTAAAAACAGTACAGACTTAATGACAAAAATCTGTGTCTTAGAATATTCAAGGCATTAAAAGGGTCCCATGAAGACCAAGTCCTTCTCAAATTTTACTTCAAAGGATGCTGAGCTTTCCCTAAAGGTAAAAACATCATGCACACTACAGATAACACTCCAAATGTTTTGAAGATGAGTACAGAAGATAATCAAGTGGAGAATACATATTTTAAAACACTTCAAAGAGTGTAATGGAATCTGATCACAGGGAGCCAGTTGCTTTGGGTGAAAAAGTACAAAAAGTAGGGTAATCTTGGATTCTCAGGGACTGTTTCAGAGCCACCAATATCTGTGCCCACCTGATATGAAGCACCCTGGAGGTTGTAGGACTTTGAGGTTAAGCTGTGCAGATGCCTGTAAAGATTTGGGCATTAAGTGCCTTCACATAGGAGCCCAGGCAGAAGTCCTAATGCTGGAACGTGATCTTAAGAGATTGGAGCTGCTGGCGGAGCTGGCTGCCTATTAAAGGTCCATGAGGACCTGAACAAGGAGCAAAAAAAAAACTATGGCTTCTGTTATAGACTCAGAATTAGGAATCTTTCAATCTTTCACTATTTTCCTAGAACTACAAACAAACCCAGGGAAAACCTTTAATGATCTAACACAGCTGAATAACAAGCAAACTTTCATAGACACACACAAATCTAACAGATTTAGAAGTGTGGTTTGACCAGTAAATGTTATCTTTTTGATTCAAAGTTTTAAAATTAAGGTATTCAAAAATAAAATTTTATTTAAAACTTAAAATACATCCTTCTGTACCTTAAAATTAATACAATTCTAAAAATATGCTTAAAAAAAAAAACCTGTCAGTTTCCCCACCCATCTTTCACAAATCAATTATTTTGTTATTATTAAGCCTATAAATGAAGCTCTAATTTGGTAGAAAGAATATACAGTTAGGTTTTGCTCTGTGGGTTTAATTTGCAAAAGTAAATTCAACAAGTCTGGGAAGGGGAAATTCCACCTACTTTCGAGATCTTCCATATGTGCCTGAAGAGTTCTTGCAAGGTTAATAAACTAGAAACAATGCAGAAAGAAATATAGTAGTTTAAATGTTGCAAATGTATCTAAAAAGAGAATTAGTATAGGAGATTCATTTCTACTTAAAAAAGTCAAACACCATTTTAAACCTTTAAATAGGGGTCTTTCTATGCCACATCAAAAATCACAAGCTTAGGATATTATCTTTTAAATGTTGTATATAATCATTATATAAATGGTCATGTAGAAATCATGAATCGTGTAGAAACTGAAAACGGATACAATAAAATAAATTTATCCAATGACACTCTGTCTTGTAACACCTCAAAAAATTATGGAGAAAATACAATTTGGACATAATTCCCTTTTAGTGGTCAATCAAAAAAAGAGAACAGAATAAAACAGGAGCAATAATCAACATCTTCCTGCCTAAATCTAAGAGCTCCAGAAGTATTTTAATCCGGTAAAGACTTCCACTTAATATAATTTGTCTATATCTTTTACAAAGGCATGAATCCAACAGATCTTATTATATGCATTATATAAGGTTTATTCATTTTGACAAGATAAGTCACCTTTTAAGAAATAATCTTATGGCACTTATTAAATTTAGGTTCTATGATTTCTTAAGTCCTTAGAAGTCAAGAGCTCTGTGCTCAAATTCTAAGTGCTCTTGATAGCTCATTTTTTTTTTCTCTCAATGATAATAATCTGTCCAAAAGGCTCACAGGAATAATGTTCATATGATGATTACAGAAAAATGTTTTTTTAACCAATTTAGAAACAGTTTATGTATTTGTTATTTGATAATTTTCAAAATAAAATACATTTTACATTTCACCAAACCTATTCACAAATAGATTTACATTTCATCAAAAACTGGGCTCTATTTTTATCATCAGAGAGAATATTTTAAAAAGTTTGAAGTATATCCTTATGAACACCTTATAAGATATAAAGTGTTCACAATGCTAGAGTAATGAGAGGTAGACCCTAGCCCCTGCCATATTAAATGGACAAGGTAGCAGAGTATCAATTTCCTACAGTACAGAGGTAAGTAGTATCATTTTACTTATGAGCACCTAAAAGACAGCTAGCTCAACTGTTACATTAAGAGTGAACAGAGTAAACACACACTAATAGTCCATACCTTCAGTAGTTTATAATATGAATGCTTAAAAATTAGTACACTGGTAATCTTTTATAGGATAGTAACAGATTAAATTGAAGTTAATTTCCCATACTCTTTTGGTTTTTGGAGTTCAATTTCAATGTCAGGTTTCTAAGTTATAATAATGATTTGGGTCTTCCCTCCCAAATTAAAAAGAACATTTCCTCTAGGTGTTTTCAATTCCATCCCTGTTTTTCACTGAAATATATTCCAATTACCTTCAAGAGCTAGAAAATTACTTCTCTAAAAAACTTAATGAAAAATTAGGCTGTTTGACACAGAACGAAGGAAGACAGCAATTTCTATTAAATCTACAATATCTTTATTTTTAAGATATATTTTAATATAAGAGCTCTCCAAAGAAAATAGAATGTGAACATATAAAACAATGTGCTTTCCAAAGCAAACACTTACAGCATCATACCCTCACTCCCCCCCCCCACCACTCCAGTATTACTTACTCGGACACGTGTGCTTGGTTCATTTGTATTTCCCATCATATCAGAAAAGCTTTGTTCGCACAAGTGCAATAACACAACTAGGTAGAGACCAGAGCTGATAAACTCATACTCAGCCTTTAACAGGGAAGCAAGCAAGAGAAAAATATGGAGAATGAAAAATTAGTAGAATGAAATTGATACTCAGTATACTGATTAACTAGAGGAAATGTATTTGTAATCAGTTCCTAGGAAGAGATACAGTGCCATCTATTAAAAAAAGAAGTAAAAACCCATCCTTTGTAGTTTCACGAAATTTTACAAATGCTATATATTGTGTTCAATGGGTGCATGAATAAACTCTTTATTCTCATACAGTCTTCTTTTATGTAATTATTTATATAAAAGTGGGGAAAAAATCATGATGGTAGAATGAATGCTCTGATTTCCTATAAAGCTCAAAATAGATTTCTTTACAGAGATGGCTATAACTGTTTACTTAAAAATTAACTTTTTATTTACAGCTATATCAATATATTACATAACTAAAATCCTATTCTAAGAGGTCAAGTGTTTCTTTTGTAATTTAACTAACTTCAAGGCAACAGCAAAAGGTAGTAGGGTGCTGGATGGCTAAGTCAGTTAAGTGTCTGCCTTCAGCTCAGGTCATGATCCCAGAGTCCTAGGATCTAGTCCCTGCTTCTCTCTCTGCCTCTTATGAATAAAATCTTAAAAAAAAAAAGGTAGTAAAGTAACTACCAGATATCCCTCACACAGAAATTTGCAGTGGAAAAAAAAAAATTGCAGTGGGCCATTTTTGAAGGTAAGAATACAAAACATGAATATAGTGTTATTAAATATCTAAAGTGTTCTGTAATTGTTACATAGTGAACTATCTGTAAATTGCATCATTCTCTGAATAAAGTTAAGAACTGTATGTTCTTAGTACAAACTTAAGAGCGAGTTACTGATTACAGTTTCTTCAGAACACTCAAACTTCAAACTGATTAAAAGTTTCTCTAAATACTTCATTAACTGCTTATTTTTAACTTAAAAGGAAATCATGTATCTAGGAGATTAAAAAAAGTTTAATGGTTATCACCTTGAAAAAGATGAAGGCACTGGATAATGAAAAACTAAACTGTATTTAAATGAGGGTAGTTGTCAGGCCACTAGAATCCATGAGTCACAAAGAACAAAGATGTTAAAGCCAGGAAGCTTAACCAAGACTGTCATTTTTATAATGACTCCAAATAGTGTTTCTTAACGCCTCTAAATTATTTAAGGGGTGGGTCATTAAAGTCCTTGAAGAACAATAAAAACATTCCTAGCAATACTGAAAAGCCAAAAACCACTTTCAAGAGACATGATGGAGCACCTAAGAATGGCAGAAGAAAACCATACTGTGAAACCTACTCTAAATTTGAGAAGACAAAAACAAACAAAAAAACCAAGAAAAACCAAAAACCCAGAAAATTCTTTACTTTATTCCACCTTTCTATACTTCCCCCCATTCTATAAAATAACCAATATTCAGCTGTCTAGAAAGAGGTCTTAAGAATTTAAGATAATGCATTACTCAAAGTGATACTCCCTTTGGAGTATCTTTTGGAGTATGCTTCATTAAAGAATAAAACAATAATTAACATTAGAGTAGCATCTGTACTACAGCAACCGCCTAATGTTTCATTCATTAGATCGGTGACTCTTAACCTGGATGTAAGCAATTAGCTTCAAGAGATCTGGGAATCCCTAAAATTATATACAGATTTTGTGTCTATGTATATTTTGTAAGGAGTGTTTCTGGTCTTAACCAGATTTTCAAAGGGTATCCATATTCCCACAATTAAAAAGTGAAGCGTGTCCACAAAAGATCATAAATTGCATGCTTCCATTTATATGAAATATCCAAAACAGATAATCCACAGAGACAGGTGGTTGCCAGGGGATGGGAGAAGGGGGAAGGAGCAAACTGCTTAATGAGTGTAGGATTTTCTTTTAGAGATGATAATGTCCTGGAACTAGATGGAGGTGATGGTTGCACAGCACTGCAAATGTACTAGTACCAATAAACTGTTTCCCTTAAAATGGTTATGTTATATACACTTCATTTCAATTAAAAAAAGGGGAGGGAAGGTGTTCATTACTCCATTTAAAAAGTGTTTTTTCAAGCATTCACACATTCTCTCACCATCATATCTCTTTTTATCACCAATATGCCAATAAGCACACTTGGATAATATGGCCCTAGAGCCTTCCTTTCAACATCTTCCCCCTTCCCCTGAATTTTCCTTTTAAAAGGAAAAATACTGAGCTCTAAGCTTCAAGAAAAATGACTGATCAAATCAATGGGGGGTGGGAGTGGGAGTAGTGATCAATACATACCAAAAAAAAATCTGAGAAATGAGAGGAAAATATTTGAAATAAAATCTTAATATGATCAGAGAAATCCCGACATTATTCATTATATAATTAACAGCATGACTGTAGTGATACAATACTGAAGGAAAGAGAAACAATGTGAACTTGGAATAAATGATTTCACATAAGATAACTCGTTCAACATACAGGTGGAAGTGGGAATGGGGGGAAATAGGGAGGGTAGAGGGAACCAGATAGGAGGAAGAACAGGGGGCATCAGATAGGTTCGTAAAAAAATTATTCCTAACATAAAAAATACAAAACTAGGATGCAGATGTGGGGACTGGTGTTTTAATTATTTTCCAGTATTCAGAGGCATTCACAACTGAGACAGCTATGGGGAGAGAAGGTTGGCATTACTACTTTGGGACTAATTTCCTAAGCTTTTATTTTTTCAGGTTTATTTAGAAGACATATGAATTTTACTTAATTTAAACTTAAAATCTGTGTCTTGGTTATTTGTCTTTCGCTTTGAAAAGTTAGGGGAAAAATAATATAAAATTATAAAATCATAGAATACCTAATGTAGTAACAGAGAATTAATTATATTAAAAACATTACTATTATTGTTTCAATGGAGGTTTTCTGACCATGATTTAATCTTTTCTTCAAGAGTTGTCCTTTAAGCATAGAATAGACACTTACCAAATTAGGCAAAATATACTAACTTGTTCATTTGCATGAGCTCTATGTAGTTCATGAATATCAAAATCCTCCAGGTTAAGCTGCAACTTCTCTTTACAGAGTTCACAGGTGGTTACAGCCTCTAACGAAGAACCTGATAAAATTAAAAGTAAAGCTTAGTTCTGCTATGTCTCCACAAAACATTTTTCCTTGTTTTTTTCTGAAAAAGATTTTATTTGAGAGAGAGAGCCCGAGCAGTGTGGGGAGTGGAAAAGAAGCAGAGGGAAAAGCAAACTCCCCACTGAGTAGGGAGGCCAATGTGGGGCTTGATCCCAGGACCCTGAGATCACGACCTGAGCCAAAAGCAGCTGCTTAACCAACTGAGCAACCCAGGTGCCCCTCGTAAAGTTTTAAGTTTAGAAAATCAAAAGGGAAAAAGGAAGTAAGATTGTACTGATGTGCTGGTCAGGTCCTAATGTATGGTATTTAGGCCCAGCTCATTATTTAGGTATCTACTGTTAGCCTCCCAGAAATGCACATACATCCCCACCCCATACGGTGGGAAGCTGACAATGGAATGTCATCTGTACTTCCTACTTCCTCAAGTACCTTGGCAAGATGCCATGAAAACAATTTTAAGTAATACAGTATCCCAAACAATGAGTTACCTATACCCAGGCTAGTATCTTTGATATGACAACATAGACCTTTGAGCTCTAAGAAATGCACCTTCCCTTTAAGTGAGGAGGGAAAAAAGGAATCCAATTCTGTCCTTTCAACCATAAAAGAATTCAAGTTCTGATACATGCTACAACACTGATGAACCCTGAAACTTGCTAAGTAAAATGAAGCAAATACAAAAAGGACAAACATTATGATATGATTCTATTTATACGAATTATGTGAAACACACAAATTCAGAGAAAGTGAGTAAATTACCAGGGACTGGGAAGAAGGGGGGAGGTGGGAGTTGCTGCTTCATGGATAGTTTTTGTTTGGGGTGATGATAAAATTTTTCAAGTGGATAGTGGTGATGGTCACAGCATTCTGAAAGTATTCAATGCCACTGAGTTGTACACTTAATGGTCAAAAGGAAAATTTTATATATATATACTTCATCACAATTAAAAGGAAAAAAAACTCCTTCTGTCCCATATGCATTCAGTTACGGTTACTCCTAAGCTTCTGACTCCAATAGGTGATACTCTAATTAAACCATAGCCATTTCCACACCCCCACCCCACCATTTTTATTTTTAGATAGAGCTTTAAACTGCAAAAGATGTCCTAAAAGTTTGAGAACTCATGTGATTAAGAGGGTAGATAGAAGTTTAGATTCAATTCAACTAACACTTGTTGACTTTGTTATGTGCCAAGATTTAGAAGGGAAAAGGTAGTAACCCCTGTTGTCCTCAAGGAGCTCTTAAAACTCTTAAAACAGTAAAATTTGGCATAAGGTCCAAGACAGCAATAGTAACTTATATGCATTTCCTTTTGAAAATACCTGAACAAAAAAAAAAAGAAAGAAAAAAGAAAAGAAAAACCTGAACAGAACGTGAGTGCTACTGTGAGGTAATAAGTTGTCTCAAAATGTCCTGTAGTCAAATTACATGATAGTCACAATATTTCAAGGAATGAATAAAACCTAGTTGTGGCTGTTGCTGCTGTTTTAAGAGTCTAATATACTTCAAGACTTTGAAATTAAAATGCCATCTGGAATATTTTAATAAAAAAATTAATACTGTACCACTGACTGAACTAAATGCAGGGCAAGTCCATATTATGATCTAAAGGAGAATAAAAAGAATGTGAAAGATATTTAGCAGACATATCCTAAAACTATCCTCTGATTCAGAAGCAAGAAAAGTATAATTATAAAATATGGACCCTGGAGACAGACCATTTATACAAATTGTTACACATCTTATGGATTCATTTTTTTTCTCTTCTAGGATTAAGTGACTTATGGAACAACATTCAAAAAGGTCATATACAGCTGGGCAAAGTCCATTTATACCTACATTGTCTAGTCCAGGGCTCTTTCCACGTATATCCCACCTCATTCAGTAGGCCCTGACTACATTTGTCTAAACTCGTACGTCTACAGACTTGCTTTACTCATCTCTGCACATCCTGCAGAATTTAACAGTCCACACATGGCAGCCGCTTAATAAATGTTTATATCAGTCTCTACCAGAATGAATCTTCTGCCAGATGGGTCTTTATGTAAGTATGAGAAAGGCTTATGAAAATTTATCAGGAAGGTTCAGATCTTGGAGAGCTTTACGTTCATTTGACTGTATTTTAGAAAGTACTTACTATAACGTGATAAAACCCATCAAATTGAGTATTTACCACATGCCCAGTCCTGTGAGAAACTATTTATAAATATTTATAAACACCATCTCATTTGACCTTCACAACAAGGTCACAACAACCCTGTGTGGTAAATACTACTAGTATTTAGTACTAGACCCAATCCCAGAACTACTTAAGAGTCTCCCAAAACTAGACCTAGGCATCTACTTTTTTAAAACCTCTAATGGGTAACTGCATAATCAGCCAGGGTTGAGAACCAATGTTTAACAACTTATTCGAGATCCTCCATGTAAGTGTTAGAGCCATTATTCCAATCTAGTCTTGTCTAATTCCAAAATGCCAATGTTCTTAACACACTATTATCTGTTTTTCTGCCTATGCAACACTAACAATCCAACTGCAAATATTATCTGAAGGTGAATCACATTGTTTTCCATTTTGGTAATGGCTAACATTCCTGGGCCCTGACTAAGTGTCAAGAACCGATGCTTCCATGACGAACACTCATTTCATCTTAATAATGCCCCAGGGCAGTGACAATAAAGTGATAATAAAGCCAAGAGGCTGTCATAATACCACACAGCTAAGAAAAGGCTGCTACAGGTGAGATGGGTCTGTTCCATAGGTTTGGGATCAGACTACCTTAAAACAAAACATAAACCCCCTACCCCACGGAGGCCTTGGCTACCTAGCTACACACAAACAAAATTTTCCCAGGAGCCTCAAAATCTCCAGCTTGAACAGGTTACCCAACTCTTCCAAAACATTATTAAAATTAGTATTAATGCCATCATACTTCTCAAATGATTTTCCCATGTCACCAACTATTATGAGACTGTCAATCTCATACGTGTGTCCCTTTATTAATCTGATCTAATTTCCCACCCTTCCCACTAGTCATTTTCACTATGTCCTCTGGTACTCATGGTCTAAATCGCTCTCATAACCAGTCTCTTTTTGGATTAATCTCTTCAATTTCATGCCTAAATCATAGTGCCCCTCTAGATTGATAGTACTTTTTCCCCACAACCCCTTATATCCCAGGACCAAGAAGTAGAAATAAATAACTCCCACACCTATTACTATTTTGAAACTCTAAGTCCCTCCTCTTTCATTAATAACTTTAGTACCTGACTTTCCATCTTTATCAACTTACTTCTTGGCTATTTCAATATCTACACACACTTCCTCAATATCCATGCTTCTAAGTATAATCCTTCCCCACCCAGCCACCCACTACAGTCATACCCTTGACTTTGTCATCATAGTTTACTGCACTACCCCTAAATTTGTATTTTAGGCATTTTCTCCAGTGTACCTACAATTTCTCATCATTCCAGTTTACCTACTCTACCAATTCTCTTCAATGTCAATGACGCTCAAAGACACTAACCCTACCACTTTGATGGTAGGTATTGATGTCTTTATTCCCCCTCTTGATTGTAATTTCCATGGCCATCATTATGTCCTTACAAATATCCTTAACTCCCTTCATTGCATTTACCTAGTAAAGGTCCCAACCCCAGCAAACTCAAATCCATGTCTATATCCAACCATCTGAAAACTGCTTCTAAAAAAATGTACACCTCACTTTTAAATCATATTCATAGCCACAGATTTTTATGGACACTAGTCCCTCCAGAAAACTCTAAAAATGTCTTTTAGGTATTATTTTCCCTACACATCAAAATCTCTTAACCTGTCCCCTAATCAGCTAAAGACCTTACCTCCTTTTATTAAGAAAACAATTACAGGAATCCAAGCAAGCATCTTCTCATCAAAGCAACAAACTGATCAACATTCATGTCTACACCAGTCTTCTAGATACAAAGTAATTTTTTTTCCTACTAAAGGCTAAAACTTTTTTCTTTCCATTGTATCTTTCATTAAAATAAAACATGCCCTAAAATCTCCCACTTGAAACTAAAACAAAAACACGTCCTATGACCCCATTTTACACCTTATATCACCAGTCTCCTTAACAATAAAGATTACTGGAAGAGGGGTGGGTCTATGTGACTGTTTCCTGTCTTGCCTTGTTTTCTATTAATCATGCTCATGATTCCACCACTCCATAAAAACTGAAGCCACCAAGGACATTCATGCTACCAACGGCCGGCCATTTCTTTGTTTGTATCTCTTTCTGATACTTGACATGTTTGATCATACCCTCTTTAGAACACTTTCTTCTTTTGGCTTACACAACACTACATTTTGTTAGTTTTCTTCCTACCAGATTGAGGCTGCTTCTCAAATCTCCTCTGCTCCCACTAAATACCTGGGTGCCCCAGGGCTCTGCCCTGGCCTCATTCCTTTGATACCTCTTCTTGCTCTAGGGATCTTACTTAATCCCGTGGCTTAAAATTATTGCTTATAATTTTAATTTGGGGAGCTCTAATTCCCCAAAATGTAACTTTCAGCACTAATGATTTCCTGAAACACCTGGTTTGTCTAGCTAACTGCCTAGATGACATTTTTAGATGGTTCTCTAATAAGCAATTTATATCTAAAACAGAATTATGTCCTGCCCCACACTTATTCCACTCCTACTCTTCTTTTAAGTTCAGTAAATGGCCCCACCATTTACGTAGTTTTTCTTCAAAAGGATCTTACATGACATAAGGATCAACTATGATAATCAATTATAGTTATCAAACATCTATGAAAAAGTAGTTTGTTGGATTAATGAAATATAGGAAACACTATGATAAATTTACGAAGCAAGACTAATGAATATTCTTTAATCCTTTTGCTTCAAAAAATAACATACTTCTGAAAAGAGTATAACTTTGACAATAAATTATAATCAGATTTGCTAACTACAACACATCTGTACGTACATCTCTTGGAAAAACTGTGAAAATAAAATACATAAAAAGGTAAATCTCACCAGAGTTAATTTTGGCCTGTAACCACTTTTTCATACACTCTTGGTGGACATACTGCAAACTTCCTGTGCACTTGCATGGCTCTATCAGCAAGTTAGAGGATGATGCAGCTGCCATCTGACAAATTCTACATAAGTCACCTTCTTCTTCTTCAGAGTCCTCTAAAAGGAGGCTAGAAAAGAAGGAACATTTCATAAACAGAGCTATGATAACTCATCCTGGTTGGTCATTTCCAATCATATCTAATCTCAAACAACGTATTTGCTATTTCTACTCATGTTCTGAGTAGGAAAAAGCAAAAACCTTAAAAAACAGCGACTACCATAAAAAAAAAAAACTAGTTCAGTAAGAATGAAAATTATAATATTTTAAAGGTAAATGAAACAGGGTATCTCCTATTCAAATGCTTTAAGTAATTTTCTCTTTGATATCACACTTCAAATTCCTTATTTTTCATTATCACCTTACAAACATCCCTAAGAGATTTTAATTTCTACAGTTATCACAAACTACTTCAATTCCAATAGTATAAAGGAATAAACTTATATACTTAACACTTTCCTCCCCCACCTCTCCAAAAAAACCATTCAATAAATTAAAGAATTTGTGTTTTTTTATTTACATGCTATCAGAACCACATATATTTAAACTGATAAAACTTTTTGTATTCAATCACAGTAAAAAACAAGAGGTTTTTAAATTTTTCTTTTCCCCCACTCATAGTAATGTTATTCAATCATCCTGATTTTTATAGGGCAGGCTTTTTAAGTGTGAAGCCTTTCCATTAACCTATGTTCTCTATTTAATAGGCCAACATGTACTGCTTAATTTAAATGCAAGATGACAGCTATGTGTACATATATATAATTTTTTGTTAAAATCCCTACTACCTTAGTCCATTGCTGGCATGAAAGAGGTACTCAGTAAATTAGAACTAAATGCTTAAACTGCTACTGATATACAAGTGGATTATGCAGGTTCCTAAGTAATTTAGCAAAAGATGTGTGGAAAGATTAGATGTGCAACAATTAGGTGACTGTCATGCTCTGGCATGACACCAGAGATAAAACCTTAATTAAGCATAAATACTTATGTTTTACCTTCAGATTTAACCTTCTTTGGGTTATAGTTCCAATTATTTTTTTACTGGGAGGGTTCAATTTTTTTAGATTCTCATTCATTTACCTGTGGAGTGTCTTAAAATCTTGAGGTATGAGCTAAATATATAATAAAGGAATACACACAGTTTCTATGACAAAATAACCAACAAAGGCTGCTTTATAAACTATCTAACCAGACAGGGTGGTGCTGGCTTAATTTGTTTCTCTCTGGAAATTACTAAACTAACGCTTTGCTCTCTGTTTATACCATTGCGCTCCAATTAACCTTTGAACACAAGAAATTTAATAGTTACTGAATTCCTCAGCAGACAGCTTGTAATCAGAGGAAGTTGCTATAATGACATTAAAGCTAACACTATCAGGGCAGTGAATCATTCTCCAAGGAAAAACAGCAAACTTTAAGTGCAGGAAGAGAATAGTCCCATGGTACAATTTGTCCTACATAAAGAAAAAAGGGAATATAGTGGCCTAATGTCCAAAATCTTAGGCTCCCTTTATTCACAGAGGATTAGATTTGAATGTATTTCTTCTTTAAAAAAATAAATATAAAACGACAGTAACTATGATTCCCAACAATTCCATTACGTTAGTTAGGCCTTTATGAACAAGAAAAAATAAAAACGCAGAACACCCACAGCCTTCATTTTACCTAAGTCTTTTCTTCTATGTATTTTACATGTACTATCCTAATCTGTTTTACCAGAAAAATTATTTTTTATAAAAATTATCTTAATAGATGCAAAAACTAAGTACACTAACATGACCAAATAATCAAATAGGGACTAAAATCTCTGATTTTTCATCTTTTGCCTCTTACCAGAGATTTTTAAGCAATCTTCCACTCTACAAAGATACATCTGCATAAAAAAATTCTAAGTCCTGAATCTGAACTAGTAAACTAGTATTTCTATCAAATATTCACAATATACAAAGAATATTTAGCATTTACCTGGACTTCAAAAACAAAATAATTTCTGTAAATGATTTTACCTCATTCTGAAAAAGAGAGTCTGAGATAAGAAATACAAATAAATGGTAAATAAATCTTACTAAAGGCTGACAGATTGTTTTGATAATCAAATCCATGACCACTGGGGCCCCTTTACGAATCCCATTTAGCAATGGCCTATCAAGGAAGAAGGTAAGAGATTGAGAGTTTTGTCTTTTGTGCATCTGTATCAAAATATGGTTAAAAATAATCTTTAGACAAATTCTTGATGCAATCTCTACTCCCAGTCCCTACCCTTCATTATTTATTCTCATCCATTTCTTTTGAGAATCTAACATCTCAGTGGATATAAATTTTAAGGAAAAGAAATCTTAGATACCAATGTTATGAGAAGCCATTTTAGAAAAGGACTCCTTCCTCTAATCTGCTCTTTGCTTTATGAACTTACGACAGTATTCAAATTTACCTCTCTTTTATTTTCTGCAGTCTTTCTGGGTCTCTTGAAGGTGCACTTTTAGTTTTATCACTTTTTCCATCAGATGAACTCCAACCTGAAGGAATAATATCTACAGTGATCATGACATTGTCGGTCAAATTATTTCCAAGTGCTGGGGGGACTGCAAATCGAAATAAGGAACCAGGAAGGATCCCTGTTATTCCTGTATTTCTTCCACTGTGGGCTGAATCTGATGTGGAGCCACCAGTAGCAGCATTACTCGAAGTTGCAGATGCCTGTGATCTGCTAGCAGCAGCCCCAGCAGGATCACTCTGTGCTTCAAGGTGAACCACTTCATTTGATTCTCTTCTAAAAATATGATGAGATCTAGGTGGTATATCAGAGGTAGGTATCCTTGAAGATTCATCTCGTCCCTCTCGTCTCCTTCTAGAGAACAAAGGTGTGCATCTATTTCTAAGTGAGGAAGATAACCAAGGTCCTGTATTTCTACCTTCAGGTTCTTGGTTAAAATTTTCTGAATCTGGCTCAGAGCTATGATTTTGGCTAAGAGAGGACAAACCCCATCTTCGCCTAAGAAATCGAAATCCCTGAGAAGCTTCAGATGCCCTATTATCGGGGACATCAGAAGATGATGCGGCATTGCTACGAGCCTGTGAAGCTGTCAAGATTCTTGGAGACACATAAGAATTTTCAGAACTCAATGATCTTGTATTCAAGGAATCCTGGCTAGATCTTCGCGAAAAAAATGTAGATGACATACTAGAAGCTATACGCGACAGCAATCTCCTGGTTGAACGTCTACCTTCATTGTCAGAAGATTCTTGAAATGATCTTTGAGATGAACCAACCCTATCTGAACTGCTTATGGATGAGGTTTCATCTCTATTTGAAATATAAGAAAATCCAGGTTGTGTACTGCTTTGGGGAGATTCCAATTCTCTTGGAGAAAAATTTGATCTTAGAGAATTTCTACTAGAGTCCCTAGAACATGGTATGGTCTGATGTTCAGAAGGCATTTGGTGGTTTGTGGATGATGTATTCAACTGTAAAGTGCTCACTGAGTTATCTTTTGGTCTTGCTCCCTGTGAATATGAAGAAGGAACTCTGTCTTGAACATCTATTTTTGAAAGAAAAGAAAGATACTAATTATAAGAAATAAAATTGGAGTATTATTAAATTTGCATTTATTAATTACTGCAAACTGAAACACTATATTCAAACTAAATACTGTTATAAATACACAGATTAACTCTTATTGTAGAAAAAAATGTATTTCTCTTTATCTTTGATAAAATACAATATTGGTGCTAAGTCAACACTGCAAACTGAAAAGAAATGTGTCACAGTTTATGAAACAAACATCTAAATCTACTAACTTGTTAGGTATGTATAACAGTCACAATTTGTTAATCAGAAAATGATATGGTAAAATAATATCTAAATGGACAAGAAATTTTAAATGGGCCAAATAATTCACCATAAATGACTCTCACCAACAAATAAAGGCAAAATAATCCTAGGAAGACAATGTTTTTGGAGATTCTTCTTACTCTGCAGTAAGCATAAAACTTATTTCACACAAATATTATCATCCTTATAATTTTATGGCAAACCTTGCAACAGCTAAACTTTTCCAATCTTTGTCCTTTCAAAGTAAGAGCAGTGGATGTTACCTCTGGTTACTCATCAGACATACCTCTACTTTTTAATACTTGCTAGGAGCTATGAGTCAGAATAGGGTCCTGGTAGCTGCAATTTTGAAAAGTGTATCACTAGGGGTTCAAATCTTGAAATGGGATGAGAAATACTTTTGCATTCCTTTATAAAGAATACTTATACATACACTTAGCTTAAGAGTGAGAGTGCTACTGCACTAGCACATGGAGCCTCATGAAGGGATAAACTGTTAATGGCTAAATCTATTCTATCCTATACCTGTAGACCTCCAAGCATAGATGGTATCGATACTATATACTACAGCTCCTCTATCTGAAGCCAAGCAAATAAAAAGATGTTTTCCCTGGTCTTAAGCAAAGGCTTGCTGCAATAAACTTATTTAAGATAACCTACACCTTTTAAGAACAAATTTATTTTCTTCGATGAAAATCAAACTCTACTCTTACCTGCCAGATTTATCAACTACAATAAGCACTTTGTTTTAATTTTGAAAACCTTAAGCTTAGTGTACACTGACAGAAAGAGTGTGGGTCTTTATTGCAACTGAATGAAAAAGGCACATTCACGTTAAACAAAAGTAATTCTAAATTATGCCTTAAACTGTTGATTTCAAGCTTTACTTGGGTCAGAATTAACTATAATTAGTTATTACACTACACAGTTAACCCCTGAACCACATGGGTTTGATCTGTACAGGTCCATTTACATGCGGATTTTTTTCAGTAAATACAGTAGGTATTATGTACGTATTGCCTCTTCCTTGTGATTTTCTTAGTATTTTCTTTTTTCTAGCTTTAAGATACATTACATAATGCGTATAACATAAAAAAATAATGTGTCAACTGCTTATGTTTTTGGTAAGGCTTCCAGTTAGCAGTACGGTTTGAGTATTAAGGTTTTGGGGGATTCAAAAGTTATACATAAAGTGCCAGTACTGGAGGGGTGGCAATAGGGGGTCGGTTCCCTCACTCCTACATTGTTCAAGGGTCAACTATATAAGGCAAATGATACTGGATTATACAAAAATTATTTAGTATACTTTAGAGCATATGCATTCTTAAAAGGAAAAGCACAAGAAAATTATAGCAGATGGAACCTAGATACTAATTTACATCTATTTTAAACTTTTTATTTTTCAAAATATAACAAATAAGGTACTAGAATACATATTAAGCTATTCTGAAATCTTGAAGATTTCATGAAGATGCACTTCATGTATTCATTTGTACTATGATTTTAATGACATACACAAAGAAACATAACATTAGTTACACATAACAATTTATACCTACAGGATGAAGCTGCGAAATCACCACTTCGGTGACTATAATCCATGAGATTACTAATGGAAGAATCTGCTCTTCTCTCTAAATCTCTTCTCTCTCTCATTAAGTCAGTTCCAAATGATCCAAGTACCACTGATGAAGATCTGGGAACTTGATTATGTCTCCATGAAGAATCTTAGAATAATTAAAGACATTTTAATTCAGGGAAAGCTTTCAAGGTTTCTGATGACATATCTTTAGTATTACACAAGGAAGCTATTGTGATTAATTATAGGAATCTTCGAGGTTACATAGTTGCAATCAGAAGTAAAATCCAGCAAAACATAAAAGTATTCATTAATGAACTCATCACTTATAAAATTATTTCCTATTACACATTCCTCTCTAACACTAAAACCTAACACCATCTATGATGCCAATGTCTCAGTTACTTTATAGAACATCTGACCACACAATGTACAGATAATGTAAAATAATTACAGAACAAAAATGCAAAGCTTGCCAAAGATGGAGAATTTCCTGAAAGGTCAATGAAAGTGATCTTGGGGAGAACAGCCAAAATCAAAATCAAGCCATCTCAAAATGGAAAATGTTTCACTATAGACACTGATGGCATTTATCAGAAATATTACCACTGACATCACACTTGATTCACTCTTATTCTAAGAATTAAAGTATTGCTGCAATCATAATCTAAAATTTTTTTTTTTTTTAAAGATTTATTTGACAGAGAGAAACACAGTGAGAGAGAGAACACAAGCAGAGGGAATGGTAGCGGGAGAAGCAGGCTCCCCGCTGCGCAGAAAGCCTGACGTGGGGCTTGATCCCAGGACCCTGGGATCATGACCTGAGCCGAAGGCAGACGCTTAACGACTGAGCCACCCAGGCGCCCCATAATCTAAATTTTTAAATGACACTGTATCTAACAAAAAATTAAAGGTATGTCTCAAAACTATCCCCCCTAACTATTCACCTTGAAAATTTTGGTTCTTCCTTTCCTAGTCCCAATAGCCTTATTGATTCCTCCTCATTATGGGAAATGGCCCAGAGTACTTAATGTTATCCCTTCACAAAGTAGAAGAGACCAAAAATATCTGTGCATAAAGGTGTTTCTCTACAGTGTTAAGGACAGTCTGCTCTAACCCATCACACTACTCTTAATACTCTTCAGATGGGCAGTGTCTTTCCCAAGGCGGTCCTGCCTATCAAAATAGAAAGGAATCGCTTACACAAATTCAACTGATAATACATAAGCATTTCAAGAATTTTATCTTCCAACTGTGCCATCACAAATTCTGTCTCACCTTAAAACTATTTCAGGCATTCCCCAGTGTTTCATTTAAGAAGAGTCTAAGTGAGGAGGGAGCCTTCTGACCTCTTAAAGAGGAAAAGAAAGTTTTTCAATTTGTGCAACAAATGTGTGTCTGTGAGTACAAAATACCATGTATGGAGCTTTATGGATAAGTCATCTAAATTCCAGAATGGGTAAGTGACTTGTCCAATGCCATATAGTTAATTAGACAGCTAGAATTCTTACTTTCAGAACCCCTACTAGAATACCAACTATTTTTGTTGAAAGATTTTGTTTTTGAAAAGTAAGTAGACCACAACAATTACAAAAGATTTGTTTAGGTTAGGAAATATTAATATATATCAGTAAACTTGGCTTTCCTAGTATAATAATTAAAAAACTGACTTCTCATAATAACCAGCAAAATACAGGTCACTTTTACCAATTTATTACCAGACATACCAGCTATTCTAATTAATCAAAATATGCTAATTTTGTTTGTGTGGGATATTTGTATCAAATTTAGAACACAAATCCAGAATGAAGAGCTTATTTCAGTGGTAGCACTAACTTAAGGTAAGATATGAGAAACTCCACTACATCTGACCTCTCTTACATGCATTCTACTTGCTTAATACCACGTCTTAGAAAAAGGGCTTTAGTCCAAAATGCATGGATAGTGACTCTTACATAGACTTAACTCTTACCTGATACTGCATTTAAACCATGCCCAATATTTCTCCCGACTGAGGTAGATGTACAGTTGGTGCAGGAAAGTTTAGGTCTTTTTGAATCATGATCCCGTTGCTGGTTCTGTGATCTTGATCGTGCTCCCTGAGTTATCTCAGATTCACTATACCATGTAGACTGAAATGGTGATGCAGATGCCGATGCTGATGTAGACTATTAAGTTTAAAAAAAAAAAAAGTGTTTTGATGGAACAACAGAATGCTTGCTTTCAGTCTATTAAATTTAATCCCAAATTTCATTCTTTCCTCATAAGCACAAATTTTTCTGCCATGTAGGTTTTTTGTAGTCTTTGTTCCTTTTTACCCATGTGTCCCTTTACTTTATACTGTAATTGGACTTTGCTGGGTAATCAATATGATTTAGGTTAAATCTTCCATTAAGTGTTTATAAATAGTTGGTTAGGAAAAACTGAAGAACAAAAATCTTATAATCATTTTGTTTTCTTGGTTTAATATTTCAAACTCCTGAGGAACTGGTTTCCTATTCCTAAAAGTGGACAGAACACCAAAAAAGCACTGCTATTTACTTATGAAAACTACTATAAAAACAAGATTTTTGTTTTTTTTTTTAAAGATTTTATTTTTTTTGTTTGTCAGAGAGACTGAGCAAATGGGGGAACAGCAAGCAGAGGGAGAAGTAGGCTCTCTACCTCTGAGAAACAGTCATACATCACTAATAAATGGTATTTTTTAAAAAATTCTGATCTGAAAGTTTTTCATCAGTGAAGCAAGAAACCAATAAATGAGTACATATTAAACACAGTACATATTAAAACTCTTAGCTCAAGGTTTTCTCTTTTAACACGTAAGTATACACACACAATCCATAACACAAAAATCACTCAGGATGTACGGAGTTTTTACTTCCCCCTAATTCTTTAATTGGTTAAGCAATTTATTCAATATAAGGCATAAAAAGGGTAAGGATTGGTTGTTCCCTTAAAAATGTAGGTTTTTTAAATAAAAACATAATACTTCAAACATAATTGCTGAAAGTGTCTTTTTCTTTTATGCTTCGATTAGAAGAAGCATACTGCATGCTTTCAGGGAACTATATTAGTTCATGGTAACTCTACAAAAAAAATCTTGCACACATGGAAAAGCAGAAGCTGCAAAGCTGAATAAGGAGGAGTGGGGGCCAGGTCAGGATTTCATTCGTCCCTTGTACAGAGGATGTTTTTATTTTGCTAACGGAATGTGGCTTCAACTTAGTACAAACGTGGTCACACAGGCCTTCTGCACCAAGTCCCCTACAGAGCCTCAATCAATCAACTGGAGTAGCGTAAGACGAAATTTATTAGGTATTTCAAAACCAAACCATCTTATGTGCCATAACTAAGATATCAGGGACCATATGCTACAGGCCAGTGATTTCTAAGACCTCTGAATTTCAGAGACCAAAATAAAAATGTTAAATGTAAAATTTAGAAAGAACTGCCACTTCTGACAAGCAAGTAAATCAAAATTAGCAAATGCCATCTAATCCCATCTCCAGTTTTTAAAAGGGGTGTATTATATGCTCCCAAAACATGATGGATTTAACAGAATAAAACAGACTTTTAAGTGAATAAACTCCACTTGTACAAAATCTTTTCCTTATTTTTCTTGTTTTGCATAGACCAAACTGTTACTGAATAGCACTAGTGTAAATATAACTTTGGGAAAAACTGAATGAGGAAACAACATCAGATCAACTACTTCTTACAAAGATCTTTAGAGCACTGTAGAAGATGAAAAAAATGAAATGAACATAAAGAAAATCAAACATGAAGTCACTGAAATAGCAGGATAAAAGTCCTTGTGACAAAAGTAATGGTATAGAGAGTAATTTTAAGACATAAAAATTCATCAAATTTAGAGACACAGTGAGAAATCAACAAAAGGTCTAAAGTCAATCCAGTTTTCAGGCATTGGCTATTGAAGGGAAAAGACACACTTACTGTTCAGGAAACAATTTTCATGATTCACAACTCTAAAATGCAGCCTATATGTCATCCCAGAAACAAAATCCTTGTTAAAATCAATATACAGAAAGGAAAAATAAAGGTTCTGACCAGTATTTTTGCTGGCTTAAGTTCAAAATCAAAATCTTTTTTGGCTCCTACCAATTTGGTTCACTGTTCAAGTGAATCACTTACTTTTTACCATTCTAAATTATTTTAACAATTAAATAAACCAAGTTTTTTTTTAAGGGAAAGAAAGACTTCAGTCCTACCTCACTCCCCAACCTCCAGGGAACAGAAAGGGAGGGGCTGAAGGTTTAAACAGCCAATGGCCAATGATTTAGTCAATTTGACTATGTAACGAAGCTTCCATAAAAATCCAAGAGGGGTGGGGCGCCTGGGTGGCTCAGTCGTTAAGCGTCTGCCTTCGGCCCAGGTCAGATCCCAGGGTCCTGGGATGGAGCCCCGCATCGGGCTCTCTGCGCGGCGGGGAGCCTGCTTCTCCCGCTACCATTCCCTCTGCTTGTGTTCCCTCTCTCGCTGTGTTTCTGTCAAATAAATAAAATCTTTAAAAAAAAAAAAAAAAAAAAAAAAATCCAAGAGGGGCACCTGGGTGGCTCAGTTGAGCATCTGACTCTTGGTTTCAGCTCAGATCAAGATCTCATGGGTCATAGGTGAAACAGTAAAAAATTATTATTATCTACTACCACACAGTTACAAATTGTCTTCCTTTGTGACTGAGAACTTTAAAGATCTCTCTCACCAACTTTCAGTAACTACAGTCACCATACTGCCCATTAAATACTCAGAACTATTTTATAACTGGAAGTTTATACCTCTTGACCACCTTTATCCATTTTGCCCAACCCTAACCCCCAGAATCTGGCAACCACCAATTTGTTCTACCTATAAATTCAGACTACTTAATTACTTATTTATTTATTTTGGAGAGAGAGAAACTCTCAAGCAGGTTCCACGCTCAGCACAGAGCCCGACACAGGGCTTGATCTCCGGACCCAGTCATTACCTGAGCCAAAGTTAAGAGTTGGGCACGTAACCAACAGAGCCACCCAGGCATCCCCAGAGTTTTCTAGATTCTACATGTAAGTGAGATCATTAGAGATTTGTTTTTGCTTGACATATTTTACTTGGCATAACACCACCCATGCTGTCACAAACGGTGTATCTTTCATTTTTATGGCTGAATTGTAGTCCACTGTTTATACACACACACACACACATTTTCTTTACCCATTTATCAGTGGACACTTAAGTTGTTTCCATGTCTTGGCTATTATAAATAATGCTGCAATGAGCGTGCAATTGGAGATATCTTTCTGAATTATCGTCTTTTCTTCCTTTAGAGAGATACAGAAGTGGAAATGCTAGATTATATGGTAGTTGTATTTTTAATCTTCTGAGGAACCTTCATACTGTTCATCATAGTGACTGACTGCAACAATTTGCTTCCACGAATAGCCCAGGAGGATTCTCTCTTCTCCTTACCACAGCCAACACTTGCTATTTCTTCTTTTTGATAGCTATTTTAACAGGTGTGAGATGATCTCATTGTCTCCCCTGATTATTGGCCATTAATATCCTCTCTGGGAAAATGGGTGGATCCTCTGCTCATTTTTAAAAATAATTATTTTACTTTTTAAAGTTTTATTTATTCATTTTTGGGGGAAGGGGTAGGAGAGAAAACTCCAGCAGACTCCCCGCCAAGCATAGAGCCCAACAGGGAACTCGATCTCACAGCCCTGAGATCATGACCTGAGCCAAAATGAAGGCTTAGATGCTTAACCAACTGAGCCACCTAGGTGCCAACCCCCATCCATTTTTAATAAGATTTTTTTTTTTTTTGCTACATAGCTGTATGACTATCTCTTTATGTATCTGAGACCCTTATCAGGTGTATGATTTGCACATATTTTCTCCTGTTAGGTTGCCTTATCATTTTGTTCTGATGTTTTCCTTTGCTATGCAGAAGTTTTTTAGTCTGATGTAGTCCTACTTGTTTACTATATTGTTTTGGCTGCCTTTGCTTTTGGTGTGATATCCAAAAAATTATAACCAGGACCCCTGTCAAGGATCTTACCATCTCAATTTTCTTCTAGGAGTTTTATGGTTTCAGGTCTTACATTCAAAACTTTAATCAACTGAGTTGATTTTGAGTATTGTATAAGATAGGGGCCCAGTTTCATTCTTTTACATATGGCTTTCCAGTTTTCCCAACACCATTTAATGAAGAGACTTTCTGTTCCACACTGTACATTCTTGGCCCTTCTGTGGTTAAGTAATTGACCAAATATGTGTAGATTTATTTCTGGGCTCTTTACTGTGTTCAACTGATCTATTTATTTGCTTTTGTGCCAATAGCATATTGTTTTGATTACGATTTGGGTTGTAATATTGTTTGAAATCAGGGAGCATGATGCTTCCACCTTCGTTGTTCTTTCTCAAGATTGCTTTAGCTATTGGGGTCTTTTGAGATTCCAAATTTTAGCAGTTTTGTTATATTTCTATGAAAAATGCCACTGGAATTTTGGTAGGAACTGCACCAAATCTGCTGACTATTTTGGGTAGTACAAACTTTTAACAACATTAATTCTTCCAAGGACACGAAATAGTTTTCCAATTATCTATGCCTTCCTCAACTTCTTTCATTATCAATGTCTCACAGTTTTAAGTATACAACATTCACCTCCTTGGTTAAATTAATCCCCCATAAGTATTTTACTTTTTCATGCAGTTGCAAATAGGAGCATTCTCTTAATTTCTAATTGTTACAGAAATGCAACTGATTTTTGTTTTTGTTTTTTTTTTTTTTTTGCAACTGATTTTTGTATATTGACTTTGTATACCATAGCTCTACTGAATTTATTCAGTTCTAACAATTTTCTGGTGGAGTCTTTGGAGTTTCTGTAAATATTATCATGTTATCTGGAAATGAGAACCAGTTTCACATCATCTCTTCTCATTTGAAAGCATTTAAAAAAAAAAAAAAGGAAAGCAAGCAAGCCAGCCAGCCAGCCTTTTATTTCTCTTTCTTGCCTAACTACATTGGCTAGAGTTACCAATGCTATGTTGAAGAAAAGAAGTTAAAAGCAGGCATCCTTGTCTCTTGTTTAGTTTGATATTAGAGGAATAGCTTTCAGCTTTTCATCATTGAGTATGATATTCATTGTGGGATTGTCACATATGGTCATGTTCCCTCTTACCCATTTTGCTGACTTTTTATCATAAAGAGATGCTGAGTTGTGTCAAACACTTTTTCTGCATCTACTGAGATTATCATATGATGTTTTTTAAAAAGATTTCTCCTTCATTTTGTTAATGTGGTATATAACATTGATGGATACGTGGATGTTGAACCATCTTTGTACCCTCGGGATAAACCCCACTTGTTGATGATGTATAACCCTCTTAATATATTTATTGATTTGGTTTGCTAATATTTTGTTCAATATTTTTACACATATATTCATCAGGGATATTGTCCTATAAATTTCTTGTAGTGTCCACGTCTGGTTTTGTTATCAAGATAATGCTGACTTCATAAAATGAACTGGGAGTGTTACATCCTTTTCTGCTTTTTTTAAAAGTTTGACAAGTTGGTAGAATTTATATAAATGATCTGATCCTAGACTTTTTGTTTGGGAGGTTTTGATTACTGATTCAATCTCCTTACTCATTAATGGTATGTTCAGATTTTCTATTTCTTCATGATTCAGGTTTAGTGGGTTGTGTGTTACCAGGAATTTATTCTATAGGCTGTCCAGTTTTTGGAATTTAACTGTTCAGAGTAGTCCCTTATGATCCTTTATATTTTTATGGTATCGTTTATTTAATTTCTGATTTTGAATCCACCTCTTCTCTTGGTGAAACTAGCTAAAGGTTAGTCTATTTTATTTTATTTAGCTTTTTATAAAAACCAGCTTAGTTTCAACTATCTTTTCTATTGTCTTTTTAGTCTCTATTTACCTTCTGATCTTTTTAATTTCCATTCTTTTACTAACTTTGGGCTTACTTGGTTCTTCTTTACACCACTCTTATAACACTGCACTAAGTAATGCATAAGGCAAGAAAGTTGTAAGTAATGCATAAGGCAAGAAAAGGAAATAAAATGTACACAGATTGGGAAGGAAAACATAAAACTATCTTTATTTGCAGAGGATGCCCTCTATGTGGAAAATCTCACAAATTCAACAACAACAACAAAGCCATCACAGAACTAATAAAGGATTAGAGTAAGGTTGTAGGACACAAGGTTAATTAAAAAAAAAAAAAAAAAAGCAATCATTTTCCCATATACCAGTAATGAAAAAGTGGAATTTAAAGTGAAAGTCTTTCAAAACTCAATGATAAAGCAACAACTAGCCCAATTTAAAGATAAGCAAAGGATGTGAATAGACACTTCTTCAAAGATATAAAAGTAGCTAATTAGCACATGAAAAGATGCTCAAAATCATGAGTCATCAAGGAAATCTAAATCAAAGCTGCAATGAAACATTTAACACCCATGACAGGATGGCTAGAATCAAAATGTAAGTATAAGCAAGGATGTGGCAAGATCAGAACTCCCACACATAACTGCTGGTAGGAATATAAAATGGTCCAGCTAATTTTGGAAAATAGTCTGGCAGCTCCTCAAATAATTGAACACAGAGTTACACGATATGACTGAACAATTCCACTCTTAGGTATAAACATAAGGTAACTGAAAATGTAAGACTACATAAAAACTGCATGTAAGTATTTACAGCACCATTACTCATTAACAGCCAAAAGATGGAAATACAAATGTCTTATCAGTAGATGAATGGATCAACAAAATGTGATATATCCAAAAAATGGATTATGCATCCATAAAAAAGGTATACTTAATAGAACAGTGTTCATCCATAAAAATGAATAAGGTACTGATATATGCTATAACTCAGATGAACATTGCAAGCATGTTACGTGAAAAAGCTAATACAAAAGACCACAGTGTATGTTTCTATTCATGTAAATCAAAGTCCAACAAAGGGAATTCTATTTGTTGTTTAGCGCCGAGAGGGAGGGGCAGTGCAGTGATAGCTAAAGATTCTGGAGTTTTTTCTTGAGGTGATTAAAAAGGTTCTAAAATTGACCATGGTAGTGATTTGCACAAATCTACGAATATACTGAAAACCACCAAACTGTATGCTCTAAATGGGTGAGTCATATGGTATATGACCTATAACTCAATAAAGCTATTCTTAAGGAAAGAACCTTAACAATCATTGCAAATACAACCAATGCTGTCCATTGGACAATGCTTAATCATTTGGAAATCCTTTAATACACAGTAACAGAAGCAAATCCAGAATGAAATGATCTTCTTTGGCTCATTTCAATGAATCAATGCTGTGACTGTGATGACTGCTAATTCTTGCTTCGAAAATTTTCCAGACCAAAATTATCTTAGCCATAAGCAACACCATGGAACTTTGACCTCTTCTAAATATTCACTAGTGTGAAGTCTTATTTTCTACTTTCTATTCAGAATGAGTAGTCTTTTCAATTATTTGGGGAAAAAAAAAAAAAACAACCTTTAGTGGATTTTAAGATTTATGAATTCACTCATGCCCAAATCCAGGTAAGAAACCTTATACATATATAAGAGAGGAGGATTTGGAGTCCATTTATTACTCAAAACTCACCAATACATAGATGAAGACCACCAGAAAATTGGTATTCAGATCACTGTATTGTCCCTTTACAGAACTGTTTTTCACTGAGCTGTACGCTTTGGCATCATGTCCTTTGCTTACAGTGAGATTTACCAAGAAACAAGTTGAGTAAACTAGCAATATACTAATAATATTAATAATACACTGAAGACAATGGTCACTATATCATTCATTGTCCCCTTTCAGACCAAACTGCCAAGCACTGCTTTCTTTGAGGAACTGGGTTTTTTTAATTAACAGAACACCTTATAGATCTGGTTCTGTTTCCCTGTGACCTTCCTGACACCCAAAACAAAATCCCAAATTTAACTCTCAAACACTACAGGGTTTATAAATGCCTCCCAGAATGACAAATTTGACCCACTCAGTACTTTATCTGTATTTTTCCTGATACCATTTTAAAACTATTCTAATTTTCTTGTCTAATTTTATTTATATGTATGCATGTATGTATTTAGTTCCTTGGAAGCTAACCTTGTAGTAGTAGACAAATGTGTTAATGACTACTGGTTCTTTTAATTCTTGGATAATACAGTATTGCATGTTGTAAAATATGCAAGTTGTACTGAGCTCTGTAAGTTGATCTACAAACTAGAAAACACATAAATAAAAAGCCTCTCATTATTTCATGTTAAAAGTAATTAATCTCAAAGCAAAAAAGGAAAAAGCATAGTGGGATTAGCAGTTCTTAAATTGAGTTACAGAAATATACATGAAACTCATATAAACAATTACATATTCACAGAAAGCTCCCAAATTTTTACTTTTAACAATATGAATTAAGGGAATTAAATTTTCTTTTAAAAAAATATTTAAAATCCTACTTACTGCTAACAAAGAGATAAGATGATCATAGTTTTCAACCATTCAAATTGTAACAAAAACTTCAAGATGAAGCAACAGAAATATTAGCAAGATTAATAACAGAGGCAGTCCAGCTTACAAATGGCTGAGAACCAAAAGATCTTCAGAAAATCAAATCTTCGGAACTTAGAATCTGTATTTTCCCAAAGAAACAATGCTATCCGTAAGTCTTAGATTCTTAAACTCAGGTACCTATATACTAATCATGTGACTGAGGGAAACCACTTCTTTCCAGATTTCACATCCTTATCTACAAAATGACACAAGCATTATCCTATTCAACTATAATTAAAAGCCAAAAACGTTTATAAACTATTAAGCACTATATAAAGTATTTCCCTATTATTTAATCCTTAAAATAAATGAAATTGATCTATCGTGCCTAGTCCTGAACCTCCTTTCTGAAGCTTCAGAGAGAAGGCGAGTGTTAATATTGCAAACATCAGCAATTTTTAAAAATGTTCCCTTTGATATTTAAAGGCCTCATTCATTAAATATACATTTTTGCTAAGTAGTATTAAGATTATATAATACTAAATACACAATATGTAATTTTAATATTCTGACAACATACTACATTATACTTTAAAGATATCTATTTAAGCCAATATAAAGCCGGAAAATAATGATATCAACAGCAATCACAATCATCACCATTAAAATCAGACACATCTGAACTCTAAGTTCCAGGCAGAGTTGTTTTAAGTGCTTTAATGTGTTATTTCTTTCAATTAATCTTAATAAAACGACGTGAAAAGCTATTGCTACCACCATTTTACAGAAGAAACACAGCTATAAAGTAATTTGTGCAAGAGTGCAGAAGTCTCCACTTTTAAATCAAAACTATAGAGCAAAGCAGGCTCGGAGTAACTGATTTAAGATTGGAAACGTTAAAAAAAAAAATAAGATTGGAAATGTTCCTATAATCCATTAAAAGAAAACTGAAAAACATTAGAGCAACTGAAAAACATTAAGAAAAACTCCAACCCTGATTTATCTTATTAAGAATCAATAAAAGACATAATGGTTTTTTATGCTTGCATTTGTTTAACTTTCACAATGAAAACAGACTTTTAAAGTAATCTAGGCCGTTAAGAAAAAGCTGGAATAGTCTTGAAAATACTTACCTTTTAAAGTGAATGTCAATAAATTTTCTAAATACAGCTGAGACTTTTAGCAGCTAATATAATTAACTATAACAATTAAAAACAAATGTAGCACCTAACATTTATATAGCATTTATCAGGTGGCATGCACTATTCTCGTTCAATGTAATAATTCATCTAACACTAACAACCTGATTGACCAATACAGAAAATAAGAAAGAAGGATGTAATAAAGAAACTTGCCCATGTTCACATAGTTAGTAAGTAGTGGAACAGGACTCCAATCCAGGCAGTATAGTCTGGTTTCAGAGTCTATTCCTCACTAAGCTCTGTGAAAAATTAGAAAAAGATCTGCAGATAATTTTTTTATGAAGACAATATAGTGGGGGGAAAAAAACCCAATCTGTGCTCTTAATAAGTCATAATCATTAACCCAGAACCTTTCTACAGGATACAGCTATGTGATTCTGTACCTCTGGCAATTGCCCTTTTGTCTAGCAACAGAATAAAAAAAATACACTATCAACCGACATTTAAAATGACTCAGTAAAGAGTTCACAGAAAATGAGGAAGTATGTAATATATGCATTTTAGAGAATATTTTTACTTTAGTCTTTCTCTGAATATTTTATAAAATGCTTATTACTGCGTAGAAACATTTTAAAATGAAACTGTCATGTAGAATATCACATGATATATACATTTATAAGTACGTAAATAGAAATTCTCACTAAAGGATTCTTAGATTCAAGTTACCTAACATCAGACTTGTGCACATCACATATGATTTAGCTTTTCAGCCAATAATGCAATAACTTGAAATTTGAAAGATGAACAATATGAATTGCATTAAACCTAGAAATCATGCTTCTGAGATTTATAGTGTTTTTACTACAACTATTATGTTTATAATACTAATAAACCATTTCAAAACCCTAAGTGCTATTAATCCAAAGGAAAATTAACTATATAAGAGTAGCTTATATAGATTATGAATCTGTAAATTCATTATATTAACCATGAAAATAAAGCCCCAAAATATGTCTAAAAGACTGTTAGTAATACATTTTCACTAAAGACAGCCTGTCAATTTAATAATCACCCACCACTAAAAGCAAAATATTTATTTATTTTTAAAGATTTTTAAATTTTATTTTATTTATTTGACAGAGAGAGAGATCAGAAGGAGGCAGAGAGGCAGGCAGAGAGAGAGGGGGAAAGAGGCTCCCCGCTGAGCAGAGAGCCCAATGTGGGGCTCAATCCCAGGACCCTGAGATCATGACCTGAGTTGAAGGCAGAGGCTATAACCCACTGAGCCACCCAGGCACCCCTAAAAGCAAAAATATTTAGAACCCATACTAAAGAAAACCCTTAACAATCATTATTCCACCACTGCTTTGTGTAAATGCAGAGAAAAGTCAGATGAAAATGTATAATGTTAAGAAAGGTTGCAGTTTTTATTCTTTGACCAAGTCATCCACATTGTCTAATTTAGTCAAATTTACACTTAAATTGATACTCATGTTTTTGGGGCGCCTGGGTGGCTCAGCCGTTAAGCATCTGCCTTCAGCTCAGGTCATGATCCCAGGGTCCTGGGATCGAGCCTCGCATCAGGCTCTTTGCTCGGCAGGGAGCCTGCTTCACTCGCTACCATTCCCTCTGCTTGTGTTCCCTCTCTAGCTGTGTTTCTCTCTGTCAAATAAATAAAATCTTAAAAAAAAAAAAAAAAAAAAAAAAAAATTGATACTTATGTTTTTAAGTAAATAGGTTTCCAAGTCTTTGAAATACAGTATAATGATTTTACATAAGACTACATGCCTTCTTCATAATTTTGAAATCCATAAAGATTGAAAACATTGAGCATTTGCTACTTGGTGTGAATAATCATTCATTTTCCTGCAGATATATTAAGACGTTTTATTACAGGATGCCTCAGATCCATCTGAGTGTCTTATTAATTATACTCCCTATTTCTCTAAAATCTAAAAACCATGTGGCCCCAGGTATTTTGAAAGAAACTATGTACGTATGTTCCAAATTAAGATGGTACCTGATATTCGGAATCCAGCCTAAATGATGAATCTCTTGAGTGATAGGCATCATTTAAATTATTTCCTCTGCTTCCAGACATCATCCTAGCACTTAAAGAGGTGGGGGGTTGAACAGAAATTCTTCTTGGAATCCTTGACGGTTTAGACTCCATTCTTGAGGTTTCCTGTGAAATGCAAATTTTGATTAATTGCCTTTGGGAAAACAGGCAATCCCTAGATTCTTAATCCTCCTTAATCATCAGTTCAAATCAAGAATTAACCATGCAAATTAACTGTATCAGACATGGTCAACTATGAGACTATCAACACCCCTCTTCTCTAAGGCAGAAGTCTAAAGTCCATCAAAGGCTTCCTAGTTCCCATAAAATGAAGCAAACTGATAAAAGAGGGGTGAGGAACAGAGGTTGTTTCCAAAACATGGGCTCTTTTCCTTACTCAAGTTTGTCTCTTTAGAATCCACCATAATTCTTTTTCTTGACTATCTTGCTATTCTTGCTTAATACTCATACCGTGAGCATTAGCTATACTATCTGCACTCCCCTTATCACAATATGCTCTCACAGGACTTTGTACATACCTGGAAACTGTACATTCCCCATTCAATTCCTAGTCATGGTATGAAACACTAATCATTTTTCTTTGTGTGCTTCTATTCTGTACATACTTTAAGACACACTAACTTATGCTATAATTTGTTTTCTCATCTCCCTTTCTCAAAAGTGAAAATTTCTAAGTTTTCTTTACTAAACATTCCTCAACCTACATCAAGAGTCACAATAGCTATACGTGATCTTTTAAATATACAGGTACCTCCCACTTTTCAAAAGTCCACATTATGCCAGGTCACTTTTATGAAAGACCTATATATAGTACCTGCTTTCCCTAACCAAAAGAAATCCAAAGAGAATTTTTGCTTTTATAAAAAGGCAATGAGAAGTGAAAAAACAGCATTCAGCGCTTGTTCTGCAGCAGTGAGGCAGTGTATATACCCTGAGTAGCAAGTGACAACACCAACCTCCTTCCCTGGGAACTACATCAAGCATCAAGCTTCAAGCTGCCGTAACTTTAAACTCTGTCTATGAGCTTCTGTGCTTTATCTCGATGTATATTGTGTATCCATTAGCAAGATGTGGTGTACAGTAACAGAAATGTCTGAGAGAGGATATTTTTTGGGTCTGAGAACACTCAAAAGTTTTCCCATATAAACTAATGGTAACTGCTTCTTCACTTTACACCATTCTAGCCTACAAAAGGTTTCAAAAAAATGCTCTACTTTTTGATAGAGGTGGACACCTGTGTGTATATGAAAGGAATCATTTAACATGTACTCTCTTATGTCTGGTTTTATTTGTTCAACATTGTATTTGTGAGATTCATTTGTATTGTAGCATGTAGCTGTAGTAAATTCACTCTAATTGGTTTATATAGTATTTCACTGTATCAATACACATAAATTCTTTGTCCATTGTACTTCAGATGGACACTGAGCTGTTTCCAACATTAGGCTATTACAAATATAGCTGCTATGAAAACATTACTTTTATAAATCAAAAAACTATAAATCACAATAATCTCTTCAACTTCTCTCTACCCACTTTCAAGGTCACAAATTCCCTTCTTGTTCTGCTTAGTGGATTGACATTAAAGCAACTACAAACAGATTCGCTTATCTGATACTCCACTTGGAAAAGGTATATGTGCTTTATTAAAACATTCAAATTTAGGGGCACCTCAGTGGCTCAGATAGGCATCCACATCTTGATTTATGCTCAGGTCATGATCTCAGGATTGTAAGATGGAGTCCTGCATCAGGCCCTGCACTGGGCATGCAGCCTGCTTGAGATTCTCTCTCTCCCTCTCCCTCTGTCCCCTCCACCCCCACCATCCACCCCTGCTCTCCTCAAAAGGAAAAGATAAAAAAAATACAAATTTAAACATTTAAAGTGAAAATACCTAATCTATTTTTGGCATGGAACCTCATTAACTTGCCAACTTTGGATCAATCACAGCTTTCTACCTTAAAAGTTACTACAAAAGAATTTCCTTTGTTGATAATACTTACTTTAAAAACATGGTACCAGGCAATAACAGAAAAGAGTATGAAGAGAGGAAAAAACACCGAAACATATGGTCTATATTGCAGCAGATATACAACAAACATGAAAAAGATATAACACAAACTTATTATCAATTAAAATTACTCCACTAAAAATATCCAACTAATGACAAATCACAGTAAAAGTTATATGAGATATGATTAAATCAAAGCAAGCTTATCACAAAAGGTCAGTTTCGAACTTCCAGTTAAAACAAGACAAATTATCCTTACGCACCTATTTTGCCCCTTTCCAAAACTCTGATAAGACAAAGGTAATGAATCCAAAGGCAGCTACAGAAGGCAAGAGATTTCAACGTGTATTTGGAAAATCCAAAGGAGTAGTAAAGATACAATAATTAAGCAGAAACAATAAAAGTACACCCTAGGCCCTTAGAGGTAGAAACTAGAAGCAAAGCACTTGGCCTTAGCGCACAAAAAAGCATGACCTGAAGGTACAAGATACCACCATAAAAGTGAAGATTCGTGGGGTTAAAAAGTTAAGTTGAAATCAAATCTGTAGTTCAAACAGTAAAACCCCAAATTCTTGCCTAGCTTCATTCTTCCAAAAGTATTTATTCTCTCCAGAATAAGGATTTCAGAGGCGATCCATTCCACCCAAGTATACAATCAAATCAGCAGGGTTAAGTGTGAAAAATAAAATCTATAAGTTCCATGTTGAGATGTGAGAACTTTTTCTCAGCCCCATTTCTATAATGTTGCCATAAAATGAAAAGATTTTACTCTTGGATAACCAAACAAAAACATGGACAAAGATTTCTGGACACTGACATTTGGACTGCTCCCAATTACCACACTAGACTCCCACATGAACATCCTACAGCAAAGTCCACTAGTCACCAAGAGTTTTCTACTCCGTTTTCTTAGTGTTTCCTTCAAACATATAAACATTAAGGATTACTAAGTATCCAATGAAATCCTGATATGAAAGACCAAGATTTAAAAAAAAAAAAAAAAAAAAGGGACCATAAAGAAAACTTGAAAATAGCTAACTACTATCCTCGAAGAGATCAATAGACATCTATTCATAAAATAACAGGGTGCTTAAGAAAACAATCAGAGTATAATAAAGAGCTTATGGACATTGAAAATGGGATACTCTTTTTTTTTTTTTTATTAACATATAATGTATTATTTGCCCCAGGGTACATGTCTGTGAATCTTCGGGCTTACACATTTCACAGCACTTAATAGCACATACCCTCCCCATTGTCC
>CM053605.1:61398736-61445747 GCA_028646535.1 Procyon lotor
GGAGCACTTTTTCATGTGTCTGTTGGCCATTTGGATGTCCTCTTTGCAGAAATGTCTGTTCATATCTTCTGCCCATTTCTTGATTGGATTATTTGTTCTTTGGGTGTTGAGTTTGAAAATGGGATACTCTTTTTAAGAACTGTCATACAATGAAATAAATTCAACATAACTATTGGGAATAAATTGAGGAAACCTCTCAGAAGTAGAAAATACAACTTTAAAAGAGGAGAATTAATCAGAGGAATTATCATCTTACTTATAGCCATGGTTAATAAAGAGAGAAGAAAGAAAATGGAAAGAAAACTACCAAAGAAATAAAAGAACCTTTCCAGAACTGAAGGATACAAATCTACACACCGAAAGGGCTCTAGAGAATCCAGCGGATCTAAGAAAAAAGACCAACACTAACCACAATTTATCATCTTAAAATTTTAGAACACCAAAAATGAAGAGAAGATCTTGTACTGGCTTCTTAATTACAACTGTAAAAACTCTTAAGACAATGAAGCAATGCCTCTAGTATGAGAAAAATGTTTACCCTTGAATTCCAATCTAGCAATTAAATGTGAGGTAGAGAATAAGACACATTTTCAGACATGCAAGATCTTTTAAATTTTTAAAAAGATCAAAAAACAAGACAAATATCAAAAGAAGATAAATAAGGAGTATATCCTATGAAAGTATAAAGAACTATGAGAGTATAAAGAACAAAAGAAACAGACGTGAAACTCAGGAAACAGTTAAGAAAGGGAAGTGCAGACACAGAACTCAGGAAATAGTTCCAAAGGTTTATTAGGAAGCATAGGATCCAGACAGGAGCAGGACTGGATAATGAAAGCAAAGTTGGGGGCGGGGGTGGGGTGGGGTGGGAAGAAGAGTCATATGGATACTTTGGCATATATGGCAGAGACCATGATGCAACTGGGAAAGAAAAATTGCTAAGTACAAAGAATAACAAATTTTCTCTGTTAGGAAAACAGTCATTGTTCAAGAAACGGGGTGTTATGGGGTATCTGGGTGGCTCAGTGGGTTAAAGCCTCTGCCTTTGTTTGGCTCAGGTGATGATCTCAGGGTCCTGGGATCGAGCCCCGCATCGGGCTCTCTGCTCAGCGGGGAGCCTGCTTCCCTCTCTCTCTCTCTGCCTACTTATGAGCTCTCTCTCTCTCTGTCAAATAAACTAAAAATCTTAAAAAAAAAAAAAAAAAGGAAGAAATGGGGTGTTTGGGTGAAACGGGTGAATATTTACTAGTTTAATGATGTAAACATAAGGTACTGAATCAACAATTTTACTACAAACATGCTATGGGACAGAGATGATTGGGGAAGTAACAGCAAAGGTGAATAAGGAAAATATATATGAAAATATATATGAAAAATCATGAAACAGTATGAACATTCTTTAGAAATGTGAAGGTAAATCCCAGAACAGTTAAAAAGTTCAGGGTCAGTACCTTTGGAAAGAGACTGGGAATGAAGGGTGGGGCAAAGTACTCCTCTTTTCCTTTTTAAAATATGATAACCGTATTTCCTGGTTTGTCTAGTATCTCCAGAAAAGTCCTAATTCGTGCTTATTTTCCCAGGACAATTATTAATAGCCTTTGGGTTGTCTCTTAAAAATGACCTGGTTTGGTTGAGAAAGCATACACAGTTGCCTAACAAATCTTTTCTATCTTCTAGCCCTTTTTTTTAAGATTGATTTATTTATTTTTGAGAAAGAGAGCGATTATTAAGAAGGGTTAGGGGCAGGGGCGCCTGGGTGGCTCAATGGGTTAAGCCTCTGCCTTAGGCTCAGGTCATGATCTCAGCGTCCTGGGATGGAGCCCGGCATGGGGCTCTCTGCTCAGTGGGGAGCCTGCTCCCCCCCCCACCCCGCCGCCTGCCTCTCTGCCTACTTGTGATGTCTCTCTCTGTCAAATAAATAAAATCTTAAAAAAAAAAGAAGGGTTAGGGGCAGAGGGAGAATCTCAAAGTGGACTCCCTGCTGTGCAGAGAGCCAGATGCAGGGCTCTATCCCAACGCCCTGGGATATGCCCTGAGGGAAAATCAAGAGTCAGTCGCCTAAACTGCAAGCCATCCAGGCACCCTTATCTTCAGCTTTTTATTTTTTTTAATTTATTTTTAAATTTTTATTTTAAAGGTTTTTATTTATTTGACAGAGAGAGAGCACAAGTAGGCAGAGGGGCAGGCAGAGAGAGAGGAAGAAGCAGGCTCTTCACTGAGCCAGGAGCCCAAAGTGGGGCTCGATCCCAGGACGCTGGAATCATGACCCGAGCAGAAGGCATTTGCTTAACCAACTGAGCCACCCAGGCCCTCCTATCTTCAGCTTTCTATAAATCATTTATACTTCATCCATACAGGATTTTCTTAAAAAGAAATAATTATGAATTGGACATTCAAAGAAGGTATACATTAGTAATAAGAATATCAATGGTTAAACAGAGACATGCAAAACCCATAAATGATTTAACAAGTAGCAGGTTTACCATTTTATTAAGATGGCTATAAAAATATTAAACAAAGGACGGTCAAAAATACTAAACAAGGGACTATTTGTGATGAGGATATTAACAGAAAGACAAGTGTTTTTTTTAAGAGATGCAGGCCTACAGGGGCACCTGGGTGGCTCAGTGGGTTAAAGCCTCTGCCTTCTGCTCAGATCGTAATCTCAGGGTCCTGGGAAGAAGCCCCGCATTGGGCTCGCTGCTCAGCAGGGAGCCTGCTCCCCCCCCCCCCCCCCCCCCCCCCCCCCCCCCCGCCCCACTCTGCCTGCCTCTCTGCCTACTTGTCATCTCTCTGTCAAATAAATAAATAAAATCTTAAAAAAAGAGATAAAGGCCTACAGATGTTTCTGTAAGAACAATTATGCTTCTTAATCATACCATATAGTTTACTTTGTATTTATATTCAATTTTTACTTGCAGACTTACTTGCAGAATCAAACTAACCTAGTAGGAAATCTGCTGAAAACAATCTCTTGGGAGAAGGCAAAGAGGCAGAGCCCTCTGAGATATAGAATTTATACTCCATAAAACTATTTTTGGCAATTCCTCTACATAAATTGATTGAATTCTGACAATGTAGGTGTTACCAGAAAACTTATATAATTTGGTTGCATAAGTTGTAGGTCAAAAGCACAAAAAACTACAGAAAAAAATAAAATGTGCAGTCCTTGAAAGACTGCTACCAGACCACCTACAGATTACTATGTAGGCATCTTTTCTTTCTTTTTTTAAAGATTTTATTTATTTGACAGAGAAAGAGGTCACAAGTAGGCAGAGGCAGGCTGAGAGAGAGAGGGGGAAACAGGCTCCCCGCTGAGCAGACAGCCCAATCCGGGGCTCCATCCCAGGACCCTGAGATTGTGACCTGAGCCTAAGGCAGAGGCTTTAACCCACTGAGCCACCCAGGCGCCCGCAGAGGCATCTTTTCAAGCCTACATGTTTAATGTGTGCTAGGCACATTAATACTGAACATGATGATGAGAGGACAATTTGAATGTAAACACTGAGATAGTGAATACGAAGACATTGTAGTCAGGCAGAGAACAAACAAACCAAATAACCGTGTAACTTAAATTGTTTTAAGTACTATAAAGAAAGGTATAAGAACAAACTATCAGAAAAAGGTATTTGAAGCTTAATACTTTTAACCAAGATTTAAAGAGTACAGTACAAAAAAGTTCCTAAGTACAATCTTCAATGGTTAGTATAATGGTCTCTTAGTTTTTCTAACACTGTATATCTTTAAATCTAAATTTCTTTAGATTTGATTCCTGATGTTAGACAGCTGTTTGTTAATTAGATGAACATTACCACCAGGGTTGGCTTCATGGGTGTGTGACATATGCAGAAGTACAAAACCCTGCACTTGATTGAAATCTGACATCTTGAAATTCTTAGATAATTTCATCCTTGAACGTGTGGTTTATTTATTTTGGGGGCAGGGAGGAAGGGAGAGGGAGAGCAAGAATCTTAAGCAGCCTCCATGCTCAACTCACAAGCCGAAACCAAGAGTTGGACACTTAACCAACTGAGCCACGTAGGCACCCCGCACTTGTGTTTTGTAAGTCAGATAGGACAGCGCAGCATGAGCTTGAGCAGAAGGGATATGTGGGACTATCTGCCATGCCTTCCCACTTAAGTTTGTAGTATATAGCATTCATAATTGCTATGAAATTTCTACAACACAATTTGTATTCTCTTTAAGCTTCATGCAAGTCTTTGGCATCATGGGTCCTCCTGAATTAGGTGTTCTTGTTCCTTATCAACATATCTGAGTTAAGGGAGGCACTGACAGCTCCAAGGGGCTGATTTTCCATTCTCCAGATTTGGTTTGAATGCGGAAAGAAGAAAATCAAAAATCTTTTGATCAATTTTTGAGATTTTACTCAACTTTTCAGCTTTGGAAATGAGGTCACTTGGGTGAAAATTCTCTGGAATTTAACTGCCAGTTTACCTAAGTGATTGTGATTTTACCCTGCCTGTTAGGTATACCTTCCTCATCTTGAGGCATTTTAATAATGACTGACATAAGCACCAGGAATGGAAAATAGCTATTCACACCAACTCTACAATTTATGTAGTCTGTTCATCTCATAAACCTGTGACTTGTTAGCTACTAGGAAAATTGCCCCACTCCCTAAAGATAATTTCATTGGGTTGGGCTTCCTAAGATAATCTCTGAAGTGCTCTTTAAAACAACCTCATGCTTTCCAATTACCTACTGAACATTATAAAGGATCTTTAGACAAAAAAAAGTGTTCTACCTATAAATAGCACAATTCAAATCTATTCTGTGGAAATAATTTTGCCTTAAACCTCCTCTCAGTTCAAAAGCCTAAAGGAATTCTGTATCATCACCTGACATGTAAAATTCTATAATTCTGTGCCTATTATCTGCAAATTATTAAGATCTCATAATCACATGTTAAATGCAACTGAAAAACTGTATCACAACTTATACTGGAATACAAACAAATTAAAGCTGAATTTTACAATGCTTTCAGGAAGACTTTACTTTGATCCCAGGGCAACTCTGGGTAAACCAACAAAGTTAGTCCCTAATAATACCATATGCTAGGCTCTATCTAAAGTGAACTCACATTTTCATCTTTCCTATTTCATTTTACTAGCAATGATGTCATTTCCAACCAAACTTTTTTTCCTACTTACCTATAGAAAGAGTCTGAATTCTTTGGCCCAGCATCCAGAACTCTAACCTGTTTCTACCTAATTTCCAATTACGACCAAAAAAAAACCGAAACAAAACAAAAAAACAAAACTTTTAAAAGTTACCGAGTACTTTCAGTATACCAAGTGGGGTGCTAAATTCTAGAAATATACTAATAAAACCTATCTCCTGAAACTCATATTTCAGAGGTAGAGGGAGTGGAATAAAAATAAGTTCATAAATAACTGTGATACAAATATAATAGCAGAGATATACAAAATGCTATGGAAAATTATCTGAAGTTCTTGTCAGCAGATTACTCAAAGCAATCCTTCCTCAAAACAATGAAAAATGTTAGATTAAAATAAAAGAGCATCCTCTTTTTTTTTTTTTAAAAGAGCATCCTCTTAAAAGCAACGAAGGCTTGACAAGACAATAAAGAATTACTAGGTCAGTAATGACGGGAAAACGGGATTCCAAGAGATATGAAAATACAAAAGCCACTTCTGCCCTGGGAGTGTTTGTAATTTCCAGAAAGTTTAAATTTTCATTTTACCAGTCTAGCAGAAGAAATCAAAGTCCAGGACATGCATAAGGCATGGCTATGTGCATACTGATTTTACTAGTCTTCCAATTTTGCTTGAATGTTTTCAAGCAAAACAAAACAACAAAATTGGGCTTAAATATTCCCTCTGCTTAATGCATAGAAAAATTTAAGAGAACATCACTCCAACTCCTAACATAACAACAGTAAGCCAGATAATCTATTAAATCACTTTTCTCGAGTCCACCAGAGTGGAAGCTACAAGGCAACAGAGTTGAACAACAAATAGTAAGCCCCTCCACAAGAAGAAATAAAACAAAGTGGCCACAGAAAGGCTGATAAGAAACAGCCAAAATTCATCAAATTCTTAAATTCCTAAAGGTAAATATTTGCTAATGTGAGACAGTTTAGAAACTCTGAGAGCCTACACATGGTGAATCTTTTCCAAAGGCCTCCACTGAGAGCGCATAAGAAAGAATGAGGATAAACAGGAGAGCCGAAAGCCTCATTCTCTGTAGTATGGTCATGCAGGGCCTGCCTACACTTAAGAAAACCTGAAGGTCATCCATGCTCCAGATCCTACAAGAGTACAAGGCTGTGGTTAGGAAAGAGGGTATGAAACCCACTTCCAGCAGACTCTACACCAATATAAGGCAAAGGTCTGCGGCCACTGCGGAAAGGCTATGAATGCTTGCCCAAGATCTTCCATCAATACAAGGCAGGGATCAGTTGCTTTTGGAGTACAGGGAGGTGGGGGGATGGCAGGGGTTTGCCATGCACTCTGGACTCCAGGAGGCAGGGAGAAAAAATTCTGAGACAGCCCCGCCTCCGAGGACCAGGCACAGAGAGCCTGCCTAAGACTAGAGAAAGATATACAGAACTGAGAACACCCCCTTTTACCAGGAGCTTTTGCTTCAAATAAGAAACAAGGCAGCCTACTGCTGAGAAATTTATAAAGCCAACATGGGGGGGTGGGCCGCGGGGACAGGACAGGGACTGAGACCTTTATGGTACAGATGTGCAGGGCCTACAGGAAGTTGAGGATAGTAAAGAATACTGTAAGAAATCCTCCAGTACCCCCAGGCTTCACACTAAGCACTATGTAATGGCAGTCTACTACTCTGAAGGTAAATAAAGTGATGATAAAGTTCAAGCCTGGCACAACTACAGACTAAACCAACTCAACCCATCACACTAACAGTCTGATAGAAGTAGAGTATGTCCATACCAGGCTTAAATATTTATCTTACTCTCGACTTTTTTTTTTTTAAACTTACCATGTTTGGCATTTAACCAAAAATTATAAGACACACAAAAATACAAGGAAAAAATTTAATCCACTGCTGCGGTAAGTCAGCAGAAACAGATGAATATGGCTCCAGTGTTAGCAAAGTGGAAAATTGATGCATTTAACAATAAAGGAAGCAAAACTAAAGAACTAGGGAAAACAGGCTAAAAGAAAATTATCCAGAACGAAAAATGGAAGTACAGATGATGATAAATATAGAAGGGAGGGCTTATGAGACACTGAAAAAGGAATAAGGAAGTCTACTGCACATTTAGTTGGATTTACAGAAGGAAAGGACCAGAGCAGAGAAAAAAATTGGGAGAGGTACTGGCTGAAATTTTTTTCAAAACTGACTAAAGAATCAAGAGTCAGGAAGCTTAACTAGAATAATTACTAAAGAGAATTAGCAATTACACCAATTTCTACATCAGATATACCACATTGAAAATTATTTTTTTTCCCGTTTCTTAATCCTATGAAAATTGTATTTAAAAACAACAAAAACCTGAAAATGCCATGGGAGCCCTGATTGGGAATAGCCAAAAGTTCCAGACGCAAAAGACTTCAGAGGAGGTAACATCTGAGATGACCTTTGAAGAACAAAGATAAAAAAAGAGGAATAAGGCATATAAAATGCTAAAGCGTGTCGAAGAACTGGAAAATAGAAAACAATCTGAGTTTCAGTGTGAAACTGAAGGCATGGAAGGGAAGAGAGGAAAAGAAAGGTCTCTGAAGGGAATGAATACATAAAATCAGACTCGTAAAGGCAATCTTGGGTCCTTTGCTCAAGAGTTTGTACTTCCTTTAGAACCCCAGAAATTATATTCCTGACAAACAGAGCTTTCAAAGATGAAACACTTACCTAGTTTTGCCTAACCTTAACAATAGATGCATATACATCTTCCTGCATTTCTAATGTAATTAATTTTACTACCTTTGTGGAATAATAGGGAACAACCTAATGCCACAGGCTATAGGCTCAGAAACTACTAAAGATTTTGAAATACCAACAGCTGAAAACAAACAAAACAAAACTTCCCTGAGTTTGTCCCCAACTAAGAACAAGTTATTAGGAAGAAATATACTGTCTCCTAGCAAATTAATGAGGGTCCAAAAGTAAACAGATAGAAAGCAGATTCAGGACGCCTGGGAGGCTCAGTCCTTTAAGCATCTGCCTTCACCTCAGGTTATAATCCCGACGTCCTGGGATTGAGTTCTGCAAAGAACTCCCTGCTCAGGGAGGAGCCTGGTTCCCTCTCTGCCTCTCCCCCCTGCTCCTGCTCTGACAAATAATAAAATCTTGAAGAAAGAAAGAGAGAGAGAGAGAGAGAGAGAGAAAGTAAGCAAGCAGGCAGGCAAGCAGAGTCAATACGTCAAGTAAAAAAGAATTCTATGAGGGGAGGAATTATTCAGAATATTGATGAAAACCAAACATTTTTTCTTTTTTGGCAGGGAGTTCTCAGAGTAGAAGACAAAAAAGCATAAGATGAATTTTAAACAGTTTGGAGTACACAGACAAGGTCTAGAAGCACGGTGGAAATAGTTTTGAAAACAGCAAGCTGAGGTGACTGATACCAGATTTTCAATCACTTACAGTGATCTACCCATACCCATACCCATACACTACCTCCACGCCTTCTGATTTCATTGTCCTTTTTACATGGTCAGCCGAAATAGCTCCCTCTCCACTGATTATGCCTAATAAGTAGTATTTGGGGCACTATGAAAAGTGAACTGAAAAGCTTCAGGCAGTATCAGAAAACATGTAAGACCAAAGGAGTTCTATGTATTTCCCTACATAAGAGTAAAGCTTTCGGGGTGCCTGGGTAGCTCAATGGGTTAAGCCTCTGCCTTCAGCTCAGGTCATGATCTCGGGGTCCTGGGATCGAGCCCTGCATTGGGCTCTCTGCTTCCCCCCTCTCCTTCTGCCTGCCTCTCTATTTGTGATCTCTGTCAAATAAATAAATAAAATATTAAAAAAAAAAAAAAAAAAGAGTAAAGCTTTCTTTGAGCCCAACCACAGATTGTTTGCCAAGTATGACTTGGATTTTTGGTTACCAAATTTAGAAAGCTTACTAATTCCTAAGATCAGAAAAATGACAGTACAATGTTAGAAAGTTTTCTGCTGATTCTGCTTATAAAGGGATCTCTCAAATAACATGTATCCCTTCCCATTACTCTCTCGACCACTCTGTTCCGTTACTACAGTTAACATGTGTCATTCAGGATCTGTCAAGAATCACACAGTAGTCATAAACCAAATAACCAGACTAACAAAAAAGGCCCCAGGCCCAACTACACTAACAAACAGTATGGCCCACACTTAAGACTTTCCCTTTATTTAATTAACTTAATAGATATGAATAAATATGAAACTGAGGCCAGGTAAGATAAATTACGCATTGAGCAATTTTTAGCACCACTTCCATTTGCAGAAATGATAAAGAATGCAAGCTATGAAATCTGTCCTTTACTTGGTGTGACTCTAGGCTTAATTTCTCTAATATTTATTTGCCTACAAAATGCGGATAATAATAGTACCAACTTCAAAGGTATATTATGAACTTTGCTGGCCCATATTATGTATTATGTATTAAGCAATGCTATCACCATTAAAAGATTTTCATACAGCTTAGTAGACATTCTCTTGGCTTTTTCATTACTTGAAATTTGTCTTGCTGTGCCTGGGTGGCTCGGTCAGTTGAGCATTTGACTCTTGATTTCAGCTTGGGTTATGATCTCAGGATCCTGGGATCGAACCCCACATTGGGCTCTGCACTAAGCATGGAGTCTGCCTGTCCCTCTCCTGCTTCCCTCCCACTCCGCCCCTTCTCTCTCTCTCTCTCTAAAATAAATAGATAAAATCTTTTTAAAAAAATTGTGTTTAACACAAAGTAAAAAGACTTTTTAAAGTTCAGATTTATTACAGGATGGGAATTACTATCTAAAAAAACATACCTTGCCCATATAAGTATATGCAAAAATATTGGGAAAAATAAGCATTATTAACATTTTATTGTTATCTCCGGCTGGGTTTTGCTTTCTGCTTTATATTCAGTTTTCCGAAATTTCTTTAATGTACTTGATCTTCCTTTTATAATTAAGGGAAACAGTTATTTGCAAATGAAAAGACATGTTTTCTTAATAATTTCTAATAAAATCTATAAAGAACTTTTTCTTAATGCTTTATTTTTTTTTTATTATTATTTTTTTTTTAGATTTTTTTTTATTTATGTGACAGAAACACAGCGAGAGAGGGAACACAAGCAGAGGGAATGGTAGTGGGAGAAGCAGGCTTCCTGCGGAGCAAGGAGCCCGATGCGGGGCTCGATCCCAGGACCCTGGGATCATGACCTGGGCCAAAGGCAGACGATTAACGACTGAGCCACCCAGGCGCCCCTTAACGCTTTATTTTTTTCAGTGTTCCAAGATTCACTGTTTATGCACCACATCCAGTGCTCCAGGCAGTATGTGCCTTCCTTAATACCCACCACCAGGCTCCCCCATCCCCCACCTCCTCCCTTTCAAAACCCTCAGTTTGTTTCTCAAAGTCCAGTCTCTCTCGCTTCGTCTCCCCCTCCAATTTCCCCCATTCACTTTTCCTTTCCTTCTCATGTCCTCCATGTTATTCCTTATGTTCCACAAGTGAAACCATATAATTGCCTTTTTCTGCTCAACTCTATAAAGAAATTCTAAGAATAATTCCCTAAATTGCAGTACTATTGGTCTACCCTCTTTAATATCTACATACCACAAAAGAAGTAAGTACTAAACAAAAAAGTACTACTCTAGTAAATAGTAAGTAGAAGATAAGGTTAAAATCACTCACAAATGCCCGAGTATGCCTTAAAAAATTTACTATAAAAAATTTCAAACATGGGGCGCCTGGGTGGCTCAGTCGTTAGGCGTCTGCCTTCGGCTCAGGTCATGATCCCAGGGTCCTGGGATCGAGCCCCACATCAGGCTCCCTGCTCGACAGAAAGCCTGCTTCTCCCGCTACCATTCCCTCTGCTTGTGTTCCCTCTCTGTCTCTCTCTGCCAAATAAATAAAATCTTTAAAAAAAAAATTTCAAACATATGCTAGAAACAGTAATAAAACTCCACGTACCAATCAACAGTCTCCAACATCTGACCTATCTTATAGTCTATTTTATCATTCTCCATTTTAAAGCAAATCCCAATCAGGACACCGGTAAGATGTAACCTGTAATATGTATACTGTATAATCTGTATATGTCAATACATATAACATATGTAATATGTTACACATGTTAACTGTAGTATATGCATATATGACTATACACTTAAACTATTCTAAGCAACTTGTGGTAAATTATAAAACGTGGCTCCTTCCCATCCAAGTACACATACCTCTTTATTTTGTGATGTTGCTGGAGGTAAAATCTTATTTTTCCCCACCCCTTGAATATGGGCTAGTCTTGTGACATTTACTTTGACTAAGAGAATGCAATGTTAAGTGACATTATATGATCTCGAAAGGCCGTAAAAGTCTTATAACTTCCACTTTCATTCTCTCAGAATGCTGTCTTGGGACCCAAGTGTCATTAGGCCACATGGAGCAAAACCTAAATGTCAACCAATACCAACCATCAGACATGTGAGTAACGCCATCTTGGACCTTCCAGTCTGAGAAATCCCACAGCTGAATGCTGGTACATGGGTGATCCCTGGCAAAACCAATAGAACTGATCAACAGGTACACAGAACTGTAATAGTAAGCAGTAGTTTTAATTCACTAGGTTTTGAGGTGGTTTCCTATGCAGCAATAAAGTTTGATAACTCATCCTAATTTTAATTTTGCTACAATTATCTTTATGTACCTAATTTCTATGAAAAATCTGATTCTATTTCAGGGTCTAATTTAGAATTTGTCAAACATCTAAGGGAGTTTCAGTACTATACAATAAATTTATGGCATGAAGGCCAGAGTTACCACACAAAATACCTATGCATTTTAATAGCCACTAGTCTTCCAGAATTGTAAACATAATTCCATTATTTACCTCTATTTGGTATAGCCTTTTCTTTAAAAAAACCTGCCTCTGGGAGAAAAAAATAGATATATATTTTAAATGGGAAATGCTAGTGTTTATTGATCCTAGTAAATATGGAGATGTGGAAGCTATGCATGGTCACAAGAGAAAGTCTTCTAAAAAAAAAAAAAAAAACTGCCTCTGGGTTTTAGATGACAGATACTTAAGACACAAAGATATACCCATGCCTGAAATAATAATTAGAAAAAGGTTTAACATCTTCATGAAAAAATATGACTATACACTACTTTATAAAACAATCTGTTCTTTGAGGTATATTTAATCTGTAAATGTCAAGTTTCAATCTTCATTCAGAATGGACACCATTTTAGGGTTGGTTTGTTTGTTTTTCTGGAAGGTGAGAAACACATTACACTGAAGTGCAATGATCCCAATAAAAGGTGAGAACCTAGCTTTTAAGGTTCAAAATTTGACCTCTTCTAAAGCTGTTGACAAAACTGGGTGTAGAGCAGTAGGTGATTTCAAAACCAGATGTTCAACTTATGTAGTTTAACTGGTAGAGCCACAAAGAAATATATTTGAGAGCAAGAAAAACCAGTTTTGACTACATGAGTTCAGACTAGAATAGAAAAGTTAAGACCAATAAAAACAAAACGTCAGCCACTCTCAAATTAGAATTTTATACCCACCCTTGGGTTCATCTTACTATTAGCAATTGTATTAAGGATAAGAGTCTCTATAAAATAATGATTTTTAAGATAACTTTTCATTACAACAGAATTTTGCTTTAGTGATTTCAAACAGATCTTACAAGCAATTCAAAATCTTATTTACTGTAATCCTAATGTGATCAGTTGTTAATTCTGCTAAATTGAAGAGTTAAGACATTGACTAGTTAAGTTTAATCTGTTGGTTAAAAATAAGGTTTTAGGGGCGCCTGGGTGGCTCAGTCATTAAGCATCTGCCTTCGGCTCAGGTCATGATCCCAGAGTCCTGGGATGGAGCCCCGCATCGGGCTCCCTGCTCGGCAGGAAGCCTGCTTCTCCTACTGCCATTCCTTCTGCTTGTGTTCCCCCTCTCTCTGTGTTTCTGTCAAATAAATAAAATCTTAAAAAAATATAAGGTTTGACGCAAGCATTTCACAGTCTGCATTCTACTTATGCATCTCCCATTGTTCTTTATTACTGGCACTTAATTATCTGCAGTAACAGAAGGATGCTGTCAGTAAAGATAATCTAAAAATCATTTTTATTGGGCTTAGGGACACAATAGCTCTCCATTCCTAACAGCATAGAGCACTTTTTGAAACAGTGGGTCTTTCATGTCACCTTCCATTCAATTTGTTGCAGTTTTAAGAACAAATTGTCCATTCCTAAAACAAAATACCATACCATGACTTTGCAGTTTCCTATCAAAGTGCTAGTCATCTTCACATCTTAGTTCAAGCAATACTTCCTGTAAAAAATTTCCTCAAACATTAAACACCCCTCCTTTGTGCTCCCACGGTATTACTATGTTCTTACACTGAGATAATAGCAGTAGTTGTTTATACATTAGTCTCATGACTGAACTGTGAGTTGTGGAAGGCAGATTCTGTGTCAAGCTCATTCTTGTTATGTGAAGCCCCGGTCTAGTAGCCAGAATACAACAAATAACAAATTATCAAAAAATGTTTCACATAATTTGCTAATTCTGCACCACTATTTTTCTACATTATTAAAACATAGGCAACTCCTGAACACAAACAAGATGAAGAGTTGTGTGAAATGGATATGGAGCTCGTTAAAAATTGGCTTTTTAAGAGCCATGGATGACGTGTCAGTTGATTATCTGACACCTTCATGTAGAACATATGTGTATGTCTATATAAGGGAATCTTTGAGCTTTATCTTGGAAAATAAGCTCTCTTGCCAGTGTAGCAAAGAGTAATCACCTGTACTTAAGTAAGTAGGAATTTTTAATCATTCTTATTCAAGACTTCTGACTCTGCATGTAACTTTGGAAAAAAGTCAAGACTGCATACCCACAAGCTTACATCTGCGGCATTAATTTAGAACAAAGGAAAAGTCATAAAAAGTTATTATCTAAAAACATTTGCAGTATGGAACTTGTATCAATACATTATTGGAGGGAAGGGGTACCACAGGCAGAGTAAAATTTTAAGGTTATGCCGACCAGAATATAAACAACTGGACTTTAGGTATCAATTCCAATTATTTATATCCATTAAAAATTCACTCCCAGAGCATTACTTCCCCTAGGCGTTGACTACTACCAGCTACCTCATCTAATTTAATTCTCACCTCAACTCAGGGAAAACTGCTATGTTTCTAAGAAAATCTTAAGAGATTAAATAATTATGGCAAAATTAAAACTCAAACCCAGGTCTTCTGACTCTAAATGCCTCAGACACCACAACTATTTCACAAGAGGCTGTAGAGCTGTAAATGAAATACTGATCCCCATTCCTGAAACAAAATGTTCAACCTCTTGAAAAAATCTAGTTACACCATGTGTTTGCCTTGTTAACAAAAGTATACTGTTTGGTTTTTAAATTAAAAATTCATTTTTAACCTTACCTTAGCCCTAGATAGAAAGGAGAGAAAAGAGTACAGGGAAGTTAAAAATAATTTACAAAAAGACTAACAAGTCCTATAAAATTAAAAGAAAAAATCTTACTAAATTCAATTTCACTTTGGCACATTTACTCTCAGTAGTGCCAAACGACACTAGTAGTGACGAATCCATTACCAGGACAGATTTCCCCCATTTATTACTGTCTACATGTGTACGTAGAAAAAAAAATAATTGTAGTATTTTATGGTGCTCCTCCGTTACGTGTTCATCTTCACTACGCAGTTCCATCAAAATGAGGGAATATCTACAATTGATGCCTTCCAGATTTTCACTTCTTATGCCAACAAATCCGTTTATATACACACACACACACACACACACACACACACACACACACACATTTCCAATTTGAAGAACATACAATTTCCCACGATACAAAACAACTCCCAAAGTATCACGATAGTCAAGAAATGCAGCGATCAAAGAGCAAATCTTCACCGCAACTTAAGGGCTGGCAAAGTCCCTTCAATTGAAGACCGGGTTGGCGGAGTCTCAACCCTCCCTACCTTCTACGCCGCGCTCACTAAATACTTCACTCGTGACACTCCCGGCCCGCAGGGTTCCGGAGGATCTCCTTACCCCCATCCAAGAGGAGGCCGCCAAAGGCCAAAGTAGGGCCCAAGCCCCTTGCCCCCGCCGACCACACGTCCATCAGGAAGACGTACAATCTGCCCCTCTACCCGTCACAAACTCCACCACGAGACGAAAGGCCACCGGCCGAGGCCTGCGCCCGGCCGCCCTTCGTAACCGCGGAGCCGTTCACGCTCCTCCGCCCCAACTAAAGACGAGGGAAGCAGCCTCCGCGTCCCCAGGCCTGCACTTCGTTTCCTCCCCTCCCCCACGCGGCCTTGGTTAGAACCAACTCCCCGAGAGGGAGAAGCCCGAGCGCCGCAGCTTATTACCCCTGCTTCCGAGCTGGCAATGAACAGGGCGCGTCCTGTTCGAAGCGACCACACCACCGCCTTCCTCCTCGGAGTTCAAGGCCCCTAACTGAACCAGAGCAGTCGGCAGAGAAGCACAATGGCGCCCGCCCCTCGCCCGGATCCGGCGCAGAACCAGCCACCACCGTTAAAAGCCCCTCCCTTCTTCTCCCCCCGCCCCCAACTTCACGGACTCTGCCGACTTCTCGCGAGAGGGGCGGTGCTGCGGGGACCCGAGAGCTGCGGGCGGGCTCGACGTACCCTACCGCGGGGTGGTGCTCTGACTGCGGCAACCGTTGAAGGGCTGCCCCCCGGGAGGCAGCGAGGCGCCACTGGTAAGCAGCTGCGGTTGGTCTGCTGGCGGGCTGGCGGCGGGGCCAGCGAGGGTGCGGACGCCGGGAGCCGGGCTAGAGGCCTGTCCCTAGTTGGCGGCCCTCGCTTGGCTGACGAGAGGCTCTGATCCAGCCCTACCGCTCCCCGTCGCCCTAGTCCTCGCCACAGGCTCCTGCCCCTTCCCGCAAACCTGCAGGACCCACTGCTTGAAATACCGCCCAGCTATTTTTTCCTTTTCCTTTTTTTTTTTTTCTTGGCTCTTGGTAAGTGGCGCAGCGAATGTTTATTGACTCGACTCAAGCACTGCCTCTTCCGACCTCCCCTCCTCCCGCTCCCTGCCCGCCCTGCTTGTGGTCTGCGAGCCCTCCCCTTTCAGGGTAGGAGCAGGTTTCTCCGTGACCGTTCCTTGTTGGTGGTCATTCAGTCTTCATGGTGGTATACTTTTACAATTATGTGTTTTAAAATCGTGATACTGATCTATGATAGCGTAGCTACAGATATTGCAGTGAAAATTCACTTGGAAGAAAATTGTGAGGTAAATGGTCTGGTTAAAATTAGGCAAAACTTTCAAAAACCTGTAGATATGGTAAACTTAATATATAAAAGATTAGTAAAAAATAAAAGGGAGTAAGAGAAGAAAGTCCCAATTTATGTGGATTTAGATATTACGTGGATTCAGGTGAAACTGTGCGTATTTTGAATAATTTATTAAACGTAAAAGTTCTTAACCGGTAAAAATAAGTTATTGAAACTTCTAGGCTTAGTCAGGGCACCTGATTTTTAAAGTGACTTATTTTATTAGGTTTTAAGCAATGCATCGCAATCAAATAATTCCAATTAATGAAGTATGAGGTTTATATGTACTTTTTTGTCATTACATCTGAAGGGAATGCGCTATCACTCATCTCATTTCATTCTGGGAAACGAACAGATTGTCCATGCTTCACATTTATAAATAAATTGTAAAATATTATAAATTTTATAGATTTAAGGTTTGTTATTATTTAAAATTGGCAGGTAAATGCCAGTCCATCTTTTCAGGATGTGAGTTAAAGAGCACCTAGTATGGGTTAAAGTGAATACATTACTTTAGAGGAAATTCATTTGCCCTTGTTAGGAAACACACTTTTTTTCCTCAACCTGTTTAGATATACTTCTGGCATTGTAGCTATTGATATGCACACCTGAAGCAACAGACTGCATGAGGACAAGCCTAGTGCTGCCTCTTATCTTACTGTCTTTCTTCTCTTGAGCAATTCCTTAACCTTGCTGAAATTTGTTTCTGTAAAATAGGGTTGATAACAATACCCGTACCCCCATAGGGTTGTTGAAAGGATTAAATGAGATGATGCATCAGTTCCTGGAACACAGTAAGCACTCCATAACTTTTACTTACTGTATTCCATGTCTAAACCACCACTAATACTGTGTTTCTGGGACTTAATATTTTATAGATCCCTTGAATATCTTCTCAAGTATTTTCTACGCTCAGAGGAATGACTGCACCATTTTCCTGAGCTATGGCAGTCAGACCTGGTAGCAGTAACTTCTCTACAGAACCCCCAAACCTGGCAAGAATGGTTCAGATTTTGGCAGATTATGGCTTCCTCCCTACCCAGAACTGATGATATCAGCAGAGGTGAGTGTGGCACCAATTTTCTGTGCAAAACATACCTTCCAGACTCAATTTCTTAGTGATGCTAGTAATTGGATAAAGATCACTGATAACTATGTTTTATTCCTTAAGAATGGTTATTGTTTTTTAAAATACCTTCTCTGATTTGAGTTTCCATGTAACTATCATTGTCAACAAATAATCATTGAGATTTTCCTACGTTAAAGACAATTTGATGGAAATTGTGGATACAGATGGCTTACAATGGTGACTATATTTTCTGAACTAAAAATCAGTACAAAATGATTTGACAGGCAAAATTTTTGAATTCAGCACTGTTGGACCAATTTGGACTTCGTGATTGTCTTTTTTGCACAAAATTCCCCTAATTGACCTTCCTTTGCTAAAGTTTTTGTCCTTGGACGAACTCTGACACACCTTTTTGTATATAGAAATCTTGGTTCACCACTTGCCTATAGCACTCATATTAGTTTCCATTTCTTAACTTCTCTTTTTCCCTAAATTAGGCTCTTATTTACTATTATTAATTTCTCCCTTCTACTTCACAAATTTGTCATTTGGTCATGGTCATAACAGCCCTTTCCTCTTATGGTTAAACATCTCTTCAACTATTTAATAGCTTAGAAATTCTCTTTCAGATCCTGAATTTAAAAGTTGCAGTTTTCCTTTCTTTTTGTCATTCTACAACCTAACCTTCTAAGAAGCTTCTCTAGGTGAGGGCAATCCTTTTTTTTTTTTTAATTAACATATGATGTATCATTAATATTATATATTAAGTTTAACATAGCTACAGGGGAACAGGTCTGTGAATCATCAGGCTTACACATTTCATAGCACTCTGAGGGCAATCTTATAGATACTCTTCATTTTGAATAAACCATGTGATCTTGAAAAAGTGTGGCCATGTTTGCTTTTTATAAATCTAATCAGTTTTAAATGTAGGTTATTTCTTAAACTTTTGATAACAGGAGGTAATACCAGGGATGAGAAAAGAGTGGTTATAGGGAGGTCCCTGAGTTGAAGAGAAAGGATGCTAATTTCTTCCTAAATGGGAATCTTATCCCTGGAAAAGGAAACCTTGTGGCATCAACCAATTAAGTTATGGGTAATTTGGGGTGCCTGGGAGACTCAGTTGGCTTAACGTCTACATTCAGATCATGATCCCAGGGTCCTGGGATCGAGCCCTGCTTTGGACTCCCTGCTCGTGGGGAGCCTGCTTCTCCTTCTACTCCTCCCCCTCTTATGTTCCCTCTCTAGATGTGTCTCTTTCTGTCAAATAAATAAATAAAATCTTTTTTAAAAAAGTTACGGGTAATTTTTTTTTTTTAAGATTTTATTTATCTAGTGGTGCCTGGGTGGCTCAGTGGGTTAAAGCCTCTTTAACCTCATGCAGTCTTCGGCTCAGGTCATGATCTCTGGGTCCTGGGATTGAGCCCCGCATCAGGCTTTCTGCTCAGTAGGGACCCTGCTTCTCCCTCTCTCTCTGCCTACCTCACTGCCTACTTGTGATCTCTCTCTCTGTCAAATAGATAAATAAAATCTTTAAAAAATTTTTTAAATTTATTTACTTATTTGAGTGAGAGAGAGAGAGAGAGAGAGCGCGCACACATGAGCATGCATAGGGTTGGGGAAGGAGAGAATCCCAAGCTGACTCCACACTGAGTGGAGTCCCACACGGGCCTTGATCTCATGATCCTGAGATCATGACCTGAGCTGAAACCAAGAGTTGGGCACTTAACTGACTGAGCCACCCTGTGCCCCCAGGTACAGGTAATTTTAAATATGTAATATTATTTAATCATAGATTGAGGACTCATCTTTTTTTTTTTTTTTTTTAGATTTTACTTATTTATTTGAGACAGAACATAAGCAGGGAGGAGTGTCAGAGGGAAAGGAAGAAGCTGACTCCCTGCTGAGCAGGGAGCCCCACAGGGGGCTCAACTCAAGACCCCGAGATCGAGATCGTGACCTGAGCTGAAGGCAGATGCTTAAACGAATGAGCCACCCAGGCACCCCTAGGACTCTTCTTCTTACTTAAAGATCCTGTGCTTTAAATCTTTGATACAAAGAATCTCTTTCATTCCAAAAATGATAAACCCCTGATTTAGTGATTTTGTAAATTTTAATTTTTCCCTAAATTGAAGGTAATTTTAGAAATATGAGTTTAAGCAAAAGGTACCACATTTAATAAATAAACATCCAAGACACTCTGTTGGTTGATTTCTGCTGCAATAATTTTCAATCCCCAAAGCTGACAGATGAAACGATATAAACACAAGTAAAGAGAATACCATTTTAAAATCCTCACTGAAAAAAAATACCTAAGCTCATGATCAAAAACTCACTGGTTCTAGGAATACCATTTTGCTCACATACTTACTCCAGAATATATGAGCTGATCAGAAGCAATAACCAATTTATGAGGCACTTGGAATTCCTACGTGAAGCACATTTCACACTGCTTGAAACATATTTTTAAATAAATGCAACTATCTTTTATTATTAATAATATTAGAGCTTTGAAAAATATGGTACACAGGCCAAATCTGGTTCACTGCCTATTATTGTAAATAGTTTTATTGGAACACAGGCAGAGTATGTTTACGTATTATCTATATATTAGGGTTGGCCAGAGAAATAGAACAAATAGTACATAATAGTACTACCTATCTATTTATGTATCTAGAGAATTGGCTACCACAGTTGTAGGGGCTGTTAACGTTGAAATTTATAGGGTAGACCAGAAGGCCAGAAACTGCAACAAGCATGGATAAGTATAGCCTTGGGGTAGAATTTCTTTCGAAAAGCTGTTTTTGCTCTCAAGGCTGATTAGACGAGGCCCATCATATTATCAAGGATAATCTCCTTCACTTAAAGTCAACATATTCGGGCGCCTGAGTTGCTCAGTGGGTTAAAACCTCTGCCTTCGGCTTGGGTCATGATGTCAGGGTCCTGGGATCGAGCCCCTCATCAGGCTCTCTACTCGGTGGGGAGCCTGCTTCCCCCTCTCTGTCTGCCTGCCTCTCTTCCTACTTGTGATCTCTCTCTCACTCTCTCTCTCTCCCTCAAATAAACAAAAATTTTTAAGAAAAAAAACAAACTGTAAATGTTAAGCACATTTACAAAATATCTTCACAGCAATGCCTAAATTAGTGTTTGATTAAATAACTTGATACTCTATATTCACTAAGTTAACTCCTAAAAATAACCATCACCACCTATGACTGCTTTTACCCTACAATGGCAGAGTTGAATAGTTGTGATAGAGACTGTACTATTTGTTTTTTACAGAAAGTTTACCGACCTCTCCAGTCAACTGTGAAACCATATTGAGCTGACTATTCCTCTAATAACAGTCAAACTAAATATACACACATCAGAATGACAAAATTTGGCCTCTATGGCTACTTCAGTTTACATTTTATGAGGCTATAAGCAGAAGAGCGTCCAAATACTTATATAAATTCCTTGGGTATTTCCTCTGGCAAGTTTGGTCACTATTCCCTTCTTATCTTAATTTTTCTTCATGTTTATGATTTTATATCAACGTAGGTATGTGATTATACATACTAGCTATTTCAGTACAGGCCTTTTCTCTTGCTTTTTTCCCCGTTCCTTCATAATATGGCTCTCCTGCCTCTAATTACTACTCTACAAATGTCCTTACTTTTTTCTGCATGATCGGACAGTCTTAAAAGAATAGTTCTAGAGATGCAGTCGGTTAAGTATGCGGTCTTGATTTCAGCTCAGGTCATGATCCTGAGATTAAGCCCATGGTGGGCTCCACATTGGGCATGGAGCCTGCTTGGCATTCTCCCTCTCCCTTTTCCTTTGCCCCTCTTCACCCGGTGCATGCGCACTCTCTCTTTTTTAATAAATAAATAAATAGAAGAATAGTTCTATAACCCATATGTGCACATGTGCTCTCTTCCTCCTCCTCTCTGTCCACACAGAGAACTTCTCATAGTTTTTTTAACCATTTATTTTATAAAATAGCATCAAATTTCAATATGCATATTCATCTTGCTTTTTTTTAACCAAAAGTCCCTCTTATCTAAATACCTATTTATATTGTTTATTTATCCTTTCTTTTCTGTTCTGTCTTCATAGTGTTTTTTCAGCTCTCTCATCTTTTTCTTGACCTACTATTTCATATCTTTTGCCAAAGATACATTCATGTGGTAAAATGTGTGATTCCTTTTGTAACTTTGGATTTCTAGCTTATTTTTAAAATAATACCTATCCCCTTTAAAAAAAAAAAAGGGGGGGGGGCACCTGGGTGGCTCAGTGGCCTCTGCCTTCGGCTCAGGTCATGATCCCAGGGTCCTGGGATCGAGTCCCATATCGGGCTCCTTGCTCATCAGGGAGCCTGCTTCACCCTCTGTCTCTGCCTGCTTGTGTTCTCTCTCTCTCTCTCTCTGACAAATAAATAAATAAAATCTTTAAAAAAAAAAAAATAATAATACCTATCCCTGGATTGTATCATGTTGTATCCTAGATTTTCTAGACTATGTTTAATTAAACTCAAATTAGTTTTTGTATATGCAATAATAGGATACAACTTTATGTTCTATTCAATGGATAGCCAGTTTTGCTAGTAACATTTCTTAAATAATCCTGTCTTTTTGTATGACTTTTGTCACACATTGAATTTTCAAATTTATAATGAATTTATTTCTGGATTTCCTATTGTGAAAACTGAACTATTCAGAACTATAAGCTGTGCAGAGAACTATCGCTTAGGTCCTTTTTGAATCCTTTTCACATATTGATTTTGTTCTGCATTTTGGTCACCCAAGTATTCAATAATAAGAAATAACTCTATTTTCTCCACAATCACCCAATACATCTAACTGGCTTTGCATTATAGACAATGCATGTTATACTACTAACCTACCTAGAAATTATCTTAAATTTTTTTCCAATATTCATTTCCTTTTCTCAACAACTTGCTAAAGCCATTGAATATGCTTCATTATTTAAAAATACCTTATCAATATTTTTGTATTTCTCAGTATTTTTTTTTAAAAACTGTACACCTAAACACATTTATACTACTTAGCTTCTTAACCCTGTTTCCTATCCCAGAGTCCAGTCTCAGTTTTTCACCATGTAGCATTGGCCATTCTTGACAGCAAGTGGGCCATTTGTACCCTGGACAATACAGAAGAAATCCAAAATTTTTTTATGTTATGTCATCATAAATGTTATGATAACAGTGACATGATTTAAATATTTCATTTATAGTTAATGTTTATAATTCTTAGCGTTAGCACAGCATACATGCTGGCAGTAGTTGTTGATTTTGTTGTGACTTAAATATTAATCTCTTTAAACCAAAGAACACTCTACTTTAAAAAATTGTATTTTAATTCAGTTCTTAGAGATACTAATTCAGTACTTTTTTGTTTGTATACAGTTAATTGTGCTTAAATTGTGGAAAAGCTTTTCTTAGAAAAGTGATTATTTTACTGTTTTGAAGTCCTTTTATTAAGGTATTTTTTAATGTCATGAACTTTATCTCAAATAGTTCTTCAATTGAAAGTTTTGAACATGTGTTTTCATATTAGGGTCCTAGGATGTGAATGAAAATATGAAATACAACTTTAGTGAATATTTGGTTTCCCTTAATGGTTTTATAAATATATTGATGTGACTGTTTTGTTTTAAACATTTATTTCTTTAGGTTTGTTTATTTATTTATTTATTTATTTATTCTTTAGGTATCTTTAGGTTGATACAAATATTTTCTTGGTATATCAATTTTGTTACTAGTCATCGTGTTATAAATTGCTGGAGTACTTCTAAAATATAATTTTTTCATGAAGTTATATATCAGGATTTTAATAGACCGTATTATTAATCTTTAATCTGAATAAATAAGGCAATCAAATTATAGCACTAAGAAATTAATTGGACAGATGAAAACTTGTATCTAATATATAAAGTGTTTAAAGTTAAATTTAATAATTTTTCCTGATAATGTTCAGAAATAAAAACTGTTATGTTTAGTCTTACCTATGCTTGGCATTAAGCCACATAGAAGCTACTAGCATTTATTCTCTTCAATGGAAAAAAAATGTATAAGAAGACCTAAATATACTGCAACAGAATTTGCTTCTAAATCAAAGAAATGGAGAGAAAAGGAACTCTTAACTACTGAGTGGAAGTTTTTACACCCTATTTAGAAGACTTTTGTTTTCTTGCTAGCAGAACCGTGTGTAGAATTTAAGCTTTGTTCATAGCAAAATTGGTACGGACTATCTTTCCAATGTTTCTAACTTATTTTATTCAGGAAAATGTTTTGGAAAAGAACAGAAATCTTATAAATATAAGGCAGATGAAAAAATGCTTTTAAGAATAAAATATAAAGTAAAATTTTAAATACAGATTAAATTTTTAAACATTACATTGTTACTTTTAAAGTAGTAGTAAGGGAGCATTTCCCTTTTTTCCTGAAATGAAAAAAAAATTTTTAATTTAACATTCCATCAACTCATATAGATAAATCAATAAATTACTTTTGTTTATGAAGAAACAAATGATACAAGTCCTTAGTCTCGAAGAATGAGACTATGTACTTCTGTTAAAAATTAAGGAATAGTGTGGTTCCAGTTTTTGGTTACACATGTAAGGAGTTTTGAAGTTCCCACTCCATCCTAACAACAAGTAAAAAGCTGAACAGACTGAAAAATCAGCAGCTCTTCTTGAATTTTTAAGAGAGAGAAGGATACAAGGCAGATACTATCCCCAAGATTAGAGATACTACACAGACAAATATAGTGAATTGTGCCTTACAGGAGTAGAGACTCAGGAGCTGAAACTGCCACAGGAACAGGTGCGTGGGTAGGAAAACGAACTATAATTGATGAATTGCTGGAGGCTCAGTGTGGACAATTCTGAGACATAACAGCTCCAGGGAGACCCAATCATAGGCTGCCACAATACTGTGAGATTCACCTTCAGGAGCTAGAACAGATTCCCAAAGTAAATAACTCTTGGACTTCTGGCAAGGGGAAGTCCATTTTCCCTGGCAAGGGGAAAAGGAACCATTTTGAAAATACACCAGATCACTGTGTATTAGATTTGTGTTCCTAACAAACCCTGCCTTCAGGAAAAGCTAGTTAACCAAAACCTAACCTGCTGCGGTATTATCAGAGCCTAACTAATCTGGGTAGGAGAAATACCGAATTATAGCCAGCTCTAGCCTTCCTTGCAAAAGAAAATACCCACTCCAGCCAATTCCAGCCATCCTGTCCCACCTAAGGCAGTAGAAAACAAAACAAAACAAAACTGAAAAGCTGTTTTGAAGTTCACAGCCCATAGGCATTGGCTCATTAAAACACTGAGACCTAATGGTGGGGTTATACTGTGCTTCCCCTCCCTGGTCTCACCATTACATTACTAAAGATTTATTTATAGCAGTTCCTTTTACCCCAACATATTATGTCTGACTATTAAGAAAAAATTACAAGGCATTCCAAAAAACAAAACAAAACAAAAAAACCACAAGAGACAGAGGAAGCATCAGAACCAGACATAGCGGAGATAGTGGAATTTTGTTGTATTATATATATAATAAATATATATTAATATACATACATATACATACCTTTGTATATGTGTGTGTGTATATATATATATATATATATATTAAACATAGTACCCCAGTTTCACATCATGCACATTTTCTGAAGTTTGAGATTCTTAACCTACTATGGTTAGGAACTTGAAACAACTATGATTGATTAATATGCTAAAAGCTCTAATGGATAAAGTAGATAACACACAAAAGAAGCTGAGGAAAATAAGCAGAGACATAGAAATAGTAAGAAAGAACAGCAACAAAAACAATGCTAGATAGTTTTTACAAAAAACTATCTAGCTTTTTTTTCAAAAAAGTTTTTACAAAAAAACTGTAACAGAAAAGAAAAACATCTCTGATGGGTTTATTAGTACACCGGACATGGCTGAGGAAAGCATCTCTGAATTAGAGTATATGACAATAGAACCCTTAAAAACCAAAAATCAAAGAGAAAAAAAAGTGTAAGAAAAAAAAATACAACATCCAAGGACTGTGGAACAACTAGAAAAATTGCAACATAGGTATAATGGGACCATCTCAAAGAGAAAAGAACGCAAGAAATATTTGAAACAATGACTGAAAATTTCCCCCAAATTGACAGCGAACAAGATAGCCAGGAAATTCAGAGAACATCAAGCAGGATAAAGGCCCAAGAAAACTACAACTTAGCAGATCACTTTCTAACTGAAGAAAATCAAAGATAAAAGAATCCTGGAAGAGGCCAGAATTAAAGAAACAAAGGAACAATGTAGAAACAAAGATAAGGAACAAAGATAAGAATTACACCAAATTTCTCCTCAGAAATCATTAAGCAAGAGTGTCAACTGGAATATTTAACATATTGAGAGAAAAAAACCCACTAATGTAGAATTCTGTACCATATAAAATTACCTTCAAGACTGATGGAGAAATTGACAAACAGAAGTTGAAGAAATTTGTCGACAATAGACCTGCCTTACAAAAAATGTTGAAAGGAATTCATTACAGAGAAGGAAAATAATATAATTCAGAAATTTATACCTATGTGAAGAAAGGAAGAACATCAAAGAAGGAAAAATGAAGGTAAAATATGAACTTTTATCTGTCTTTTTAATCTAATAGTTTGTTCAAAATAATACTACCAATATATTATTATGTGTACTTATGTACGTGTCTATGTATGTGGATATAAGTGCTTCTGTATACTTATATATATGAGAAAAATGAATAATAGCAATGCTAGAGCTGAAAGGAAGGAATTAGGATTATTATTATGAGAGACACTACTTCTAAAGTTGTATATTGTTATTTGAAAGTAAATTGGTTGTGAATGTATATTGAAAACTGTAGAGGTAACCAGTAAAAAAAGCAAAAAAAAAAAAAAGAACTATAATTGATATGCCAAGAAAGAGAAAATAGAATCATATAAAATATTCACTTAAAACTATAAGAGGCAGAAAAGAGTGAAAGACAAAAATAAGAACAGAGAACAAGGGCAATAAATAGAAAATAGTAACAAATGTAATAGATATTAATCCAAGTATATCAATAGCTAAGTTGAATGTCCATGATCTAAATGCACCAGGTAAAGGACATCATCAGAATGGATGGAAAAACAAGACCCAACTGTGTGTTTTCTACAAGAGACTCATTTTAAATATATGTGTATTATGTTTATAAGCAGACTTCAAAGTAGAGAAAGCTAATAGGGATAAAAAGGAGGATTACATAATGATAAAGGGGTCAGTTCTCTAAGAAGACATAACAATTTGTAATATGTATGCATATAAAACTATATGAGGCAAAAATGATAGAACTGCAAAGAAAAGTTAATGAATTCATTATCATAGTTGGAGACTTCCATACTCCTCTCTCAGAAATGGTTAGATCCAGCAGATAGAAAATCAGTAAGGACATACTTGAACTCAGCAGCATTTTTAATCAACTGGATATAATTGACATATGTAGACTCTATCCAAAACAGTAAAATTAATATTTTCTCATGCTCACACGGAACATTCACCAAGATAAACCACATTCTAGGACATAAAACACACATTAACAAATTTTAAAATACAAATACAGTGTCTGCTCTGAAACCACAATGGAATTAAACTAGGAATCAATCACAAAAAGGTAACTACAAATTTTTAAAATACATGGAGATCAAATAGTATACTTCTAAACATAGGAGCTGAAGGAGAATTCTCAGAAGAAATGTTTAAATATTTTATGGGGTGCCTAAGTGGCTCAGTTGTTAAGCATCTGCCTGCAGTTCAGGTTATAATCACAGGATCCTGGGATCGAGCTCTGCATGGGGTTCCCTGCTCTGGAGGAAAGCCTGCTTCTCCCTTTCCCGTTTCCCCTGCTTGTGTTCCCTCTCTCACTGTCTCTCTCTCTCTGTGTCAGATAAATAAGTAAAAATCTTTAAAAAAATTTTTTTAAGATTTTAAACTTAATGAAAATACAACTTAATCAAAATTTGTGGGAAGCAGCAAGGCAATGCTTAGATTATAGCATTGAATTCATATGTTAGAAAAGAAGAAAGATTTAAATTCATTAAGTTTCCACCTTAGGAAACTAAAAAAAAGAAGAAAAAATTAAGTTCAAAGTAAGCAGAAGTATTAGAACAGAAATCAATGAAATTGAAACCGGGAAATCAATAGAAAAAATCAACAAAACTAAAAGCCAGTTCTTTGAAAAGTTCAATAAAATGACTAAGTCTCTAGCTAAGGTTAACTTAAGAAAAAAAATGAGGATACAAATCAATAATGTCAGAAATGAAAGAGAAAACATCACTACAGATTCTATGGCAATTGAAAGGATTACAAAGGAATACTATAGATCTCTATGCCCACAGATTTAATAACCTAGATGAAATGGACCAGTTCCTTTAAAGACACAATTTGTCAAACACACACAAGGAAATAGATTTGAATAGGCCTATATCTATTAGAAAAATTGAATCAATAACTCATAACCTTCCAAAAGAGCTTCTGGGTTCACTACTGAATTGTACCAAACATTTAAGGGATGGGGCGCCTGGGTGGCTCAGTGGGTTAAAGCCTCTGCCTTCGGCTCAGGTCATGATCCCAGGGTCCTAGGATCCAGCCCCATGTCAGGCTCTCTGCTCAGCAGGGAGCCTGCTTCCCTCTCCCTCTCTGCCTACTTGTGGTCTCTCTCTCTCTCTCTGTCAAATAAATAAATAAAAATCTTAAAAAAAAAATTTAAGGGAGACATTATACCAGTTCTCTACAATCTCAGAGGATAGAAGCAGAGGGAATACTTCTTAACTTGCTCTGTGAAAGAAGCACTACTCAAAACCAAAGACATTACAAGAAAATAAAACTTGAGACCAGTATTTTTTATGAACATAAATGCCAAAATCCTTAACAAAATATTAACAAATCAAATCCAGAAATGTATAAAAAGAATTATATATCAAATGGGGTTTATCTCAGGTATGTAAGGCTGTTTCAGCATTAAAAAATCAATTAATACAATCCATCATACCAACAGGCTAAAAATAAAAAATCACATGAACATATCAACAAATATAGAAGCAGCATTCAACTAAATCCAACACCCATTTGTGATAAAGACTCAGCAAACTAGGAATAGAGGGGGACATTCTCAACTTGATGAAGAGTATACAAAAAAGTCTACAGTTTATGTCATTCTTAATGGTGATAAATTTGAAACTTTCCCAGGAAGATCAGGTACAACGCAAAGATTTCTTATCTTACCACTCCTTTTCAACATTGTATGGGAACTCCCTGCTAATGCGATAAGGCAATAAAAGGTGTACAGACTGATTCACACTGTATGTATATATGAAATCATGATGTACCCTTTAAATATCTTCTAATGTTATGCCAGTTATACCTTAATAAAGCAGAAATTTGAAAAAAAAAGAAAGGTATATAGATTAAGAAAGACATAAAACTGTCTTCATTTGCAGATGATATGGCTGTCTATAAAAAATCTGAAAGAACCAAAAAAAAACTCCTGGTGCTAATATGCAATTATAGTAAGGTTGCAGGATGTAAGATTAATATACAAGAGTCAGTTGCTTTCCAGTATATATACCAGTAATGAAAATGTAGAATTTAAAATTAAAAATTCAGTGCCATTTACATTATCTCTAAAAAGAAACACTCTCCAAAAAAAAAAAAAAAATACTTGGGTATAATTCTAACAAAATATGTATAAGCTCTATCTGAAGAAAATTTTAAAATTCTGATCAACAAATCAACAAAGTACTAAATAAATGGAGAGAGATCTCTTGTTGATGGATAGGAATATTCAATATTGTCAAGAGGTTAGTTCTTCCCAACTTGATCTATAAATTCATTGCTGTCCCCCCCAAATTCCAGCAATTCAGTTCATGGACATTGACAAACTGATTCTGACGTTTATTCAGAAAATTCGGACTAGGGTGCCTGGGTGGCTCAGTCAGTTAAGCGTCTGCCTTCAGCTCAGGTCATGATCCCAGAGTCTTGGGATGGTGTCCCATATTGGGCTCCTTGCTTGGCAGGGAGCCTGCTTCTTCTCCTTCTGCCACTCTGCTTGCTTGTGCCCTCTCTCTCTCTGACAAATAAATAAAATCTTTTTTTTTTTAATTAGCATTGCTCTATTCACATCAAAATGAAGTTTTCTAGTATTTCTTTCTTTTCTTTTTTTATTATTTTTTAAGATTTGATTTATTTTACAGAGAGAATGGAAGAAGCAGGGGAGGGGCGGAAGGAAAGGAAGAGAGAGAATCTCAAGCAGACTCAGCACTAAGGAGAGGCTTAGCTTAGTGGGGCTCTATCTCATGACCCTGAGATCACAACCTGAGCTGAAATCAAGAGTCCAGTCGCCCAAGTGACAGAGTCACCCAGGTGTTCCTTTAATCAAAATTTGTTTGCTAGTTAAATTCGCTGTAAAATTTTTCATAATTAGATCATGTTTAATTTAACCATGAAATCTATATAGCATAATATGTATACATAATATGAATTCTATTTGAACATCTTCTTTTTTAAGATTTTATTTATTAGGGTGCCCGGATGGCTCAGTCATTGGGTGTCTGCCTTCAGCTTGGGTCATGATCCCGGGGTCCTGGGATCAAGTCCTGCATTGGACTCCCTGTTCCACAGGAAAGCCTACTTCTCACTCTCTCACTCCCCCCGCTTGTGTTCCCTCTCTCGCTGTCTCTCTCTCTGCCAAATAAATAAATAAATAAAATCTTAAAAAAAAAAAAAAAAAGACTTATTTGAGAGAGAGAGTAAGTGAGACAGCAGGAGTGGGGTGTGGGGAAGGGAAGCAAAAGCAGACTTCTTGCTGAACAGGGAGCCCTTCACAGGGCTTAATCCAGGGACTCCAGGATCATGACCTGAGCTGAAGGTCCTGGGCATTTTTTTTCTAAAAAAAAAATTAGACTACACCACCTTATGAGATTGAGAAATTTTTCATCCTGTCCATTAGTGTTATGACTTGAGATAAACATGCCCTCCCACCCAGATCATATGTTGAAACATCACATATGTTGAAATGTGATGGTATTAAGAGGTGAGAACTTCAGGAAATAATTAAGTTTAGACTGTGTTATGATGGTGGAACCCTCATAACGGAATTAGTGCCCTTGGAAGAAGAAGGAGAGGACCACGGAATACATGATGATAAAGCAGCAGTCTATAACCCAGGAAGTGTAGCTTCACCAGGCACATTCATCTTGCACTTCCCACCCTCCAGAACTGTGAGAAATATATGTTGTTTAAGCCACCCAGTCTATGGTATTTTTGTTATAGTAGCCCCAGCTAACTGAATAAAATAGTATAGAATAAGTAGTAATGAATAATAGTAATAGAAAATAAATAGTATGAAAACATTCTAAGTGGAATTTACAAATAACAGAATTTACTCTTTTATGATTATTTTGTGGATTGCTGCCTTATATTAGGGACACAAGTGGAATCTTTGAGTTGCCAGACTTTATTACTTATTATTTTTTTAATTTTAATTCCAGTATAATTAACATACAGTGTTATAGAAGTTTCAGGTGTAAAATATAGTGATTCAGCAGTTCTATACATTACTCCGTGCTCATCATGATCATTGGACTCTTAATTCCCTTCACCTATTTCACTCACCCTCCCACCCACCTACCTTCTGGTAATTACCATTTGTTTTCTATAGTTAAGAGTGTTTTTTGGTTTGTCTCTTTTTTCCTCTACTTGTTGTTTTGTTTCTTAAATTCCACATATGAGCGAAATCATGTTATTTCTCTTTCTCTGACTGATTTATTTTACTTAGCATTATACTCAAGCTCAATCCATGTTATTGCAAACTCTATTATTTAAATGATTGTGTTTGTGGTGGAAATTGCCATTTACAAATAAGCCATTGAATAGCAAGCTATTCAAATATTTGTAGTCTACGTGTTTGAATAACAACTCATTGAGTTATGGTATCTTTCTGTAATTTAAAAGGAAGAAATTGACATTTAAAATTTTTATAAGGACCTGGTTTGAAAAAGACTTTAAATAGCTAAGTTGAAGATGTAATTGATACTCTAAATTTCTTATAAAAAAGCCATTCTTATAGACTGATTTTTTTTTTTTTCAGATGCATTAATGCTTCTTTTCCTTTCTTCCTGGGAGAACTGTACAGTATTTTTACTTTATTTATTTATTGATTTGTTTGTTTATTTATTTATTTAAATATAGTTGACACACAATGTTACATTACTTTCAGGTGAACAACATAATGATTCGATACCTGTATGTTATGCTATGCTCACCACAAGTGTAGCTATTATTTGTCACCATAAAATGCTATTTTAATCCCATTGACTACTATATTCAATATTGTTGAATGTTGAATATTCAACAATATTGTTGAATAAAAAATAGTGAAAAAACACAATTTTTTTCAAAATATATGAGTAAAACTTTATATATGTCATTCAAATTATCATAGATGTTAAAGATATGAGATAGAAATACAATATTAATGCCAAATTCTCAAAGCTTTTTTTTTAAATTCTATTTATTTATTTGACAGAGAGAGAGAGAGATCACAAGTAGGCAGAGAGGCAGGCAGAGAGAGGGGGAAGCAGGCTCCCCGCTGAGCAGAGAGCCCTATGTGAGGCTGGATCCCAGGACCCTGAGGTCATGACCTGAGACAAAGGCAGAGGCTTTAACCCACCGAGCCACCCAGGCACCCCTCTCAAAACTTTTTAAAAGAAAATTTATCTAAAAAGTGAAGAGCAAGCTCTCTAGGATTACTTGTATTTATGGTGTATTTAAAATAAATTCATTATTTTGAGGCAATTGATTGGTAAGACACAGCATTGGAAAACTTTATGCTCATATCCTATGCTGCATATGGTTTCACAATTTAACATACACATTCAGTATACTTTTCATTAACATTTTAAAAGTATCTTAAAATAGTTTCCTATTTTAAACACTTCAAAAATTTTGTAGAATAACTTGATTAGGTGATTTATACTAGCAATGAAAGATAGTATTCACAGCTCATGTATTTCAGACTCAAGAGAATTTGAAGGTGGTCACATTATCATTACTTCACATTTTTAATTTTTTAACAATTACTTAGAATTCTTACATGTTTGACTTTTTATACCAATAAGGAGTTTGTATTGTAATGCCATGTGAGTAAAAATCCCAGGACTGTTGATTTCTGTAATTGACATAAGTAGCTAAGATCAATACATAGGTTCTAGGATTTTGAATTGATAGGATGCATTGCAATACAGGATGAATAAAATGCATTGTAGACTTTGTGGATGTGGTATTACAACTGGACCCAGCAGTAGGGATAGAATTCAAAAAGAAGTGAGAATCAGTTGTGGTGACTGATTAATCAAAGCACAAAGACCAAATATTATATTTTTATCCACTGACATTGATTCTATGCTCCATGAAGTATAGACTCTGAAAATTCAGAGTTTGTTACTAACAATAGATTTTTTTTTTTTTAAGATTTTATTTATCTATTTGAGATAGAGCACATGATTGTGGGGGAAGGGCACTGGGAGAGGGAGAAGCAGGTTCTCTACTGAGCAGGGAGCCCAGCGTGGGGCTCCATCCCAGGATCCTGGGATCAGTATCTGAGCCAAAGGAAAATACTTAACTGACTGAGCCATCCAAGTGCCCCATAACCATGCCTTTTTTAATAATAGCTTTGATATGCTTGAGCCAACTGAAATATTGATTTAATCTATATGATCCAACTATGTCCATTGGAATGGCATGCTCAGTTTAATAAGCGATACTGGAGATTGTTCCTCGGTTGTGTCATTATCCTTACTTAGTATACTGGGTATGTCTAACTCCATTCTATATTCCTCTGTCACCACATGCTATTTCTAATATCTGGGATAATCAGAGACAGTCCTTGGAAACTGTGGGCACTCAGAAAATGTTAAATGAGCAAACAAAGTTTAGGGGTTTTGTTTAAGTTGCTTGAAGTAGTTAAGTGGTAAGTATCTAGTGGTAGTGTATACTCACTAAGTATGTTTTGGATAGATAAATACTGTTGCTGAGAAATCTTTAGTTTAAGATACTATTGACTCTTAACATACTCTTAACTATAGGAAACAAACTGGGTTGCTAGAAGGGAGATCATGGGGAGATGGGGTAACTGGGTGATGGGGCACTTGAAGTAATAATTACTGCTGAGTGTTATATGCAACTGATGAATCACTAAATTCTACCTTTGAAATTAATAATACAGTATATGTTAAATTGAATTTAAATCAAAACTTTTGAAAGATACTATTTAATTATATTAGACATTTTAAAATTATTATTAGTGCTTTTGGATACTATTATAAAACGAATAGACAAATTTTAACTCAGAACTATTAAGAAAGAAAGCATTGATTCAGGGCAGTATTAAAAGTCAACTCACCATTATATAGAAATACGGTAGGAAGGACTAAATCTTTTTATTACATGAAATAGCAGTAGCTCCTATTAAAATATTTTTATGTTAAGAAGAAAAAGACTGTTGGGCGCCTGGGTGGCTCAGTCAGTTAAGCGTCTGCCTTTGGCTTAGGTCATGATTCCAGAGTCCAGGAATCCAGTCCGGCATCAGGCTCAAGTCTGCTTCTCCTCTGCCCCTCTCCCACTCCTCCACCCCACTCCTGCTTGTGTGCATGAGCACTCTCTCTTTCTCTTACAAAAATAAATAAAATCTTTTTTTAAAAAAGACTTTATAATACTATATAGTGCATAGTATTTGATAGAGATGTGTATGTGCATATATTAATATGTGTGTGTGTGTGTGTGTGTGTGTGTATGTAAAAATGGTTTTATACTGAGGGGAATAGTAGGTTTTTGATATACTTAGTTTCATATGATACCACAATGAGTGCTCTGGCAATGGTGGTTAGCAGAGTAACAGGCACTAGCTCAAATGATAATTATTGGTTAATTTGCATGGAATCTTTTCATTCAAATATTTAAAAGTATTTTGGAAACACTAATTAAACCTTTCACAACCTTTCATAATAGATATTAAATTAAATACATATTTCATATGAAAAAACAACAGCTGAGAGAGGCAAAGTTATTTACCAAAGATCACATATTATTTAACTGATGGAACCTGTATCCCAATAGCACCAAATTCCCATTAGTCATTTCTAACTCCTGTATAAAATAAAATCAGTGCAGTAACACTTAAGGATTACTATTGTCACTCTAAGAATAAAAATACTAAGTCACAGAAATTTAAAGAAACATTTTAACTAAAGCAAAATATATTTTACTAAAGCTAATTCCAGGTTAATTTCTATTAAGTATAGGTAAACACTCTTTAAAATATAAGGAAATAGTAGTCATTTTATTTTTAATATTATGGTTAGGTTTTTCACATGGACTGTATCTCATAAGTAAAGCTAAGAAAAGTCGAAAGTAATATGGACTATGAATAAGATACTCTCATATAGAAATTAATGATAAACTACTAATTTATTAAACTTGACTGTTTAAAGAAAAATAATCTTCCTGGTAGAAAGAGAACCTTAAAAAAAACAAAGTGTCTCCTTTTGGATGTAAGATTTGTATTATTTTGCATTTGGTTAATAATGTTTCTTCTACAGTTGTCATTACTGGTTACATACCACATGATTTATGAATTATTTGAATGCCATGGTAAGAGTACTGTATCAATTATAATTCACCTTATACTGTACCACTGAGTCAGTGAAGATTACTCCGTTGCAGTATTGCTCTCAAGCAGTATTATCATCATGGTACTAGGGTAAACATATCTCAAACCATTAAGAGCGTGACAGTTCTTCATCCAGGAAAAACAAGCAAGATATTGACAAAAATATTAAAAACTAAAAAACTGGAGTAACAAATGCATGAATCTGAATCTCCCACATTTCCTCCAAAAAACAATAAAGATGAACAAAAAAAAACTACACAAAACCCACGTTTTAACATAACTAGGACAAAGAGAGTGTTCAAACTACATGTTATCTGTAAATAGAAAAATGTATACCAATCATAACAAACCATCATTCACGCCTCTGAGCAAGCCATGGTGGAGAGCAAGGGTGGTCTGCATAAAATTACAGAGGAGAGGAAGGGAGCTAGTGACAGGCATAAGACTGATTAAAATCACTTTCAGAAAAAGAAATCCCTCCCTAAATACTGTAGTTCTGAAAAAAGCTTACTTATAGATCAGAGCACACTATAGGAAATGGACTGACATGTTTGTTAAGGACCCACAGAAACAACTGGAAAGGGAATTTTTTTTGGGGGGGAAGGGCAAAAAAGGAAGGGAAACATGCCTTTTGGAAGCTAAACAGTTAAAAGGAAAAAATAAAGCATGAGAGAAAAATTTAGGATCCTGTAAGACAGAAGAATGTGTGTGTGTGTGTGTGTGTGTGTAAAATTATTTTAAGATTCATTTATTTATTTGAGAGAGAGAGGAAGAGCATGATTGGGAGAAGAGGCAAAGTGAGAGAATCTTAAGTAGACTTCCTCCTGAGCATAGAACTTGACGAAGGGCTCCATCTCAGCAGCCATGAGGGTCAGGATCTGAGACAAAACCAAGAGTCGGATGCTTTACCAACTGAGCCATCCAGAAACCTCAGACAGGAGAATATTTTTATTTTAAAAAATATTTTTTCAAGATTTTCTTTACTTGTTAGAGAACACACAAGCAGGGCAGCGGCAGGCAGAAGAAGCAGGCTTTGCACTGAGCAAGGAGAATGATGCAGGACCCTGGGATCATGACCCAAGTGAAAGGCAGATGCTTAACTGACTGAGCCACCCAAGCATCCCAAAAGAATGTTTTTAAAAACAGAAGGACAAATCCCTTCACATTGCCCACCCCCCGAATCCAATCAGTAAAGAAATCATTCTTTACTGAAAGCAGAGAACATTCTCTCTGGTATAAGATATAAGAATCTTACAAACTGTTCCAGTCAGTCCTGTTCACAGAAATACAGAGGTGACAGCAACGTGAACTACATAAAACTAATTTCAAAAGAAAACAGGAAATGAGAATAAAAATTGTTTGAGTTAATGAAACAACTCACCCTCACCCTCTACCAAAAAAACAATACAGAAAAAAAAACCCAGACATAAAAGATAGACATGGAATAGATTCATGGAATAGAATTGAAACTACAGAAATAGAGGTTCCTGGGTGGCTCAGTCAGTTAAGCATCCGACTCTTGATTTTGGCTCAGGTCCATGATCTCAGGGTCATGAGATCAAGCCCCATGTTGGACTCCGTGCTGCTTATGAAGCCTCTCCCTCTGCCCCTTCCCACTCTCCACTTGTGCACATGCACAAGTGCCGCCTCTTTCTCAAAAAAAAAAAAAAAAAAAGTACAAAAATAAACATCTTTATGGTTAGTTTATTTTCACCAGGGATGTCAAGACAATTCAATAGGGAAAGAAAAGTATTTTTAAGAAAGGGTGCTAGGACAAATGTATATCAACATATAAGGAGATAGAAAATAGATTTAGTGGTTGCCAGGGACCGAGGAAAGCAGAAATTGGGAGTGATAGCTGATGGATACAGGGTTTCTTTTGGAGTGATGAAAATGTGTTGGAATTATACAATGGTGATGGTTGCATAAAGATGTGAATATACCTAAAACCACTGAATTGTATATTTTATGTACTAGTTTACTAGGGCTGCCATCATAAATACCACAGACTGAGTGACTTAAACAATGGAACTTATTTCTCACACTTCTGGAGGCTATAAGTCTGAGGTAAAGGTGTCAGCAGGGTTGATTTTATTCTGAGGCCTGACCTTGGCTTGTAGATGGCTGTGTTCTCACTGTGTCCTTACATGGTCACCTCTTGATCTGTATGTTGTCTGTGTTCTAATCTCCTCTTCTGATAAGGACTGGTAATATTGAATTAATAGCCCATCCATGTGTCCTCATTTTACCTTAATTACTTTAAAGGCTCTGTCTCCAAATATAATCACATTCTGAGGTACTAGGTGAATTCAGCATATGAATTTGAGGGGAAAAGGGACATAGTTCAGCCCATAACAGCGTGAAAAGTTCAATTTTATGATATGAGAATTATAGCCCAAATTTTAAAAAATATTATGTAAGACCCTCCTTTGCGGGCACCTAGGTGGCTCAGTTGGTTGAGCGACTGCCTTAGGCTCAGGTCATGATCCTGGAGTCCCCGGATCAAGTCCCGCATCAGTCTCCCAGCTCAGCGGGAAGTCTGCTTCTTCCTCTGACCTTCTCCCCTCTCATGCTCTCTCTTTCGTGTTCTCTCTCAAATAAATAAGTAAAATCTTAAAAAAGTTTTTTTAAAAAAGAACCTCCTCTGCACACCTCTCTTTAAATATAATTGAAAACCTAAATGAAAAAGATAATTTCCAAGGAAAATACTGTGTATTTGAGATAGTCTAATTTCTTTCTTCCTTTTTTTTTTAGAAAGGGAAAGGATGAGAAGGTATAAGGAGAGAGAGGAGGGACAGAGGGAGAGAGAGAATCTTAAGAGCCCAATGTAGGGCTCGATCTCACAATCCTGAGATCATGACCTTAGCCAAAAATCATGAGTTGGACGCTTAACCAAAGTCACCCAGGCACCCTGAGATAGTCTAATTTCTTTAGAAGGCATAAGGATATCAAAGACCTACTTTCTAAAAAAAAGCACCAGGCTCACATGGTACCACAATGATATTTTATGAAACATCTAAACACCAAATAGTTTCAGTGCTCTATAAATTGTTGCAGACCATTGAAAATTAATAATACCAATTCTTAAAGAAAATACGAAAAAGAAATTATAGACTAAAATCAATTATAAATATTGGTACAAAGTACTAGATAAAAGATTACTTAACAAATTCCAGTACCACATTAAGAAAATAATACACCATGACCATGTGGGATTCTTTCGAGGAACATAAAGTTGTAAAATATTAATATATCCCATATTGAATATAAAGAGATAAATCATATATAGATGCTGAAATGACCTTCAAAAATGAATACTTAGTAAAAACACTCAACAAATAGTAATTGATGGATATTTTAACATCATTGTAATGGGAAATGCTAAGGGCATTTTTGCTACTACCATTAGGAACAAGCAAGGATAGCCAGTAACTCCACTACTATTCATGCTGGAGATATTTTACTGGAGATATTTGGCAATGTAATTTAAAAAGAGCAATCAGTAGAGGTGTAACAATTAGAAACTAAGAGAACAACTCTATCTGCATGGAAGAGAGTGTACCTGGAAAACCCTAAAGCAGGGATCAGTAAAAGTACCCTGGTAGCCAAATCTGGTCATATCATTTTTTTTTTAAGATTTTATTTATTTATTTGACAGAGAGAGATCACAAGTAGGCAGAGAGGCAGGCAGAGAGAGAGGGGGAAGCAAGCTCCCCGCTGAGCAGAGAGCCCGATGCGGGGCTTGATCCCAGGACCCTGAGATCATGATTGAGCCAAAGGCAGAGGCTTTAACCCACTGAGCCACCCAGGTGCCCCTGGTCATAACATTTTTGTTTGTGCATTGCCTGTAGCTACTTTTCCTTCCACTGTTACAATTGGATAGTTGTAAAAATGGATTGGCCCAAAAAAGCTGAAAATATTCCGGCATTTTATAGAAAAGGATTGTGGACTCCTGACCTAGAGAATCATTATATATTATATAACAACTCAATAAACAATAAAATAAATTCAGTAACCAGCAAGCTATAAAATTAGCATTCAGTATAACTCAATAGAACTTAAAATCCTTTACATATATAAACATTTACCAGTTAGAAGATATAATCATAGAGAAAACCCCAATTAAATACCAACAAAGAAGATAAAATACTTAGGAATAAATGTAACAAGAAGTATAAAAGAGCTATTTGAAGAAAACTTTAAAACACTTCAGAAAGATAAATAGATTTGAACAAATGAAAAGGTAATTCTCCTTAATTTGTACTTTTAACATAATCTAAAAAAAAAATGCCAACATGCTTTTTTATAGAACTAGACAAGTTGATACAGAATTCATGTGGAAATACAAATATGTAAAAATAGCCAGGAAATGTTTCAGGCAGGAATCATCAACGGATCCTACAACTAAAACATGAAGAGTTGATTACAAAGGATATTTTTACAGTATCAAAATACTTCCCTGCAAAATACTTATTAATCACTAAAGGAAAAAAGCAACTTTACAGTTGAGGCACCAATTTGTGCCAAGTTTGTCAAAGTTTGCCAATTTGACCAAGTTGTCAAAATTAACATTATTAGTAATGGGACAAATAGACATCATGCATCCTGATAGTGTGCACTGAGAAAAGCATAACATTACTTCTATGGTATTCTTGCAAAAATATGTAACCTGACCCCCAATTCTATGGTCAGTGAAGCATTGACACCAGAGAAAAGAATGTATGGTGGGAAAAGATAGTCTCTTCAACAAATGGTCTTGGGAAAACTGGACCACTTTCTTATACCATATACAAAAATAAACTCAAAATGGATTAAGTACCTAAATGTGAGACCTGAAACCATAAAAATCCTAGAAGAGAACACAGGAAGTAATTTCTCTGACATCATCTGTAGCAATATATTTCTAGATAATGTCTCCTAAGACAAAGGAAACAAAAGCAAAAATAAGCTGTTGGGACTACATAAAAATAAAAATCTTCTGCACAGTGAAGGAAACAATCAATAGAACTAAAAGGCAATCTACAGATTAGGAAAAGATACTTGCAAATGACATATCTGATAAGGGGTTGGTTTCCAAAATATAAAGAACTTACACAGCTCAATGCCCAAAAAACAAGTAATTCAATTTAAAAATGGACAGATGACATGAAGAGACATTTCTCCAAAAACATACAGATGACCACCAGATATATGAAAAGATGCTCAACATCACTCATCATCAGAGAAACAGAAATTAAAACTACAATGAGATATTACCTCACACTAGTCAGAATAGCTAAATTAATAATGTAAGAAAAACAAATGTTGGCAAGGATGTGGAGAAAGGGGAACCCTCTTACACTGTTGGTAGGAATGCAAACTGGTACAATTACTCTGGTAAACAGTATGGAGGTTCCTTAAAAAGTTAAGAATAAAACTACCCTGTGATTCAGCACTTGTACTGCTTACCCAGAGAATTTACCCAGAGAATACAAAAATACTAATTCGAAGGGATATATGCACCCTGATGTTTATAGCACCATTATAAACAATAGCCAAATTATGGAAAGATCCCAAATGTCCATCAACTGCTGAATGGATAAAGAAGAAGTGGTATAGGAGCAGCTGGGTAGCTCAATTGGTTAAGCATCCAACTTTGATTTCAGCTCAGGTCATGATCGCAGAGTCATGTGATCAAGTTCTGCATTGGGCTTGTACTTGGTGCAGAGTCTGCTTGAGATTCTTTCTCTCCTTCTACCCCTCCCCCCACTCATGCTCACTTCCTCTTTCTCTCTCTCTCAAGTAAATAAATATGTAAAAAAATAAAGTGGTGTGTATATATATATATATATGTAGGTGTGTGTGTGTGTGTATATACACACGTGTGTGTGTGTGTGTGTGTGTATACACACACATACATATACACACAGTGGAATATTATTAGCCATAAAAAAGAATGAAATCTTGCCATTTGCAATGACATAGAGGGAGCTAGAGAGTATTATGCTAAGCAAAATATGTCAGAAGAAGACAAAATACCACATGATTTCACACATATGTGGAATTTAAGAAACAAAACAAATGATCACAGGGGAAAAAGGAGAAAGACAAACCAAGAAACAGACTCCTAGCTATAGAGCACAAACTGATGGTTTGTGGGGTGAGGGGAGGGGAGGGGAGTGATGGGGGATGGGCGAAATGGATGATAGGAATTAAGGAGTGCACTTGTTGTGATGAGCACTGGATGTTGTATGTAAGTGTTGAATCACTAAATTGTATAACTAAAACTAATATTAGACTGTATTTTAACTAACTGGAACTTAAATGAAAATTTTCAAAAAAGACACAAGGAGACATTTCTCCAAAGAAGATATACAGATGGCCAGCAAACACATGAAAAGATGCTCAACATTACTCATTATCATAGAAATGCACATCAAAACTACAGTGAGATATCACCTCACACCTGTCAGAATGGCTGGAATCAAAAACAAGAAACAGCAAGTGTTGGTGAGGATATGGAAAAAAGGAACCCTCTTGCCCTGTTGGTAAGAGTGCAAACTGGTACAGCCACTGGAAAACGGTATGGAGGTTTTTCAAAAAGTTAAAAATAGAACTCTACCATCCAGTAATCACACTACTGAATATTTACCCAAAATATACAAAAATACCAATTCAAAGGGATATATGCACCCCTATGTTTATAGCAGCACTATTTACAACAGCCAAAATTTGGAAGTTGCCATCATTGGATGAATAAAGAAGTGGTATGTACCTACATAGAATATTATTCGGCCATAAAGAATGACATCTTGCCATTTGTAACTACATGGATGGAGCAAGAGAGTATAATGCTAAGTGAAATCAGTCAGAGAAAAGCAAATACCATATGATTTCACTCATTTGTGGAATTTAACAAACAAAATAAACAATGGAAAGAGACAGAGACAAACCAAGAAACAAACTCTTAACTATGGAGAACAAACTGATGATTCCCAGATGCATGGTGAATAGGAGAATGGGGAAAGTAGGTGATGGGCATTAAAGAGTACACTTACCATGATGAGCACTAAGTAATGTATAGAATTGTTGAATCACTGTATTGTATACCTGAAACTTCTATAATACTGTATGTTAGCTATACTGGAATTAAAATAAAAACAAGCAACAACAAAAAAAGAAACTCTGGGCAGCTGGAAATGTGGAAGCCTTTGCCATATTGTCATCTGATCAGACCTGCTCAACAGCAGAGACAAACAAATGTGGGCCTGTGAACTCCAAAGGAGCTCTTTCACAGAGAAACCAAAACTGAAAAACTCACCTAGAACACCAAATGGTGAAACTGCCGTAGTCAAACAAATGCAAAACCCTTCTCATCCAGGCCATAGAAGTGGAAACCCTAGCCCATCCTACTAGTAGGATGGATATCACTCTCATTTTCAGTGGATCTGCTTTCTCCTGTGTGTATGTCTGTGTTATTTTTAGGGAGAAAATAAAATGCAAACCAACTTATCAAAAAAATATATGTAACCTGAATTTTTTTTTTAAGATTTTATTTATTTATTTGAGAGAGAGAGATCACAAGTAGGCAGAGAGGCAGGCAGAGAGAGGGGGGAAGCAGGCTCCCTGCTGAGCAGAGAGCCTGATGCGGGGCTCGATCCTAGGACCCTGGGATCATGACCTGAGCTGAAGGCAGACACTTAACCAATTGAGCCACCCAGGCACCCCTGTAACCTGAATTTAAACATGAAGAAACATCAGTCAAACCCAAACTGAGAGACAATTCATCAAAAAATGGCTGTTCTCTTAAAAAATGTCAAGGTCAAGAAAAAGAATAAGGAACTTGTTTCAGATCAAAGCTTAAAGAGATGTGACAATTAAATATGGTGTATGATACTGGGCTGAGTCATTGGCCAAGACAGAAACAATTATTGTTTTATTTTTATTTTATTTTATTCTTTTTTTGTCATAAAGGATGATAACAGAACTATTGGCAAAATGTGAAGGTCTGTAAATTGGATAGTGGTATGTTAATAGTAATTTCCTTATTTTGATCAATGCACTTTTTAAGGAACTACATTGAGTTATTTATAAAGAGGAACGATGTCTGCAGCTTGTTATCAAATTCAGAAAGTCTGTAGAGGGAGGAAAAAAAGACAGATAAAGCACATGTTAAGTTTGAGGAATCTGAGTGAAAGGTTTAAGGAAATTGTATTTTTTTTTTTTTTTTGGAAACTGTATTTTTAAAAAAATAAACTTAAGGGGCGCCTGGATGGCTCAGTCGTTAAGCGTCTGCCTTCGGCTCAGGTCATGATCCCAGGGGCCTGGGATCGAGCCCCGCATCGGGCTCTCTGCTCAGCAGGGAGCCTGCTTCTCCCGCTACCATTCCCTCTGCTTGTGTTCCCTCTCTCGCTCTGTTTCTCTCTGTCAAATAAATAAAATCTTTAAAAATAAATAAATAAATAAATAAAATAAAAAATAAACTTAAATTTCGGAATAATTTGAGAGTTATAGAAAAGTTTAAAAGATAGACACCCCTCACCCAATTTAATTTTCTTTGATGTCATTTTAAATTATAGTGGTACATTTTTGAAAACTAAACCAATATTGGCATATTGCTATTAACTAAACCCTAGATTTTATTCAGATTTCATCTGTTTTCTTTGAACTTGTTTTAAATTTATTTTTTCAGTGTTCCAAGATTCATTGTTTATACACCACACCCAGTGCTCCATGCAGTACATGTCCTCCTTAATACCTTTTAAACTTCAGACTTTAATCACATCTTTTATTTTTTCATTTAATGTCCCTTTTCTGCTCAAAGATTCAGTCCAACCTACCACACTGCTTTTGTCATCTCTCTCCAGTCTCCTTTGGTCTGTGGTAGTTTCTCAGTCTTTTCTTATTTTTCATGACTTTGACAGTTTTGAAGATGTCTGCAGCTTGTTATCAAATTCAGAAAGTCTGTAGAGGGAGGAAAAAAAGTGGTGAAATTGAATGTCCTTCAGTTTTGGTTTGGGGTGTGTGTGTGTGTGTGTGAGACTGGGGTTATAGCTTTTTAGAAAGAATACTACAGAAGTGAAGTACCCTTTTCATTACATCATATCAGAGAGTAGATGCTATCAACAGGGTATCTCTTGTGATGTAAATCTTGATTATCTTAGATAAGGTGTGGTCTGCCAGGTTTCTCCTCTGTATACAAAAAGTTCTAATTTTTCCTACTCTGGGAGGGAGTGACTAAGTCCAATCCACTCTCAAAGGCAGGGGTAGGGGGCAGGTTAAGTCTCAACTCCTGGACAGGATAGTTTCTATATCCTTTATAATGAATATTTGACTCTTCTCTATATTTTATATTTCTATGGACTCATATATATTTATTTTATTATTTGGATTAAATCTAATATGTTATTTATCACTGAAATAGTTCCAGCTTTAACCATTGGGAATTTTGGTAAACTCCTATGGCCTCTTGACATGTCCCCATCCTTTTGGTTTGTGAACATTTCCTTGTTTTCTGGTGCTGTAAAATGCTTCTGCTTTATCTCGTATTTTCCTTGTCCCAGTCCTAAATGGGCTATTTCTCCAGAGGCTTTTTCCCTTTATTAAAGAATGATATCTAGAAACCAAGATCTTGGCACTGAGTGGTTTGTACTATTTTGTAACTTTTGTAAGTCTGAAATCATTTCAAAATAAAAAGTAATTTTAAAAGATGAGTTAAAAGTTTTAAGATACATACCCTATTTGTTATTCTGAAGTGTAATACTTTAAATTATGTCAGTTACCTTTTAAAATTTGTTGATGCTTATTTTTTGATGCGTATTTATTCTAAATAAAAATAATATTTATAGTTTACTTGGTACCTAGAAATTATTAATAAAACTATACAGCTCAGTAGAACATTTTTATGCATCTTATTTGCACCTCTTAAAGTGGAAATACTTTGTCATATTTCCCACATCTTATGAAAAGCATAGAGGTCTGTGATTAAATTCATGAAACTATTTACATAACACAACTAATAACTAAGTAGTCTAGTCTAACATGCATACATTAAAGGGCATAGCAGGAACATAAAGGAAGGAGATCTTGACGTTACTCATCACTCTTTCGAGTAATAATACCTCAAACCTCAAATTCCATTTTAGTGAATAAGCATGATGTGGACAGCTTGGCTTGTTTGACAGGAAATTTCATATAAAAATATAGCATCTTTTGTGGAAGTTTTAAGATATACCTCTTTAATCTATCAGATGCTTCTGGTGTATATACTAGAAAATCATCTTAATTATTTTTTTAACATTTTTTTAAAGATTTTATTTATTTATTTGACAGAAAGGAGAGAGATCACAAGTAGACAGAGGCAGGCAGAGAGAGAGGGGGAAGCAGGCTCTCTGCTGAGTAGAGAGCCCGATGCAGGGCTTGACCCCAGGACCCTGAGATCATGACCTGAGCCAAAGGCAGAGGCTTTAACCCACTGAGCCACCCAGGTGCACCTAAGGTTTTTTGGTTTGTTTTATTTTTGTTTTTTAACTAATGTCTACATGCAATGTGGAGCTTGAACTCATGACTCTGAGATTAAGAGTCACATGCTCTTCTTTTTTATTTTTAATTTTAATTTTTATTTAGATTCAATTAGCCAACACATAGTACATCATTAGTTTCAGATCCAATAATTCATCAGTTGCATATAACTCTTCTGACTGAGCCAGCCAGGTACCCCCTAAGAAAGTCATTTTAGAAAATAAATAATTTATTCCTGAATATAAGTACAAGCACAGAAAGCACAAATGAGGATATAGGTATGCTTTAGGTCTTAGTGACACAAAGAGTATATTAGCAAATAATGCAAAAAGAATATGTGAATAAAGACAGTTACAATGTCCATTTACAACAACATGGTTGGAGCTAGAGAGTATTGTGCTAAGCAAAATAAGTCAGTCAGAGAAAGACAAATACCATATGATTTCTCTCATGTGGAATTCATGTCGATTCCATTTACTGTAGCACCAAGAACCATAAGATACCTGGGAATAAACCTAACCAAAGAGGTAAAGGAGCTGTACTTGAGAAACTACAGAACACTCATGAAAGAAATTGAAGAAGACGCAAAAAGGTGGAAAAGCATTCCATGCTCATGGATCGGAAGAATAAACATTGTTAAAATGTCTCTACTGCCCAGAGCCATCTATACTTTAATGCCATCCCAATCAAAAATACACTGGTTTTCTTCAAAGGACTGGAACAAACAATCCTAAAATTTGTATGGAACCAGAAAAGATCCCGAATTGCTAAGGAAATGTTGAAAAAGAAAAACAAATCTGGGGGCATCACATTGCCTGATTTCAAGCATTACTACAAAGCTGTGATCACTAAGACAGCATGGTACTGGCACAAAAACAGACATAGAGACCAGTGGAACAGAATAGAGAGCCCAGATATGGACCCGCAACTCTATGGTCAAATAATCTTTGACAAAACAAGAAAAAATATCCAGTGGAAAAAAGTCGGTATCTTCAATAAATGGTGCTGGGAAAATTGGACAGCTATATGTAGAAGAATGAAACTCGACCATTCTCTTACACCATATATGAAGATAAACACGAAATGGATAAAAGACCTCAACGTGAGGCAGGACTCTATCAAAACCCTAGAGAAGAACATTGGCAGTAACCTCTTCGACATCAGCCACAGCAACTTCTTTCAGGACATGTCTCCAAAGGCAAAGGAAACAAAAGTGA
>CM053605.1:61446247-61466097 GCA_028646535.1 Procyon lotor
AAAAAAAAATACTATAAATAAATAAATACTATAAATAAACAAACAAACATCCACCCACCCACACACATACACACATATTTTTTAAAAATAAATTTAAAAAATTGGGGCGCCTGGGTGGCTCAGTGGGTTAAAGCCTCTGCCTTGGGCTCAGGTCATGATCTCAGGGTCCTGGGATCGAGCCCCGCATCAAGCCCCACATCGGGCTCTCTGCTCAGCGGGGAGCCTGCTTCCCCCTCTCTCTCTGCCTGCTTCTCTGCCTACTTGTGATCTCTCTCCTCTCTGTCAAATAAATAAATAAAAAATAAAATCTTTAAAAGAAATAAAATAAAATAAAAATAAATTTAAAAATTAAAACTGCTTCCCCCATAGGTGTGTTAATTCTGTTTTAAATTTGAGCAGAGTCATCAGTGGTACACAGTGCTGCAGAGACTGATTCTGCAGTTTAAGTCCTAGCAAGTTGCGTAAACAAAACTTTCCAGTAAATAAAGCAGAATCCAGAATTGACATATGCTCTCTAAAATGTTTGTAAAAATAGTTTCTTCTTGCAAAGAAATAAGAAAGAATGATAATACTAGAAAAGAAGGCAGTCCATAGAAACTGACTCTGGATGGACCCAGATGTTAGATTTAATAAAGATCTCAAAGCAACTATTAGAAACAGGTTTTTAATATTTTAAAAATTATGTTTAAAGAACTAATGGAAACCATAGTAAAAATAGTTCAATAAAAAAAGGAAGCTAAATAGAGAAATGCAATGTATAGTAAAAAAAAAACAAATAGAAATTCTAGCGCTTCAGTTTACCATAACTGAAATGAAATTTCAGTTCACTAGATGGGCTCAGCAGCAGATAGAATCAGTGAACTTGAAAATCATTTGAAATCACCCTATAGAGAGACAACGATTGAAGAAAAATTAACAAAATCTCAAAGAACTGTGGAACAATGTGAAGTATCCCTACATACATGTAATGGGCATCCTAGAAAAAGAGGACAGGTGAGGGAAGCAGAAAAAATTAAAGAAATAATTAAGGAAAACCTCCCAATTTGACAAGAATATTTAATCTTTAGGTTGGAGAAGCTCAACAAATTCCCAGTGTGAAAAAGACAAGGGACCACAATTGGATATATTATTATGAAACTGTTGAAAGTCAAAGACAAAAAGAACTCTAGAATGAAGTAAGAGAAAAACAACTCATGAACAGGGGAGCAAAAATACTACCAATAGCTAATTTTTCTAATCAGAAATTATGGCAATGAGAAGACAATGCAATTTTGTATTCAGAGGCTTGGGGTTGAATTTGGGAGAGGCTCTGACAGCTATAGAATTCTATATCCAATAAAATCATATTTCAGAAATGAAAGTAAAATAAAGACATTCCTAAGAAAACAAAAACAAAGATTTTGTTGCTAACAGACAGGCACTTATAAACATTAACAAAGTTCTTCAGGTTGAAAAGAATAGTTAACAGTAACTCAGAATCAAGAGCACTAGAAATGGTGTATATGTATGGGTAAACATAAACAACTGATATTTTTCTTTGTTTTCTTAATTTTTTAAAAAGCACTAAAAAAGTAGTTTGAAGTAATAATTATGGTATTTTGTTGAGTGTATAACATACATAAAAGTAATGTAATTGACATTACTGGTACTAATAATAATGGAAGAAATAGAACATATAGGAGCAATTTGCTGTAATAGAATCAAGTCAGTATTTATCTGAAGTAGGTTGTCATAAAGATTGATTTTGTAACCCCTAAAGCAATGACCAAAAAGAAACTTCAAACAAAATTTAATAACCTAATCAAAAGTGGAATTACACTGTTACATTGAAATCATTTGTATAACATGTAAGAGCTCAAAGGAGTAATTGAAGACCAGGAAGTACATTTAGAAAACAAATATAATGACAAAATAATGATGAAAAAAATACAACTGTGTTAATGATTACAATAATTGTGAATGGACTTCAGTTGAAAAGCAGATATTCACATTTCTTTATTCCTGTAGAACACTACTTTCAAATTCATTCTTCTTTTATTCTACTTTGCTTCTTGCTAGGAAGCTGATTTTTATGGATTTTATGAGTAAAAAATAATCCTCTGGCACCTGGTCAATTTCTACCAATGAAGAGAGCTCTTCAAAAATATCAGAAGAGTGGTATATGTAGTATGTATTTATTCCAGTGGTTCCCTCCCTGTTAGGGCTACTTAGGCTATCTATGTCTCTATGCTGAAGACTTTTTCTACACTATTCCTTTCTGATATTACAGTAATCACTGCCTACTCAAACCTGTGACTATAGGGACAATAAGAGCTCTACTGCTATTAGCCCTGGATTATTGTATTGTTCCTTGTGTTTTCTTTTCACCCTCACTTTTTTAAAAAAGAATTTATTTATTTGTATATTTGAGAGAGAGAAGGTGAGCAAGGGAGGGGGAGAGAGAACCAGCAGGGGGAGCAGCAGAGGGAGAGGAGGAAGCAGACTCCCCGCTAAGTAGGGAGCCCAATGTAGGGCTTGATTCCTGGACTCTGGGATCATAACCTGAGCTGAAGGCAGACACTTAACTGACTGAGCCGACTACCCAGGTACCCCTTCACCCTCACTTTTATGAATAGTATCTTTGTACATCAAGTTTCTTTGAATTATCCCAAATTGTGCCATCTGTGTGCTAAAGGAAGAATGTTGGTTGATATATAGCGCTATGATTTTTTAGGTAGGCTATTCATTCTGTTTGCTCCATATTAGCCATTTCTCTTTCAAGGATTTTTCCATATTTTTTTCTTCATTCTAAAAAATATGCAAAACTATGTCTTTCACATATTTATTCAGATTTAGTGTACCAGAAATGCATATTTTAATTATTTTACTTTGTTATTTTGCATTAAGTAATTCCTCATATGGACTAATGGCTTTTGAATCCTTGTAGTCTTTTTTTTTCCCTCCTCTGCCCTTCCCATGTTGTCTCGTTATTTTCTCTGTCTATCCTGCTGCATCTTTGAGGTAACCAAGCAAATGAAAACTAAACGTTTATATTTTGTTTAGAGGAAACTATTTATAGAATGTATACTACTTTACATGTATTTTACTTTTGCGATAGTGTTTTTTCCTTTTCTTTTTTAAAGATGATATTTTTAAGTGATCTCTACACCCATCATAGGGCTCAAACTCACAAACCTGAAATTAAGAGTACTGTGCTGCATGGACTCAGCCAACCATGTGCCTCTCTACAGTATTTATTCAAAGCAATATTTTCTTTTTTTTCTTTTTCTTTTCTTTTCTTTTCTTTTCTTTTCTTTTCTTTTCTTTTCTTTTCTTTTCTTTTCTTTTCTTTTCTTTTCTTTTCTTTCTTTCTTTCTTTCTTTCTTTCTTTCTTTCTTTCGTTCTTTATCTTTTCTTTTTTTTTTTTTTTGCCTCCATAGTCATATTAGTCTCTCTGTCATTGTTTTCTTTTCTTTTCTTTTAACTTAATTTTATTTTTTCAGTGTTCCAAGATTCATTGTTCATGTACCACACCCAGTGCTCCATGCAAAACATGCCCTCCTGAGGGTTTTGGCATTGTTTTCAATAGATAGCATTGAAGAAAGACCCCTGGAGAGCCTCACTTTAAAACAACTTCTGAAAAAAAAATTTTTTTAAATAAAAACAAATAAATAAATAAATAAAATAAGACAACTTTTGGCAAGTATCCTTTTAAGCATTCACTTTGAAGTCAAGCGTCTACTTCATTTTGCAATATCTATTGATATTTACCTTATATGGATCAGTTGGCCTATCTTGTGTTTTTTTCCGTTAATTTTTTAATTTTTAAAATTAAAAAAATTTAATTTTAAAGTTTAAATTTAAAATTTTAATAATTTTTTACATTTTTAAAAATTAGTTTTTAACTTTTAATATTGTTTATATAAACTTATATATATTTATATGTATATAACTATATATAGTTTATATATAACTATAAAAAGTTATAAAAATATTGTTTATATAAATTTATATGTTTATATATATAAATATATAGGTATATAGTTATATATATAGTTTATATATAACTATAAAAAGTTATAAAAAAACTTTAAGTTTTTATTTTAATAAAGTTAAAATGGTAACAGTTAGCTACCATACAGTATTACATTAGTTTCAGGTGGGTGATAAAGTGATTCAAACACTCCATACATCACCCAGTGCCTATCACAAGTGCACTCCTTAATCATCATCACATATTTAACTCCTCCCAATCCACCTCCCCTCTGTTAACTATCAGTTTCTTCTCTGTAGTTAAAGAGTCTGTTTTGGGTACCTGGGTGGCTCAGTTGGTTGGGCATCTGCTTTCAGCTAAGGTCATGATCCCAGGGCCCTGGGATTGAGTTCCATACTGGGCTTTCTGCTCAGCAAGTTCCCCCTTGCCCATGGTCGATCTCTCTCTATCTCTCTCATAAATAAATAAAAATCTTTAAAAAATGTCTGTTTCTTGCTTTGCTATATTCTCTCAGAGTTTCTTTTTCTTTCCCCTTTGTTAATTTGTTTTGTTTCTCAAATTCCCCCATATGACTGAAATCATATGATACCTGTCTTTCTCTAACTAACTTATTTCACTTAACATTGTACTCTCTAGCTCCATCCCTGTCATTGAAAATGGCAACATTTCTTTCTTTTTCATGCTGAATAATATTTCTGTGTGTGTGTGTGTGTGTGTGTATACCACATCTTCCTTATCCATTCATTAATCGATGGACACTTGGTCTGCTTCCATAATTTGGCTATTATAAATATGCTGCTATAAATATAGAGGTGCGTGGATCTCTTTGAATTAGTATTTTTTAGGGACACCTGATAGGGTCAATCAGTAGAGCATATGACTCTTGATCTCAGGGTCATGAGCTCAAGCCCCATGTTGGGCATAGAATTTACTTCAAAAAAAAAAGAATTAGGTGCACCTGGGTGATTCAGTTGGTTGAGCATCTGCCTTCAGCTCAGGTAATGATTCCAACTCAGGTCCTGGGATAGAGCCCTGTGTCCAGCTCCCTGCTCAGTGGGGAGTCTATTTCTCCCTCTCTCTCTGCCCCTCTGCCCACTTGTGCTCCCTCTCTCTCAAATAAACAAGTAAAATCTTTTTAAAAAATTATGAATTAGTGTTTTTGTATTCTTTGGAGAAATACTCAGTAGTGTAATTGCTGAATCATAGGACATTATTATTTTTAACTTTTTAAGGAACCCCTGTACTGTTTTCTAATGGCTGCACCAGTTAACATTCCTACCAGCAGTGCACAAGGGTTCCTTTTTCTCCACATTCTCACCAACATCTGTTTCTTGCATTTTTGATTTGAGCCATTCTGACCAGTGTGAGGTTATATCTCATTAAAATTTTGATTTGTATTTCCCTAATGATAAATGATGATAAGAATCTTTTCATCTGTCTGTTAGCCATCTGTATGTCTTTTTTGGAGAAATGTCTCTTCATGCCTTCTGCCCATTTTTAATTGATTTTTTTTTGGGTGTTGATCTGTATTAGTTCTTTGTATATTTTGGATACTAATGTATCCAGATATGTTTATCATTTTGTCATTTGCAAATATCTTTTCCCATTCCGTAGGCTGCCTTTTAGTTTCATTGTTTCCTTCAGTGAACAGAAAGTTTTTATTTTGATGTAGTCCCACAGTTTACTTTTGCTTTTATTTCCCTTGCCTCATGGCAACAAAAATGTTGCTATGGCCAATGTCAGTGAAGTTACTGCCTGTGTTCTCTTCTAGGATTTTTATAGTTTCAGGTCTCACATTTAGGTCTTTAATCCATTTTTGTTTTGTTTTGTTTTTAAGATTTATTTATTTATTTTAGAGAGAGAGAAAGGGAAGGGGCAGCGGGAGAGGGAGAGAGGAATCTCAAGCAGACTCCCCACTGAGTATGGAGCCCAATGTGGCCCAAACCCAGGACCCATGAGATTATAACCTTAGCCAAAACCAAGAGGCAGATGCTCAACTGACTGAGCCACCCAGGTGACCCATCTTTAGTCCATTTTGAATGTATTTTTATGTATAGTGTTAGAAAGTGGTCCAGTTTCATTTTTTTGTACATAGCTGTCCAGTTTTCACGACACCACTTTTTTTTATACTGGAATACTATTTTTTAAATGAGCTTAAATGTTTATTTCTTGCTCACACAAAGTCCATTACAGTGATGGTGGCCCTCCTCCATCTTCTAGTCAACTACAATACCATTTGTTGAAGAGACTTTTTCACATTAGATATTCTTCCCTACTTTGTTGTATATTAATTGACCGTGTAATTGTTGGTTTATTTCTCTATTGATATGTGTTTATTTCTGTGCTAGTACCATATTGTTTTGATTACTACAGCTTTGTAATAACTTGAAGACTGGAATTGTGATGCCTTGACCTTTGCTTTGCTTTTTAAGGTTCCTTTAGCTATTTAGGGTGTCCTGTGGTCTGTTTTTGTTTTTGTTTGTCTTGAGTTTTCTGTCTCAACTAGTGTCAGTCCTCATTTTATAATGCTTTAAATTATATGTGCTATATTCACGTTTATCTTTCTGTCCTTTTTCCACTCCCAGTATGCATTATTTCATAAGTTCCCACTCTGTGCCTGCTTGTTTATATATTTTATTCTGGCAGTTACAGACTCTGAAGATATTACAGAGAAAAGAAGCTAAGGTAAAGCCTTTGGCATCCTTCTAATTCTGGTTACCTCTGTGCACTTGGGAAATATTATACATTACAACAGAATGGGAGTTGAGTTCTTTTTCCACCTATGTTAGTCTGTGCTGTTCTTATTCAAGGAATGTATTTCTGGTTCCATTCCATTGTTATAACAGTGAAAGATCAGCAAAAATTTGGCTTTTATTGTTTAAAGTTCTTGTACTCTTTTATTAGGTTAACTCCCAAATCCAGTTAATGTTAATGCTTTTTGTACTCCACTGACTCCCAGAGAATCTCAGAAGTGGAAGAATTTGTTAGAGATTATCTTTATGATTTTCTATTTGGTAAAGATTATCTTTAGAATTTTCTATTTGGTAAAGAAATTAAAGTAGGATTCCCCCATGAAAAACCAAATGTAACAAAATATATACAGGTCTTCTGATTACCAGTCCACTGCCTTTGCTTTCATTTCATGCTACATCATTTATTATTTGAGCTTATTTGTCAATGAACCCCTATCAGAAGGAGTACTAATATAGTGGTCAGTATATCTAGATTTCAATAACAGGTATATCACTAATTAGCTAAATGATATTAGAAGTCACTGAACTTGGGTGCCTGGGTGGCTCAGTTGGTTGAACAATTGCTTCCAGCTCAGGTCATGATCCTGGAATCCCAGGATTGAGTCCCACATCGGGCTACCTGCTCAGCAGGCAGTCTGCTTCTTACTCTGACCCTCTCCCCTCTCATGTTCTCTCTCTCTCTCACACATAAATAAATAAAACCTGTTAAAAAAAAAGTCACTAAACTTTATTTGAAATTATAGCATAGATCATATAAGCTGGCTAATCCAGGTTTTCTCTATATTTTAAATTTCAGTTCCAGATGGTTTTGATTTATAAGACAATAAGCAAAGACTACTTTATGTTTTGGTAGGAGGAGCTAGGTGATACAAAACCTGTAAGCTATGATTATTTCCAGCTCTTTTATATGTTCTTTACAGAATTATAGAATATCTATCTCAACTGCACACCACTAAGGTTATGTACACATTTGAAAAAATTAAAAAATACTCTAATAGAAATCTTACAGAAATGACATTTTAAAAACTATCAAATGCTTATCAGATATTTGTTGACATTCTTACTGAATTTTTCATAAGGGTGTACTGTATGAGGTTATTTAAAAAAGACAATGAGATACTACTTGCACCCTTTATATTTATAAGGATGGCAATGATAAAAAAAGACAGAGACCAGGAAGTGATGGTGAGGATATGGAGAAATTATAATCTTCATACATTGCTACTGGAAAAGTAAAATTGTATAGCCACTTTGGACAACAGTTTGGTTGTTCCTTAAAAAGTTAGTTATCATATGACTTAGAAATTTTACTCCTAGGTATATATACCCAAGAGAACTTAAAAGATTACTGACAAAAACTTTATGTAAATGTTCATAGCAGTATTATTCAAAATAGCCAAAAGGTGGAAATACTCTAAATGGCCATTAACAGACAAATGGAAAAATAAAATATGGTATATGGATATACAATGAATTACTCAGAAATAAAATGGAATGAAGTACTGATACATGATGCAATATGAGTGGATCTTAAAAACATTATGCTATGTAAAAGAAGCCAGTCACAAGAGACCACATTATTGTATATATCTTTTTCTATGTAATGTCTAGAATACACAAATCCATAGAGAAAGTCAATTAGTGGTTTCCAGGCACTGAGGGAAGTGGGGAATTTGGTAGTGACTGTTAATGGTTATGAGGTGTCTTTTTAGGGTAATGAAAATCTGGAATTAGTAGTAGTGATTGCACAGATTTGGGAATATACTAAGAAACACTAAATTGCACACTGTAAAAAGGTAAATTTTAGGGTTCCTGGGTGGCTCAGTCAGTTTAGTGTCTGACTCTTAATTTCAGCTCACGTCATAATCTCAAGGTTTTGAGATCAAGCCCCCTGTTGGCCCCATTTGGGCTTGGATTGATCTTGCTTGGGATTCCCTCTCTTCCTCTGCTTCTGCACCCCCCCCCCCCCGCCCTCAGCACATGCTCGCAGGCTCTCTTTAAAAAAATAAATAAATAAAAGTGTAAGTCTTTTGGTAAGTGAATTATATTACAGTATAAAAAACATCTTAAAAATGACATCTTGGAAGCAACCCCATCATAGCTGATCCCACAAGTGTAATTGGAGAAATAGCAGTAAATGAAAACATACACTACTGCCAAAAATTAAAATTGTCAGTAGAGTAATTATGAAAATGTACAGGTGTGTTCACTAAATCTAGAGAGAGAGCTAGAATGGGAAAAACAACTTACATGCATCCTTTCATAAAATAAAAAGAGTTGTAGTCATTGGGAAAATAATGTAGAACTTTTTCTCTCTACTATTAGTTCCCCCTAATTGCAATGAGGTTTCCATTAATCAGAAAGCCATACAACCATTCCATTACTGTTTTCTGAGATGGCCATTATAAAACACCAGCCCTTTCCCATTTTTTTTCTCTATTCACAAGTAGGTGACTGCTAGAATAAATGGATTAAATTCTTGGATATATGGTTCTCCACAGATATGAAGAAAGGTAGTGCTACCTTGATAGCATTATGTGCTAGGGATTTAAATTCCTATGGTTTTTAGAGGAACGTTTTAACAATTGAAAATAAATAGGGATTTCTGTTTCTGAACAAGATGGAGTAACTGAACAAGATTTATCCTCCTACCTGAAATAAATGAAAAAAGAATGAATTTATGAAATAAATGGTTTTCAAGACCTTGGACATGAGGTTAACAAAGGACATTGTTCCCTGAGAGACAGGAATCAGACAAGGTGAGCCCTACTGTCTCTCGCCACATTGAAAGACTCTGGCCTTGTCACAAGGCAGGTAAATTGATACAGAGTTCAGAGTGTTGAAGAGACACTGCTAAGAATCTATGATAGCAGAGATCACTGGAATTCACAGGGTGATGTACGGGAATGGAGAGAACTACTACAAGAGATTTGCAGAGGATCCCCCTTAAGTTTTCAACAAAGTATTGATCAGTATATATATCAGTATATATGAAGAAACTACCTGACGCTGGAGAAAGAACGATTGAAAAGGGCTAGAAGAGGGAAGAGTGTATGGAGTTCTCACAGGGATTGGAACAGTGTTTGTTCCTATATTCCAGCCTAGAACATCTCACAATTCATAAAGCATTGGGTACAGTATTTAAAAAGATCTTGAGTTAAGAGTGCACGGTACTTAGCATAAACTTGAATGCTGCTTGATTCCTGCCTAACAAATCTTAAAAGCAAGGCCTGAAAAGATCAAATAGTTTCCAAGTAACTTAACTGCATCCCAGAAAAAAAGCTCAAGAATATCTATGGGATTATGAAAATGTCCGGCATGTGCAACTCTTGATCCCAGGGTAGTAAGTTTGAGCCCCACATTGTGGGTAAAGATTACCGAACAATAAACAAACAAACAAACAAACAAAAGTTTGTTTTAAAGAAAATTAGAAGCATGCAAAGATACAAGAAAATATGATGAATAACAAGGAAATTAATTAATTGCAACTAAATCAGAATTAACACAGATGGTAGAAATAAAGAGATCAAAAGTTATTATAAGTGTATTCCATTTGTGAAACAAAGCTAGAGAAAAGCTTGAATGTGAAAAGGAGTATTTTTCCCTAGAATAATGAGGATACAGGAAAGGCCCAAAATGGGGTATACCTGGGTGGCTCTGTTGGTTAAGTATCTACCTTCAGCTTAGGTCATGGTCCCAGGACCCTGGGGTCAAGCCCCACATTGGGCTCGCTGCTCAGTGGGGAGCCTGCTTCTCCCTCTCTCTGCTGCTTGTCCTCTCTCTCTTGCTATCTGTCTCTCTCTCAAGTAAATAAAATCTTTTTTTTTTTAATATTTTATTTATTTATTTGACAGAGAGAGAGAGAGATCACAAGTAGTCAGAGAGGCAGGCAGAGAGAGGGGAAAGCAGGCTTCCCACTGAGCAGAGAGCCTGATGCGGGGCTCGATCGCAGGACCCTGAGATCATGACCTGAGCCAAAGGCAGAGGCTTTAACCCACTGAGCCACCCAGGCACCCTTCAAGTAAATAAAATCTTAAAAAAAAAGAGAGAGAAGAAAGAACCCAAAATGAACTTCTAGTATTGATAAATAATACTTGAGATGAAAAATATACTGGATGGAGCTAAAAATATAACTGGATGTTGTTGAAAAAAAGATGAATAAATATGAAGATGCAACATTAGAAACTATTCAAAATGAAGCACAAAGCAAAATAAATTTTTAACAAGTGAACAGAACATCATTGACCTATGAGACAACTTCAGGTAGCCTAATATAATTTTTTTTTTTTTAAGATTTTATTTATTTATTTGACAGAGAGAGATCACAAGTAGACAGAGAGGCAGGCGGGGCGGGGGGGAAGCAGGCTCCCCACTGAGCAGAGATCCTGATGTGGGGCTTGATCCCAGGATCCTGAGATCGTGACCTGAGCTGAAGGCCTAGGCTTTAACCCACTGAGCCACCCAGGCGCCCCCAGGTAGCCTAATATAATTGTAATTGGACCTCTCCACAGAGAAAAATGACAGAAAAAAATATTTGAAGAAATAATGGCTAAAGAATTTCTGAATTTGATGAAAGCTATAAACTCAAAGATTCAAGAAGGTCAATGAAAGAAGTCCAAAACCAAGAAACATGATGAAAACCACATCCGAGTAAGTCATCATGAAATTGTTCAAAACCAGTGAAAATGAGAAAATCTTAAAAGCAGTTTGAGGGAAAGAGACACAAGACCTAGAGTGCAACAAACAGAAGAATTTTAGGAGATTATCAGAAACAATGTAAGCAAGAAGACTATAGACAAATATCTTTAAAATACTTAAAGAAGGGGTGCCTGGGTGGCTCAGTCAGTTAAGTGTCTGACTCTTGGATTTGGCTCAGGTCCTGATCTCATGGCTCATGGGATTGAATCCTGCTTGGACTCCACACTTGGCAGGAGTCTGCTTGGATATTTTCCCCCTCTGTCCTTTCAGGATGCTCCCACATCGGGGTGCTCTCTTGCTTTCTCTCAAATAAATAAGTAAATTTTTAAAAATACTTAAAGAAAAAAAAATGTTAGTTCTATAGTTTTTTATTATAGAATAGTATAGAATTCTATGCCCAGCAAAATTCTTTCAAACATGGAAATGAAGTCTTTTTTAGACTTGGAGAAGCTGAAAGATAAGTGATTTTTTATAAAGGTGCAAGATCAATTTAATGGAGAAAGGCTAGTCTTTTCAATAGATAGAACTGGGAAAATTGAGTATCCATGTGCAAAAAATGGATTTTCCTCCATACTTTGCATGATACCTAAAAACTAATTCAAAATGGATCATGAGGCACGTGGGTGGCTCAGTGGGTTAAAGCCTGTGCCTTTGGCTCAGGTCATGATCTCAGGGTCCTGGGATTGAGCTCCGCATCGGGCTCTCTGCTTCAGGGAGCCTGCTTCCCCCTCTCTCTGCCTGCCTCTCTGCCTACTTGTGATCTCTCTCTCTGTCAGATAAATGAAATCTTTAAAAAAAAAAAAAAGATCATAGGCCTATATGTAAAAACTCAATTATAAAGATCTAGAAGAAAACAAAGAGAAAGAAAATCATCATGATTTTCCATGAGGTTTTTCAAAAGCTGTATCTATAAAAGTAAAAATCGATCAATTGTTTTTTTATCAAGAAGAAAATCTTTGCTCTTTGAAATATACTAGTAAGGGAATGAGAAGACAGACCACAGTCTGGAATGATAAATTTACAAATTTGATAAAAAGACTTGTATGCAGAAAGTATAAAGAACTCTCAATACTCAGGAATTAGAAAATTTACAACTCAGTTTAAAAAAGGGCCAATCATTTGAGCAGACACTTCATCAAGAAGATATAAGGATGGTAAATAAGCATATGAGAAATTACCCAACATTATTAGTCATAGAGAAATTCAAATTAACACCTAAATCAGATAATACCACACACCTAATGGAATGACCAAAATTATAAAGACATACCACCCCCACGCTTTGGTTAGAATGTAAAAGATCTGGAGCATTCACTCACTTCTGGTGGGTATGTAGAATGATACAGTCACTTTGGAAAACAGTTTAGTGATATCTTAAAAAAATTAAATATATACCTACCATATGATCCAGTCATTCCACTCTTTCGTATATATTCAGAAGAAGTGGTTTAAAAAATGGCAATATACATCTCCATACAATTTTGAATATGAAACTTTATAGCAACACTATTTGTAATAGCCAAAAAGTGGCTGTTGCAATCCAAATATTAATCAGCTGATGAATGGATAAATGAAATCTGGTATCCATGAAATGGACTACAATTCAGCAATAAAAGGAATTGAATAGGTGGTACATGCAACAAAACTGATGAATATCAAAAGAATTATACTGAGCCGAAGAAGCCAGACCAGAAATAAATACCATATTATTTCATTTATGTAAAACTCAAAAATGCAAACTGAATCCATTGTGAATGAAAGCAAATAAGTGGTTGCCTGGGCATCACAGAATTGGGTAATGTGGAAGAGTGGGAGGAAGGTATTATAAAAGAGCGTAAGGACCTGGTACATACAGAGGCAGATTTAATCCCAGCTGGTCTAACACCAGGGTATATGCTGTTAGAATAAAAGGTAACCGATAACAAATCTAAATTAAATTGTCAGCTATTTAAAAAAGTAAAGGAGTATGAGGTATCTTTTGAGGGTATTGGATATGTTGTTCATAATCTTGAGTATGTTGAAAGGTATATACATATAAGAAATTGATCCATTTATAAACATTAAATATGTACAATTTATTGTATGCACATTATATGAAGTCCTCACTTTGTACACCTCTAATATGTACATGTTTTAGTATATTTAATTAAACTATACCCACCCCCTAAAAACATGGTTCGTATTTAATCTATCACAGAATATTCCTTCTAAATAATTACATAGATTACAAACTTTGCTCCTAACTCCTCAGCCTACACACCACTTTTTAAATAACAGATGCATGTCATGATAGTGACAAGTCATAGTACTTTTTAAAAAATTTGTTGATGATTTTTCACTGCATATCTGATATTAGTTCATGTACAAACGGCAAAGCACATAGTTATGTTGCCTCTTTACCTCCCAGTGATCAATCCACATAACCTTTTCCCAAAATGGATAATTAAAAGAGGGATTTGGCTGACTAATATTGTTAATTTTATGTGTCAACTTGACAGGGCCATAGAGAACCCAAATATTTGGTTAAACATTATTCTGTGTATATCTCTGAGGGTGTTTTTGGATGAAATCAACATTTGAACCAGTAGACTGAGTAAAGCAGATTGCCTTTGTGATATGTGTGGCCCTCATCCAATCAATTGAAAGCCCAATAAATAAAACCAAATGGCTGACCCTTGAATAAGAGGAAGCTCCTCCTGCCTGGCTGATGCACTATGACTTAAGTCTTTTCATGCTTTTGGCTCTTCTTAAGTCTTGATCCTGCCAGCTCTTGTACCAAAACTTATAACATAGATTCTCCTTTACTTAGGACTTTGGAATCAGTATGGAACTATACCATCGGCTCACCTGGATCTCAAGCTTATCTACTTTAGATCATGCAACTACTTAACCTCCATTATTGCATAAGTGAATTCTTAATAATAAATCTTTTTATAATGTTAGTTCTATTTCCCTGGAGATCCCTGACTAATACAGATTTTGGTACCAAGAAGAGGGATGCTGCTGTGTCAAATACCTAAATATAGAAGTGACTTTGAAACTGGGAATGTATAGAGGCTAGAAGAGTAATGAAGTATATGCTAGAGTATGAGCATTAAAGGCAATTCTGTCTCTGACAGAAATTAGGAACAGGTTATTAGGAACTGGAGGAAAGGCAACCTTTGTAATAAAGTGGCTGTGAACAGCTAAATTTTGTTCTTTTGTTTTATGAAAGAGTTTCTGAGTGATGAAATTGAATATTTGGCAAAGAAGATTTCTAAGCAAAGCATTAAAGGTGTGGCTTGAATCTTTATTGCTTATATTAAATGTGAGAAGTGAGATAAATTGAAGACAGAATTGTTAAGCAAAAAGGAACCACAATTTGGAGATTTGGTAAATTTTCAGGCTATCCATATTGCAAAACTGAAAAGCTCGTTCTAAAGAGAATGCTAAAGGTGTGGCTAAACAACCATTTGATAAAGAGATCATGGGTACAATTCATGGATATAAATCAGCCATTTAAGCAGAAGCCTGAACTAGAGATAGGATTATGCCAGGTCATTTTTTGTTTTGTTTTGTTTTGTTTTTTGTTGAGAGAGAGGGCTGTGAGGGGCATGGGGAGAGAGAGAATCTTAAGGAGGCTCCACACCCTGCATGCATCCTGATGCAAGGCTTGATCTCACAACCCTGAGATCATGACCAGAGCAGAAATCAAGAGTAGGATGCTTAACCATCTGAGCCACCCAGGCATCCCATGTGTGTTATTCTTTTTTTTTTTTTTTTAAAGATGTTATTTATTTATTTGACAGAGAGATCACAAGTAGACAGAGAGGCAGGCAGAGGAAGAGGAAGAAGCAGGCTCCCTGCTGAGCAGAAAGCCTGATGCGGGGCTTGATCCTAGGACCCTGAGATCATGACCTGAACCGAAGGCAGAGGCTTAAACCACTGAGCCACCCAGGCGCTCCCCCCATGTGTGCTATTCTTAAAGAAAAATGAAGAAAGATCCCAGAGAGATTCAGAACTCTTCAAGGCTGCCACTCTCACTATAGACCTGGGGAACAAAGCCGTTTTCCAGGAGCCCTTGAAGAGCGTCACAAGGTTAGGGCTGCCCTGCAGAGTTATAGGAGTGATTCTGCCATTCCAGTGGACCTAAAAGGTGGGATATTGAGTCAAACAAAGATGGTTATTCTGAAACCTGAATATCTAATGAAATTTGCATTGCTAGATTTTGGACTTGCTTGTGACCTGTCCTCTTTCCTTTCTTTCTTGTTTATCTCTTTTGAAATGGGAATGTTTATTCACTGCCTGTCCCACCATTGTATTTTGGAACTTGTCTGGTTTCACAGGTACATAGCTGAAGAAGAATTTTCTTTCCTAATGAATTGTACCTTGGATTTCACTCATATCTAATTTAGATAGTATTTAGATGAGACTTTGGACTTTAATGTTGATGCTGGAATGAATGAAGACTTTGGGGGGTTGTCGGGATAAAATGACTATATTTTGCATGTGGGAAGAGTATGAATATTGGATGTTTGTGCCCTACCAAATTTCATGTTGAAATTTTAACACAATGTGACTTTATTTAGAGATGGGTCCTCTAAGTAATTAGGATTGAATGAAGTCATAAGCGTGGGCCATGACCCAGTATGATTAGTGTCCTTTTAAGAAGAGATACCAGAGGAGTGCCTGGGTGGCTCAGTTGGTTGGTGGTCTGACTCTTGGTTTTGGCTCAGGTCATAATCTCAGGGTTGTGGGATCAAGCTCTGGGTCAGCTCTGTGCTCAGCTGGGAGTCTGATAGGGATTCTCTGTCTCCCTCTTCCCCTTCCCCATCAAATAAATCATGAAAGAGAGAGAGAGAGAGGCTACAGGTGTGGGGCTGGGGGTGGGAGGCCTTAAGGGGAAAAAAAGGGGGAGGGCACCTAGCTGGCTCAGTCAGTGGAGCATGTGACTCTTTATCTCAGGGTCATGTTTACTTAAATATGAGTTTAAGACTCATGTTCAGTTATAGGTTGTTAAATAAATAAACTTTAAAAAAAGGAAAAAAAGATACCAGAAAGCTTATTTTCTCTCACTCCCATCATATGAAGGCATAAGCAGATAGTAGCCACAAACAAGCCAAGAGAAGAGAATTCAGAATAAAGCCTACTTCATCAGTACCTTGACAAGGACTGGACTTTCTAGCCTACAAAACTGTGAGAAATAAATTTCTGTTGTTTAAATCATCCAGAATGTGATATTTTGTTATTGCTGAACATGCTAACATGGGCAAAGATGAAAGTGCAGCAAAAAACCAAACTGTGATAATTCTGTTAGTGAAACCCAAATATATCTTAAATGGAGTTGTCGATGAAATACCAGACCATGGAAATGTTGACACTATGGTCATTCAAAAGACTCTAGATATTAAGTCAGAGGAATTTAGTGAAAATGAATTTATCAACATAAATGAGGAAAGTGGTTGTGACAAAAAGGATTAAGATGTCCTAGAATAAGTCATCCTGTAAAATATTTCCACAACAACTATTAGTGATATTTCATAACATTGAAAGCACTGGGTTGAAATGCTGGAAGCTAATCCAGAATTAAAATGCAGTATGAAAGGAGGTTTCACCACCTTCACCAAGGTGGTGAAGGACTAGGAGATCTTAGTTTTTTTGTCTGGTCCCAGGAATTCAGCTAGATAGCTATCAAATCATTCTGAACACCTGTGAACTCAACCAGAGCACTAAGAAAAGAACTGCTGCAACTCTACAAATAGAAAAGTGACCACTTTCTGCAAGAATGACAAGACAGAAAACTCACCTCCAAAAGAGAAAAAGAGTCAGTACAGACTTCCAGAGACTTAATCAGTATGGATATTAGGTAAGATGCCAGAACTAGAGTTCAGAATAACAATTATAACGATATTAGCTGGGCTTGAAAAAAAGCAATGAAGACACTAGAGAAGCCCTTATTGGAGAAATAAAAGAACTAAATCTCATCAAGTTGGGATCAAAAGTGCTATCAATGAGATGCAGTAAAAAATGGAGGCTCTGACTGCCAGGATAAATGAGGCAGAAGAGAGAATTAGTGATATAGAAGACAAAATGATGGAGAATAAAGAAGCTGAGAAAAAGAGATAACTACTGGATCATGAGGGAAAAATTCGAGATATAAGTGATACAATAAAACAAAGCAATATTAAAGTAATTGGGATCCCAGAAAAAGAAGGAAGAGAGAAAGAGGGGGGCAAAAGGTATATTGGAGCAAATTATGGCTGAAAATTTCCCTAATTTGGAAAAGAAATCATGTCTAGAAGGCACAGAGAACCCCCTTCAAAATCAATAAAAATGGGTCAACACCTCAACATATACTAGTGACGTTTGCAAAATTCAGGGACAAAGAGAAAATCCTGAAAGCTGCTCAGGGCAAGAGGTCCTTAACCTACAAGGATAGGGACATTAGACTGGCAGAGGACCTACCCACAGCCATAGAGACCTGGTAGGTCATAAAGGACTGGCATGATATATTCAGGGTGCTAAATGAGAAAAAATATGCACCCAAGAATAATTTACCCAGCAGGGCTGTTATTCAAGATAGAAGAAATAAAAAGCTTCCAGGACAAACAGAAAGTAAAAGAATTTGTGATCACTAAACCAGCCCTGCAAAAAATATTAAAGGGGATCCTTTAAGCAAAGAGAGGGCCCAAAAGTAACATAGACCAGAAAGGAACAGAGACAATATACAAAAAGAGTGAAATTTACAGTAGTTACTCTGAATGTAAATGGGCTAAATGCCCCAATCAAAAGACACAGGGTATCAGATTGGATAAAAAAGCAAGACTCATCAGAAAGCTGTCTGCAGGATACTCATTTTAGACCCAATGACATGTCCAGATTGAAACTAAGGGGGTGGAGGAAGAGGCAAGATGGCGGAGGTGTAGGAGGCACAGAGAGCCCTGGGAATCAGAAGTCCAGCTAAAGAGGAGGAAATCACTCTAAAAGCCGGCAAACACGACAGCAGAGAGAAGAGAATAAGAACAGCAATTCCAGGAGCAGAAAATCGACCACTTTCAGGAGGTAGGACAGGTGGAAAAAGTGAATTTAAAGCGATGGGAAGAGACACCCTGGGCGGAGGGGCCGGCTCCCAGCAGCCGCAGAGCCGTGGAGCACAAAATCCAGAACTTCTAGTCCGCTCCGCTGAGGGACATCGCTCCGCAGGCTAACCGGGGGTTCAGCCCTTGCGGGAACAGTGTGGTTTCGGGACCCGTGGGGTCACCGAGGGACCAGGGGAGCCCGAGTGCGGCAGAGCTCCCAGGTTTTGGGGAGGAGAAGCCCGTGGCAGAGAAGGAGCCGCGCAACGCCGCATAGACCTACCTTGGACTATAGGAACTGAGACATATAGTCCATATAGGGCGGCCATACGTCAAGCAGGGACCCCACGGGAGGCAGCTCTGGAAACACCCCCTCCTTCCTCCTCCGGGAGGAGTGGTGCGAGAACGCGCAGCAGGAATCTGCTGGTTTGGGGACTCCAGACGGGGCTGCGCACCACAGATAGAGGCACTGCCACGGGCTGGCTGAGCACAGAGCATGGACCGCGGACAAGGGAGACGGGAGTGCTAATGGCTTTCCTCTGACGGTGTGTGGAGGATCGAGGCGCCCAGCACTCAGCTCCTCTGGGCCGGAGACTGGGAGGCTGCCATTTTTATTCCCGGCCTCCTGGGCGGTACAGAAAGCGCTCAGGGAACAAAGACTCCCGAGAGGGAACCTGAACAAAGTGCTTGGCCCATCCCCTGGCAAGGGCAGTGCAATTCTGCCTCGGGCAAAGACATTTGAGAACCAAGGCTACGGGCCCCTCCCCCAGAAGATCAGCGAGAATATCCAGCCAAGACCTAGTTAATCAATCAGTGAAAACTGCGAAACTCCAGAGAATCTTTCTCTCTCACCCATCTACTCTTACCTTGACAAAATGACAAGGCGGAAAAACTCACCACAAAAAAAAGAGGAGACAGTACCAATGGCAAGAGACCTAGTCAATGCGTACATTAGTAATATGTTGGAAATAGAGTTCAAAATGACAGTTATCAAGATGCTAGCAGGGCTCGAAAAAAGCAATCTAACCAAGTCGAAGTTAAAAAAGCTATTAACGAGGTACAATTAAAAATGGAGTCTCTCACTGCTAGAATAAACGAGACTGAAGAAAGAATCAGCGATATAGAAGACCAAATGACAGAGAATAAAGAAGCTGAGAAAAAGAGAGACAAACAACTACTAGACCACGAGAGGAGGATTCGAGAGATAAGTGATACCATAAAACGCAACAATATTAGAATTATTGGGATCCCAGAAGAAGAAGAAAGAGAGACAGGGGCGGAAGGTATATTGGAGAAAATTATTGTAGAGAATTTCCCTAATCTGGCAAAGGGAACAAGCATCAGAATCTAGGAGGTGCAGAGAACCCCCCT
>CM053605.1:61466597-61593582 GCA_028646535.1 Procyon lotor
ATACAAATCCTGAAGAGAATACAGCCAGTAACTTCTCTGAGCTCAGCCATAGCAGCATCTTTCTAGATATGTCTCCTGAGGCAAAGGAGACAAAAGCAAAGATAAACTATTGGGACTACACCAAAATAAAAAGCTTCTGCACATCAAAGGAAACAATCAACAAAACTAAAAGACAGCCTTTGGGATGGGAGAGATATGTGCAAATAACATATCTTGGTATCCAAAATATATAAAGAACTTACACAGCTCAACACCAAAAAAACCCAAATAATCCAATTGAAAAATGGACAGAAGACATGAAGAGACATTTCTCCAAAGAAGACATGCTGGTGGCCACAGACTCATGAAAGGACGCTTAACATCTCTAATCATCAGGGAAATGCAAATCAATAAACTACAATGAGATATCATGTCACACACATCAGAATGTCTAAAATCCAAAACACAAGAAACAACAGATTTTGGCCAGTATATTGTTGGTAGGAGTGCAAAGTTGTGTGGCCACTGTGGGAAACTGTATGGAGATTCCTCAAAAACTTAAAAACAGAATTACTATATTATCCAGTAATTCCATTCATAGATATTTACACCCAAATATGAAAACACAAGGTATATGCAAACCTGTTTATTGTATCATTATTTACAATAGCCAAATATGGAAGCATCCTAAGTGTCCATCAGTAGAGGAATGGATAAAGAAGTGACTGAGATAAATATATATATATAATACATATTATATATATATTATATATAATATATATATCCATTATATCCATACTCATATATCCACATATCTATATATTATATATATCCATTATATCTGTATCCAATATATCTATATATTTTTATATATATGTATATATACACATTATATATAATGAAATATTACTCAGCCATAAAATAGAATGAAATTTTGCCATTTGCAACAACATGGATGGATCTAGAGAATATAATGCAAAGGAAACTAAGTTAGAGAAAGACAAAATCCATATGGTTTCACCCATGTGGAATTTAAGAAACAAAACAAATAAAAAAGAAGAGAAACCAAATAATAGACTCTTAATTATTGAGAACAAACTCTTGGTTACCAGAGGGGTGATGGGTGGGGGGAATGGGTGAAATAGGTGAAGGGGATTAGAAGTACATTTATCTTGATGAGCACTGAGTAATGTATAAAACTTTAGAATCATTGTATTTTTTTTTAAGATTTTATTTATTTATTTGACAGAGATCACAAATAGGCAGAGAGGCAGGCAGAAGGAGAGGGGGAAGCAGGCTCCCTCCTGAGCAGAGAACCCGATATGGGGCCCAATCCCAGGACCCCGAGATCATGACCTGAGCTGAAGGCAGAAGCTTTAACTCACTGAGCCACCCAGGCACCCTGAATCATTGTATTATTGACTGGAAACTAATATAACCCTGTATATGTGCCGTACTGGAATTAACAATTTTTTAAATAAAATAAATTTAAAACATTAAAAAATAAAAACAAAAGCTTTGAAAAATGTAAAAATTAGCACAAACAATCCCAAAATAAAAAGATGTTAAAAAGAGTTCCTGGGTGACCAGGTCAGTGAATCATGACTCTTGATCTGGGAGTTGTAAATTCAAGCCCCTTTTTGGTGTAGAAGTTACTTAAAAATGAAATCTTACAAAATTATATGTTAAAAGGTTTAAATATATAAAAAAATTATATGGAACCGTGGTATTTTGTTTTCTGAAGTTTCATTATATTTTTATGTATTTTTTAATATGGTAAAGCCTTTAACTATTTTTCCTTATGAATGAATTTTATATATTTAACAAATTAATCATTCAGAAAATAGAATGTTAGCTTTTAGTAAATAGATTTTTGGTGACTTGACCTGATCCCTAGACGATTCCAACCACTTGATTAAGTCCTATTTGATAAAGGGAATTAAATGATAAGCTATACATGCTCATAAATTCATATACACATAAATAGGTATGATATATATATCTATATCCAGCTACAAATCTGAGAACCTGTCTTTGACTTAAGTGTGCACAAGGAAAGTCTACAATAGCCTAGGCCAAGCACTAAATTGTCAGAGATATTACCTCATTAAAGTGAAAGAAAATAGAAAATAGTCATTAAGCAATCTATGGAAAACATAGAAGAGAAAATGAACATTATCCCCCAAAGCAAAGAAAGAATATAAAAATAAAAATTTGAAGAAAATTTTATGAACATTTTAAATTTCTGCTACATTTTAAATTTCTGCTATCTAACCTGCTAAGGTTAGATACTAAGTATGATTTTGATAAAAGTTAAGCAGAAAACCCAAAGTACAATAGAAAAATGTTAAGATTGGATAAAAAGAGTGTTGAATGATATCAGGAAAGATTTCAAGGAAATTAAAATTTTGCTGATGGAATTTAAATCTGTATTAGTGGCAGTATGTAACCAAATTATCATGCAGATAAATCATTGATGTGATCTTGAGTTTACCCTGTACCCCAGAGAAAAAGAAGAAAATATGCAAATAATAGTATTTTTAATCATATCTAACTTAGATAAGTTACAAAATAAGCAACTGGAAAATGGGGGAAAATAAAAAATATTTAATAAGATTTTTTAATCTAACAATTCCAGTTAAATAATTTAGCCTAATCTAAGAAAAATCAACAAAGAAGAGAACCATTCTTAAACCTACCTGGCAGTATTTTTGAATCATAATAAGAAGAATAAACACTCAGAAGAGTCATATTTCTTATAAGGAAATAAAATGTAATATACATTAATTAATAAGAAATCTTGGGGCCTCTAACTGGTTCAGTTTAAGAGCATTCTACTCTTAAATTTGGAGTCCTGAGTTTGAGCCCCGTGCTGGGTGTAGAGATTACTTAAAATTGAAATCTTTAAAAAAAGTCTTTACATGTTTCAGGCTCATTTGAGTGGGCTCAACTTTCTCTATATGAATTCTATAAATTCTTATAGTAAATTTTATAAATTCTATATGTAAATTCTGTAAGAAATAGAAACATTTAGAGAAAAGATTGATTTAAGAATTTTGTGTTCATCTGATATGTCTTTCATTTCTGAAGGAGGTATAAAGAAATTTTCACATTTCCAAGGTCCTAGAACATAAATACTTCCCCGACTCTTGTAGAAAAACAAACAAAAAAACTTTATAAAGAAATACTCCTTAACTGAAAGATGGTTTTTAAAAATCTTTCTGCTTCAGTAAAACAGCTGTGATATCTTTGTTGCAAACCCCAAATGTTAATTTGTAATCTTTATTGTACTCAACTTATGAATGGTAATTAAAAGAACTCATTATTATGTCCTCCTTGGACATGTTTTTTACTTGATGTTTAGAACATTACTCTTGGTTTTTCATTCATTTTATGGACCACTCCTTAATTTCCTTCATTGGTTTTTCTCCTTATATCCAACTTCCAAGTATTGCAGTACCACAGGGCATTTAGCTTTTCTACAGTTACTCTTTGGTGATCTCAGCCATTTCATATTTTAAATACTATCAACATTCATTCATTCATTCGTTTAGTTAGTTAGTTAGTTAGTTAGTTAGTTAGTTAGTTAGTTAGTTATTTGAATAGGGTCTATCCCCACATGGGCCTTGGCCTCATGATCATGAGATCAGTAGTCATATGCTTTACTGACTGAACCAGCCATGCTTTACTGACTCAGCACCCCTACTATCAACACTTTAAATACTGTATGGAAATAACTTCCAAATATGTATCTCCAGCCTTAGACCTTTTCCCTAAACTCCAAACGTATATAGCCATCTTTGTACTTAACATCTTTACCTGAGTATTTGTTGCATCTACAACTTAACAAGTACAAAACCAATCTATTGATTTATACCAGACCTCAAACTCTTTACCCAATGCAGCACTTTTGCTGTTCTTAAAAAATCTCATATTTTTTATGACTTTATTTTAAATAAAGTCTGTTTTTAAATAATACTAACTTTAATCTTTTAGTTCCTAAAGACAAATCTATGGAGTTATTATTCATTCCTTTCTTATAGCACATATTCAATCCACCAACAGATGCTCTTGACCTATCTTCAAAATATATTCAGAATCTAACTACTTTCTCCTATTTCAATCACTACCATCAATTTTAAGCTTAGTATTATAATCCCCTGGTCAGATTTTTTAGCAATCTCCTATATGGTCTCCTAACTTCTATTCTTGTTCTGCTACAGTCTGTTCTGACACTGAAGCAAGAGAGATCTTTTGCAAAGGTAAGTCAGACAATATCATTTCTTTGCTCAAAACCACTCAGTGGTTTTCTAGTTAGGGTAAAAATCCAAAGTCTTTCTATAATGGCTTAAAACCCCTACAAAATATGGCACCATTAACGGTACCTTATCTTTTGGTGTTCTTCTTGACCTCATTAGCCTATTTACTGTTCTTGAACAAATTAAGTGTCTGCAAATCTTGTTCCTTCTGCCTGGAAAGCTCTTCCCCTATATGTCTACATGCCTTGTTCATTCACTTCTTTTTAGGTTTTTGCTCAGATATCTTATTAGTGAGGCCCTTTACGTACCACTAGTTTTTATACATAAAGTTTTCTCAGAAGGCAGCTATGCCCACTTTTTTTACACATTTTGTCTGTGACTAGTTTTTTTCACTACAATAACAGAGTTGAGAGATTGCAACAGAGATACATGGCCCACACAGCCTAAAACATTTACTGTTTGGCTCTTGACAGAAGTTTGCTGACCCTGGTATGTACATGTGTTTGCTTGTGTGTTTATAGCCTATCTCAGGGAGAGAAAGTAGCCCTATGAGGGCAGGTCTGCTGTTTTCACTGCTGTATCCCTAGCACCTATACTAGGACCTGAGATATAACAGATGTTCAATAAATATTTCTGGAACAATTAAATGACTGAAAGAAAAGACGTGGTATAGTATAGTAATTAAAGGATATATGAAAGGATTTCAGTAGAAACAAATATTCCTCTAGATTTAAGCTTTGTTATTGTGTATGTATATTATTAATAAATTATTATAATTAATATACTTTCAATTAATACACTTTATTATTATTTTAATTAATATACTTTCCCTTAAGTATGTTTTCAATTAAGAGACTTTTGTGTGAAGACAGTAGAAAGAAGCTACAGCATTTCACTCTTCTGATACTTAATGATATGAGCTACAACAATTTAAAAAAAAAAGTAAGAACCAGAAGGAGAACCTAAAACAAAACAAAATGTTCACCAGCATTAACCAGAAATGAGAAAGAGGGTAGAATCCTATATAATATATTTCAAAAGAAGGAAGGAAACAGAAGATTTGCAGAAGCGTAATGTGGTGCCCAACCTCACATCTACTCCCTAAAGCTGTCTTAATCTCAAGATTAATGATGATCTTGAGATTCATCATTAATGTTCCTATAATAGTAGAAGAATGGATGAATAGTGTCTCCTTACATTTGTCTCTTTCTTACTATGTGGAAATAGAAACAGCTGCTGGGAAGAGATGACTGAAAGTTGAACAGTGATGGCTAGGGATGGTTTCTTGGCAGAAACAGAGGCTTCAAGATTTCTGAACTAAGGGAATTATCTGAATCCCAAGTGCTGTCTCCCTATGAAAAAAAAAAAGATAAGTTTCCTCCCCTAAGTAGTTAAGGTGAACCTCCAAGAAAATCTCAATTAATTTAATTCCTGCAACAAAAGCTGCACATAAAAGCTGTAACAAAAGCTCCAGCTGAGGGGCACCTGGCTGGGTCAGTAAAGCATGTGATTCTTGATCTTCTGGTCATGAGTTTGAGCCCCACATTGGGTGTAGAGATTACTTACCAATAACAACAACAAAATAAGCTCCATCTGAATTGTCTCCCTCTCTTCATAGTTTAGCCATGCTAAGTAACTCATAGTTCATAAATTTAATTTTTGCCATTTTTAAAGATCCAGCTTATCTTACCTTGTTTCCAAGTGATTTCAGTCATTTGTTTTGCTTCTTATAGGATCTTTCTCCTTCTTTTGGATTGCCTTTCTTCAGTGAAGAATGGGAGAGAGGGAGAAAGGTTATAAATATATAGGGGGAAAGAGTAAAAAAGTAATTTGAATTCATTCGCGCTAGGAATATTTTAATGTCATTGACTCTCTTTAAAAAAAATGACATTTTTTTGTAAACAATTCTGGTAAAATAGTAGATGCTTCCCAGAATAAACACAAAATATTGTTTTCCAGTATTTTTGTCTCTGAAAGTGGAGGACACCAAAGCTAAGGAAGTATTAATTCAGTGTTGCACTCCTCAGAGCAAAAACAGTTGTAAACCATACAGTTGCCAAGTTTATTAAACCATCAGCAAATAATAAATATTATGTCTGGCAATAAGTCAGAATCAACTATTGGCAAAATTCTTTTAATGTCATACATTTGGACACTAATATCAATGATATACGGTATGAAAGCACAGTTACTCTAACATGTGCATGCTAATAGATACTGGGCTTTACAGTTGGATGAAACCTTTTATGTGAAGAGTATGAATGAACTTTTTACCTTATATGCAGTTCCTTTATGAGGGTGAAGTGCTTAACAACTTTTTTTTTTAAGATTTTATTTATTATTTGACAGAGAGAGAGATCACAAGCAGGCAGAGAGGCAGGCAGAGAGAGAGGAGGAAGCAGGCTCCCTGCTGAGCAGAGAGCCCAATGCGGGGCTTGATCCCAGGACCCTGAGACCATGACCTGAGCCGAAGGCAGAGGCTTTAACCCACTTTAACTGAGCCACCCAGGCGCCCCTACTTCTTTTTTTTAATTGCTGGAAAACCATGCTAAAGGGGAAGGAATTTTTAAAATTTGGATCGTAATTATTTTGTGAGCCAGAAAAATTTTCTGGAAAAGGTGTGTTAGAATCTGTATTGATGAAATAAAAACTATTGGAAAAGGAACAGCATTACTCTACTAGTTAAAGAGTTGACATCTGAATATTATTTCTCATATGGCATTATTCCTAGGGCACAATTATCTGTAAGTAACATGGACTGATCTGATTCAGTTTTTATTTTTATTTATTTTTTTAAAGTAAGTTCCATGCCCAATGTGGGGCTTGAACTCACCATCCCAAGGTCAAAAGTCCCACTTTGCCAACAGAGCCAGCCATGCACCCCAAAATAATAAGCTTCTAATATTTGAAAACTATTAACAAGTTAGCAAGAAGTCACTCACATCACTGAGGAAAAAGTTAAGGGTTTTTTTTTTTTTCATTTTCGTCTTACACATTTAACTTAAACAAAGGTATCAATGGCCATTTATGTCAGAACTACATTCTTCAACAATTTCAACTATACGTTGGCTACAAATAGGGCTATAGACACAAGAGTTTGGTAAAATCCGCTAAAGCATTCTGTAAGAATCAACTGGTAATCTGGATTTTATAATACAATGTTGTATATTTTATTATTATTTGAAATTTATCCAAAAAATTTCCCAGATTTACCACCACACCTCTGTTGGGGAGGATCACAATTGCTAGGCTTCAAGGAATGCAATCCAATTGGGAGATGTCAACACCCTAAAATATGTGATACAATGTGATAAATACTCTACAAAGGTAAATGAGTAAAATGAGTACGCAGTAGATTGTTTTTTCCTGGGGCACCTGTCGTTAAGCATCTGCCTTCGGCGCAGGTCATGATCCCAGGGTCCTGGGATCAAGTCCTGCATCACATCAGGCTCCCAGCTCCGAGGAAAGCCTACTTCTGCCTCTCCCACTCACCCTGCTTGTGTTCCCTCTCTCACTGTATCTCTCTGTCAAATAAATAAATAAAATCCTTAAAAAAAAAAAGTTTATCAACTTTAAAAAAAGTATTTTTTTCTGGGTGGAGATAGGGAAAGAAAGATGTGTATGGGATCCCTGGGTGGCTCAGTCTGTTAAGTGCCTGCCTTCAGCTCAGGTCATGATCCTAGGGTCCTGGGACCGAGTCCTGCATTGGGCTCCCTGCTCAGTCGGAAGCCTGCTTCTCCCTCTGCCTGCTGCTCCCCCTGCTTGTGCTCTCTCTCCTCTCTCTCTCTGACAAATAAATAAACTGAGAAGAAAGAAAAGAAAGAAAGATGCATATGAGTCAATCTCATAGTGATTAAACCTTCTAAGTTTATCTTGATATATTCAGCATTAAACTTTTAATAATTTTGCCCTGAAGGAGTTTCAGACTACTTAGGGTACTGACACATGCCATTTGGGCAAGCCCTCAGAAATCACAGAAGGGGTCTTTTCTGGGTCAGGAAGATATATATATATTTGTTAAAAGATTTACTTATTTATTTTTGAGAGAGACAGAGTATGAGGAGGAGCAGAGAGAGAGGGACAAGCAGACTCTGTGCTGAGAGCAGAGCCTTACATGGGCCTCCATCTCATGAACCTGAGATCCTGGACCTGAGCCAAAATCCAGTCGGATGCTTAACTGACTGAGCCACCCAGGTACCCCAGGGAGAAAAATTTTTATCTCATATCGAATTTCAAGAATTCATGTGACTACTTTCCTACTTTATAGTCAACATGTTTCAAGTAGGAAAAGCAGAGTTTTATAATTACTGCTCAATTATTTTCAGAGCATTTAAAAATATATATATATACTTAAGGTTCCTAAACACAATTTTCACTACTTCCTTTAAAAACTGAATCAAGGGGTGCCTGGTTGGCTCTGTTGGTAGTGCCTATGACTCTTGGTCTCAGTACAGGCCAATAGCATTTTTAAATTTCCTTTGTAAAAAAATGAAATCTAATGTTGAAATCTGTCTATCTTATACACACACACACACAGACACACACACGCACGCACAGATATATATCAGTATATATTGCAACACAATTTCAAATTAGGTTCCCTAAAGTACATTTGATAGGAAATGTTGAGTAAATTCTTGTTTCCTTTATTTACCAGTTTTCAAAATTATGAGTTGGTTCCCTACTATCCTTCAAAGATGAAAAATGATGTCTTTAAAAAAGTGTCATTGTAAATTTACATATTAAGATATAATTTAGGACATGTGGGTGGCTTAGTTGACTAAGCATCTGCCTTCAGCTCAGGTCATGATCTCAGGGTTCTGGGATCAAGCCCCACATTGGGCTCTCACTTAGTGGTGAGTCTGCTTCTCTCTCTCCCTTTGTGATCTCTGTTGCTTTCACTGTATCTCAAATAAATAAATAAAATATTTTTTTAAAAAGATATATTTATATTTTGGGGTGCCTGGGTGACTCAGTTGCTTAAGCATCTGATTCTTAATTTCAGCCCAGGTCAGGATCTCAGGGTTTGAGATCAAGCCCCCAGTCAGGGTCTTTGCTGAGCATGGAGCCTGCTTAAGATTATCTTTCTCCCTCTCCTCTCCCTCTGCCCCTCCACGCTCCATGTCCTAAAAAAGGTATTTATGTCTTAGTCTATTGTAGTTAGTCTTAACAATGTTCAAATTGTCTCACCTTTGACCAGTGGGAATCACTTCAAGTTGTCCTCTTTAAATTGGCTCTCCAGCCCTTTATTTAATCTTGTTTTGTTTTGTTTTCAAGAGAGAGTGAGCAAGTGAGCTGGAGGAGGGGCAGAGGGGGAGGGAGAGAGAATCTCAAGCTGACTCAGCACTGACTATAGAAGCTCCTCTTGGGGCTGGATCTCACAACCCTGAGATCAGGACCTGAGACGAAATCAAGAGTCAAATGTTTAAACAACTGAGCCACCCAGACACCTAATAATCTTTTTTTTTTTTAAGAGATATTATTTATTTATTTGCCAGAGAGAGAGAGAACATGCACAAGCAGGGGAGCAGCAGGCAGAGGGAGAAGCAGGCTCCCGACTGAGCAAGGAGCTCGATGCAGACCTGATCACAGCACCATGGGATCATGAGCTAAGCAGAAGGCAGATGTTTAACCTGATGAGCCACCCAGACATCCCTGACACCTAATAATCTTGATAGTTTTCATGCTTAATGGCATAATATGGTATTATAGGCTTATCTTGAACATTTCCTATCCCAAACTTGGAGTTGGCATTGGCATCAAGGAACTCTTTACATGGGCAAATGGTATTTAGAGACCATAATATGGGTAGATAGGTGTGTGCTTGTTGCTACTGCAATAGTCTGTTTCTTAGGCTTGTTTTACAGTGGGCAGAATTAAGAAGTACGTACTTTTAAATATAAACTATGTAATGAGTTCTTCATATATCTAATTCAGGATCAGAGAGTTTTTATGTAAGTCATTCATTTTATATGTTTCTTTTTTGTCTCATAGCAAAAATTAATATTTAAATATACCAACTTTGATTTTTGCAAAACATCCATTTGCTTTTTCTCAGACTAAGCATGCAACAATATTAAAATAACAGTACCACTTCATACCACAAGAATACAGTTAGTGATAATAATTTAAGTTCCAGTTTTGTCGTTGCTGCTGTAAAGTTATTTTTCTTATTTTTATGTCCTGTGAGAGATATATTGGTAAATTACTGTGTGTGTGGTTTTTAAAAATTATTATATGTAAAATCACTTGGAATAGTCTCATAATGGAACCCATATACAATTAAGTTTATTTCATTTAGCTTTCATTTTGACGGGAGTGTTTTAAAATTTAATTTGTTTTTGTTTTATAATTATGTAAATTACTTTATATGGTTCTCAAATTACATCTACAAAACAAGTTTTATGAGAAAACTTCCTACTAGTCTATCTTTTCTACCTTTTTCACTTTCTCATTATAGGTAACCATGTTTTTTAAGGTTTTGATTTTTCCTTTCATTTAAAAAATTAAGTAAATATATGCATGAATGGTAGCATATGATAGATTTTCTCTACCTTGCTTTTTTAAAAAAATTTATTTTATACTGTGGTTGTGAAATACTTCATACTATATACATTCCTCATTCATTTTTTATAATTGCATAATACTCCACTCTATGTACCCTAATTAATTCAACCATTTCCCTATGATGAACATTTGGGTTATTTCTGAACTTTAGCTATAATAAACAATACTTTAGTAAGTATCTTCTTATATATATTTGTTTTATATTTTCATCCATGTTGGTCAGAATCCTGGAAATGTATTTTGCTAGTCAAAAAAAAAATGCATATGTAACTTTGCTAGATACTGTCAAATTCTGTTGTTGAGGTTTTTCCATTTTGCACTCCCAACAAGCAATATTTGAGAGTGATCCTTTTCCCATAAGTGCCTTACTAACAGGCTATGTTGTTAATCTTTCTGTTTTTTGCCAATTTGTTGGGTGAGAAATAGTATCCCAGTGACTCTTAATTTGCATTTCTCTTATGAGCAGGGTTGAGAATATTTCTATTTAAGGGGCATTTGCCTTTATTTTGCTGTTAAATGTCTGTTCAGAGTGTTGGTCTTTCATTCATTTTTAGATACTCTATATGTAGAGTTATTGAATTGTCTCATATGAGTTACAATATTTTTTGAGTTTCTCATTTGTCGTACTTGTATTTTTTTCTTTTCTTTTTTGTCATATGAAACCTTTTTTTTTAAGTGCCATATAAACCCTTTTTAGTTTATGTATTTGAATGTATTTTAGGTATTGCCAATATTTCACATTATTGCATCTAGTTTTGACCATTGCGAGGATTGTTTTCCCTACTCTCCAGTTATAAAGGAATTGACCCATAAGTTCTCCTAGTATTTGTGTGGTTCAAATTTTTACATTTAAATATGTTTTTAAAATTTGTCCTTAGAACAGATCCAAATTTATCTCTTACGACTACCCAGATCCCAACACCACTTACTAAAAAGTCTGTTTTTTCCTCACTGCTTTGAGATACAGCTTTTATCTATGTTAAATTTTCATATGCACTTCAGTAAATTTCTCGGTTTTCTATTGTGTTTCATTGGTCTTTTTCTCAGGTGCCAATGACAACTGTAAATTATAAAGGCTACATATATAGTGTATTTTAATACCTGATATGCTATCACCCCACTCACTTTCAGTGCTCTCCTTTTTCTGGGCTTTTGTTTTTTTTAATTCCAAAAGAATTTTATAATCAATTTTATGCTTATAACACTGTTCTTAATCAGGAGTGTTTATCTGAAGCACTGTCAGAATTTTTTTTTTAAAAGGAGAAGAAATACTTGCTTTCCACCCCAGACCTACTGAATCTCTGGATATTGGGCCTGGGTATGTATATTTAAAAAAACTTTCCAGTAGATTCTGATAATCTCATTAAAATAGCCTTATAAATTTAAGTTCTAATTCAGGACTATTTTTTTTTTTTTTTTTTAATTCAGGACTATTTTATGATTTGTATTCTCTTATATATTCTGGGTCTTTCCTAATGACTCCAGCACTTACCCAGTTTTTTAAGCCAGAAATCCTTGTAGTCTTCTTTCAGTCCTTCCTCTTAACTCCCTGTTTTCAGTTGGTCACCAAATCCACATTTTACCTCAAAAACATCTGGCTTTAAATCTCCAGTGCCACTGTCCTTCACTATCTCTTTCTCATGAACTGCTAAGCACTTTGGTTGTACTTTCGGTCTGTCATTTGCCCTGCCTACATAGTTGCTCTGTAAAAACAAGGTTGATCATGTCACTCCTTTGCTGACTTTTGTTGGCTCTCAGAACAAATTCAGTCATCTTACCATATCTTAAGCCTTTCGCTCTCAGGTCCTACCCTCCTTTTCCTTCTTCATCCCTGGTATTCCATACCTCACAATGAATATTCCTGTTTCAGTGAACTTCTCACTTAGTGGATAGACACCAGACTTAGTAGCACTTTATATTTAAACTTATGGTTTCTTTTACTTAGGATCTGCCCCTCCTAAGCATTGCCTGGTAGGCTGTCAGTATTTGAGATGCAGTTCAAATGGCATCCCTTTAATAAAGCTTTTTTTTAGACTCACAGTCAGAATTATTTGCTGCATCCTCTTTATTGTAGCAAAACTTTATTATTTATATCTTTATAATGTGATTTATGTGATTCTCTAATCCCCCAGGAATTTCACACTTTCAACATCAACCAGAATGTGAGCTTTTCATGTTTTCCCAGTCTCTAGCAGAGTGCATAGCATATAGCGAGCACTCAAATGTTTGTACAATGAATGAAAACAAATAACTCTTCATTAGTTTGTACTGATTGAAACTGAAACAAGACATGACAGTGGCCAGCTTGTTCTACTATTGAGATCTCTCATACTGGCTTTTTGTATCAGCCTTCCTAGACTTTGATCTCTGTACATACATGTCAATTCCTTATCCTTTGAAGATCCATGTATAATACCTATAGTAATAAATTAGATACTTAACCATCTTTATCTCTGTATCTCCTTATTTGAGAAGTGCTATCTTGGTCCTAAAAATAGATGCTTCTTTACAGAAGAAATTGCAATAATTTACATATAGTGATGGCATAATTAGCATGAGATAGGTATATATCTTACAGAGAATTTCAGAAATAATTATCAGTAATATTAGAAAAAATGTTTGATAAATTCTTTTGCAATTCTGCAAATGAACTTAGATGATGATTCTAGGTATAGAACCAAGTGCTACCAGAGCCAAATTATTTTATAACTGTAGTACTTATTTCCCTACCCTCCAGTTATATGACTGTGTTGTAATCTTTGAAACAATCAAATGTGATAACATAAAGAAGGAAAGGAATCATATTAAAAAATAATTTAAGCACAAAAGTTCATAGAGGGTAGCAAATACTGGAATAATTCAGTTTTAAATTTCTAGTATACTTTTAAAAAATCAGTTTTAAAGGTATAAATTGAATAATTAATACATCTGAACTATTAAATAGCACCAAATTATTTTAAATATATGCTTAAATACACAAATTAAACCTTTTTATTGAAATGTAAAAATTCGGGGTACCTGGGTGGCCCAGCGGGTTAAAGCCTCTGCCTTTGGCTCAGGTCACGATCTCAGGGTCCTAGGATGGAGCCCCACATGGGGCTCTCTGCTCAACCGGGAGCCTACTTCCCCCTCTCTCTGCCTGCCTCTCTGCCTACTTGTGATGTCTCTATCAAATAAATAAATGAATCTTTAAAAAAACTATAAAAAAAAGAAATGTAAAAATTCATCTTATGAATATTAGCTATTGATCTGAGTTTTTCATTTATCAACTATTTTGTTAATTATTGATTTCCATTTCAGCCTTAAGAGTGTTGCAAAAATATTTTTCAAATTATTGGAATAATATATACAGTTTTGATAATAAAATATAGTTTTTAAATATTTTAAAGACCATAAAATCAAGTTCTTTATTATCATGATTTTTATACTTTATTCTAACATTCTGACAACACTGCGTCTTATTTTGTACAAGTTACTTCATCATTCAGCCAAGGAAAAGACAACTTTTGTGTTGTATGTGGCTGCAACTTGAAATTATATATATGTACTCTTAAAAATACTTTTTAGATTATGATTTTAAAATCCACCAGAGGAATGATAGGAATTTTTAACATGAGTTTTTATTTTTATGTAAGTTGTTATATGTTAATCACTTTTATTACCAATGTACAAGTGTTTTCTGTTGATTAGGCATATATTCAAAATTTAATAAATGAATATTTTTATGTCAAATGTTTTTTTCCCATAGGTTTCTTCTCTAAAAATAGGCAATATAAATAACATATCCTTATGAAACCTAGAGTTTGGAATACAAAGTACCAGCTTCAATTCAATATCATTTCAAAATATTACTAGAACATAAAATCAAACCTTATTTTGTTGTATATCATTTGAAGTATTTAAGTATCCTTAGTTATCCAAATTACTCGTGTGCCATTTAACTTTATTTCAAGAGAGAATTCCGTATAAAAGTTGAGGCAACTTGAATCTAGCCCTTTTTTAAAAAGTCTTTTCAAAATTGAATACTTTCTCAAAAGTAATGCTAGTGATTAAACTGTCAGAAATGGATAGTTGAAATATTAAAATCTTTATATATAGAAACATCAGTGAGTTACCTTATTTACTTCTAAATGTTTTAAAATACTATTTGAGTAATGACTGCTATTATTTAAAATTCATGAACTTTTTTGTTAATTATTTTGGCTGAAATATCTAGATGCTAGCATTCACACTTATGTTTTAATCTATATTTTTCTTCTGGAACATTATTGGTAAATTTTGAGATGGTAGAACTCTTGACCCAGTCCTACATGTATAGAGCTTGGCCTCTGAGTTAATTAAATATGAGTTAATAATATATTATAAGGAAATTATTGTCCTTATTACAGTTATTAGGTAGTTACTCAAATTATAGCTTCAAAGGAATGCAGAGCATGGAAAACTCAGGATTAAATTATGCATTTGAACCTTGGGCCAGCTTTTACTGTAGAGACAGTTTTCTGCTAAGAGAGAAATTGTATGTCATTGAAATTAAATGCTTTTCTGGGGATGGAAGGTTCCAGTTTTTAATGAAATTACTGAGTGTGGTGTAGTGAAATGATTAAAATCTGTATTCCGGGAATGTGGCAGGGAAAAAAAATCAATAAGTGCTAGCGCAGCTTTGCTGCTCAATGTGAATCCTGAGAACGAAATAAACTACTACAAAAATAATAATTAAAAACATATCAGCACATTAATTTATTTAGCATCAGTCTCCTGAGACATCATCTTCACTAATTTTTAGCATACATTTTACTGTGTAATGAGCAGCCTTTTTTTCAGATATCCCTATTAGACAGGCAGTATTTCTGCCCTTCCCCCAGTGCTCCTGCATTGCAATCATTGTACTTGCACTTATTATGTTACAAATGACCGAGGTAAGGCTGACATTCTCAGTGCATGCAAAAAGACCTAGTCTGCCAAGCTTTTTTTTCCCCCCTAATGAAGCAGCTTTGTGAAATCTCCCCATGTGTTAATACTAATGAAGATCCTCCAGCACAATTAAAATCACAGCCAGTGGCTGAAGAGGAAACATAAAACAATAGCATCTTTTAAGATACATTTATCCACAAATGTATGTACAAAATATACATATATGGTCAAATTATTCTTCGGTGGCTTGCCTTTCACTTGCTCTTCATCTTGAAAATTAAATTATGCAATTTTTAATTACATAAACTTGGAGACTTCAGTGTGTTCTGGGGGAAGAAAACACTATCTCAATGAAAAAATATATATATATTCTTGTGTAATAAAGCGTTAACCAAAGTTACGGCCTTTTAAAAATCATTTTTAGGAAGCTACGGGGTGGTGTACCCGGAAGGAAATAAGGTGTACTTCACCTTTATTTTAACTTTATTGGTTTTAGGATGTTGGGATTGAGGGGTGAGGGAGAAATGTAAGGGTAAACAACAGAAAGTTGGGAGATTCTAGGGGTAAACAAAAAGCATACCTCCTGTGTAGTTTAAAGATGGAGCAATGAGCTACCAGGCTTAACTTGATTTTTAAAAAAGTGTTCAATTCCTACAATTAGCTAACCCCCCCTCCTTTTGACTTCAGAAATTGGAGGGAAAAACTACAATTGAGATTACCTTTCACAGTTTTAACTTCTAACTTCAAAACGATTTGCTGTTTTAACTTGTTTTATTTAAATTTTAATTCAGTGCATCAACACTACAGCTAGTTTAACTTGCTCGTGTTTGGGCAGCAGAGTTTTATCCCGGGACCATCTTGTCTCCTGCTTTTTATTTTGAGCTCCAAACATCCGCGAATTCCTGGCATATTAATTTAGTTGGTTTATGGACTTCAACCGAATTCCGAGTTTACAGACAAAAAAGTTTAGGTGGAAATGGTTAATCTATGCTCCCTATTGTCCAGTTTTAAATTAGGTTTCCAATCCTATTTTCTGTCCTACTTTGGAAAGAAAAAAAAAATATTAAGTTTCTTAACTTTTTCCTGGGACAAGGAATGGTTGCAAACTCAAAGCTACAGTATTCTCAGGAGGAAGAAGCAACCCCCCTCCCTCCCTTGGCTCCTTTAGGAGCTGATAGGTCATTTATTATTGGAACTGAAATGGTATAAACAATTCTCTCTCTTTTTTCCCTTGTTAACAGCAACTTTCATTGTTAGAGAGAGGAGAGAGAGAGAAGCCTTGTTGGTTGACGTCACTTGGTTCATGAAGCCTTCGCCTAGAAGTGAAGCTGCTGAACAAACCTTGAGAAGAATCATCTCCTGCTTCAATCTGCTGCTGGATAGGAACTAATCAGAGAGAGGCGGAAGGCGGAGAAGGAGGGAGTCAAGAGCTTTCCCGATCACAAATCTCACCTCCACTCCAACTCTCTTTATACTTTCCTTGCAAAAATAATAATCGAGATAAGGAGGTGGTAGGGTTTCCAAAAACAAAAATCGTAACCTTCAACCATCTGGGGAAGGCAAAAATCTCATCCACCGCAACTCTGTTCGAAAGTAAAGGTGAGTTAAAAATCTTCGGGTGCGAGGGGTGCGGGTTAAGATGAAAATTCCAAATGTTACAAAGCCGGTTGTTAGCAGAACAGGAGAAACTACGCTCCTGCGAGCGGGGACTCCGGAGTTGCTTCTCTCGAGGCGCTCGCCGTGCCCGCCCTGCTCGCCCTCCGCGGCTGTTTACCCTCGCCGGTCGGTGTGTCTCTTTGTTGTGCTGGCTGGAAGGCTGGGGCGGTGCTCGGGGTCCCGAGCGGAGTTTGGGGGAGGAGGACGCGGTCCTGGGTGGGAGGTGGGGGGTGCGGTCTCAGGAGAATGTAAACTTTATTCCTAGCTGCCAGTGCGGGACTTCGGTGCAGCAGGGCCGCGGGGCAGACGCCGCCGCCGCCAGTCCGCCTCCTTTGTGCCGGTAGCCCTGCTCGGCCGCCCGGGCTGCGCGCCTCCTCCTTCCTTCGGTTCCCAGCGCTCGGGTTGCCGCCAACAGTTTTGCTTCTTAAACGATAACCTCTGGCACTGTCGCGATCGCCGTTCCTACCCGGGAATATACGCTGCTCCCCCAATCCCTGCCGGGTAGTTTCAGGATACCCCCCCACCCCCAGTCCGCCTACTGCTGCCCTTTTTTGCCTCCGCCCCCTCTTCCCTTTAGGACTGATGATCTGCTTCTCGCCCCCCCCCCCCCAAGTCCGGGCTTCTTTTGCTTTCTCTGTGTAGCTTGGAGCTCCAGAGTTTATAGAAAATGGGCTGGGGGTGGGGGGTGTTGTAATGGGGGCAGGTGGGACTGGGAAAAGATCTGGACAGTTGGGAAGATCTATGCCTGTACATAGAGGGTTAGAGGAGCACAGCTTTTCTTACAGTAATGTCTGTCTCCTAGCAGTTCTACCCCAGGAACAACCGCCAGCCTTCAACTCTTCTTCTCTCCTTTAATCTTCTTGTCGCTCCCCTCCCCCCTTTCTCTTTCGCGGCTTTCCTCCTGTTAAAGTAGTTCCATGAACCCCAGAATTGGGACTTGGGAAAGGAAGGAAGTGTTTGGAGAGTAAGAGCTGGCCCTGCTGTTGGGGAGATTTTCTCTTCTTTTCTCTCCCTCTGTATTTATCTTTTGTGTGTTGCTTCCTTATAAAGAGAGAAGCAGCTGCAGTCCTTGGCCGAGTTGTTGAAATTTATCCCTTTGTGTATATTACAATATCCTCCATTTTTTTTTTCCTGCCCTCTAAACAACAAGCGTTTCGCCATCTTGGGCAATTTTTATTCCCAAGTCTCCCTTTTTTTATTTTTGAGAAAGGGAGAGAAGCCTTAGAAAGGCAAAAAGTGTGTCTGGATAAGACTCAAAGTTTAGGGAATGTTCAGGGGGCCCAGTGACGTCATGTAAACTTTATCGAGAAATTTTCCCAAGAGTAAATTTTTCACCTAATTTTTTCCCGGTTTTAAAGGACCGTGTAACTTACTGGTTAAAGATAAGTTGTGTTGCTTATTTTTGGGTCCTGCTCTCAGAATGAACCCTCAGCGTCTACACATTTTACGTTTTGGTAACAGGTGGAAAATTATGTGCAAAAAGATGGTATAAACTTTTATAGTGTCATTGGTATTCACCTAGCTTTTCGTCTACGTGTTTTTTCTTTAAAGGTTTCAAATGTTGTTTTTAATCAGTATATTCCTTTCTCATTTACTCCACTCTGCTGTGGATTTTTCTTTAATCAGCTTGGTTAATACTTTACGTATAATTATTTTAGATTACCTAGATCTCGTTTTGTAATTAAATAATCGGTTTTTTGTTTTTTTTTTTACATGTTTCCTTACATTTTGGAAAGATGCAAGTATTAAAATACCTGGAGGTACTGGATACTTTTAAAATTTAGTAGCAGATATTAAACGATTGGCAAAAATGTCTATTTAAAAGGCAAAATTTATTTTAAAAATATATTTTATAACTTCAAGCTGTAAGCTCTTTGTCAGTCATTATGAAAAAATACAAAATAAAAATTAGTGTTGCTTTAATTTGCTTGTCTAAAATAGTTTTTTATCTCACAGAAGTTCGGTTGGTCACATGACCAAACTTAATGATACACTGACTGGTATATAAATAAGAGGCACTGTAAATTGAATGGGAAAGTGGAATTCTGTCTCCTGTAGTCATTTTCAGTCAGCATATTTACTTCTCTTCTAACAAGGACATGAAACTGTCTGTATTTAATTTGCATTCTCTTTGTCTTCTGGGTTGGGGAAAAACACTGACTACAATTAACTAAAAAAAAAAAAAAACTAATAGAAACAATTCTGAATACTTTGAAAAGGTTTGTCTAACATAAAAAATTACATTGTATGTAGTACGTTTTTATCTCTGTAGCAGTCTTCTTTGGTATTATTTGCTATGTTATTTATCTTGGAATTTGCTTTATGTAAAATGCTGTATAGAAAGCTTGACTGAATTGAATGTCTGCCATTTATGTGAATTGTAGGTAGGTGAAAAATGTTTAAATAGTTAAAAGCACATAGAACAGATGGTTTTAAATTATACATGCAACAAAGGACTAGAAGATTTGGCAGATTATAAATGGCAAGCAACAGAGGATAAGCAGTTTAAGAAAATGGTAGTTAAGTACATTTGATGTCTCACGCCTATTGTAAACACTGTACATATTGTCACTATGCTGAATAATCAGTAATTTAGACAACATTGAGGCACTTGTAAGTTTCACATAGAAAAAAGTCAAATTTTACAAATGTTTGAAATGAATGGTTGAATGTAAAATTATTTTAAGTCTGTGATGACAAATAAGAGTCTTTCAGGGGAGGTGATCAAATTGTATGCTGCAAAAAGAAGTTATTTATCAGGACTTAATATTGTATTCATATAATGGTTTGAAGAGAAGTAGGAGTAGGCAGATATTTTAAATTCCAGAGAACAGTATCTTTACTGTTCCTATATGTTAAACTATTGCTTAACTATAGTAGCATTTACTCTTTCAAACACTACTTAAAATATTTTTAGAGTATTCAGTCTTGGAAATGCATTTATTAGAATGCTGTTGGCATAATTTGCTAAATACTTATTAAAGGAAAGAAGGATGTATTTTGATATTTTTTGAGATTTGTACATTATGATAATTTTTCCGGATGAATATAGTTTACTTTCAATTTTTAAAATGTAAAGATTTTTATGTAGCTTTTGCCTTTCTAGAAGAATCTGAGAAATTATATGTAGCATTTTTCAAGATTTAAAATAACAAAGTATTCAAGTTGGCAGAAATTTGTTTTTATTTTTTATGTCATTTATTTAAAATGCGTTTAAGACTGTAATGGAAACCTTAGAATTTTAATTCTGTTGCCCTTTCTCTCATTTCTTTGTTTGCATGTTTATTATAGAACTGCAGTGTAAAGGAGCAGATGTTTTGCCAAACATCCTGATGTGTTGCTTTTTCTTATGGGAGTGCATAACTGTTCCTTCTGATGCATCAACTTGACAGCTGGTTGATTTCATGGAGCTGCTAAGAAGCCATTAGTGGTGTCATTGAATTGAAACAGAACAGTCACTCCCAGCTTGAACTGCAATTGTTAATGTCTTTGTTGCTACTTTGTGTTACTATATAAGATGTAGGATATCACAGTTGCATGAAAGTTCCAGTTTTCTGTCTTATCTCCTTGAATTAGTGAAAGAATGTGTTAAACTTGATTACTTTTAGGTTTAAAGATTTCCCAAAAGATTTTAAATTGTAGTTTCTGAGTTTCTGACCTAATCTTAGCTAGGACTACCAAAAGAAGTGATTTAACATAAAGTAATGTGTGATTTTGACCCCTACCTGAAATAATGTCTTAATGATTTTTAATATACTTGATATCCTGAGGGGTTAATTAAATTACCTAGTTAGGTATTTTAAGAAGTTTTTGATTATATAAAATTAAGTATTTCATTCCATAAGTTTTTTAAAAATTGTGCTTTATTTAATAAATGTTGACTTGTTTGATTAAATATTTTTTTAAACTTTTGTTGCAGAAGGTAATTAGAAGAGAAAAGAATTATTGAGGAAATGGGCAATTTTATATTTAGTTGTCTTTATAAGGAGGTGAAGATATTAAATAATTGACTAGTGGTCATTTAATGATTTTAAATGTGAGGTATTTTAACTATACCTACTAACTTTTAGTGATAGTTTCACCTATCAGACTAGGGTACTAAAAGGTGTCAAATTATCCCATTGATACCTAAATGTTTTCTCCTTATTTTATTTATTTATTTATTTATTTATTTGATAGGAGAGGAGATAGGAAAGAGGAGGAATAAAGAATGACCATTCCAACAGAGAAAACATATATGTTTTTAAATGTGTAAAAAATCTTTAATAAGTTTAAGGATATATGATGTAGTTTACCAATATATCAGGAGATCTTTTCTAAAGTTTTAGTATTTACTCATTTTTAATTTTTAAATCTTATGTACCAAAAGCATTTAAACAACTTGTCAAAGAGCATAAAATTTATAACATATTTAAAATAGTTTGCCTTTAATAAATATTTAAAATATGAAATTGGTGATTAGAATATATGGTTTGCTGAGTTAAATACCATTAAAAGGACTTCCTATATAATATAAACAAAATATTGACATTTCTAATACACTGCTAAGTGATTCCACAATCATGATTTCCTGCAATTTTAAGTTTATAGAGATGTTTTCTTTTTAAATAGACCACGTATTACTAGGACTTCTTTCAAGTAATATACTTTCTCAACTCTTTTTTATATAATAGCCATACAGTTCCTTAAAAAGAAAATCATACTGTTACCTTAGCCTATGATTCACTTTTTAAGAAATGTATTTACTCGTAACGTTTGTGTTAAGACAGATGTTCATATAAACTAAATTATAGTAAATTGTGTATTAAATGTAAACTTATTTTAAAGGAATCTCAATTCTAAGCTTATTTTTGCAGCTAATATAGTCTGAATTGTAGTGCAGATCAGTATCGCATCATGTAAGTGGGAATTTTTCCACATTTGATCATTCTAAACAGAAGAGTCATAAAAAGTTTAAACTTTCATAAGTTTTTCTGTTGACCCTATTAGCTTTGAAATTATGGGCAATAAGTTATGTGAACTGTGGCAATTCATAATACAGTTTGAGATGTAAAATATTTAATAGACTTGATATTTATAGTTTAAACAGATTTTTTTTAAATGAATAGGCTTTTATAGGTGTATGAGATAAAAATATAGTTTTTATCCCACATATTTAAAAATTTACTGTTTAAGATGGGGTGTTTTCTATCTTTTTAAATTTTTTACTTTTTTATCTATTTTCTATCTTTTTTAATTGATGCTTTTAAAATAGTTTTTTATAATTTATGAAATTTGATTTGTATTTTGGTTTTTGAATGCCTTTCATTCAAAAAAATAAGTATTAGAAATAATAATAATGTAGGTAGTATATAGATAAGAACCTTTACTAATTTTGTGGGTGTGTATGTGAGCATGTGTATTTAAGGAAAAAGGAGCATTTGGTTTGAGGATAATTATTGCATTGATACTTCAGCTATGTGTAGACATAATTGTGTGTTTTTCCACTGTTTTTTCTTCTTAACACTTTTCCACAAGCATGCACTCATTAATCAAAGACGGTGCACTCCTGCTGAGGGCAGAGAGGTTCATCAAATTGGCAGTCAGTTTGGTGTAAAGAACGGTGTACTGAAGCTCTTAACTCACTGGGACATAAATAAATCTAAGGTCTTTGTATGCAAACCCTGGAGGTTAATACTGTATAATTCAATGTCCTGTCTTTGTTTTTATGATTGATGTTTTTAAATGTTTCAGGCTTGATGCAAGTCTTCTAGTAGGTCAGGTCTGACATTCTGATTGGCTGAACTAAGAAAGCATTAGGTTGTCAGAAGGACTTTGAGTATGCTGCAGAGATTTTGATTTTTTTTCTTACGAGATCATTGTCATATTGCCTGAGCTGTTATAGGAATGTACCAATGATTGACATCCCCCACTGTGATAATGGACCCAGTGCATGAAATGCCAATAGTTTGGTCCTATTTGTTCGGAAGCTTACTGCTATTTGTATCCTTAACAGAGCTAACATGTAGAACAAGCAAAACTACTGGGATTTCTCTGTAGAAATAGTTCTGGGATTTGGCTTTAACATGAATTGGTTGCATATTCATAATTTAAGAACAGCTGGTTACAGCAAGCACATAGTCATTTGCAAGCTATTATAAACCATTCCACTCACACATGGAGCCTGTGCTTGGTGATTTTTTTTTTTTTTATTGATCTACCTGCATTTAAAATCTGGTCACTGCTGCTACAGAAGCTCTTCATTTTAGCTGTGTTTGCAACATAGAACAGCTTCAATTTTAAATATTTAAACTAAATGCTGAATAAAATGAAGAAGTTTTGAAAGAACCAAGTGTATAAGGTCAATAATGTATTACCCATATATATTTCATCTTGGCCAGAAACAAACAAACCTAGATTACACAACCATTGTAATTTTTGGAAAATATGTTTTATAATTTTGTCTTTAGATAAGTAATTGAATTATCTTTGATTTGAAAATGTTAATTATATTTTGCTAGTTATCTATAGTTGTAGCTAAACAACACAAGTAATAGACTGTGATTAATTAGCCTGTAAAACAATTTCACATAATATATAGAAACGTGACTGTATTTTTAGTTTATGAATGGTGTAAGACAAGACAGTAAAGAAGAGCAACAAGACATTATAATTTGATTAGAATAATTCTAATTCTAAAACCAGAAAGCTACTTTAATTTTTTTTAAGAAATCTAATGAGGAGTCTCTTCTGCTTTTTTGATCCCTTCTGGAATATTAAGCACAGCTATGCTCTTACAGTATTTAAATGATATTTGTAAACTACTCCACTTGTAATAGTTTCCTGCATGTTGTGCTGCCTAGTAGTGACAGAAAGAAGAGGAGAAAACCTTTGTATCTCAGGCTTTCAGTGAGAAGAGTGGGAAGAGAAATGTTAAATGTGATTTCAGATATCCTTGTAGGAATCACAGGGAGCTCTGCCTTGATTTGTGTATGTTAAAATAAGTGGATACCTGAGTGATTTATAAGGATGGTGATTATACTGAGCCTTCTACACAACGTAGTGTTCTGTTCACATGTGCACGCATGTGTTTGTCCCCATGCTAGATGATGAAGTAGCTTTCAGCACTTCAAGGTTGAGTACCACTCCTAAGAGTGCCTTTTACTCTTTCTTGGCTTCACAAATGGCTGGAGATGTTGGTAATATAATAGAATATATGGCCAAATTTAATCTAGCTGATAGTGGGCTGTACTTTTTTCTAAATAATAAATTCAAAGGTTATTAAAGGACGATGTGTTATGTTTTAGTTTTGAGTTGCATATGATAATAACTTTATTACACAGTTAATTAGCTATTATTTGAGGTTACATGGGTCATTTTGTGAATTCTTGTATTCCCCTTTTCTCTGTTTTTTAACTGTTGTCCTTTTAGTTATTTTCCTGCTATTTTGGAATCTCTTCACAGAGTAAACTGAGGAAATAAAAGGAAGTGAAATTCAAATAAGTTTTGTTTCCCTTCCTCTCCCACTTCTTGATAGATCAGAAAAAGAGAAGTTCTTAGGTTTTCACCAAAATGAAGTTTTCAGATTTTACTTGTCTGCCTTTTTTTGGTTCTAATTACAACAGGTAATAATATTTAGATAAAAAGAAAGATGAGATAATGAACTCAATTTTTAAAATATTAGTAAACCTCGAGCATCTGGCTATCTCAGTCAGAGGAATATATGACTCTTGATTTCAGGGTCATAAGTTTGAGCCCCCCAAGGGTTGTAGAGATTACTTAATAAAACTTTAAAAATAAATAAATAAAATATTAGTAACCCAACAAAACAGTAGAAAATGTAGCCATTACTTGAAAATGAATTGACTCAGTAATGACAACCACAGGAGAATCACTGGTATTTGATACACTTTTATTGTTTTAGTACCAATAATAGGGAAAAAGGAGACAGCTACCCTCTTTCATCAAGTTTATACTGAACACAGTGTTAAGCATTTTTAGAGACCTATGGTTGAAAGTTTGTGAAAGCTCAGAATAGGGAAGAGATGACTTCTGGTTGGAATCATTAGAAAAGGCTCTTTTGGTTTAGGTAGCTTTAAATTAGACCAAGAAAAATGAGTAAACTGAATACTTAGAGATCAGGAAGAAAGGATCCAATAAATGAAGGGCATTATGAGCCCCTCATAGAACAAATAAATTAAAACTAGGTCTATTAGTTATATGGTGTGGTTGTGCAACACTTTGAGGTTACCCCAACTCACACCTCTTCTCCCAGAATCAAAAGAATGTTATGGCATCCTTCTTTTCCTCCATTGCTTTCAAGAATGACTGCTTGGCTTTTTTTCGAGAAGGTGGGTTAATCAGTTCCAAATCCATCTGTTTCAGTGATAGGCTTGTTGTTTGTGGAGGCCAGTTTAAAATTGACAGAACTGCCCTTTCTGATCAGAATTATTGAAATATTGTGTTTCATGTAAGATTAATCAGAACCACTCCTCTCTCCTTTGTTCTCTTACAATGCTTTATAAATGGTTTTTGTTTTTGTTTTGAAACATAATACCTGGTCATACCTGCTAAGAACACTGAGCAAGAGAGGACATCTGTTTCCCTTTTCTCAGTTTACTGGTGAAGAACTAGCTTTCCAAGGGGATTCAGTGACTGACTCAAAAAGCACTTTTACTTCTTTTGGTTATTTTGGATAAATAAAGACGATGGACTGGCTGAACTGCCAATAATAGGAATGTTGATAAGGACAAAAAGAAACAATTTATAACCCCAATTTGTCATTACGTCAGTACTGAATTTCACTAATAATAGAAATACCATTTAATATAGAGAATATGGGGCACCTGGGTGGTTCAGTCCATCAAGCATCTGACTCTTAGCTCAGGTCTTGATCTTGGGGGTCATGAGTTCAAGCCCCTCATTGGGCTCCATGCTGGGTGAGGAGCCTACTTAAAATAGAGTATGAAAAGGAAAGATTCAAAAAAATTAGTGCACAGATGTATAAGGTCTTAATTTTCAATGGTTAGATTTTTCCCATCTTCATTATTGGTGCACTATGATAATGAAACTTATTTCAGCTTCCTTTTTTTTTTTAAAGATGGTTTCCTTTTTTTTTTCAAGATTTTTGTTTTAATTTATTTATTTGACAGAGAGGAGAGGTCACAAGTAGGCAGAGAGGCAGGCGGGGGGGGGGGGTGGGAAGCAGGCTCCCCGCTGAACAGAGAGCCTGATGCGGGGCTTGATCCCAGGACCCTGAGATCATGACCTGAGCTGAAGGCAGAGGCTTTAACCCACTGAGCCACCCAGGCGCCCCTTATTTCAGTTTCCTTATTTACAATGTTGTGATGACCATTCACTCGCAAAGAGACGTGTCAGAAGAAAACCTTAAAACTTTTACATAATTATTTCTTGTATGATAATGTATTTTGAGATAAATTAAAGTTGGAAATGAGTAGAAATAGAGGGCTATCTAATGTCTAAGTTTAGAGAGAAGCCATACATTTTCTGGTTTCATGATGACATGGTTATTGAAACATTACTTCTGGACTTCCTTGGGAAAAGGATTACTGTTGACATGAACCATTATGGCAACATATGAAACAGCAAAGCCCATCTTGAATATCTAAAAAAATTAGGGAGCAGCCTGTAAGTCACAGAATGATGTGTTTCTCCTTTTATGGGTTAGTGAGCATACTAGAAGAAATAGGGTCTGCCAGGCAACCGTAACCTGCAGAGGTTGTGGGTCAAATCTCTTTATTTTAAAAGAGGGGTTACCTCAGAGCTAAAGGAAGTATTGTTAGGGGGTGGGTAGTAACAACATCAAAAAAGGGAGACACTTTTTTTTTTTTAAGATTTTATTTATTTATTTGACACAGAGAGAGAGAGAGATCACGAGTAGGCAGAGAGGCAGGCAGAGAGAGGGGGGAAAGCAGGCTCTCTCCTGAGCAGAGAGCCTGATATGGGGCTCGATCCCAGGACGCTGGGATCATGATGTAAACCGAAGGCAGAGGCTTAACCCTCTGAGCCACTCAGGTGCCCCAAAAAAGGGAGACAGTTTTAAAGGAGGCTTTTAAATAGGGTTAAGAGAAATGAAACACTGTTACACAATTGAGTCCTCTTGGAAAGTCTCAAGATTTTCTCCATTGTGGCTAAGTACCTTAGTGTTAACTTCTTATGCACTGTCATTAATATTTTCAGCAGCTTAGAGAAAATAACTCTTATCTATAATCATACCTTGGGGATTTGAAGTAGGAAGTTGAAGGGTTAGGGAAGGGCTGTGTAAATGGTAAACAGCCGGTCCAGGAAGAGAACATGTAATACTTTGGCCGGTTAGGTGAAAGCTTTCTTTCCCTTCCCTTTCCAGAAAGACTGTTCGTAGATGTACTGCCAAAATTTAAAAGGAGAAGAATTGGTTTAAAGAGTTTTTAAGTGCTTTTGTACCATGCGTAAAATGGGAGGATTAGAACAAGGCATGCCAGGGGCCGGTGGTGGTGGTGGTGGTGGTAGAGCTAGATAGACTATGGCCAGAATTTTCCAGTATTTGGTTTTCTGGTGTTATTGTTTTTAATGAAGTATTCTGTTGACATAGTATCTTGATTTGACCTTTTTTGCTTTAATGTGAGGCACTTTTTGTGAAATAGGTCTCCTTTTTTTGCAATTTATTACAAATATTTTATTCTTAATAGGTAGCATTTGATATGTTTCAGCTTAAATCCAGAGGTACCAGCTAAATTAATTATATCTACCTGGATAAAAATGCATGTTTATTTTTGTATTTGGTAATCTCACAAGAGACCTGAAAGTAATCCTGTAGTTACCCATGGAAACAAGTAAAAATTACTTATTTTTTCATGTTTCATACTATCGTGATGTGGCAATAGTCACATGTTAGGCAGTAGTGATTAGTTAAATAAATTGATCATTAAATTGAGAACGAGAGGCTGACATCTATTATTTAGTAATTAGAAACAATTCAAAGTGCTCGGAAATAAAATGCATAGCCCATAATATGCTTAAGGAGGTCATAGTTTACTTAGAGAGAAAGGATGTACATATAGAGTACAATCTCATCTTTTGTGATTTTAGTCCATTGAAATTCAGTTACTTACGGGGGTGGAAAATTGGGGGTCGGATAGGAAAAACAATTTCAGTAACCATCATTCATTCAGTGAAGTTATCTGTAGGCAGGATACAGGAGTCAGGTGCTCTCTGGGTAGTTGTCATAGTGTGGCTCTTATGTCTTAATATAAATATTTTTTTTTTTGTATATCATAACTCCTAAATGTATGCCAGCTATGAATGTCTGGAACTCAACTATGTAAACGACATCTACTTTAATGCTGGCAAACGGGCTGCATTGCATTTATTGAGAGATCATGTATCTGTTTCCAGTATGGTTCATGTCAAAGATAATATTTACTATATTTTGATATATCTTACTGACTAGAACCTATCCCCCATTCCCAAATAAGATGAGTCTCTACTGAGGGGCACCTGAGTGGCTCAGGTTGTTTAAGTTGTTTAAGCATTCAACTCTTGATTTCAGCTCATGTCTTGATCTCAGGGTCGTGATTTCAAGAATGTGAATAGGCATGTAGCCTACTTTATTTTATTTTCTTGTTTTTTTTAAGATTTTATTTATTTGAGGGGGAGAGAGAGAAAGAACAGGAGTTGGGGGGAGAGAGACAGCAGAAGAGGGAGAACTAGACTCCCTGCCTAATTAAAAAAAAAAAAAGAAAAAAGAAAAAAAGATGTCTATTGTATGTGAAGGTAGCATGGTTCAGGATAGTTTATATGCTAAAGTATTGCTATTGATACCCCAGAATGTAAAGAAAGAAAAAAATTGGTTGGGAATTAAAAGTGTTCAAGGAGATGGTGGAACTTCAGTTGGGTTTTGAAGGAGGTAGTAGAGATTTTATTAATTAATTAATAGTGGCAGATTAAAAAAATATTTTATTTATTTGACAGAGAAACAGTGAGAGAGGGAACACAAGAAAGGTGAGTGTGAGAGGGAGAAGCAGGCTCCCTACTTAGCAGGGAGCCCAGTGAGGGGCTTAATCCCAGGACCCTGGGATCATGACCTGGGCCGAAGACAGATGCTTAATGACTGAGCCACCCAGGTGCCCCCATAGTAATAGATATTTTAGAACAGCAACCTGAACAAAGGAGAAGATGGAGGGAAACCTACCTAACTAAAATTTGTTTGTAGTGGGAGATAAAGTTACAAAGGGGTTTGGGTTAGCTAATATATTTTTAAGCAAAGATGTGATATCATTAAAAATTTAGAAAGATAGATCTGGAGGGAATCTGTTAAATGTATAGAAGTAGAGACTATTAAAAGAAAGACCAGTGACTTATTGCAGAAATTCCAGTGTCAGGTGGTAATGACTAGACTAATAGTAATAGAATGGGTAGGAGGATAAATATGAGGTACATGAAAATTTAAAGGAATGGGGTTGAGCTAGTTTGGGGAGGTTGGAGATTGTAATACCTTGCATACACATCTATTTCTTACGACTATAACGTTAATCTGATGTAGCCAAACACCAGATTTCAGTACTAGATACTGAAAGTAAGAACAAGATAGATTGGGGGCACCTGGGAGGCTCAGTCAGTTAAGCATCTGGCTTCCACTCAGGTCATGATCTCAGGGTACTGGGATTGAGTCCTGCATTGGGTTCCCCTCTCAGTGGGGAATCTGCTTGTCCCTTTGTCCCTCTCCTTGCCTGTGTGCGCTTTCTCTCTCTCTCTCTCTCATAAATAAACAAACAAACAAACAAACAAATAAATAAGAACAAAAGAGATTGGCTGTGGCTTACCATTTGCCAGTGGTTAGATATTATTTCTAATACATCATATCAGTCTCATGATGAGTTTAGCTTAAGATAAACTGTCATCTGTTTTTTAAAACCCTTCTACTTTACTCCTGGTGGATCACATTGTGTGAAGATGAATACTCACATCCAGTTAACTTTATGTTTTTCATTTTTGTTTGCATTTATTGGTCTGCATGTGTTTAAACCAATGTTAAACATCACTTCCTGGAAACCACTGGGAGATAGGCAGCATGTTCTAAACATATTACAAACATACCATACTTTTTATGGATCCCTGAGGACAGGCTTTCATGAATCCATGATTATATACATGTTGTTCCGTGTATGCAATTCTTATTCCCTCTCTTTCTGCTTCGTAGAACTGCTTATTTTTTAAGACTTCTGAAGAGTTATTTTTTTGAAATTTTCCCAATCCCATACCTTCTTACAGGGTTATCTGCTTCTTCCCTTATGCTACAATGGAATGCTAATAGTGGAGCACATGGTTGTTCATACAGATAGATTGATTTCTTACTTCCAACCTTTAAAGATAATGCTTCAATGCACATTTTTATGCATAGTGCTTTTTTGTTGCTGTGTGACATCATTGCAAAGGATAAATTCCCAAAAATGTAATTATTGGGTTGAAGGCTGGACATACTTTACGGCTCTTAATATATGTCTTGTGAACTTGGCTTTTGAAAGGATTGTATGAGTTTATGGTATTTCAATAGTAGTTGGTAATCATATCTATTTCACTACACCTTCATTGGATTGGGTTATATTCACCATTTTTAGCCATTGTCGATTCCATTGCAAAAAAATTATACCTTATTTAATCTGCATTTCTGTGACTAATTAGAATAAGCATCTTTCAGTTAACCTGTTTCTCTTTTGTGATTTGTCTTTGACATTGCATCTTACGGCGCAGAGGTCTTAGTATATTTATTATAAGCTATTTATAAATTATTCTAAGTATTAATGATATGCTTTTATTATATTTATTATAATTCTATTATAAACTTAATAGTTTTTATTTACAGAAATATGAAATATAATTTGTCATTTCTTCAGATTTTTTTAAACATTCTTTCCATTTGAAGCTTAAAAAATGTCCTCTTCCCGGGGCACCTGGGTGTCTCAGTGGATTGAGCAACTGACTCTTGGTTTTGGCTCAAGTCATGATCATGGGATCTAGCCCCACTTCTGCTGTATACTCCAAAAAGTCTCTATTATAAGGAATGTTGAACTAGATAACTAAAAGTCAACTTTTTAAGGCGTTGTCAAATTTTTGTTTTGTTTCTACCTCTTGTAATAAGAATTCTTTATAAAAATACTAATTCTATTAGATAATACTGAGTATATTAAATAAATTTTCCTTGATAAGCTAGGATTATCATCCTGGTAAATAATTCTATTATACTTATTAGCTGCCTGAATTATGACTATTTGAGAATACAACTTGAACCTTTAAAAAATAAATTCTCATATTATCTTATATTTATGCCATATGTTTGTTTATGATAAAAGTAATTATACATGTAACTCTACAACTTGCCAGTTATTCCTTCTTACAACTGATCGTGTTCATTGTCCTTTGATTTTTTCTTTATATTAATTTTGTTGTTTGTTTTTTAACATTTATGAAAATGAGGTACAAATGACATATAACATTGTTAGTTTGAGATGTACAACAAGATTTGTTTTAAAATTAAAGGTGTATTTGGGGGTGCCTGGGTGTCTTAGTCGTTAAGTATCTGCCTTCGGGTTTGGTCATGATCCCAGGGTCCTGGGATCGAGCCCCACATCAGGCTCCCTGCTCAGTGGGAAGCCTGCTTCTCCCGCTACCATTCCCTCTGCTTGTGTTCCCTCTCCCGCTGTGTTTCTCTCTGTCAAATAAATAAAATCTTAAAAAAAAAAAAAAGATGTATTTCACTAAAAAATATTCTCGAAAGTTTTGAAAAATACAGAAGATATTAAGATAAAACTCTCAAATGTCCAAAATTTTATTACTTGCATTTTAATTTTATTTTATATTGAAGTTTTTTTAATGAAATGAAAATCTTCATAATTGAAAAAATAGCAAGTTAGTTTCATAAACCTCCTCTCTAAAAAGAAAATGAGGGGAGCTGGCATAGAGTGAAATGTTTTTGTGATATCAAGTAAGAACAAATCAAAAATCCTATTAAATTAAGCAAAAAAGGACATTGGTGACCTTGACAATAATAGTTTTAGTGGTGTGGTTTGGACTAAAGCTAAAGAGATAGGAACATGGAGTTTGGATAGTTGTTATTGTTGTTGTTGTTTTTAAGGGAAATAAAAAGAAATTGGCAAGTTTCTAGGAAGGAAATATGGGCTTGAAGATGACTTTCTTGGTGATGAGAATGATGATATAGGGGCAGAGGATATAATTCAGAAATTCTTTGAGAAGTGGGAAGAGATGGGTTTCCAACCCATGTTAGACTGATTTATATTAACTAGAAGGAGAGATACCTCTGTAATTAGAGGGAATGAAAGGATGTGGGTGTGAATAGCAGTCAGATTGGAGCTCTGATGGAAAGAAATTTGAGCTCAAGTTCCAAATACCAGAAATTAAGTAGAGGGGTCCCTGGGTGGCTTAGTCAGTTAAAGGTCTGATTTGACTCTTGATTTTGGCCCAGGTCATGATCTCATAGTCATGAGATTGAGCCCCTGTCAGGCTCTGTGCTCACAGAGTGTCTGCTTGGGTTCTACCCGCCCCCCTGCCACTCCCCCAGCTCATGGAGGTTCTCTCTCTCAAATAAATCTTTAAAAATATTTCTTCAATTAGAAATGCCTCTTTGCTGGTTTTTCATAAAACAAAGTTTTAATTTCTGATCTTTTTTCTGTAAGTATTTATGTGTTTTGTTTCTTTTTTTACAAAATAGATTATTTGTAGTTTTTCATTCTTTTTTATTTTATTAGTTCTTTTTTGGATTATATCAGGAGACATTTTCTCGTGTCATTAAATATTTCCAAACAGTATGTAATAATTTATTCAACTACCCAAGTTTGGCCCATTTAAACAGTTTTTGATTAACATATAATATATAATGAAATAATTTAACATCAAACATCACTAAGCCTTTGTGCATATTGTGATTTAATTAATTAAGAAACATTCCAGGAGATTGAATTGCTGGGTCAAAGCATAATGAATGGTTTACATTTGTGCAGTGGTATTCTGGTAAATATTAACAACTGGTTTGTGTGTTTGGTGGAGGGAGTCTTGATTTATAGTGTGTGCTCTTTTCCCTGGTGTAAATACTCCTGACACAGCCTATTTCATTCCAACAATTTAATATCTCTGAACAGAGTTGGAATGTGCAGACACACAATTATTATACAGTATCTGTACTAAGCTGATACAATAGATATAAATAACCTCAACAGCCCAAAGAATAATAAAATGTGGTAAAATAATTGTGAAGTGATAAATTTTAAGTGTTTATTGCCTTATTTTTAATATAATTTATTGATTGGTAAGTTTATACAATTAATTTTTTAAAAGATTTGTGTATTTTATTTATTTCTTTAAGATTTTATTCATTTATTTGACAGAGACCAAGAGAGCACAAGCAGGGAGAGCCGCAAAGGGAGAGGGAGAAGAAGTCTCCATGTTGAGCAGGGAGCCCAGGACCCTGGGATCATAACCTAAGCTGAAGGCAGATGCTTAACACACTGAGCCACACAAGTGCCCCTATGCATTTATTTTAAAGAGAGAGTGAGTGTGAGCGGGAGAGGGACTGACAGAGAGGGAAAGAGAGAGAATCCCAGACTCCCTGCTGAGCATGGAGCCCCATGCGGACTTGATCTCACAACCCTGAGATGAAACCAATTATTTAACAATTGGGTTGCAAAATTTCTGAAAATTTTAACAGTTGACTCTTGTGAAATTTCTATGAGCAAGAACTAGCAAATTACTATTAACTTTTTTTCTTTTTCCTTCTCTCTTTCCCTTCCTTCTTCCCTTTTCTGATATTTATTGTGGAATTCCCCCCAATATTGTTATTTTCAATATAGGAAGAAATATAAATATTTAGAAGACCAGTGTTGCATTCTTTTTGTATATGGCTCTAAGGTTTACCTTGCTTTACACTTGATTTTTATCGTAGATGGAATCTACTTAAGTGAAAGAGGTAAAGTGAGAACTCTCAACTTTATTTTTTTTTTTTCCACCAGACATAGTGTTAGTTTCCCCCAAAACATTATAGCATAATTCTTACTGGCCATTGATTGAATTACTCAACTTTCTCAGTTTTTGTAATAATTTATCAGCTGATTCTCTAGAATTTTCCATATATGTAATCATGAGTTAATTTTGCTGCCACATTTCTAATATTTATAATTTTATTCTTTGGCTTGAAGAATAAAGTTGACTAGTATTAACACTAAGCATACCCTTATTTTTTTCTGATTTTTGAAATGCTTCCAATACTTCTTCATTGTCTGTGATACTCACTTTTGGTTTGTTAGATGTGTTTTTGAGAATCGTGTTAAGCAAGTATTCATCTATTTCTGTTAAGACTTTAACAATATTCGGAAAAGAATTTGAAATTTACTTAAATATAAGGGCAACTTGGTAATTCTTGATTGCTTTCTCTATTGACCTTGATGTTTTTGTTTTTTTGAAAAAGATATTTATTTATTTATTTATTTATTTATTTATTTGAGAGAGTGAGCTAGCATGAGAAGGAAGAAGGTCAGAGGAAGAACCAGACCCCCTCCTGAGCAGGGAGCCTGATGTGGACTCGATCCTGAGACTCTAGGATCACGACCAGAGCTGAAAGCAGTGGCTCAACCAACTGAGCCAACCAGGCGCCCTGTTTTGTTTTGTTTTGTTTTTTAAGATTTTATTTATTTATTTGACAGAGAGAGCCCAATCAGGGGGAGTAGCAGGCAGAGGGAGAAGCAGACTCCCCGCTGAGCAGGGAGCCTAATATGGGGCTCAATCCCAGGACCCTGGAATCGTGACCCAAGCTGAAGGCAGATGTTTAACCGACTGAGTCAGTTTAAATTAAAGTTAAAAATGTTAAAGACAAATGTTTTTTAAAGTGTTTTTCATTTTATAATTTGTGCTAGACCGAGGTTTAGATGTTGATGGTTTTCAGTATTTGCGATAAGCAACAAGATGAACTGGGCAACAGGAAATATAGTTTGTTTTCTCCTAGAACTTTTTTGCTGAAGCTCTTGAGATCTGTGTTGTGGGTGTACCTGTAATCCTATATTTGAAGGTCAACCTTTGATTTTAGCAGTTCCCCTGCTAGCAGTTCTCTGACATATCTGTGGATGGGGGTTATCAGCAGGGGGAGAATTGCTACTCTGTACTTCTGTGGATTATGAGTTTGGTCTGGTGAGTCAGTACTTGTGTCTGCTTAGTCAGATTTGATCATCACTTAGAAAGCAGGCTACTTTTCAACCCTAATGACAGGCTGAGGAAAATTAAAACAATGAAGCCAAAGGCCCCTTTATGTCTTTCTGCAATGTGAACATGAGAGCCAAGCTCTGATTCCCACTTCTCTTATAGGCCTTCCATGTTCCTAAACTTCAATTCTACAAGTTGTGGGTTGAGACGTTTCAGAATATTCTTATTTCTTAAAATCTGCCCCTTATACCATTGGGACATATGTGTATAGAGTCAGAGTCTTGTTACAGTGTTGGTATTTTCCCTGACTTTTTTGATGATGGCGTTCCTAATACCAGTTTTGGGCCTTTTGGGTGGATTTTTGGGAACAATTGTGTGAATAAATGCTGTTTTATTCAGATTTTAAGGCTCTTTTCACATATTCATGAAATGCTCCTCAGGAGAAGTTGTACTATCTTTTACGCCTTCCCGTGGACTTTGAGAATTTTTTTTATTGTATTCTTAATGGGAATAATTTTATTTTAATATGTATATATATTTAGGATTTTATTTTTTTATCCGAGAGAGAGCAAGTGAGGGGAGGAGCAGAAGGAGAAGCACGCTATCCACTGAGCAGGGATCCCGACGCAGGGCTTGATCCCAAGACCCCAGGATCATGACCAGAGCCAAAGACAGTTGTTTAACCAACTGAGCCACCCAGGGACCCCTAATTTGTATATTCTTAGTTATTACAGATAATCACATATTTCTGTTTACTGAGGAATTATATTTGTATTTTAATTGTTTAGAAGAAATTGTTTTGCTAAGATTTTTGGAGGGATATGATCATAGTAATTTTAAAGATTTTTCTAGATCCCCCCCAAAAGGCTGGTCTTATTATGAGGTTATGGGTGATTATTTTCATAGAAGCAAGCAAGAATGTTAACCAGCCTCCTTGAGTTTGCTTTTGCATGTCTTAGTAAAGCCTATACACTGTTGTACAACTGCTATGGTCACAAAATAAACTTTTTAACCTTTAGTAAGGAGTCTCAGCTAGGACTTCTATTTATTTATTTATTTATTTATTATTTATTTATTTATTTTTCATTTTATTGTTTTTTTAAAAAAGATTCATTTATTTATTTTAAAGAGAGAGAGACAGAGAGAGCATATAAGTGGTGGGAGGAGGGACAGAGATGGAGGGAGAGAGAAGGAGAGAAGTATACTCCTGCTGAGCATATAGCCCAACTTGGGGCTGAATCTTGTGACGCCAAGATCACAAACCAAGGTAAAATCAAGAGTCTGGGAGGTTCAACTGACTGAGCCACCCAGGCACTCCTCAGGAACATTCTTACAAGAGCATTAATATTTGAATGCATAGAACTAAACAGATACAGTCCAGATTGTAGATAAAGAGACAAAAATTTGGCCAAAGTTTGTAGGTTCTCTGTGGAAAATAGTGGTTGAAATGTAGATTTTGGACATACTCTTTCTTTTCAGATGCTTATAGGTTAGCACATCATATGTTTTATAAATGAACATTTATTTTCTTTTTATTATTTTAGTTGTCACATAGTGGTAGGGGCTTAAATTATTGTTTCCCTTAGCAGTAAGAGCAAGCGCATTAGGTATGAGTTTTGGCCCAACTGTATTACATCTTCACGCTTTACTTTGTCATTTACTTCTTAAGTATTTGTTCTAGGCAAGGAACTCTTCGAGTTAAGGCAGGAAGAAATTAAAAGGTGAATAAGATACCTTATTATCTAATTTAGCAAAAATACTCAAATTTATCAGCATTATTTAACATGTTTTAAAACCTTATATAGTGTTATACTGTATATATCATTTTCCGACCTGCTTTTTCCACTTATCTTTGTATTTTAGTTTCTGTGGGTCAGGAAACTGGGATTGGCTTAGGTGGTTTTAACTCACAGTCTCTCTTGAGGTGGTTATCAAGCTTCCAGCTGAGACAGCAATCATCTCACACTCAGTTGGGGCTGGAGGGTCTGGTACCAAGCTCACGTTATGATTGACACTTCCTTATTGGCTATTGGTAGCCTCACTTCTTTGTCACATGGTCATTTCCATAGTGCTCCTTCTGACATGGCAGCTTGCTACCCCCAGAGTAATGAGAGAGAGAGAGAGACAGACAGACACAGAAACAAAGACAAAAACATACACTCTTTGAAGTGACAATGTTTTGAGAGAGGAAGACGAATATTTTGAACATAAAGCAACTTGGCAAAGAATAAACAGTTCAAATGATCTAACAAAGTCATGATTTTGGATACTCATAAACTTAAGGTGACACCAGAAATATTTAGAAACTCTGCTGAAGAAATTTGTATTCCAGACACATAGTGTTTCATTGGTATAACATATATATGTATATGAAAGGCTAATACCAGTATTAATAGAAGGGTTATTTTCATTCTTAAAGGTAGCTGCTTTGCTTGAAAATAAAAAATTCCCATTAGAATCTACTATTTCAAATCAAAATTAAAATGGAGTCCCACGTAGGATCACAAAATATGCCGTCAATATTTCTTTTTTTTTTTTTAAAGATTTTATTTATTTGACAGAGAGAAGCACAGCGAGAGAGGGAACACAAGCAGAGGGAATGGTAGCGGGAGAAGCAGGCTTCCTGCTGAGCAGGGAGCCCAATGCGGGGCTCAATCCCAGGTCTCTGGGATCATGACCTGAGCCGAAGGTAGACGCTTAACGACTGAGCCACCCCGTCGCCCCTATGCCGTCAATATTTCAAAGCCTTAATTCTAGTACTGTGAATTTTGTGATGGAAGGTAAATCTGGACATTTGGTGATTTTAGAGTTTTGTTTAATTTTATTTTTTAGTCACTCAAAGTGGGAATGGAATCAACATTTTTAGAAGTTATAATGAAAATGTAAATATTTTTCCATGAAAACAAGGAAAAAATAATGGACTGGAAGACTCCTCCCTTTGCGTATCTTTAAACTTATATGAATTGTGATTCTGTTCTTTTCATATTTTACCATTCAGTACTTGACTATCTCTATATAACTGTTATCTTAAAATATTTGCTTCTGCTTCCTGATTCTACCTTTGTTACCATAGAAACAGAAGTGGACTAGGGAAATTGACAAGACAACCAGCAACTGCAATTAATGAGGATTCTAACTCTTCACCTGTAGTTGTTGTGTTTTATTTACAACTCCTGTTTTAAAAATAAGCAATGTAAGGCCTGTTGAGTAGGAGAAAAAACCTTGAAACCATTTGCTTCAGACTTGGTTTTTTTTTTTTTTTTGCCTAGAAAGCTGTTAGGAAAGAACCTTTCTGAGAGCTCAGAAAAGAGCTTTTCGTTTTTGTGAATGGTTAGACTACTATTTATTCTATGATGTTATACCTTTAGATGTTTATAATATGCTTTTCATTCGTAGGTTTTAAAATAGCATGTTTTCTAGGGAATGAGATGTGATATTATGTGATATAAGCCTACTGTAGTCAATATATTTCCACACATACTATTTAAGTGAATCCGGAAAAATAGATATAGATCTTAAATTCCGAGAAGGTATTAAAAATATTATTATATATAATCAGACTATTACTTGTTTATCATGTCAAGAAATAAATGTTTTAAAATAAATTTTAAAATGTAAATTTTTAAAAGATTATTTATTTATTTATTTGACAGAGAGAGAGAGAGACAGCAAGAGAGGGAACACAAGCAGGGGGGGTGGGAGAGGGAGAAGCAGGCCTCCCGCTGAGCAGGGAGCCCAATGCAGGGCTCCATCCCAGGACCCTGGGATCACGACCCAAGTTGAAGGCAGACACCCAGCAACCGAGCCACCCAGATGCCCCAAAATGTTATTTTTAAAGCTATTTAGAAACTTCCAAAAGGTACCTCCTTGCATTTAAAAAATATTAGGCTAATTAAAAATATATTTTTTGGGGCGCCTGGGTGGCTCAGTCATTAAGCGTCTGCCTTCGGCTCAGGTCATGATCCCGGGGTCCTGGGATCGAGCCCCACATTGGGCTCCTTGCTCGGCAGGAAGCCTGCTTCTCCCACTACCATTCCCTCTGCTTGTGTTCCCTCTCTCGCTGTGTTTCTCGCTGTCAAATAAATAAAATCTTTAAAAAAAAAATTAAAAAAAAAATAAAAATATATTTTTTTTGTTAAGTAATTTCTATGCCTGGTGTAGGGCTTGAACTCACAACCCTGAGATCAGGAATCTCATACTCTACCAACTGAGCAAGCTAGGTGCCCCCTCTTCTTTGCATTTTTAATTTTCTTCTTGAAATGTAGGTAAATCTGACAAAATTCACATTGTAAATAGATGAACTATTCGAGATTGCTAGAAGTTTGCTTCCTTCAATTTTTCCCCCTTTCTTATAATGAAGAAATAGCACATTTTAAAGAATTTTTTGCCTTAGAAACCTAAATTTAAGCTGCTTTTCTCTGGTTGCTTCCTTTAAAATTTTTAATTCCTATATTAAATCTATAGGCATACCTCAAAGATATCATGGCTTCTCTTCAGGACCACAGCATTGAAGTGAATATTGCAATAAATTGAGCCAAATGAATTTTTTCGTTTCCCAGTATCTATCAAAGTTATGTTTACACTATACCATAGTCTGTTTAGTGAGCAATAATACCATTATTTCTAAAAACAATGTACATATCTTTTTATTTTATTTGACTACAGTTGATATATAATAATACATTAGTTTCAGGTATACAACTTATGTCTGACAAGTGTATATATTATGCTATTACAGTATCATTGACTATGTTCCTTTTGTTGTGCCTTTTACCCCTGTAACTTATTCATTCCATAACTAGAAGCCTGTATCTCCCATTCCCCTTCACCCGATTTGCTCAAACCCCCTCCCCCTTCTCTGTGGCAACCATCAGGGTTCTGTGTGTGTGTGTGTGTGTTTAGTTTTTAAGTGTTCCAAGATTCATTGTTCATGCACCATACCCAGTGCTCCATGCAATATGTGCTCCTCTTATTACCCACCACCAAGCTCACCCATTCCCCCCTTCCAAAACCCTCAGTTTGTTTCTCAGAGTCCACAGTCTCTCATGCTTTTTCTCCCCCTCTGATTTCCCCTAATTCATTCTTCCTCTCCTTCTCCCAATGTCCTCCATGGTTTTCCTTATGCTCCACACGTTAAGTGAAACCATATGATAATTGACTCTCTCTGCTTAACTTATTTCACTCAGCATAATCTCCCCCTGTCCCGTCTATGTTGATACAAAAGTTGGGTCTTCATCCTTTCTGATGGAGGTGTAATATTCCATTGTATATATGGACCATTTATTTCTTCTTTATCCATTCCTCTGTTGAAAGGCATCTTGGCTTTTTCCATAGTTTGGCAATTGTGGCCATTGCTGCTATGAACATTGGGGTACATATGGCCCTATTTTTCATTGCATCTGTATCTTTGGGGTAAATACACAGTAGTGCAATTGCAGGGTCATAGGGTAGCTCTATTTTTAATTTCTTCAGGAATCTCCACAGTTTTCCAAAGTGGCTACACTAACTTGCATTCCCACCAACAGTGTAAGAGGGTTCCCCTTTCTCCACATTCTCTCCAACACTTGTTGTTTACTGTCTTGGCAACCATCAATTTGTTCTCTGTATTTCACCGTCTGAGTTATTTCACTTAGCATAACACTTTTGGTCTATCCATGTTGTCTCAAATGGCATCATCTCATCATTTTTTATGGTTGCATAATAGTCTCCAAAGTGGAACTGCTTTCAAAGCTGGAGTCAGTCCTCTCAAATCCTACCATTGCTTGGGGTGCATGGGTGGCCACTTGATTAAGTGTCTGCCTTCAGCTCAGGTCATGATCCCTGGGTTCTGGGATCAAGCCTTATATTGGGCTTCCTGCTTGGCAGAGAGTGTGCTTCTCCCTCTGCCTGCTCTGCCTGCTGCTTTCTCCCCCTTTCCCTCTGCCAAATAAATAAATAAAAAAAAGAAAACAAACAAACAAAAAAAACCCTACCACTGCTTTATCAACTAAGTTTATGTAATATTTTAAGTCCTTTGTTGTCATTTCAGTAGTTTTCATAGCATCTTCACCAGAAGTACATTCCATCTCAAGAAACCACTTTCTTTGCACAGCCATTAGAAGTAACTCCTCATTCATTAAAATTTTATCATGAGATTGCAGCAATTCAGTAACATATTCAAGACTCCACTTCTGATTGCAGTTCTCTTGCTATTTCTACCATGTCTGCATTTCCTTCCTCCACTAAAGTCTTAAACCGACCCTTCAAAGTTCATCCATGAGGGTTGGAATCAGCTTCTTCCAAACTCCTGTTAATGTTGATATTTTGACCTCTTCCCGTGAATCACAAATGTTCTTAGTGGGTTCTAGAATGGTGAATCATGTCCAGAGGTTTTCTATTTCCTTTGCCCACATCTATCAGAGGAATCACTATCTGGTAGTGATAACCTTACAAAATGTATTTCTTATATAATAAGACTGGAAAATCAAAATTACTCCTCGATCCATGGGCTACAGAATGGATATTGTATTACCAGACATGAAAACAACATTTATCTCCTTGGACATCTCAATCAGAGCTCTTGAGTGACCAGGTGCATTGTCAATGAACAATAATATTTTGAAAAGAACCTTTTTTTTTCTGAGCCATAGGTCTTAACAGTTTTATTTACTGAATATTATTTACAATACAAATATTCAGTAAACCAAAACAAAATGTGTTGTCATCTAGGTTTTGTTGTTCCATTTACAGAGCACAGTTAGAGTAGCTTTAGCATAATTCTTAAGGGCCTAGGATTTTGGGGATGGCAAATAAGCATTGGCTTCGACTTCAAGTCACCAGGTGCATTTATCCCTAACAAGAGTTAGCCTGCTCTTGCAAGTTTTGCAGCCAGTCACTGACTTCTCTTCTCTAGCTATGAAAGTCCTAAATGGCATCTTCTTCCAATGGAAAGCTATTTTGTCTATATTGAAAATCTGTTGTTTAGTGTAGCCACCTTCTTTAATTATCCTAACTAGGTCTTCTGGATAACTTGCTGCAGTTTCTATATATTCTATATATTCAGATATATAGTTTCTATATCAGCCCTTGATGCTTCACCTTGCACTTTTATATTATGGAGATGGCTTTTTTCTTAAACCTCATGAAATACCTTTGCGAGCCTCAAACTTTTCTTTGGCAGCTTCCTTTCCTCCCTCAGCCTTCATAGAGTTGAAGAGTGCCTTGCTCTGGATTGGCTTTGACTTAAAGGAATTTTATGACTGGTGTGATCTTCTATCCAGACCACTAAAATGTTCTCCATATCAGCAATAAAGCTGTTTCACTTAATTATCATTTATGTGTTCATTAGAGTATCATTTTTAATTTCCTTCAAGAACTCTTTGTTTGAAAAAAAAAAAAAGGAACTCTTTGTTTCCATTCACAACTTGGCTAACTGTTTGGCACAAGAGCCCTAACTTTTGGCCTGTTTCAGCTTTAAACATGCCTTTCTCACTAAGCTTAATCACTTCTAGCTTTTAACTTAAAGTAAGAAATCTGTGATTCTTCCCTTGAACACTTAGAGGCCATTATAGGGTTATTAATTGGCTTAATTTCTATGTAGTTCTGTCTTCGGGAATAGGGAGGCCCAAGATGAGGAGAGAGATCCATCAGTGGAACACTCAGAATACACCCAACATTTATTAAGTTCATCATCTTATATGGTCATGGTTCATGGCACCCCAAAATAATTTATAGTAATATCAAAGATCACTGATAACACAGATCACCGTAACAAATACAATAATAATGAAAAAATTTGAAATAGAGGACTTCCATTAGGGCACCAATTAGGATCTTCCTGGGTCAGCCTTCACACCCATACATGCATGCAGCCCCCGTGCTGTCTCTGCTGTGCCCAGTGCCCCATGCACTGGGCTTCCCTTTTGGGGGGTTTCTGCAACCAGTCCCAACTCAGCTGCCTCAGCCTCTGCTGCAGCCCAAGTGGGCCTTTTGTGGGGCACTTGGGGCTGCTCTGCCTGCAATGGGATGGATCAGCTGAGCCTCCTGCACTCTCAAGCACCCTGGGGCTGCAGCTGCAGCATGCTATACACCCAGGGACAGAACTTTTGTTGAATTACTGAGTGATGAAATTAAGGAGGAAGAGAAGAGGCAGAAGCATAAGTCCTTCCCCATGATGTCTGGAAGTTGGGACCTGGAAGTGAATGGGACAGAGCCAAAGTAGTGGAGCAAGTTATTAGAGAAAAGATCATTCATTGTCACTTTCAACATGAACAGTAACATCCTGGCAACATTTGATGGGGAGGAGGAGCCCTCCCAAGGGCAGAGGGTTGAAGAACAGGAGCCTGAATTGACGTCCACTCCGAATTTCATGGTTGAAGTTATAAAGAATGGTGGTAAGAAGGCCCTATTGCTAGACTGTCACTACTGTCCAGAAGATGAGGTTGGGCAAGAAGAGGAGGACAAGAGTGATATTTTCTCCAGGGAAATGACCTTTCAGTCCATTGGCGAGTCTGAGGGGAAGGACACTCAACACCGATCTCTTGGCTTGGACTTTATATGACTTCCTGATGGATTTCCTGGCAGGCTGAGGGGTGAATAACACTTTTGCAGATGAGTTAGTGGAGCTCAGCACAGCCCTGGAGCATCAGGAAAACATTACTTTTCTTGAATTTCTCAAAAGGTTTTGTCAAGAGCCAGTAGAGCATACAAGACATTGAACATCTTCAATTTATGGCAGGTTTAACTTTGGCCGTGAAACACACTTACTCTGAAGCCAGACACACATGTTTTGGGATGGTTTTCATTGTAATATCATGGAAAATTGTTCAAATTTAAATTACTTCCATTGCCCTCTTATTTACTATTAATTTATTCTCTACAAATCTGTTATTCCTAGATTTTTGTATAACATAATACTGGACAATAAAATTGGTTTATCCCCTTCCTCCAAAAAAAGAAAAAATTGAAATATTCCAAAAATTACCAAAATGTGACACAGAGACACAAAGTGAGCAAATGTTGTTGGAAAAATGGTGCTTATAACTTGCTCAAGGCAGGGTTACCACAAACCTTCAATCTATAAAAGCACACTTTGTGAAGTGCAATGGAGCACCAAAGTATGCCTATATTTCCAAAAAGGCAGTATTTTTTTTGAAGAGATTTTTTTAAGGTTCTGTCTATCTATCTATCTATCTATCTATCTATCTATCTATCTATCTATCTATTATCTATCTATCTATCTATCTATCTATCTATCTATCTATCTATCTATCTATCTATCATCTATCTATCTATATGAAAGGGAGAGATAGAGTGAGTGTGAGAGTGGGGCAGAGGGAGAGACAAAGAGGGAATCCTCAAGCAGACTCCATGCTGAGCGTGGAGCCCAATTTAGGGCTTGATCTCACAACCTGAGCCGAAATCAAGAGTCAGATCCTCAACTGGCTGAGCCACCCAGGGACCCCTGTTTTCAAGGAACTTTTACTTGTTTTCTTTTGAGTGGGTGATTAGCGGTAGCTGTTTTTCACCAGGTGTCTTTTCTTTTAGTATTGTCTCTCTGTTTTGGAGTTGTTATTTTTTAAGATGACTCATTAACTCATAACTGTATCTAATAATTTTTATACTGTAGAATAAAATTAAAGCTTATTTAAGTATGTTTATATAATGACAAGGTGTAGCTATCAAAGATATTTTCCTTTTACTGGCAATTTTTTTTTGATCATTCTATACTGCATACCGTTCACTGCAAGATTGAACAAATATTGTTGGTAATTCATTTGGTTAGGTACTGAGCATGTAGAGATGCATAACACTGTTATTTTTCTCTCTATTCATAGGCTAGCAGGGGGAAACGGTCATGTAAATAATTATAATAAAGTATGATAAGTACATCAGAAGTAATGTCAGAAGTACATCTTTAGGGGCGCCTGGGTGGCTCAGTCGTTAAGTGTCTGCCTTCAGCTCAGGTCATGATCCCATTGTTCTGGGATCGAGCCCCGCATCGGGCTCCTTGCTGGGCAGGAAGCCTGCTTCTCCCACTACCATTCCCTCTGCTTGTGTCCCCTCTCTCGCTGTGTTTCTCTCTGTCAAATAAATAAAATCTTTATAAAAAAAAAAAACAAGTACATCTTTAAAGAGGTAGCTCTGAGGAGATGGGTAATATTTTAGGGAGAAAATCAGCATGTTGTTATGCCCTGAGGGCAAGGACTGCATTTTATCATCTGAAAGTTACATGTTTACAATACACCACTAGACCTTAAGATTGGTAATATAATCATAGTCAATAAATATTAGTGATTAAATAAGTTGAAATCTTTGCAAATTTTTGAAGATTAATTGAAGTATGTTCATGTGGGTAAAGTGCAGTGCTAGCAAATAATGTAGGAAGATCAGGCTATGTTAGCCTGATTGTGATGAAGAAACTTGCAGGTGATGGGACATCACTAATGTGGGCTTTTTTAAAGTTATGTTTTTGAAAGGAAGAGAGGGACATGATAAGATTTAGTCAGATTTCAATTTTGGAAAAGTATCTCTACTGGCACTGTGGATGATGTAGTTGAAGGAGAAGGGGGATGCTATCTTTTCTTAGTAATGAGCTTCAACATGTAAAACATTGTAGGATCAAAATTTTAACTGAACATCTAAATTCAAGCATTTTTTCCCTAATATTTCAAGTTTTATTTAAATTTTAGTTAACATATAGTGTAATATTAGTTTCAGGAGTGGAATTTAGTGATTCATCTCATATATATATAACACCCAGGGCTCATCGCAAGTGCCCCCCTTAATACCCATCACCCATTTAGTGCATCCCCTCTGAATTCAAGCTTTCATACATTAATTTATATTATTTAGTTTCAGAGTTTATATTATGCCAGTCTATTTTACATGGAATAATTTTAATTTTTCAATATATTTTTTTGCTATCCTTGTGGTGTCTGATTAAGTTTTTAATGTTCTAATGACCAATTCATATATACTGGTTGTATTTGGATATATAACAGGGAGAATAATTAGCAATCTCACTTAATTTTTTTTTTAAGAAAGAAAGAAATTTATAAGGTTCAGGTTGATGAAGTGGCTCAACTGAAGGTTAGCTAACACTTTTTTTTTTTTTTAAGAGAGCGAGAAAGAGAGTGCACAAGTGGGGAGGAACAGAGGGGATCTTAAGCAGGCTACACACCCAGCGCAAAGCCCATTGTGGGGCTCTGTCTCACAAACCTGAGATCATGACCTGAGCCGAAAACCAGAGTCTGACACTTGACCCACTGAGCCACTCAGGCACCCCTAGTTAACGCTTTTAAGTAGATTGATAACAAACTTAGCAACAATTTGCAAGAAAACTTCTGAGTTATTGTAGAATTGGGTGATTTGATTACTTCTACTCAGCAGATACATATATATAGATAGATGTACATAGATATATATCTATATACAGTACCTTTCACACACAGAAAAACAAAACAAAATGATTTGGGTCACAAAATGGAAACAGATATTTTCAAGGTAGTAATAACTTTTAGTCTTGATCCTAATAAGTTCTTTTTTACAGTGCCAGATGTAAACTTCTAATCATATATAATTATCACAAATTCCAGATCACCAATAATTAATAATTGGTAATGGGTTTTTAACATTAATATATTTTAATATTAAGGCTGTAATTGTGAAATAAATATATTATCATAAAAACAATAATCTGCATTTTTTACCACACATAAAATAACTTACTAAATACATTTAACACATTTACTGATATTTAAAATAAAAAGTTTCTGAGTGAGCAATATAAAAGTGACTTTTACTGAAAATATGGAATAAGTAGGCATGCAAGGAAAAAAGTCACTTATTGGGGTGCCTGGGTGGCTCAGTGGGTTAAAGCCTCTGCCTTCGGCTCGGGCCATGATCTCAGGGTCCTGGGATGGCCCTGCATCGGGCTCTCTGCTGTGCAGAGAGCCCGCTTCCTCCTCTCTCTCTGCCTGCCTCTCTTCCTACTTGTGATCTGTCAAATAAAAATAAATAACACCTTTAAAAAAAAGTCACTTATTTAGGCCAGTAATTTTGAAAAGATTATTTTTTAAAGTTTTATTTATTTATTTATTTGTTTATTTGAGAGAGCACAGAGGGAGAGTGAAAAGGGAAAGCAGGCTACCTTCTGAGCAGATAGCCCAACTCAGGGCTCCATCCCAGGACCATGAGATCGTGACCTGAGCCAAACGCAGATGCTTACCTGATGGAGCAACCCAGAAACCCTGAAAAGATTATTTTTAAGTAAGCATTCAGGCAGCAAGCAAGTCACAGCTGACAAAAAAATCTTAGTATTTATTTTTTTAATATTTATTTATTCATTTTAAAGAGAGAAAGAGGAGAAGAGAGCAAGAGTTGGGGGAGGGGGAGAGTGAGAGGGAGAGAGAATCTTCAACAGACCCCCTCCCAAGCAAAGAGCCCATTCTGGAGCTCCATCTCATGACCCTAGTTCAGGACCTGAGCCAAATGTAATAGTAGGACACTTAATTGACTGAGACACCCAGGCACCCTAGTCTTCATCATTTAATGAGGGTATCAGTATATTGTAGTTATAAAACTAATATGTAGGAAATATCTACCTGATTTTGTTAGATGATTCTGAGTATCAGGAAAAAGACTCTTATTTAAGGAGGAAGGGAAAGTATGTTAACCATCTATATTTCTAGTATGGATACTTAAATTTTTGAAAATTTTTGAAAATTTTTGAAAAAAATTTGAAAATGAAAACTTTGAAAAGTCATTTTGAAAATGACTTCTAGCCATTTGACAAATTTACAGTAACAGAAACTTCTTATCCAATGCACTTGGAGGTGACAGATACTCATTTAATCAAGACAGTTAAAAGGAGAAACCATTACAAAGATATGTATATACACATATATACGTATTAATGTAAGCATTTGATAACCTAAAAGTTTCACATTTTGTGATTTTAAAAAAATCTGTTTATGGGGAGGGCAAATTTGTACTTTTTATTTGAGGATGGATCCCTAAGTGGAAATCATTGTATCTTTACTGAACCCACACCTCTGAAATAGAAGTTTCATATCAGATTCTTTAAAGTGAAATAAGAACATAGATTCTTACAAAGCTTTCTGGGTGCAGAGTATATTTTTATGATGTCTTCTCTCAATATGTATGCTTGTCTGTTTGTCTTACCTAATTAACAGTAACTTTAAGAAAACATTTTTATCAAGTTTTTGATAATCAAGCATTTGAAAATCAAGCATTTGATTTTCAGGGAAGTAACCTTTCTTTTTGCACTCATTTCATTGTTTTATGTTATAATTGATGAAATTACATAAAAACAGTATCAAATATTACTAGCCTTTTTAAAAAAGAGATTTTATTTTTATTTATTTGAAAGAGAGACGGGGACAGAGAGCATGGGCAGGAGAAGGGGCAGAGGGAGAAGGAGAAGCAGGCTCCTGCTGAGCAGGGAGCACGATGTGGGGCTTGATCCTGGGACCCTAGGATCAGGACCTGAGCGGAAGGCAGACTGAGCCTCCCAGGTGCCCCAAATATTACTAGCCTTAATACATTTCAGAAAAAACAAGATTTCCTAGGCATGCAAATCAAATAATGGGAGCAAAAATGTGATGGCCAACAGGAAAGAGAAATAATTGCCAATACGATTTTTGCCTTTGCAAAACTTCTTTGTTCCATGTGCCTAGTATTTATTACCCAACCCATCATCAAATGAAATCATATTTGAGAGATATTACAAAGAGATCTGCCCAGAGGTAGTTCTGGGGGTCAATCCCAGGATACTCACCTTTCTGCTGTCTCATACCCCAGCCTGGGGTTTCTTTCTTTCTTTTTTTTTTTTTAAAGATTTTATTTATTTATTTGACACAGAGAGAGAGATCACAAGTAGACAGAGAGGCAGGAAGAGAGAGAGGGAGAAGCAGGATCCCTGCTGAGCAGAAAGCCCAATGCGGGGCCCGATCCCAGGACCCTGAGATCATGATCTGAGCTGAAGGCAGAGGCTTTAACCCACTGAGCCACCCAGGCGCCCTCTGGGGTTTCATTAGATGGATATAATTCCTTTTGTTTTCCTATAGTTGCTTCATATTACATCTCCCTTTTGCATCATCATGTTTCCCATTCTTGGATTATTAACACAATATACTCAGAAAAAAGATCCTTCTTTTCATTTCCTTCATTATTGCCATAAATTCTCTGCTTTTCACTCAGCAGAATTCTATTTGCTACCTATAATACTCTGCTACTATTCTTTTTTTTTTTTTTTTCCTTTTCAAGATTTATTTGAGAAAGAGGGAGCGTGTGGTCAGGAGGGGCAGAGAGAATCTAAGCAGACTCCCTGCTGAGCAGGGATTTTTTTCCCCCTCCCCCACTGCAGGGCTCCATCTTCAGACCCTGAGATCATGACCCGAGCTGAAACTAAGAGCTGAAACCAGGAGTCAGACATTTAACCAACTGAGCCACTCAGGCATTGGTTTCCTGCCATTCTTTCTTGATCTGGCTATAGTCATGTTTTTGCTTCACATCAACTCCAGAAAACTTCTTGTCAGTGTCCCTGATGACCTTTATGACTTCAGTCAATTCTCAATTCTCACGTTCTTAACTAAACCTGTGACATTTAACAAAGTTTATCACTCTATCATCCTCTAAACTTTCTTTTCCTTTCCCTTCCACAATTTCATATTTTGTTTTTCTTCCTAGTTTTCTATTTCCCCTTTCTTTGCTGGTTTCTCTTCATGTCTCCACTGATACCCCAGCCCTCACTCCTTGCACAACTTAGATTCTTTAACTATAACTGTCTTGGTGAAATAATTCAACTCCCTGGATTTAGATAGCATAGAAATTCTAATGACTCCCAAAGTTGCTTATTACATTTTTTAAGCAGATTTTTTTTCTTTTGAGGTATAATTGATGTATAATATTATATTAGTTTAATTAGTTTTAATTAATTAGTTCTGAAATAGAAGTTTCATATCAGATTCTTTAAATGATATTTATATATGATGTGAAGTAATCACCCCATTAAGTCTGGTTAACATCTGTCACCACACAGTTACAAATTTTTTTTCTTGCATTGAGAAATTTTAAGATATATTCCCTTAGCATCTTTCAAATATGCAATATATTTTACTATCCATGTTACCATGTTGTACATTACATCTCAGGACTTATTTATTTTATAACTGGAAGTTGTAACTTTTGACCTCTTCACCCATTTCATTTATTCCCCTACTCCTGTATCTGGTAACCAGCAGTCTGTTCTCAGTATGTATGTAGGTATGAGCTGCATTTCTTTTTTTTTTTTTTTTAGATTCTACACATAAGTGAGATTGTATGGTATTTTTCTTTCTCTGACTTATTTCAGTTAGTATAATGCCCTTAAGGTCCATCCATTTTGTCACAAATGGCAACATTTCTGTTTTATGGCTGAGTAATACTTCATTGTACATATATATTTTTTCCTTATCCATTCATCTATCAATGCATACTTTGGTTGCTTCATTACTATTGTAAATAATTATGTAGGGAACACATATATCTGGGGGTAAGCATAAGTATTTTTATTTTCTGCTAATAAATACCCAGAATTGGAATTGCTAAATCATACGGTAGTACTATTTTTCATTTTTTGAGGAACCTTCATACTGTTTTCCATAGTGGCTGTACCAATTTACATTCTTAACCAACAGTGCATGAGGGTTCCCTTTTCTGTACATCCTTGCCAGTACTTGTGATTTCTTGTTTTTTTGATAACAGCCATTCTAACAGTTGTGAGGTGATACATCATTGTGGTTTTGATTTGCACCTGTGGACCATCTGCATATCTTCTTGTAAAAATGTTCAGATCCTCTGCTCATTTTTAAATCATATTGTTTCTTATTTTGCTCCTGAGTTAAGGAGTTCTTTCTATATTTTGGATGTTAACTTCTTATCAGATATATGATTTGCAAATATTTTCCCACTCAGTCGGTTGCCTTTTCATTTTATTTTTTAATGATGGCTTCCTTTGCTGTATAGAAGCTTTTTAGTTTGATTTAGTCCTGCTTGTTTACTTTTACATTTGTTGCCTTTGATTTTGGTGTCTAATCCAAAAAATGATTGCTAAGACTAATCGCAAAGAGCTTACCACCTATGTTTTATTCGAGGAGTTTTGTGGTTTCAGGTTTTATGTTCAAGTCTTTAATCCATTTTGAGTTGATTTTTGTGTATGGTGTAAGATAGTGATCTGGTTTCTTTCTTTTGCATATAGCCATCCTGTTTTCCCAATACCATTTGTTAGAAAGATTGTCCTTTCCCCATTGTTTATTCTTGCTTCCTTCGTCACAAATTAGTTGATTGTGTATGCATGGGTTTATTTTTGGGCTTTCTATCTTGTTCCATTGATCTTTATGTCTTGTTTTTATGCCAATACAATATTGTTTTTATTACTATAGTTTGTAATGGTAGTTTGAAATCAGGAAGTGTGATGCCTTCAGCTTTGTTCATCTTTCTCAAGATTGTTTTGCCTATTTGGAGTCTTTTGTAGTTACATATAAATTTTAGGATTTGTTTGTTTTATTTCTGTGAAAAATGCTATTGGAATTTCAATAGGGATTGCATTGAATGTGTAAGTTGCTTTAAGTAGTATGGACATTTTAACAATATTAATTCCTCCAATCGGTAAGCGTGGAATATTTTTTTCCATTTATTTGTGTCTTCTTGAGTGTCTTATAGTTTTCAGTGTACAGGTCTTTCACCACCTCGATTAAATTAATTCCTAGGTTTGTTTCTTTTTTGATGTAGTTTTTAAACTTTATAAACTTTATAAAGTTTGTTATAACTTTGTTATAATAAAGCAAAGTTTGTTGTTAATAACAAACTTTGTGATAGTTTGTTATTTTTGTATAGAAATTAAACAGATTTTTGTATATTGATTTTGTATCCTACAATTTTACTGAATTTATTTATTATTTATTACTTCTAGTCGGTTTTTGGTGGAGTCTTTAGGATTTTCTATTTTTAGTGTCTTGTCATCTGCAAACAGAGACAGGTTTACTTTTTTATTTCTGATTTGGATGCCTTTTATTATTCTTTCTTGCTTAACTGGTCTGGCTGGAGCTTCCAATACTGTGTTGAATAAAGTGGAGAGAATCGTCATACTTGTCTCTCTCTTGTCTTGTTCCTGATCTTAGAGGAAAAACTTCTAGCTTTTGAGAATGATATTTGCTGTGAGATTGTCATATATGACTTTTATTATGTTGAGGCATGTTCCTTTTATACCCATTTTGTTGGGAGTTTTTAATCATAAATGGTTGCTGAATTTTGTCAAATGCTTTTTCTACATCTATTGAGATAATCATATGATTTCTATCCTTTATTTTATTCATATGGTGTGTAATATGACTGATATATGGATGTTGAAACATCCATGTATCCCATGAATAAATCCTATTTGATCATGATGTATTATCCTTTTAATATATTGTTGATTTTGGTTTGTTAATATTTTGTTGAGGATGTTTGCCTTTCTGTTCATCATATACATTGGCCTGTAATTTTGTTGAAGTGTCCTTGTCTGATTTTGTTATCAGGGTAATGCTGGCCTCATAAAATGAATTTGGGAGTGTTCCTGCCTCCTCTTCAATTTTTTGGAAGAGTTGGAGAAGGATCTTTCTTTTTTTTTTAATGGAATAAACTTATAAGCCTGGAACTCCAGGCTTCCCGCCTGAACTCAAGCTATCATACCAACTGCTTTTTTTGGCATCTATACCTACAGTTTATTAGGCATCTCAGAATTTAATATTTTCAGTGTTAAAGTTGGAGGACTGAGGTTCCCAACTTAAAGATATACAGTAAACCTACAGTAATCAAGACAATGTGGTTTTGGCACAAGAATAGACTGGAACAGATTGGAAAACACAGAAATAGATCTTCATCAATATAATCAGTTGATCTTTGACAAAGCAAAGCAGTAACAAAATGAAGCAAAGATAGTCTTTTCACAAAATGGTACATGCAAAAATGAATCTAGACACAGACTTTACATCCTTTATAAAAAGTAACCTAAAATGAATCATAAACCTAAAAATGAAAAAGCAAAACTATAAAACTTCCAGAAGATAACATAGGATAAAACCTAGATGACCATGGGTATGGTCATGCCTTTTTAGATATAATACTTTTTTCATGATTCATGAAAAAAGTAATTATTAAGCTCAACTTCATTAAAATTCAAAACTCTGTCTATGAAAGACAATTAAAAGAGAATGAGAAGACATGACCCAGAATGAGAGAATATATTTGCAAAAGACACATCTGATAAAGGACCATTATCCAAAGTGTACAAAGAACTCTTAAAACTCAATAAGAAAACAAACAACCTAATTTTAAAAGGGGCCAAAGATCTTGACGGCTCACCAGAGAAATCATTATGGCAAATAAACACATGAAAATGCTCTACATCATGTCATCAGGGAAATTCAAACTAAAACAACAAGATACTACTACTACACACCTATTAGATTGTCCAAAATGTGAAACAATGATGTCATCAAATGCTGGAGAGGATATGGAGCAACAGGATCTCTCATTCATTGCTGGTGGGAATGCAAAATTTTTACTATACGTTTTAGCAATCATGCTCCTTAGCATTTACTCAAATTAGTTGAAAACTTAAATCCACAAAAAAGGTTGAAGTTTCATTTGTGATTACCAAAACCTGGAAGCAACCCAGATCTCCTTTAGTAGGTGAATGGATAAATAATCCAGAAATAGACTGTTATTTAGTTATTAAAAAGAAATGAGTTATCAAGCTATGGAAAGATATATGAGGAACCTTAAATGCATACTACTGTGTGAAAGAAGCTAATCTGAAAAGGCTGCAGACTGTATGATTCCAAGTGTATGACATTCTGGAAAAGGCAAACCTGAGAAAGTAAAAAGATCAGTGTTTCCCAGAGGTTGGAAGGGTAGGAGGGGTAAATTAGGTTCAACATAAAAGATTTTTAGGGCAGTAAAATTACTCTGTATGATATTATATTGGTAGATGCATGTCATTATATATTTGTCCAATTCCATAGACTGTATAACATCAAGAGTGAACCCTAATGTAAAGTATGGACTTTGCATGATAGTGATGTGTTAGAGTAGGTTCATAAATTTTAATAAATGTGCCACTTTGATGGAGAATGTTGATAAAGGTATGCATGTGTGGGGCCAAGGAAATCTCTACCATCCTATCAATTTTGCTGTGAACCTAAAACTGCTCTAAAAAATAAAATCTGTAAAAGCAAGCAATCAACCAAACAACCCATATGATTCAGTCTTTGCAGTGGCCTACAACGCCCCACATGATCTTTCTTTTAGCCCCTAACCAGTCTAATGTCACTTCTTACTACATTTCCTGTAGTTTACTCTGGGCCAGTACATTAGACTCCTTGGTGTGTCTTGTATACATAACAGATAAACTCTTGCCTTATAACATTTGCATTTGCTTTTCCTTCAAATAACCTTATGGGTTGTTCTCAGGTCTTTCAAACCATTGCTCCAAAGTATTCTTTTGCATGACTTTCCTTTCACTCCATAACCAAAATTACAAACCCTCCACCCTGTACTCCCTATCCCTTTTTTTGTTGTATTTTTTCCCTTGGCACTTATGGCCTTCAAATATTTTTATTGTGGTTTTCTCTTCTAAAGAAGGCAAGAATTATTTTTTGTTTTTCTTTCTATTGGTGAATAACATCTAGACAGCACTTGGTACATAGTAGATTCTGAATATGTTTTTTGTGTGGGAGGAATAAATGAATCTCATTGTACTATTACAATTGATTTACTTGTCTTTATTCCACTTGACTCTAAGCTTCTTGAGAGACAAGTGTTGCAACTTCTGTATCTGTTTCTATTTAGCACACATGGCTGTATTACATTTCTTCAATTTATAAAAGAATATACTTCTCACTGTATACAGGTATAAACATAACAGAATTACACATTGGAATTTTTTCCCTTGTATTTATAGGTACTTTTTTGATTGCTATGTATTCTACAAAATTATACACATTTTCTTAACTTTGAAAATTCTTATGAAATGTAGGCAATTTATAAAATAGATAATATTGAAACATTTTCTTGAGTTAATATTTAGTCATTTATTTAACTTTTAAAAAAAAAAAGATTATTTATTTATTTATTTGACAGACAGAGAGATCACAAGCAGGCAGAGAGGCAGACAGAGAGAGAGGGGGAAGCAGGCTCCCTACTGAGCAGAGAGCCTGATGCAGGGTTCGATCCCAGGACCCTGCCATCACAACCTGAGCCGAAGGCAGAGGCTTTAACCCACTGAGCCACCCAGGTGCCCCGAGTCATTTATTTAACTATTGATTTTTATAAACATTTAAGTTTTCTAACTTGTATTTTTTTAAAAAGGATTTTATTTATTTATTTTGAGAGCAAAAGAGAGAGTACAAGCAGGGGGAGCGATAGAGGGAAAGGGAGAAGCAGGTTTCCTGCTTCAATTCCAGGATCCTGAGACTGTGACCTGACTGGAGATCAAGAGTCAGGTGCTTAACAGACTGAGCTACCAAGGTCCCCCAGGAAGATACATTTTTAAGATCTTTTAAAAATACATTCAAGATTATTTAAAGATACAGATAAGTCTCTCAATTAAATGTATTCTCCTTTGACTTTGCCAATTACCATTTCCAGAATCACTCTTAAAAAGTTTGCTGTGGGGGCGCCTGGGTGGCTTAGTGGGTTAAAGCCTCTGCCTTCGGCTCAGGTCATGATCTCAGGGTCTTGGGATCGAGCCCTGCGTCAGGCTCTCTGCTCAGCGGGGAGCCTGCCGTCCCCCTCTCTCTGCCTGCCTCTCTGCCAACTTATGATCTCTCTGTCAAATAAAGAAATAAAATCTTTAAAAAAAAAAAGTTTGCTGTGTATTTTTTTTAGACATTTTTGTATGCGTATGACTATATATGGATACAAAAACTAAATTAACAAAAATTAGTTAATACATATATTATTCTGTCGTTTTATCTTTTTATCTTGTGTCCCAGAACTCTATTATATTAGTATATAAAAGTATAAAGAAGTATATAAAATGTCTTCTTTGTAAGAATCATGCTGTGATGTATAATCTTTTAATTATTCCTCTATTGACAGACATTTAGTTTGTCTAATTATGAGAAATGGTGGGTTATACAAAGTTAAATATTTTCTTTTCTGCAGTACAGTGCATTATGTTTCTTCTTTACAGAGAAGGTAAATGGTGTGCTGAATTTCCTGAACTTGTTTAACCAATAGAACCTTTATTTTCATGGAGCATATAATTCTTTCAAAGACCATGTCATATTACTGATGCTCCATGAAATATATTTGGAGTTCTAGTCAGTCTTCTTATTTTATTTATAATGAAATTGAGACAGAGTAAATGGAAAATTGGAACCATGCTCTCAGTTTCTTGAATATTTTCTATGTTGCTCCTGATGCTTTGAATTTAATCTTCATTTAGTACTTTTTCCTGAATTCAAATAGGAAGGTTATGCACTAGGATTTTTTATAAGGGAAAAAATAATTTTCACGTGTTGATACTAGGAAAAGTTAAGGCTTGTATGTTTTTAGGTTTTTCTTTATATCAGCATGGGATATCTTGGTAGGTAATTAGTGTCAAGTTAAGACAAGTAGGGTTTTAATCAGTTTGATACAGCTTTTCTTTATTTTTTTTAAGATTTTATTTATTTATATATAGAGAGCTGGGGGAGGAGCAGAGGAAGAGAAAGAGAGAGAATCTCAAGCCGACTCTACACTGAATGTGGTGCCCAGTGTGGGGCTTGATCTCACGACCCTGAGAATCATGATCTGAGCTGGAATCAAGAGTTGGACACTTAACGAACTGAGCCATCAAGAGCCCTCTTGATACAGCTTTTGTTAAATAACTTAAAGTCCTTTGACATAAATGAACTAGTTTCTTTCTCATGTTTGAATAGTTCTTTAAATTGCTTTAAGAGTAAGACTCACTTGAAAAGCAGTATTAAGTTTCATGTCTAGTAAATTTCTTAGCTATTTCTTTTGCCTTTCTCTTCCTCATTCAAGTTACTAGTTTTATTTTCTGCAGTATTCAGAAGGACTGTAGTCATTATTTTAGATATGTTTTATAACAGAGATACTGTTGAATCTTTTTGCCATAACTGGTCTTACTTTTGCCTTTCCCTGAGTTGTCAAGTTCTTTTAATCTTAGGGTACAATTCAAAATGTGTTTTCTTTTGCTCGTGTAATGTTTGCTTGGATCAGTTATTTTGTGCAGTGAAAACAATCATTGGAGGAGGAATTGATATTCCTCTTCTAGTTTTGTAGTTGTTTTTAAAATTTATTTAAAAAATGAAAATGGATTTTTTTCCTGATTATAAAGGTAACGCATAGTCCTATAGATAAAGTAACACATAAAGAATTTATGTAAGAAAAAAAGACTTAAAGTCCTACTATCTGGAGGTAAGCACTTTAACATTGTACTAATATTGAACTTTCTTCTCTGTAAGTATACACACATACATTTATAAATACAAGGTCATACTCTATTGACTTGTAGTTTTCCCTTTTACTCAAGAAAGTATGTTGTGGAGCACTTTTCTTCTCATAAATACAGAGAATATGAATTACTTCTTAATGCCTACAAAGTCATTTTATGAGTATACCATAATTTAACTGATGCTCATTAATAGACATTTGGATAGGCTCAAAAGTTTTTCAAATTATGAATAGTTCCCACACGGACATTTTTGTAGATTTGGCTTTACGCTCTTATGATTATTTTTGTAGTGTAAATCCTAAAAGAGAAATTATTGGATCAGAATTTTGGTACTTGTTGCTTAATGCCTTTCCAAACAACGCTAACAATTTATACTCTCTCTAAAATTATATGAATGTACTTGCTGCCAAATATTACTCAAGTCTGGGTATTTTTAAAAAAAAAAAAAAACTTTGATAATCTGGTACATAATGATGACACAAGATTGTTCAAATTTGTATGTCTTTGACTATTAGTCAGATTTAATATATTTCTAGGTAATGGCCACTTTTTTTATGTGTGAACACTACACCCAACATGGGGCTCAAACTAACAACCCGGAGATCAAACATTGCCTCCTCCACTGACTGGGCCGGCCAGGTGATCCATCTAATGGCTACTTTTGTTTTTTTTTCCTGTCAATTTTCTGTTAACACCTTTTGCTCATGTTGGTATTATGCTATTAGGATTTGGCATATATTTATTTCATCCTCACAAGAATCCTTTGAGATAGGTTCTGTATCTGTTCCATTTTACAGTTGAGGAAGACCTCTTATGCTTAGTACAGGCAAGTCTGCCAAATTCTTGGATTGGTGGCTCATATCCATCTGCTCGTTCAACTTTAGCAGTGGTCTCATCCCCAGTAGATTTTCCAGGATTACTACCTTCACCGTGAAGCTTCATGAGCTTTCGTAATTCAAACTTGGGCTTCTTCAGCATTTTTACTTTTCTAATAAAGACATAATGGAGTGGATAAATAGACTGGCAAGGCTTTTCTGTCTTTTCCAATGGTGTCTGGAATCTATTTATTGACTACTACTTTCAGTTATTTGTCTGCACCTCTTGGGTCATGATTTCCATCACCTTTTTCCAAATTTGACAGGCCTGCTATTTTTTTTAGTAAAGCCAACACAAAATAGACAAAATAACCCTTGATAGTCTTGACATTCAACATGAACTTCAATCACAGTCTGCCATTTTTTGACCATGGAGCACATTTCGTCACAGGTAAGAACCATGCCAAGGAAATTAGTCACTTTTTGCCCCGATCATCCTCAGTTCTAAATGCAGCTTCATCATTTTGCAGATCAGCAAGGCTCACCTCAAAGACATGGGGCCATCAGATGTGATTTTTGTGCGTTGAGTTCTTGTGACTAGTGTTTTTCCAATATTTCTTATATTGAACATAGCTGTTGCTTCATCTTAGAAAATAAATCAACAACTTTCTTCTTGGCCTCCTTTCTGGCACCTTTCGTAAGGCTCTTGTTCTTGCTGACTGTCATTGTATTGCTCAGGGAGCCCAAAGAGTTTCTTTCATACTATTATTTCTTCCTCAGTACTTAATTTTTAATTGCTAACTATGTAAGTTTTTTTTTTTTTTTTTTTTTTTGTAAGTTTTGATATTTCTTAGGACAGACCTCTCATCCTTGCTCACTCATTTCAGAATTCTTCTGTTAGTTGTTTTCTCAGGTATATCTTGACCACTTTTGTCAAGTCCCAGAAATTAATCCTTCGAGTTTTGACTGAGGTTGAACTAAATTCACAAATTTTAATTCATCCTATTTTTATTTCATTTTATAACTTATAGAGTGAAATTTTCCGGGTAGTAGAAAGTAGTCATTCATTCTTGTTTCCTGGTGTATGTTTTCTTCATTAATCTCTCACATACTGGGTTTATTTCATGACTTAATGGCAAAATTTTTATCCAGCTTTTTCTTCTGGTTAAGTCATCTTCATATAATGGCAAATTTATAAAGACCTACTATTTACTTAAGAATATACGGGTAGATTCTTTGTAACTTCTTTCCTTATCTGGGTACTATTTTGTAACCTGAAGTCTTTGATAATATAGGTTTATTCAATCACTTAGTTCCTCATTCAACAACCTAAGAGGTTAGGGAGGGAACTGGATCTTTGTTTTTGTTGATTGTTATTTTATTTTCTTTGTGACCATTGCATTCATATGTAGACTCATACCTTTGGAAAAACTGCCTGCCCAGGCCCGAATTCTGTTTTTACTCTCACTTTATTAGTTTAGTTTAGTTTAATTTAGTTTAATTTCAAGTAATCTCTACGCCCAGGACTCACAACCCTAAGATCAAGAGTTGCATGCTCCGCAGGCCAGCCAGGTACTCCTTTATTCCACTTTAGAGTGCCTACTTGGTGAAAGATGGTTTTGAAAATTTGCTCCTCTGCCTAAGAGCATTTTATCTGGTGAGACTGATGCTCCCGACCCCTTACCAACCCTGCAAACAATTGCAGCCTCTATTGCTATTATTATTATTTTTAAAGATTTTATTTTATTTATTTGACACACACACACAAACACACACACACACACACACAGCACAAGCAGGGGGAGTGGGAGAGGAAGAAGCAGCCTCTCTGTCGAGCAGGGACCCCAATGCAGGGCTCAATCCCAGGACCCTGGGATCATGACCTGAGCCAAAGGCAGACACTTTAACCAACTGAGCCACCCACACGTCCCCATTGCTATTATTTTATAGCTGTGAAAAATCCCTAAGGAAATTGGTGTTTATCTTACTTAAAACGTTTCTCCTTATGTATTGCCAACTTGAGAGATTCTCTCTCAAGCCACACCCCAAAATCAGAGCAAGCCCTGACCACTCTTTGGAATCTGGGTCAGAGGTGAATGCTGAGGGGTGACTATGCTCAGTCTCTTTTATCTGTGCCTCTGCAACAATGAATGTTTTTGATCTGTGGCAAGGGTAAGAATATCTCCATGTACTGGACCAGTTTTTTCCGTGGCTCTCTTCAGTCTTCATTCCTTATTCCTAACACATTTGATCTTTTACTATATTGGTTCCAGATTATAATTACAATGATTCAGGCTAAAAAACTCAGTGAAGGGCTTATCTTGAAAGAATCAGAACTGATGTATATTATAGTATAATTTACTATTTGCTCTCCTGTTTGTTCTTCTATACCTGCCCCAAACAAAAAGCTTTTATTTTTTTGAAATCTTTTATCTTCTTAAAATTTTAATTCCAGAATAGTTAGCATATAGTGTTATATTAGTTGCAGGTGTACAATACAGTGATTCAACACTTCCATATATCACCCAGTGCTCATCCCAAGTATACTCCTTAATCTCCATGACGTATTTCCCCTACATTCCCCCAACCATCTCCCCTCTGGTAACAATCAGTTCAAAACAAAAAGCTTTTAAAATCATTGTTTGATTCAGTATTTTTGGTTAGTGAAAATTTTCGAAGTAGAAGATGTTTGCTCATTGGGGAGCAGACAAATTAAGTGCCAGTGGTGCCTATGGTCCAAGAGGTATCTAGCAGGTATTATAGAGATGATCTTGTTGATTTAGATGTCGTCACACAGTGCTGCTTTGAGTTCTGCATGACAACTTTTCATATTCTCATTTGCTCCTGTGACATGACCAAGAGAAGTCCTTCTCATTGTTTAGGTTTGGGACGTGTTGGTGTTTAAGTCCTTTGTAGTCTGCTGCGTTGCTGTCTATAACATTGGTAAATCTAATTTGTCTATAAGCTTCAATTTCCTTTTCTGTGATGATACTTGCTCTATGTACTTCATTGATATATTAAGAAGTAATATAAAGATATAAGTTATCTTTATAGATTGTAAAATTTCATACAGATAAACAACATTTGTGCTTGGATACTATAAAGTAATTACAGGAGACAGTGTGGAGTTCTATCAGAGGATTCTTTTTCTACCTGCATGAAACCCTTACATGAATATAAAGTCTAATTTAACTTCTTATAATATATATTATATCGCTTATAGTTTATTAATGATTATACAACACAAAAACCAAGGATGGTTATAATGTGAAAAAGTAACACTATTTCAGCAGTCTAAATATGATTTAGCAAAAGTACCTTAATATTGTGGGAATGAGTTTTTGTCTAAATGTATAACTTCTAAAATACGAAGCTTAATATAGAAATGGATGAAGAAAAGGATCCCATATGTTCATAATTTGTATTAACCATATTACCATACTTTCTTCTCATCTTTACAAAGTAAGACTAATATAATAATAATAATAAGATAAAAATTGCAACTGAAAGGAAAATTAAGATTAAAAAATAATGAGGGGTACCTGGGTGGCTCTATCAGTTGACCGTCCAACTCTTGACCTCAGCTCAGGTCTTGATCTCAGAGTGGTGGGTTCAAGCTCCTCATTAAGTTCTGTACTGTGTATGGGGCCAATTAAAAAAAAAAAAAAGATGAATCATAAAACAAAAAGGCTACTGAAAAATTAAAACAATGAAGCAGTGAAGAAGAAAGTGAATTAAAAGTAAGATCAAATAATTTTAAAAGGATACAGTAAAAATAAAGCACTGATAGACTCTGGCAAGTATCAGACACAGAAGTTGACATTTTATTCGTTCTGCTATTATTGAATATGTTTGCCAGTCACCACACTGGCTGAGTCAACAGAAAAACCATTCATCTCGACCTATGAAATGTTAGTCAGCAAAGACTAAATTCAATAATGCAAGAAAAATATTTTTAGCATTTATAATATTAATAAACAAACATTGCTAGAGGTAATTTTCCACAGTTCTGAATCTTAATCAAAATTACTGACCAGTAACAGAACATCCTGATGTAACTGACCCCATTGTATTTATCCAGTTTCACAAAAGGCACAGATCTGGCATTGTTCACAATTTAGGTGTGATAAACTGACAGTGCTTTGAAATTACATGTATTTTTGTATTTTACTTTTGTAAGTTACATGTTAATAATTTCTTATATTCCTTAGTGTTATGAATTAGAATTCCATATGTAGCTTCTACTTATTAGGTACAATTTTTAACTATTTACATATAATTTCAAGCTGCAAAAAAGCTGCAAAAATAAGAACAGTGTAGGACACTCAGTATAGCTTTTATCCCTTTTTCCAAATTCACCTTTTTTTTTTCTGTTCTGAATCATTTGAGAATATGGCACTTTACCCCTAAATGTTTGGGTTTCTATTTCTTAAGAATAAGGGTACAGTTACCATCTTCAGAAAAATTTAAAGTTTACAAAACTCTAATCTCCTGTGCATAATTTAATTTTTACTAGTTGACCAGATATTATCCTTTGTGATTTTTCCTCCTTTCAATGCAGAATCCAGTCCAGGATCAAGCTTTGCAATTAATTGTCATTTCTCCTTGGTTTCCTTTAATCTATAACTTGTCTATAGCTTTTCTTTGTCATCTTTAACACTGATGTTTTTAAAGAAAATATCCTCCCCACTTCTTTTTAATTGAATGCCCCTAATTTGGGTTTGTCTGGTATTTCCTCATGGTTAGATTCAGGTTATGCATTCCAGGCCAGAATACTACAGAATACTTGCATTGTAAGTGACCACCTTTATGTTCTAGTCAGTGCAATTAACTCATTGAACTTTCTGCTTTTCTCTCTGCAGTAGTTGTACTGCACACAATCAGAATGTTAGTTAACAGTGTTTTTAAAAGAACATATGGTGTTATAGGAATGGATGGTGGTGATTGTTGCACAAAAATGTGAATGTTCTCAGTACCAATGAACTGTATTCTTAAAATCGACTAAGCTGGTAAATTTTATGTTTATTTTAACACAATTTAAAAATGGGAAAGAGGGGCGCCGGGGTGGCTCAGTCGTTAAGCGTCTGCCTTTGGCTCAGGTCATGATCCTAGAGTCCTGGGATCGAGCCCTGCATCGGGCTCCTTGCTCGGCAGGAAGCCTGCTTCTCCCGCTACCATTCCCTCTGCTTGTGTTCCCTCTCTCGCTGTGTTTCTCTCTGTCAAATAAATAAAATCTTTAAAAAAAAAAAAATGGGAAAGAAAAGAACATATGGTAGACCAAAGTTTTATATTTCTTGTGAACACAATTAGGGACTAGTTGCCTGGAAAAAGTCCTATACATTTAATATATCCTTTAAAAATCCTTAGTAATTGTTTTGTAATTATTATTATCATTATTTTAATTAGTAGATAGTATAGTACAGAAAAAAATTTTATTCTGTGTATGACTTGCTTTTCCTGTGATGGTGTACTGTTACTTTTGTTTTTCACCTTCCACTTCACACTTTGCAATTTGGAATTTTAGCTTTCTCAGAATGTTTTGATATTTTCTCATGTAACAGAATAAAAGTCAGCAAAGGAAAAGTTATTTGTTTAATAAATTGCTGTATTTTAAAAGAAATTATCTGGGGCTCCTGACTGGCTCAGCCAGGAGAGCATGTGACTCTTGATCTCAGGGTTGTAAGTTCAAAACCCACACTGGCTGTAGAGATTACCTAAAAATAAAATCTTAAAAAAGAAAAAGAAGAAGTTGTCCTGCTCTTAATGGTCCTGTCTTATAATAGACCCTAATAGTTGATAACTTACCTTTTAGTTTGGCCTATATTATACAGATAAATAGAATTTTCTATTATAATTACTCCTTTATTGTGATATGAACTCTTAATAGAATCATCCACATAGTCCTAAATATAAGAAATCTAAACTAGATAATTATTACATTTACAAAAAGTAATTTGCCATATCGTCCTACTACTCTTATTGAAATAATTCCTTTGTGCGGCATGAGTTATATTCTCCTTTTTAAATCCAGTGACCTTGTCTTAGTCTTTATCATCTCATTACCTATGGTATTAGCAATGAATCTTGGCTTTTTGAGTCAAAATTAGTCTATGAATTATGAAATCCCATATATAAAAATATTTTTATTATTTTTAAAGAGCTGTCTGTTGGTTATCTTTGAGATTGAGAGATTTTTAGATTCAAATGATTTGCTGCTTACTGCCTGTGATATTAGAGGGGTAGCATTAAGAGTAGAGCTCCCAGGGGTGCCTGGGTGGCTCAGTTGGTTAAGCATCTGCCTTTTGGCTCTGGTCGCGATCCCAGGGTTCTGGGATCCAGCCCCGCATGGGCTCTCTGTTCAGCAGGGAGCCTGCTTCTCTCTCTCTCTCTGTCTGCCTCTCTGCCTACTTGTGATCTCTCTCTGTCTGTCAAATAAATAAATAAATAAAACCTAGGGGGAAAAAAAAGTAGAGCTCCCGGGATGCCTGGGGGACTCAGTCGGTTAAGCGTAGGACTTTTGGTTTCAGCTCTGGTCATGATTTCAGGGTCATGAGATTGATCTCTGTGTCTGGCTCCATGCTCAACAGAGTCTACTTGTTCTTCTCTCTCTGCTCTTCCTTCTCGCACGTGCTCACTTTTCTCTAGCATAAGTAAATAAAATTCTTAAAAAAAAAAAAAAAAAAAGAGTAAGAAATCCTGAGGGTAGTAATGTCTAAATAATTTCCAGAATCTTAAGCTGAAAGAACCAGTGGGTGTGATCCATAATGTGGAGCTATCTTCTCTCAGTGCCTTGTCTTTTCACTTTGTCTGTACAATCTGTTACAGAGATTTGAGGCTGTTTCTGTGCTAGGGGCCAGATGCATTTCATTAATTAAACAAATAATTATTTATTGAACACCTATTATGGATTAAGCACTGGGAAGACAGTGATGCACAGAACACATTTCCTACTCTCAAAAAGTAGGGAATGATTACTCACTCTAAATCCTCAGTGAAAGATTAGGTGCTTACTGTAAAGGTTAGGCTCCAAAAATCAGAGATCCAGCAGAGGTTCTAGTTCTGTTACTTAAGTATAGGGCTATTAGAAAAAGTGAATTTTTGTTTTTTAATAAATTCTAACCATTTTCAATAAAGCCTGAAGTTACATAATAATTTTGAAGTTTAAAATTTGGAAGACCTAAGTGGGTTTTATAGATCTCCTTTAAATTATGTCAGGTAATAAAATCAAAGGATTTTCCCTTTCAAATATTGGTATTCAGAGTTCTTTACATTTTAATTGCAGTATCTTTGAAAAGAGATGTCTCCTAGAATAGAGATAACTTTAAAAGTTGCTAATAGAAACAAAATATTCTTTTGTATAAATTTATTATGGTTTCAGAGATTTGTCTGTTGTATTTTTTTTTAAAGATCTTATTTTTTAAGTAATCTCTACACCAACGTGGGCCACAAACCCATAACCGTGAGATCAAGAGTAGCATGCTTCATTGACTGAGCAGCCAGGCTCCCCCAGACATTTGTTTTTTATTATTATACAATTCTCTAATTTTTATTTTGTAGAGCAGAGAAATTCAAGTAGAATATTTTGTAAATAGACGTTATTAAATGTATTAAGGGAACATCTGTCTAAAATAGCACTGCTTTGAATCTTTCTATAAATTGCTTCCGTGCAATCCAATTACTGTATTTTTTACTGGCAATTGTGTCACTCATTTCTAATAAACTGAATTGAGTACATTTTCCACAATCGAGATTCCAAATCTTCTCACTTTCTTAAGCCTCCAGCCTCTCCATCCCTTGCAATGTTTTTTAAAACTTAAAAAAAATGTTTAAAACATTGCAAACATACCGACTATAAAATAATACAATGAAAATGTTTATACTGTACCTACCACCTTGCTTTAATAAATGCTAACTTTTTGCCACATGTTTCAACTTACTTTACACAAATTAAAATAGATACACTTGAAACCTCATATATATCTACCCAACCCCTTTCTCTTCTCTCCATAGAAGAGAGATTTATGTTAATCACTCCTAAGAAAGTGTACGCATTTTTGTAATACATGTATGATACATAGCATTGTTTGACATGTCTTAAACCTTATATAACATTATATAAACCTTCTATAACATTACTGTATGTATCATTTTCCAACCTGCTTTTATCACTAATCTTTGTTTTTCAGATTTGTCTATGTTTATTTATATACTGTAAGTCATTCATCTTCATTGTGGAACAGTATTTGTATGTATGACTATAATACAGTTAATTTATTTGTTCTAATAATGGATATATAGAGTGTTTATAATTTCTCACTAAGTGTCAAAAGGAACATTCTTCTCCTTGTCTTTTTATGTGTAGCTGTGGGAGTTATGAAAAGTATATATCTAGATTTGGATTTATACCTTGAAATGATTATGTAATGACAAATTGCTCTCTGATGGTTGTACGTTAACATTCCTCAGTCCATAGGTCTGCGTTGTAACTTGGGACAGCTCTGACCTCATGGCTGCCAATGGACCACACCCACCTGTCCCTCCCATGTATCCCCTTCACTGCTCCCAAGTGTCCCCTGAACCCTGGATGTCTGTACATCTAGAGACTGGGTTCTGGAAGCTGCTGCCCCTGCCATGGGTTGTTGGCTTTTCTGGACAACATCATTACGTAGGGGGCAGTTGCTATAGCAAAATGCAAGTAAGTTTCTATATCTTTTGATCCTTAATGAATTTGATGTTATTAGACTTCAAATTTTTACCAACCTGACTGGTTATTAAATGTTTTCTGATTGTTATTTTTATTTCTCCCATTGCCTGGTTGTGTATCTTTCATATGCTTACTAGTCATCTAAGATTCTTCTTTTGTGATTTGTCTGTTCATGTTCTTGGCCAATTTTTCCCAAACTTTGGTTGTCCATTTGTTATTCTACAGTTATAGGAAGTGGAGCTATCTTCACTCAGTGCCTTGTCTTTTCACTTTGATTAAAATGTCTTTGTTGTATAGAAATTTAAGAATTCTTAATTTAGTGAGTTTTTTCCTTTATAATTATGCTTTTTTTATTTAAAAATCTCCTCCTGTTGTTCCATTGAATAACCCAAAATTTAGTGTCTCAATAACAACAATGGTTATATTTTATGGTTTCTGTGTGTTTGGAATTCAGACAGTGGTTTGCAGGATTTCCTTGTTTCTTCTTCCCTATGCCTCAGGTGGAGTGACTGGAAGTCTGCCAGCCATGGGCTGGAATAATCTGGAGATTATTTTTAATAATCTTTGCTTATATCTTATGGTTGGTGCTGGCTGTTGGCTGGGATCTCAGCATGGCTGCCAGCCAGAAATCCTATATACACTTAACTTTTTTCATTGATTAGGAATTAAAGGACCGTATTAGATAGAAATGGTGACAACAAACATTCAGTTTTTTTCTTGATCCATTTGGGAATGTTTCTTCATTTTAATTTTTATTTGTTACTATTAATAATATGTTATCAAGGGGCGCCTGGGTGGCTCAGTGGGTTAAAGCCTCTGCTTTCGGCTCAGGTCATGATCTCAGGGTCCTGGGATCAAGCCCCGCATTGGGCTCTGCTTGGCAGGGAGCCTGCTTCCTTCTCTCTGCCTGCCTCTCTGCCTACTTGTGATCTCTTTCTCTCTGTCAAATAAATAAATAAAATCTTTAAAATAATAACAATAATAATAATATGTTGTCATGTTAAGGAACTTTTCTACTGTTCAACAAAGTTAGGTAAGAGTTTTGAATCACATATTTGAATTTTACTGAATATTTTTTTTGCATTCTTGAAAAGATATTGTAATTTTCTCTTTTTAATTCATTAATATTGTGACTAACATTACTAGCTTTTCAGAAATAGACCTGTCTTTCTATTCTCTGAATAAAAACTGCTTAGGGACACCTGGGTGGCTCAGTCAGTTAAGGGTCCGAATCTTGGTTTTGGCTGAGGTCATGATCTCGGGGTGGGGGATGAAGCCCTACTTAGGCTCTGTGCTAGGCATAGTGTCTGCTTAAGATTCTGTCTTTTCCAGTACTCTCTCTCCCTTTCCTTCTGCCCCTTCATGGTCCCCACCATCTGCATGTGTGTGCATGCTCTCTCTTGTACCTGCTTCCTTTCTCAAGTAAATAATTAAATCTTTAGAAAAACTGCTTAGTCATGATTTATCAATAGTATTTTAGTATTCTGCTGGATTTGATTTACCTTTTTATTTTGGATTTTGCAACTGAAATTGGTGTGGTTTTACTTTCAAAATTAATCTAGCTTCATAAAATGAGTCTTTTCCTCTTTATTTTTTCTCTTTTCCATAATAAATAAATACGTAATCTAAAAAGAAATCGGTAAAGAAGAAAAAGGAAAAAATAATGCTAATAGAAAACAACTAGCATGATGGTAGATTTAAATACAGTCATACCAATAATTATATTTAATGTAAATGATCTGAACACCTCAAGAGAAAGAGATCATCAGATTGGATAAAAATATAAGAACCAACTACATGCTATTAAAGAAAAACTCATTTTAAATATAAAGAGATAGATTAAAAGTAAAAGAGTACAAAAGATACTTTCTACAAATAAAAGAAAGTGGATTAATTATATTAGTTTCAGACTAAGTAGATATCAAATCAAGATATATTATCAAGGACTACAGAAATTAATAAGGGGTTGCTTTCATGAAGAATTATCAAGACATAAGAAATACTAAAATTACAGGCACCTGAAAAGTAACAAAATAAAATGAAAAACTGTGAAATTTAAAATCTTATATAAAATAAATAATTTCCTAGGGAAACATAAAGTATCAAAATTGCTTCAAGACTTTTATAAACCTGAGTAAATGAATAATCAAGAAAGAAACAGCATCTGCAAATAAAATTACGCTGCCCTAAATAGGAAAAAATAATATTCAAGGAATGACTGTATTAGATATAGAATTTCTCAGTTTTGAAGCTATTACTTTATTGTGTTTTGGTTTCCCTTGTTGCTGAGGAATAGCCTGACAGTATTCCTTATGAGGTAATATGTCTTTTTCTCTTTGACTTTTTTTTGTGTGTGTGATTTCCTGTTTATCCTACCTAATGTTCCACAATTTCGTTTTGATGCTGTGTCTAGATGTGGATATATTTTTGTTTATCCTTCTTGGGACACAAAATATACTTTGAATCTGAGAAACTAATTCCTTCCTCAATTCTAACAAACACTCACTAAACTCTTCAAATACTGCTTTATCATTTTCTCCACTTCTTTTAGGACATTCCTATTATATGTTGGAGCTTCTTAACATCTCTTATATGTCTTTTAACTATTTTTTTTAAGATTTTATTTATTAATTTGACACAGAGAGAGTCAGTGAGAGAGGGAACACAAGCAGAGGGAGGGAGAGAGGGAGAGAGGCAGGTTTCTCACTGAGTAGGAAGCCTGATGTGGGGCTCCATCCCTTGATCCTGGGATCATAACCTGAGTCAAAGGCAGAGACTTAACTGACTAAGCCACCCAGGTGCCCCTTAACTGTTTGTTTGTTTGTTTGTTTGTTTGTTTTTTAAAGATTTTATTTATTTATTTGACAGAGAGAGATCACAAGTAGGCAGAGAGGCAGGCAGAGAGAGAGGGGGAAGCAGGCTCCCTGCTGAGCAGAGAGCCCAATGCAGGGCTCAATCCCAGGACCCTGAGATCATGAACTGAGCCGAAGGCAGGGGCTTTAACCCACTGAGCCACCCAGGCGCCCTTAACTGCTTTTTTTTTAAACTAAGTTTATTAGTACATAATTCACCTGTAAAACGTACCCTTTTAAGTAAATATACAATACAATTCAATGGTTTTTAAAAATATATTCACAGAGTTGTGTAACCATCACAACTATGTAATTTTAAGACCTTTTATCACCTCATGAAGAAATCCCACATATAAACTAGAAGTCACTCTCTACTTCTCCACTCCTCTGAGCTCTAGAAAACAGTAATTTACAGGTTTTCCACTCCCATGAGCCCTAGAAACCAGTAACTTCCTATTCTGGAAATTTCATATAAATGGAACTGTACAATATGTGGTCTTTGTGATTGGCTTCTTTCACATAACATGTTTTATTAGGTTCACTCATGTTGTAGTATGTATCAATACTTCCTTTCATGTTATTACTGAATAATCTTTCATTGCTGGGATGCACCACATTTTGTTATCCATTTATCAGTAATGGACATTTGAGTAATTATGAATATTAAACTATTATGAAAAATGCTGCTACTAACATTCATGTACATATACATTTTTATGTGATATATGTTTTGAGTTCTCTTGGGTATATACCTAGGAAAGGAATTTCTTGGCGACATGGTAACTCAGTTTAACTTACTGCAGAACTGTTACATATTTTTCCAAGTGGCTGCAACATTACATAAGTGCACTAACAATGTTCAAAGGCTCCAGTGTCTCCGCATCTTCACCAACACTTGCCATTTTCTCTCTTTTTCATTTTAGCCATTCTAGAGGTGGAAGTGTATCTCATTGTGTTTTGGATTTGCATTTCCCCAATGGCCGATGATGAGCATCTTTTAATGTCCTTATTATTCATTTGTATATCTTCTTTAGATAAATTTTTATTTAAAAACTTTTCCCATTTTTTAAAAGATTTTATTTATTTATTTGACAGAGGGAGAGAGTGATAGAAAGCACAAGCAGGGGAAGCGGCAGGCAGAGGGAGAAGCAGGTTCCTGTTGAGCAAGGAGCCCAATGTGAGGCTCGATCCAAGGACCTTGGGATCATGACCTGAGCCAAAAGGTAGCTGCTTAACCAGCTGAGCAACCCAGGCATCCCAAGAGGGAGACTCTTAAGTGGACTCCACACTGAGGGCAGAGCCCAAAACAGGGCTTAATCTCAAAACCTGAAATAATGACCTGATCCGAAACCAAGTCTGATGCTTAACCTATTCTGCCACCCAGGCACCCCTCATACAATTTATTTATTAGATAAATGCTTTGCAAGTATTTTCTTTCATTCTGTTGTCTTTCTACTGTCTTGGCAGTGTCTTTTGAGCACAAAAATTTTACATTTGGATATAGTTCAATTTATTTACTTTTTCTATGATTGCTTGTGCTTTTGACTTGAGCTGCTTTTGCTTTTGACATCATATGTAAGAAATCATTGCCTAATCCAAGGTCAAGAAGATTTACACCTATACTTTTTTCTTAAAGTTGTATAATTTTAGCTCTTTGGGGGGGATTATTAATCTATTTTGAGTTAGTTTTTGTGTATGGTGTGGGGTAGTGGTCCAGCACTTTTGTTGAAAAGACACTCTTTTTCCTGTTGTAGTATTTTGGCACTCTTGTCAAATATCAGTTGCATCTGCCTTCAGCTCAGGTCATGATCCCAGGGTTCTGGGATAGAGCCCCGCATTAGGCTCCCTGTTCCCTAGGGAGTCTGCTTCTCCCTCTCCCTCTGCCTGCCACTCCCCATGCTTGTGCGCTTGCTCTCTCTCTCTCTGTCAAATAAGTAAAAATAAAATCTTAAAAAAAATACATATATTGATTGACTACAAAAGTAAAGGTTTACTTCTTGATTCCCAGTTCATTTCATTTATCTAAACATCTAGCATTAAGCCAGTATCACACTGCCTTTAATTGTTGTAGCTTTATAGTAAGTCTTGGGAAAAAAAATGTAAACTTATCAACTTTGTTCTTCTTTTTCAAGATTGTTTTGGCAGTTCTGGGTCCTATATCACCAAATTTCTTACAAGTTTTCCTTTCATGTCTTACCCCTGTGAGGTCTTGTTAACCTTTTATGAATTTTTATATGAAATCATTTTCTTGAATATCACTCAAGATATCCTTTGGCCAAATTCAGTATTCCTCTCTCTTGTTCTGTATTCCTATTTCCAGTTTTCTAGGAAGATCTTTCCCTTCTCTTCAAATTTCCAGTCTTTTTCTGACATTTTTTTCCCCTCACAATGTTTTTCTCTTCCAGCTCATGAGTGCATTTCATGTCCTAAATACTCTGTTAATCTCTGGAAAAGAAAATTCTAATTAAAGACAATCATTATTCTGAAGTTGCTTATGACAAATAAAATAAGAGACAAGTAAATAAGTCCATGCAAAATTCTCAGTCTTTAATAAAGGAGAATCAAATTTTTGTTTTTGATTTTGATAATATACTTTGGTTTAAGTTTTGGCAAACTTGAAAGTAATCATCAGTTTAAAGGAGGGAGGCTTATGTTAAACTAATAATAAGAGAAAAAAAGCCAGCATTGTCTATATAGGGAAATTAATTACAAAAGCAAAAAAGGGAAAACAAACAAAAATTATGCAAGAATGACTATACATGTTAATAAGTGAAATATGGTTTACTTCTTTTTAAATTAACTTTTCATTCATTTATTCATTTTCCCAAAATAAATGTATTGAGTATTTTTTTTTCCAACAACAGATTCCTCAATTCTCTAACACCAAGTGGGTCTCCAGCAATTTAATTTAATTTTGACACTTTTAGAGTTAGTGCACGTCTCACAGGTTAAGGCTCACTCCCACAAGAGTGCCCTCAATTCCAGTGTCAGCTGCAGATGGGTCTTTAGGCTACCCACACTTCTGCCTGGCCACCTGCAAATCATGGATTTCCATGACCCTGTCCTTCAGGACTCAATAATCCTCAAAAAAGTGTTGTACCTACTATTATAGTTTATAATAATGGATATAGATGAATATGCAGAAGAAGAAGTATATAGGGTGATATCCAGAAGAATCTGAGCCTAGGATGTTCTTTCTCCATGGAGTCAGTGTATATGACCCTCCCAGCACGTGGATCTGTTTATTAACTTGGAAGCTCTCTAAAACCTGTCATTTAAGGGTTTTTATGAGGGTTACATAGGTATGATTGATTAAAACGTACCATTGTTGACTAAAATCAGTCTCAAGTCCCCTACCTGTCTTTGGAGGTGGTGGAGCTGAAAGTTCTAGCCCTTGAATCGAGTGTTGGTTTTTCTGGTGACTAACCCTCATCCTGAAGCTATCTATTTAAGCTTCCCCATGAATCAACTCACCAACATACAGAGGTAGTAAATTTCTCTTTATTTTTAAAAAGATTTTATTTATTTGTTTGTTTATTTATTTACTTCAGAGAGAAAGAGAGAGCATGTACAGGTTGGGGGAGGGGTGAGAGGGAGAGAGAGGATCTCAAGCCAACTCTGTGCTCAGCATGGAGCCTGAAGTGGGGCTTGATTTCATGACCCTGAGATCATTACTTGAACTGAAATCAAGAGTCAGATGCCCAACTGACTGAGCCACCTGGGTACCCCAGAGGTAGTAAATTTAAATTCCAGAACTTTTGGGGTACTTGGTGGCTCAGTTGGTTGAGCATTTTACTTTTGGTTTTGCCCTAGGTCATGATCTCAAGGTTGTGGGATTGAGCCCTATGTCTGGACTCTGCTGGACACAGAGTCTGCTTGGGATTCTCTCTTTCTCCCTCTCCTCCTGCCTCTCTCCCTGCTCACTCTCTCTCTTTCCGTCCCAAATAAAATAAATAAAATCTTTAAATTACAGAACTTTTTGGAGCTCTGTGTCAAGAACCAGGGATAAAGACTATATATTTTTTATTATACCAACATTATACCTAATGTTATATATTAGACATAACCATTGCTTTTATGAAACTTGGTGTCTGGTAAAGGAAACAAATTAATAAAAAGAAGATTCTAATAATATGAGATAAGTTAATTAGTGAAAGAGACAGGCACAGCATCTGATGGAGTATTACAATCACCACACTTATCTAGGCTGCGAGGGGTGCTAAAAGTTGACATTGGGGTTGGAGGGCAGATGGCAGAGTTTAGAAAAGGGTTTCTGGTAGAAGTTGCTTTTCTCTACACAAAAGGAGAGAAGACAGAGAGAGATAGGGTAAAAAGCGTCCTGGGGCTAGAAATGACAGGAAAAGGTCATTTAAAGTGGGATCACTTTCCCCTCAGGGTGATAAATTGGAGAACTTTCAAAATGAGTATTAATCTACTTTTTTCTCTCTTGCCCTCATCTCTACAATGAAATCACATTTAAAATACTGAGATGAAATTGTCCATATTCTAAAGTGAAATTGATTTTTAAGTAAGAACAATTTAAGTTTTAAAGTTTAAAACAAAGATCAGAATCTTTATTCTCTTTATTCTGGTATTGTGCATCACAGACAGTTGAAGCACAGATAAAATATGCAACTTAGTTTAACAGATGTGTATTGAAAACCTACTATGTGTTAGACACTGCACAAGGCTTACTGTTTTATTCATAGAACATTTTTTTTCAATATTTCTTTTTCAAGTAATCTTTACATGCAACATGGGGCTCACACTGGTAACCCCCAGATTGGATTATATGCTCTACTGACTGAGCCAGCCAGGAATCCCTATCTTGGAATATTTTTTCTTTTTTTAAGATTTTTATTTATCTGTTTGAGAGAGCAAGAGAGCAGGGGGAGGAGCAGAGGGAGAGAGACAAGCCAGATCCCAGGACCCAAAGACCATGACCTGAGTTGAAATCAGGAGTCCAACACTCAACTGCCTGAGCCACCCAGTCACCCCTCATGGAACATTTTTGTATCTTAATGTACTGACCTAGTTTCTTTGGATTAAGGTAGAAAACAAAACAAAAAATTATCTCCCAGATGAATTAATAGCTGAAAATGGTGAAATTTTAATTTATGTAATACTATAATTTTGAAATACTATAACAATAATTAGAAAAGTGAAATCATTTTTAAAATATTGAGTCAAAAATATATATACTTTATATATATTTTATATATATATGTATATATATATACACTTTAAGATTTGATTTATTTATTTCAAAGAGAGCAAGAACAGATGTGCATGCGTGCACACAAGCATGGGGGGGGTGGGGCTCAGGGAGAAGAAGCAGACTCCCTGCTGAACAGAAGGCAGACACTTAACCAACTGAGCCACTTTGATGCCCCTCAAAATATATTTTTTATCATGAGAAATTTTAGGCATCTTTTTTAATATATTTTTATTTAAAAAATACTAAATCTACCAACTTCAAAAAAGAAAAACATTTGCATCTTTTTATACTATTTCTGCTTAATATTCGATAACTTGCTGATCAAGTGGATAATTACTGAAGTTCAGCATTAAATCTGCTTTTGTGTAATGAAACTTTCTATTCTGTTTAGGTATATGATAAGAAAAGGAAGCACATAGTCTGCACATTTTGCTGTATGTCGGTTATTCTTTGGGTTGCTGCAAAAACAATCATTGTTTCATCCTGAATAGCTCACTTCACAATTTTTTTAGAAACTAAAAGCAGCAACTATTCTCTTTGAAATATCCAACTTTTATGCTTGTTTAGTTTACTAGCAATTTGAGAATAAGAATCATTTTTTTAAAAGATTTTATTTATTTGACAGAGAGAAACACAGCGAGAGAGGGAACACAAGCAGAGGGAATGGTAGCGGGAGAAGCAGGGTCCCCGCCGAGCAGGGAGCCCGACGCAAGGCTCGATCCCAGGACCCTGGGATCATGACCTGAGCCGAAGGCAGACGCTTAATCACTGAACCACCCAGGCGCCCCAAGAATCATATTTTAAATTTAAATATGCATTGTTTTGAGAACAGGCTGGATGGCATTAATATGTAATGCTGTATATCACTGATAATAACACAAATATAGATTCAAATTATAAATCAAGACATAATTTGTTATCGAGTAGATGGCATACATTGATCAATGCTGCCTGTGTATCACTAGGTAGAACAGACATCATGCCAAGTAATGTTAGGGGATAGGCCATGGAAATCTTAATATAAGGAAAAGAATAATAAATGGTATCATAAAATTCATTTACTATGGCAGTAGTGAATTTCAATTATATCTAATAAAACTTAGATATTCAAGTGATTAAACTTATTAACAACTCTTCATGATCTTGTCCACTTCTCTCAGCAAATTCAGTATTATCTTTGTTTCAAATTCTGTCTCTTAAGAATCACATTCTTCAGAAACTCACAAGTGTTCTTTTCACCATCTTTTTTACCTCGAATTTAAGTTGATGATTGTGTCTGGTTAACTAGCTAGATGATCAATATTTTATATTCCTAGAACTTTAAAGGAAAATGTTGCCTCTTCACCAGAGTAATCCCAGCACTGGCATATCTTTGGCCGCTTTTGAAAGAGTCAAACTAGCATTGCCTTTAAAACTAGCATTGGCCTTTAAATGCCATATGAGAGTTAAAAAAATTTTTTTTAAAGCTTTTCAGTCTTCATGAAGAACTCAGTGAGCATGCAAATATTATGCTTTACCTTCCTCAAGCTGTAATTCATTTGTTAGTTTCTTTTGAAATGCTTCATGCTGTTTTAATATGCACTTTTCCTGATTATTTGACAATTGCCAGTTTTTGTTGAAATATTAAAACAATATGCTTCTTTATGGATACCTACTGTTCATTAACTAGGCAACACATTTGACAGTGAGGAGGAAGAAAATTCACAGGCAGTGCAAGGATTTGTGTTGATATTAGTTAGCATTATATGATACATCCAGATGTGTTTTCTGCCTTAAAGTAGTTTTGATATTCTATCATTTGCACAAATTATAATTTATTTTATTTTGTCACTCCTAATCTGAGAACTAATAATAGATGAAAATGTTTAAAAATTCACTATGAACAAAATTTTACAACAAAATGACAAAGAACCCAATTAAAGAAGGGGCAAAGGATTCGAACATTTCTCCAAAGAAGATATACAAATGGCAATAAGGACATGACAAAGTGCTCAACATCATTAACCATCAGGAAATGCAGATCAAAACCTTAATGAGATAATACTTCACATCCACTGGGATGACTATAAAAAATCAATGGAAAATAAGTGTGGCCAAAAGTGTGAAAGCTTGAGAATTTCATATACTGCTTGTGGGAATGTAAAATGCTGCAGCCATTTTGGAAAACAGTCTGGCAGTTACTCAATAAGTTATATATAAAATTACCATATGACCCCAAATTTCTCTCCTCAGGTATATATTTAAGAGAAGTGAAACATTATGTCCACACAAAAATTTGTAAATGAACATTCACAGTATTATTCATAATAGCAAAAAGGTGGAAACAATCTAGATGTCTATTAACCAATGGATGGATAAACAAAATATGCATGCAATTGAATATTATTCATCTGTAAAAGAGAATGAAGTACTGATATATGCTATGGTATGGAGGAGCCTTGAAAACAGTATGCTAAGTGAAAGAAGCCACGCAGAAAAGTTCACAAATTATGATTCCATTTAGGTGAAACTGTCCCAGAATAGGCAAATTCATGGAGACAGAAAATAGATTAGGGATTGCCAGGGGCTGGAAGGGAGAGTCTGGAGGAGAATGGGTGATGACTGCGTAACTGGTGGGATGTTTCTCTTTGGGATGATGAAAAATGTTCTGGAATTAAATAGTTTCTCAATATTGTGAATATACTAAAACCACTGAATTGTACACTTTGAAATGGTGAGTTTTATGTTATGTGTATTTTATCTCAATTAAAAAACTCATTGTGATTTCTGACATATTTTAGGGAGGAATACCTGAAATACGTGGAGTACTGCTTTGGATATTCCACATCTTTTCCTCAAAGTAAAGTTATGTGGCACGTATTTGAACCCTGTTTAGCTGCTGAAATTCAGCTCTTAAGTACTGTGCCATCGGCCAGTCTCTGAGGAATGTTAAAGAAATAGTTGTTCAAAACTGATTACGTTGTTTATTGCTGGAATCTTTTTGACAACTCAATAGAGTGACTTTCCTCAGATCTCAGTAAGCTTTCTTCCTTCAGAAAAATGATTTAACTTTATGAGTACCGTGAAAAATATAAATCAAAAAACCTGCATATGGCAGTCACTTCTTTGCACTGATTATCAGGAACCTCACAGCCCTGTCTTTGGTCACCCCCATTACAGAGGGTACAGGGCCTTGTGGCATGCATTTTGAAACTAACCTTATTTTTGGCCCAATGTTATTTTTCTCACTCTCAATTTCTAATTTTAATTTGTATATTATGTACCTAAGTGTATTACCTCATATCTTATTTTTGAACAGGATAGAGTAAAAAAATATACCAAGAATTGGGGCACCTGAGTGGCGCAGTCAGTTGAGCACCCGACTCGGCTTTGGCTCAGGTTGTGATCTCTGGGTTGTGAGCTGGAGCCTTGTGCCGGACTCCGTGCTCTGCGCAGAGTCCACTTTGGACTCCCTCTGGCCCTCTCCACTGCATGCATGTGCAAGCATGCACACACACACACACACACACACACACACACACGCACGCTCTCTCTCTCTTTCTGAAATAAATAACTCTTTAAAAATACACAAGGAGGGGCACCTGGGTGGCTCAGTGGGTTAAAGCCTCTGCCTTCAGCTCAGGTCATGATCTCAGGGTCCTGGGATCGAGCCCCGCATCGGGCTCTCTGCTCAGCGGGGAGCCTGCCTCTCCCTCTCTCTCTGCCTACTTGTATCTCTCTCTCTCTCTCTGTCAAATAAGTAAATAAATAAATCTTTAAAAAAAAAAAAAAAAAAAATACACAAGGAATAACGAGTCTTAGAGGGAAAAAAAGCTTAAAATGCAAATGTATTTGAATAACATACCTAAATTAATTTACACTAATATGTGATTATTCACCTATTTTTATAGCATTCAGATTTTTTTTAACTATTTAATTCTTTTTATTTTAAGTTCTTATTTAAATTCCAGCTAGTTAACATACAGTGTTATCTTAGTTTCAGGTGTATGATATAGTGATTCAACACTTCCATACAACAGCCGGTGTTCATCATAACAAGGGCACTCCTTAATCCCCATCACCTGTTATAACTATCTAATACTTAACTTTTTTAAGGAGGCTAGGGAATATTGCAGAAAGTAATTAATAAGCAGAGAGAGGGAAACTCTAGAAATGATGAAGATTTGTGTAAACAACTGATAACGTGAATTGCTTCCTGTTTTGAATAGAGTGATGAGTTGTAGAAGAGATGATGCTGGAAATCCAAAAGTGGAAATGGATCAATACAGAAGAGAGAAAGGGGAAAGTACAATGGAGATGTTTTTAAAACTTGCTGGCTTTACTCTTTATCTCACGTTGATCCTATTTAAGCTCCAGTGTGCTTAATCAAATAAAAGCTGTGGATGGCATTATTTTTACACGGTGCAGCTGCATGTATATAGCTTAGAAGGACATTGCTGTCACATCATAAAATACATCAACATTGCTTTGCATAATCTTTTTAACATGACATCCTCTATTATAAAATAATACTGTTTCTAAGGGATTTTTAACTTAATTCTGTATTTAATATTTTCCCCCTATGATTTTCAGTATAGTTTCCATATAACCCTTAAATTAATTACATTTCTTATATTTATTATCTTTGCATTTCTAGCTGCAAGGACAGATTTATGCATTTATCACATGGTTAGTAGTCATTGATTTTGCTTCTGTAATTTTCCCCATCATCATTCTTTTTTTTCTCTTGATCATCTCATCAGTGTATATATGCTGTACTATTCTCTCATTTTAATACAAAAATATTTCAAGGCCCCATACCCCTTTTAACTACCGTATCATTTCTGTACAGTCCTTTATAACAAAACTCCTTCAGACAGTTGTCCATATATGCCACTTCTACATCCTCATCACATTTTGTCTTCACCATTCCACTGAGAACTGTCTTGTCATGGGCACCAGTGAATTTACCTCACTAAGTCCAATGGACGTTTCTTAGCCCTCAGGTTAAGTGCTGTCCAGTGGCATTTGTCACAGTTGATCATGTCATCTCTCCTGAAGCTTTTTACTTGGGTACTTATCTTTACCAAAGCCAAGTTCTTGATTTCTTAATACTATCACTACCACCACCGCCGCAGCTATTTCTACCTCACTGTCCTCCATCAGTGTTTGGCAGCACTGTTCACCCAATTGATCTGACCCAAACTTTGGAGTCCTTCTGGACTCTGATGCTTTTTCTCTTAGTCCATCAGCAAGCAAATATCCAACCACTTCTACCGTCAACATGGCTATCATGATAGTCCCCTCATTTCCACCTGAATTACTACAGTTCTCTAAACCAGTCTCTCTGTTTTGTTTAATCTCTTCCTCTCCTATTCCCAAGTTTATTCTGTATACAGAAACTAGGGTGCTTGTTTTTTGTTTTTTAATCAGATCACGTCACTGCTCTAGCATGGGATGAAAGCACCCCATATGGCTTTCAGCACACCTGGAATAATATCCAAACTATTACTGTTGCTTTCCAGGTTCTCCCTGATCTGTGCCTGGTTCTCCTACTACTGACTTCTAACTGACTGTGTACCAGCACTGTGCCTTCTTGTCATTTTTTGAAAACACCTAAGCCTTTTTACCTCAGGACTTTGGTACTTGCTAGTCTCTCTACCTGAAGCACTTGTTCTTCTTTTTCTGATCTCTGGGCAGTAATCTTTTCAGAAAGGCCTTTTTGGCCATCATTCCCATCTCCTTACCCTTCACTGTAGTACTAGTCACTATGAGGAAGGATATAATTTTTGTACTTTTTTGTTGTTTTGTAGGTCTCCACAATTTCTGCATAGGTTCTGTGAAGACAGAGACTTTTTTCACTGCTGTATTTCCAGGTCTAGCACAGTGTCTGCCACACAGAAAACTCTTGATAGTTATTGAATGAACAAATGAATCCCTTGATTTGATTAATGTTTTAATGTGTGTATTAGTGAAGGAAAAATTTAAGATTGGTTTGTGATTTATATAAGATTTTCATTTGTTAATTTTTTATTATTGTGGTAAAATATACATAATATTAAATTTAATATTTTAACCACTTCTGAGTATGCAGTTCCATGGTATTAAATACGTTTATATTGTTGTGCAGCCATCACCATCTTCAGAACTTTTTTGTCTTCCAAAATTGAAACTCTGCACCCATTAAACAATAAATTCCCGTTCTCTCCTTCTCCAGCCCCTGGCTAATCATCATTGTACTTACTGTTTTATGAATTTGACTATCCATGTAACTCTCCTGTAAGTACCTCACATCACAATATGTTAAGGATCATACTGTGTTTGTCCTGTTGTGACTGGCTGTCTTTGTCCTGTTTGGACTACTGTAACAAAATACCATAGATCCGGTGGCTTATAAACAAGAGGAATTTATTTCTCACAGTTTTGGAGGCTGGGAAGTCCAAGATCAAGGTGTGGACAGATTTGGTGTATGGTTAGGCCCTGCTTTCTGATTCACATGTGGTTGTCTTTTTGCTATAACTTCACATGGGGGAAGTGACAAGGAAGTTCTCTGGGGTCTCCTATTTTATAAGGGCACTAATGCCATTCAGGAGTGTTCTGCTTTCATGACCCAGTTGCCCCCCCTCAAATCCCCACCTTCAGGTGTCATCACACGTCGGATTTCAGCATAGGAATTATGGAGGGGGAGGTGGGGGCAGACACAGCCATTCATTCAGTCTGTAGTACAGGTTTATTTCATTTAATGTAGTGTCTTTAAGATTCATCCAGATTGTTGCTGTTAAATGTTTGTAAGTTGCATTTTTTTTTCACTAAGTACATAGCAATTAATTATATCAATGCCTTACACCTCTCTTTCATCTGTGTACCTCTAAAATTTCATAAGCATAATTAACTAAACTTCCCAACCTCAGTCTAAAGTAGATAATTACGGTATGACAAACTGGAGTTCTAAGAGATTGCCTAAGGTATATAGTGAATATATGCCAAAGTTCTGAATGAGGACCAGGGTTATGTAATTTATTATTGAAAGTGTTAGACCAGATTTCTTGTTCATGATAAAATCATGCAAGGGCTCTAAGAAAGAAAAATACCAGTAATAATTATAAAGTCCCTTAGTATTTATTGCAAAGTTCTTTTAGTAGAAGAGAAGAAAATGTATATTATCAGAAACCTAGTTTGTTTTTGCTTTTTTTTATTTTTTTAGTGATGGCAAGTTTAGCTATTGGATCTAACTAATAGATCCATTTTTTTTTTTTTTTTTTTTGCCTTTATCTTGTTACATTGCTTAACTGCCTCATGAGTCTTCATAGCCATAGTGTGACTTGGATATTTGAAAGTTTGGATTGGAATAGTTTCATTTCAGTCTCTTCACTATGGGACATGAAATCCTTAAAAACTGTGAGCTTATGTGTTTGTTTTCATTGTTGGCTTGTTCAAGTGAGGATTTTTGTTGTTTTTTAAGGCAGTCTTGTAAGGGCAAATTATTGGTAGGACTAAGATGGACTCTGATTTTGATAAAAACTAAAATTTCCCCATAATTATATTCAGATAATGTGCTTAAATTAGTTAATAGTAATTCCTGAAGGTTTTACCTCTTTGTGTTGCTACTATTTGAGTTGAATTCCCTAAAGAACTTAGAAAAATAAAAGTATAGCCTAAAGAGCATATCATTTTTCTCAAATGAAGCTCTTCATTATATTACTTCACCCAAGTGATTAGTTCATTTTTGGATATTGTGTATATATTAACCTCAAGAATGTTTCAACACTGTTAGCAATGCTACCCACTTTCTTCCTCTAGTGGATGACCATTTATGGCTTTAAAGTAGAAACCTATGAACCAGTGAGTAAAGATTTTGAGAAGTGCTAATTAGTGTTGAAAGAATAGTAAAGTTGGGGAAACCATGCGGCTTATATATACTTAAATTTTTTAAAGATGGCTCACCAAGTCTAATAGCCAGTTGTGCTTTGTTTGCATGGTTTTTATTATCAGCAAAAGTTCAAAGTTACCATCTGACCTCTAGCTAAATTTCCATGTAATAAGACTTATGTTAGCTAAACTTCCATGTAATAAGACTTATGTTAGTTATTTAGGAATTTTATAAGTTAACCTTTTGGAATTATAACTTTATTCTAGAGAAGTTTCAGTCATACATAACAGTAAGGATAAGATTTCAAATGAGGAATATGATTCATTTTGAGAAGATGGGTTTTTTACAGTAAGAATAGTGAAATTATTGATACATTTTAGTAACTTATGGAACTGTAATTTGTTTTATAAGAAATGTGAAATCATTGACCATACAAGAAGTGCTTTTTAAATGATGTTTGTTTATATTTGGTCTTACTAAATATAAAGTAGTAGTAGTACAGACAGTGTCCTGTCCTGTCTACTACACTAAAGTAGTAGTACAGACAGTGAGTTGGTTAGTTGAAGAGAGTAGTAAGAAGCTTGGAGAGGCTGACAAAAAGAATCCTCGTAATTCATTTTTTAGGTTTTAAAGAGATTATACATGCTTTTTTTGTTTTTCCTTTTGGTTTTGTTTAGCACTTAAGGAAGCTCTCCTAAGGGAAATCTCACTTTGCTCTCGGTTGGAATATAACAAAATTAGAGGTTTTATTTAATTTTTAAAGATTTATTTATTTGGGGGAGAGAGAGAGCAAGAAGGGAAAGGGGCAGAGAGAGAGAGAGAGAATCTCAAACAGACTGCTGGCTGAGCATGGAGCCTGACCTGGGGCTCAATCCCAGGACCCTGAGATCATGACCTGAGCTGAAATCTTAGAGTTGGAAACAACGGAGTGAGCTACTCAGGTGCCCCATGTTAGAGGTTTGTTTTTTTGTTTTTGTTTTTTAAAAATATTTATTTATTTGACAGAGACACAGCGAGAGAGGGAACATAAGCAGCGGGAGTGGGAGAGAGAGAAGCAGGCTTCCCATGGAGCAGGGAGCCCGATGAGTGGCTTGATCCCAGGACCCTGGGATCATGACCTGAGCTGAAGGCAGAGGCTTAACAACTGAGCCCCCCAGGATCTAACCCTCAAGTTAGAGGTTTTAAAATGAGAAACTGTCATTTGCTTTTTCCTAGACTTCTGTCAGTAGGCTTGGAGTCATCTCTTTCTAACACTCTTGAGTTTCTCTAGTGTAGATAGTGGACTTCTCATTATTTCTAACAGGAGATACTGAATTAATCAATAGCAAGTTTTGAATTAGAGGCCTACTTACCCTACCAGAAAGCCTGATGAGGTCTTCAAAGCCAAATAGTGGCAGCATGTAGAACCTAAGCTTTGATGAGCTTGCTTTTTTTGATAAAAAAAAAGTTATAAACAGTTAAAATTGATAGCTTTAAATTGGTGAATCTGTAGGATTCTTTGTCTCTCATTTCTGTAACTTGTATGAACACCTTCAGAAGGGAGTCAGTTGTCAATTTTAAGGGTAGGAGGTAAGAGGTTCCATCCTTTTTATTTATTTCAGTGTATTTTAGCATGGTTTAATGTCTAGTTGCTGGAATAATTGGAACTACTGCTTTCACATTCTCTGTGAACATTAAGGGAAGAAGCACATCAGATATTTAACTACACACCCTGCTTAGACACAATTGAACTGAGGACAGGAGGCATTCAGTGAGTATGGTGCTCCAAAAATAGTGCTTGGAATTGGAACCCATATGTATTAACACTGCCTGTTTTCCTTTCTTTTTGTACCTTGGATATCTTCCCTCATGAAATCAGGAAAACAGCTTTTAGCCTGGATACCAGTGTTTGTACAGGTCAGGAAATTATTTCTATTGCTTTATTTGAATGTAAAGGAAGTATCTAAATTGATTGGTGCCTATCCAACTTAAGAAAGCTTTTTAAGAAAGTTTGTGTATTTAATTGTGTATAATGTCTTCTATTTCTATACTCTCTTTAGACTGAAATAGCAGGGTTTTTTCATATATACCATATTGCATGCTTAGTTAGAACTTTTGTCTTGCTATTAAAACTTGCTCATCTTTTTTTCTTAAAACATAATAAGAAAGGGAAAACAATTTATAGCAAGAGGCCCGTAAGGATCAGGACTATCAAAGTTGTTAATAAAATAAATTATTTCTTATTTTATTATATTCTATGGAGGTTTTAGTCATAGTGGTACATCTATCCAGCTGAACAAAGTAAAGCAAATTGAAACTTTTATTTTTTTAAAGATTTATGTATTTGAGAGAGAGACAGAGTGTGCATGAGTGGAGGGAAGTGCAGAGGGAGAGAATCTTCAAGCTGACTTCTGCTGAACATGGAGCCTGATGCAGGGCTCTTATCTCATGACCCATGAGATCGTGACCTGAGCTGAAACCAAGAGTATAATGTTCAACTGACTGAGCCACTCAGGCGCCCCCTAAAGCAAACTGAAACCTATATTATTATTTTTTTTACTTTTTAATTTTGCTTTAAAGATTCTACTTATTTATTTGACAAAGAGAGATACAGTGAGAGAGGGAACACAAGCAGGGGGAGCGGGAGAGGAAGAAGCAGGGAACCGGATGTGGGGCTCAATCTCAGGACCCTGGGATCATGACCTGAATCGAAGACAGACTGAGTCACCCAGGTGCCCCAAACTGAAACTTTTAAATAGCAGACAATATAAATGCAATCTCAAAAGGTTTAGAATTCAGTTCTCTAAAATCCAAGACTGTTTCCCCATATAAACCCTATGATACATTAAGCATGGTGAAATAAATCTCTTTTTGCCACCAAACATTAACTTGAAAGTTATTCAAAGATAAAATAATTCCTTTCCAAATTTGGAGCAATTTTTCTGAAATGAACATAGCCTATCAAACACAGTTGAGGTGTTTTTTTTTTCCACTTCTAAAAAATAGAAAAAAACATTTTCAAAAAATTTTTTAAAAGATTTTATTTATTTATTTGACAGAGAGAGAGAGGCCACAAGTAGGTAGAGAGGTAGGCAGAGAGAGAGAGGGGGAAGCAGGCTCTCCACTGAGCAGAGAGCCCATTTCTCGATCCCAGGACCCTGAGATCATGACCTGAGCCGAAGACAGAGGCTTTAACCCACTGAGCCACCCAGGTGCCCCATATTTTTTTCTTCTTTTAAAAAAAGATTTTATTTATTTGTGAGAGAGAGAGAGAGAGCACACAAACAGGGGAACAGCAGGCAGAGGGAGGGGCAGGCTCCCCGCTGAGCAAGGAGCCCAGTGTAGGACTTGATCCCAGGACTCTGGGATCATGAGCTGAGCTTCAGAAGGCAGATGCTTAACTGACTGAGCCACCCAAGCATCCCTAGTTGTGAGTCTTTAAAAAGAGAATGATAGAATGTCTGCAATCCAAGACGGCCAATACTGAAACAGCCTAAAGTAGCATATGATTTGTGAGATTATTTTTCTTTCTTTCTTCCTTTTTTTTTTTAAGAGTTATCTATTTATTTGAGAGAGAAAGAGCACATGTGTGTGGAGTGAGGAGTGGGAGGGGCAAAGGATGAGTGAGACAGAAACTTCAACAGATCCTGCAGTCCTGTCACATGGCTCTTTCCCACCATCCTGAGACCACAGCCTGAGCTAAAACCAAGAGTCAGATGCTCTACTAGCTATACCATCCAGGTACCCCTGTGAGATTAATTTTCTTCTGTAATAGAAATAGATTTTTTTTAAAAAATAGAAATTTTTTAATTGTATAACAACACCTCGAAAAGTACAAACACAGCAAAAACGTTAAACTGATATATAAATGAATGATTAAATATATAATGACTATTTAAATTAATTTTAGAGTTAAGCAGTATATATTTCTATGTTCAAATTGAGGAAGGTTAGGAAAAGTAGATATTCTATTCATTTATTCCTTTGACCCTTTACAATAAGCCAGTTAGGAATAGCTATCCTTACTTTGTGTATGTTGAGACTTTTATGGTGTATGTTAAAATAAGTTACATAAAGAAAGACTTTCTGTTTTGGGGCAGAAGAGGAGGAAAAATAAAGATAGTTATATGTTAATTACCGAAAGACTGCTTATATAATTGTATGCCTTGATTTATCTCACAGTTTAACACTGGTAGGTGTTTTCTAAGTATAAATATAGTTGAGATTTTCCCTGTGCATATTTACTGAAATGGTGACTTGTATAGAAATAGCACACAACCAATATATTAGTTGAATTATGTTTTCATAAAATGTAATATTACTTTTTATATGTATAATTTGAATATATTTCCTAGTTTCAAGACGATTTTAAAAAATTACCTTTCCTTGTAAAAGCCACTTAAGATTTTTATGAGAAGCTTTAAGATTTGTCTGGCTTTATCTAGTGTCATTTTAATTTCATTATTTTTTTCTTATGCATTTGCACATACTCAGTGAGCCATGTGTAAAAATTGTTACTATGATGAAGGAATGCCTTTACTAGTTTTTTATGCTATTAGCTTTAGATCTTTAAATATAGTATGCAGTTTTAACTATACATATAGTCTTAATTACCTTGTATTTTTTCCAAAAAATAAAATGGAACATTTACTTTTATTTTTTTATTCAGTCACAAATATTGTTTGAATATAACTATTTAAAAAAACTTTAATACTTTTTTGAATTACAGTGTTATAAAAAGTATAATTACTTCTTTCATAAGACTTTTTGTGTTGACATTTTATCATCACAAGGCTTTTGTGTGTGTGTGTATTTGTGTGTGTGTTTAAAGTAGGGTCCACACCCAGCCTTGGGCTTGGACTCACGACCCTGAAATTAAGAGTCACATGAAATTAAGAGTCAAATGCTCTACTGACTGAGCCAGCCAGGTGCCCCACAAGACTTTTTTATATTGATTTAAGTTGAGAGCATAATGCTAGGAAGTAGCTACTTGAAGGCAGGTCTTTGGAAAGAGAGGGTAAAATGTTGGCAGAATGGAATGGCTGGAAGGTGTGAGATTAAAAAGGAACCAAGGGAAACTCAGTTCTCTGTGCTTGGACAAGTTTTGTAAGCTCTCTAACATCTATTTTCCATGAATTGTTACGAGGATTTGATGAAATAATATACGAAAGCCTATTATGAATATTAAAGCACCATAATATTGTGTCATTTTTTAACATGAAACATGTAAAAGCTTACCTTAAGTCATGCCTTGTTAATTGAGAAATTTCAAAAAACTTAGATTTTTAAAGGAATAAGAACTCTAAGCTCTCTATAGTTCAGGAAATAGTTTAACTTAAAACTTCCCTTGGCCTTATAGTGTATAGTTCCTTCCCAGTGATATTTTCAATCTTTACTGGTTTTATCACACCTCATAAGGATGAGCCTAAGGCCATTTCTCCTATTAATTGATAATAAATTGATCACATTCTAGCCTTAAGATGAACTGCTAATCTGATCATAGAGAAAAAGTTGTCTATAAAAAGTACCTGCCTCTTGTTTGTAGTATATTTAAGACACTGTGATTCTCTTCTTAGTAACTATTTGAAAACAAAAAGCAACCCAAATTTCCTATAGTTTATTTACTAATATGTTATGTTAATCATGGGGTGTGGCTGATTGTAAGCAAAACATAATCTATCATGCTATAATAAATAATGACCCATAAACAACATGCTTTGTGTCACATCAGTTGTACCTTTCCTGACAACTTTAGATTGATTTAAATATGACTTATGGCATCAAGAAAGACAAAAATTCTGAACAAATATTTTAGTTTCTGAAATTACTTACGCAAATATGATTCAGCTGAATGCTATTTCTGTTTTCCTATTGCAGATTTCTCAACAGTGATGTCACAAGATTGACCGCATTGATCACAGTAAGACCAAAATGATAATTAATCTTTTAAGGATGTTTTGTTTCCTCCAGAATGAGAATTGTGTTGGAAAATATTTATAATTTTAAATTGTTATTCGTTCTTTCAACAGGGAATTAAATGTTTACATTTCCAATGAACCACATGAGATGTTATTTAAGTACTAAACATATTGCTTTAAATGATTTAAAAACTTTTAAAATGAAAATTACTTTTAATATATAACTGAAATTATGTGCTTAATTATATTAATATATTTCAGTGTGAATCATAATCTGAATATCCTATTTTAAAAATTTTTGTTTTTACTAAAAAAGAACATTTAATATGACTCCATATTAGGAAAAAATTTACAAAAATAAAATTATTTGAGATTGTAATCACTTGGGGAGGGAAATGAAACAAGATGGGATCAGGAAGGAGACAAACCATAAGAGACTCCTAGACTTATTAAACAAACTAAAGGTGGCTCAGAGTAAGGGGGGTAGGGATAGGGTGACTGGGTTATGGACATTGGGGAGGGTATATGCTATGGTTAGTGCTGTGAAATGTGTAAGCCTGATGATTCACAGACATGTACCCTGGAGCAAATAATACATTATATGTTAATAAAATTTAAAGAATAAAAAAAAGATTGTAATCACTTATTAAGGAAAGACTGTGAAAACAGCCCTGAAAGGATTCTTGAGCTTGCTTAAATTTCTCATTGATATTTAAATGATTTATAGAGAGTCTTCCAAATGGAGAGTTGTTGAAAAGAGATAGTTCTCATAAGTAACTGATACTTCTCTTCTTTAATTTTAAAGTATTAATTTCTACTATATATAAGGAAATAACATTTCTTAAAGAAAATTTCTTAATTTTCTTATTTAAATTAAGAATATTAAGAAAATTAAGAAATTAAGAACATTTCTTAAAGTTTTTCTTAAAGAAAAACTTTATCCGAGGCCTTGATCCACATTATTATAAAATTACTAATTAGTATAAAAATAGCATTTTTGAAAAATTCTTTTAAATAACAGAGAAATAAATTTAGATTAAATTATTTACTCAATCTGTTTCTTTAATCCTGTTCTAATTGTTCATTAATTATATAAAGAGTAATTATCAGAAATGTAATTTCATGTGTAGAGAATTTTTGTTTGTATTTATGTTTTAACATTTTTTTGAAAACTGGTCTACTTTTTTTTTTTTAAAGATTTTTTATTAATTTGACAGAGAGAAACAAGCGAGAGAGGGAACACAAGCAGAGGGAATGGTAGTGGGAGAAGCAGGCTTCCCGCAGAGCGGAGAGTCCGATGCGGGGCTTGATCCCAGGCCTCTGGGATCTGACCTGGGCCGAAGGCAGATGCTCAACGACTGAGCCATCCAGGTGCCCCGAAAACTGGTCTACTTTTTTAAGCTTAACAATTTTTAGAGGCCAGAGAGAACTTTTACTGTATTTTTAAAGGCTTTATCATCAAGTATACATATGTTCAGATGTTTATCACATATTCATTCATTTTCCTAAGGGATCACTTTAGCTATCTCTGATATGCAGCTCTTTGCTTGTTTGTTTTTTTCTTAATCAGAACTTTATTGCCCTAACTGAATAGTTTACAACAAAATATTAACATATTTCTATAGTAACCTTCTGTTTAGTGTTGAGTACTTTACAATCAAAGAGGTTAACATTGGCATTGGATGAAAAAGACTTTTAATTTGAAAATGCTGACACTTACTGTGCATTTTTAGGGTAACATTAAGAGAGTATATAATTGCAAGTGTTCTAAGTTTAAGAATTTCAGTAAGAGAGGTAGTATCCATTATTACCTGATATAAAATAATTTAAAGACTAAGAAGTATTCATTTGAGATATTCATAAGTAACTGATAGTAAAAACCCTTAATTTGTAATAATATCATGGCTGTGAGGCCTTCTCCAGCCCCTTGAGTCAAGAAAAGAGGGTAGGTTTCAACACTGATTCCCATTGAGGGGACTGTGGAGAGACTAGTTCAAGTGTTAACCATGGGACAGAAATAAAGCGAGAAAATATCAGGGAAGGGCTGATATGTTCAGAGAAAATGGAGAGGTTAAGGGAGAGACTAGTCAGAAGTAGATAAGCTGATGAAATGAGATGATAAAGTAATAACTAAAAGAGTAGAATATTGTAGCTGGGCAGGGGAGGATATTGTAAATTATTTCAGAGCTGAAGCTGTAATGAGTTTTTGTATATGATATAATATACATCTTTTATAGTTTTGCCCCACAAATTTTTAGAACTCAGGAGAATTTCTATTTTTCCCAAGTTATAATCCATAGAAATGTTCAGATCTTCTAACTGATTTCTCATCTTCCTGGCCGTCATCAATTCCTTTGAAGTCTGTGCATCTTCAGTTTAATCTTATTAAAGCATTACTACTCTTTCACTTCTCTACTTGAAGATGTTTAGTGACTTCTCATTTCCTCCAAGATCAAATTTAGATATTCTAACTTGGTATTCAAGCTCCTTCTCAGTTTGGCTGTAACATATTTCCCAGCCGAATATTCTATTGTTCAAGAAGAATCTTACACTCTACCCAATGTGGACTACATACTCCACATCGAAAATTCATTTTGGCTCCATACTTACCTTCATGTCATTCCCTTTCCTTAGAATATTCTTTTTTTTTCTTTTTTAAGATTTTACTTTTATGTAATCTCTACACCCAACCTGGAGCTCGAACTCGCAACCCCAAGATCAAAAGTAAAATGCTCCACCAGCTTAGCCAATTAGGCACCTCTCCCTAGAATATCGTTTTTCCATTTTAGGCTTTTAGTTTTTTCTGATGAACTCAGAACTCTCCTCTAATACCCTGTTAACGTGTAATCATCTCTTTGAGGCCTTCCCTAACTAAGCATCCTAATTGGAAGTGATTCTCTTTCCCTAGTAGTTTGTTAATGCTTAATTCTTATTATTCCTATGTTTTTTTAAATTAAAGATTATATTTATTTATTTGACAGAGAGAGAGAGATCACAAGTAGGCAGAGGCAGGCAGAGAGAGGAAGAAGCAGGCTCTCTGCCAAGCAGAGAGCCCGAAGCGGGGCTCGATCCCAGGACCCTGAGATCACGACCTGAGCTGAAGGCAGAGGCCTTAACCCACTGAGCCACCCAGGCACCCCTATTATTCCTATGTTACTGGTAACATATATTCTCTTATATTTTATATATTTTAATATATATTTTTCACTGTGCTAAGCAAATGAATATTCAGCCAATGTTTGCTAGTAATCATAAATACCCCAGAAAGAGCTAAATTAATTAGCTTCTTTAGTTTTCCTATATTAAAATTGAAGTAAGGATATTAATGCATGAATATCCACAAATGAACCCTGGGAAGCAAGGTGGATGAGAGAGAATGTAGGTTTTAGAACTATAGAGAGCTTGGGACTTCTGAGTATCTCAGTCAGTTAAGCATCTGACTCTTGATTTTAGTTCTGGTCATGATCTCAGGTTCGTGAGATCCAGCCCCTCGTCAGGCTCCATGCTCAGCAGGGAGTCTGCTCAAGATTCTCTCTCTCTCCCTCTGCCCTTCCCCTCCTCACTTTTTCTCTAAAATAAATAAATCTTTTTTTAAAATGTTTTTTATTTTTGTTATTTTTTTATAATTTTATTTATTTATTTGATAAACAGGGAGAGAGAGAGAGAGAGACAGCAGGGGGAGAGGCAGAGGTAGGGGGAAGAGGCAGGCTCTCCGCTGAGCAGGGAACCCGATGTGGGGCTGGATCCCGGGATCCTGGGATCAGGACCTGAGCTGAAGGCAGATGCTTAACCAACTGAACCATCCAGTTGTTCCCCCCCAACTTTATTTTAAAAAGAACTAGAGAAAGTTCAAGTATTGATGCCACTTATAACAGGTTTGTGACCTTTAGCGAGTCAGCCTCTTTGTACCTCAGTATCTTCACCTGTAAAATGATGTTACTTACATTTAAAAGGATTGCTATGCAAGATTTAAATATAATATTTTTTAACTTTCTTCCTCTTACTTAACTTTATATATGGCTCCTTCATACATTCGTGAAGGGACATGAAATCAATGTCGAGGTTATACCCTAAACATCCAAATTTACCTTACTCACACACTGTGGCCCTTTTGTCTATAAGCTTCAGTAAATAAATTTCTACTTTCTATATTAAATATATTTATGATAACTGACATATGAATTACAGCAAAGACGCTGATTAGATCTTTTGATATGATTTGCTTTTATTTAGGGTAAGTGTCAGACCTCACTAGAATACTAACATCTTAAAAGGCTGGAACAAATTTTAGAATGGTTCAGATTGTGCTACATTCCCCTTATACAACAGATGAGAAAATCAAAGTCCAGAGAGTTTGAAGGGAGGTAATATGTGTTAAAAACATGAACTGAGGTCAGAAAAACCTTTGTTTAAGGGTTTTGATCTTGAGTCCATTACATAGATCCATTTTTTTCCTCTCTAAAGCAGAGATAATATTTATATCCCTAGGAGTGCTGTGAATGTTAAATGACATCATGCTGATAAAGCATAGCACAGAGGCTGATACATACCAAATTCTTTTGACCCCTCATCATAGTCATATCATCACCTGTAAAGTTACTTTTCTCATGTCACATAGTGTGAGATCTTAGCCTAACCTGATTTTGCTTTATTCCAGCATAATTTTTAGTACTGTTTTGTGATCACATCTACTTAAAAATCCCTAAACAGCATTGAGGTGCCTGGGTGGCTCAGTCAGTTAAAGTATCTGCCTTTGGCTCAGGTCATGATCCCTGGCTCTTGGGATTGGGTCCTGGGGTCGAGCCCCATGTCAGGCTCCCTGCTCAGTGGGGAGCCTGCTTCTCCCACTCTGTCTCCCTCTCCCCCTGCTTGTGCTGTCTTGCTTGTTCTCTCTCTCAAATAAATAAACCTTTAAGAAATTAGATAAATAGGGGCGCATGGGTGGCTCAGTCGTTAAGCATCTGCCTTCGGCTCAGGTCATGATCTCAGGGTTCTGGGATCGAGCCCCACATCGGGCTCTCTGCTCAGCAGGGAGCCTGCTTCTCCTGCTACCATTCCCTGTGCTTGTGTTCCCTCTCTTGCTGTGTTTCTGTCAAATAAATAAAATCTAAAAAAAAAAAGAAAGAAAGAAAGAAATTAGATAAATAAATAAATAAAATAAAAATAAAAATCTCTAAACAGCATTTGTAGGAAGTATAATAAAATGACTCATAGATTTTGTTTCCTTCTCAAATCTTTCCAGATTCTTTTTCTTCTTTGAGAGTATTTATGCAATTTCAATTACATGCAGTTTATTAATACGTAATTACATTTATATACTAGCTATACTTTTAAATATTATGATTTAACATTTTACTATATATTTTAATAATCTGTTTCAAAGCGACTTTTAAAATAAAATTATCTTTTCTCATTTTGTTTTCCTTTGTTTTGTTTTTGTTTTTAAAGAGAGAGAGAGAGAGAGCACTCACAAATGTGCACAAGCAGGGGGAGAGGCAAAGGGACAGGGGCAGAGAATCTTAAGCAGGCTCCATGCCCAGTGTGGAGTCTGATGGGGGCTGATTTTACAACCCTGAGATCGTGACCTGAGCTGAAATCAAAAATTGGATGCTTAACTAACTGAGCCACCCAGGTGCCCCAAGCTTTTCTGGTTTTATTAATATTCCTTTTTCCGTTTGTAATTTTGTTGTAAATATTACTTAAATTTTATGGAGACTAATCTCTACCAACAGAAATATTTTATTTAAAAATTTAGAGTCCCCTGAGTGGCTTAGTCTGTTGAGTGTGAAATTCTTGATCTCGGGGTTGTGAGTTCAAGCCTCATGTGGAGGATGTAGAGACCACTTAAAAAGCAAATAAATAAAGGTTTTTTTTTTTTGAGGCAGAAAAGGGGCACCTGGGTGGTTCAGTTGGTTAAGTGGCTGTCTTCAGCTCAGGTCATGATCTCAGGGTCCTGGGATTGAGTCCTGCATCCAGTTCCCTGCTCCATGGGGAGCCTGCTTCTCCCTCTCCCTTTGCCGCTCACCCTGCTTGTGCTCTCTCACTCTCTCTCTCACTCTTTCTCTCTCTCTGTGTCAAATAAATAAATAAATAAATAAATAAATAAATAAATAAATCTGAAAAATGATTAAAAATTGAAATTTAGAAGGGATTATTAGACAATTTTATAATGTACACACTACTAGAAATATTGGAAGTAGATAGCAAATTTAAAATGTTGGCTACCCACCACAGATAAGATATAACCAATCATATTGACTGGTGGTTGTGTCTTAATGTTAATTTTCCCCATCTACTAATTTTTCCTAGCATATCCATACCTGGAGTAAAAATATTTCCCAGTCTCCCTTGCATCTAGACGTGATCATGGGACTCAGGTTTGGCTAGAGATAAATAAGCAGAAGTACTGTGTACAACTTAAAAGAAGGGTTGCATTCTTTTCCCCCTTCTTCCTTGCTGGCTGAAATGTGGACATAATAATTGGAAATGAGTGGAAACCCCAAGCCGAGAATGGATAAGAAATAAAAGAGAAAGTCTCTAATATCTTCAGGATGTTACCTTGTCCATATCTACACTGGTGCCTCCATCTGGACTTCCTTAATATGACAGAGATGAACTAATTTTTTTGTAAGCCACTGGTTTCGGATTTTCTGTCACTCATGCCTAAAACTAATCCTGACACACCAAAATAATTGGACAAAGTGTATGCCGTTGTTAAAATGTCTTTGGTTTGTTTATATGTCATTTACTTTTACTGAACTCTGCTGTCATTTTCATAGGTTGGATTTTAGGAGGAAAAATAGGAAAGGGAACGATTCACTGTGTTTAGGGAAGGAGATAAATAAATCTTTACAGAGAAGGATGACATCTGGGCTAGATTTTTGAAGTATGAATTGGAAGAAAACAGTAATTCCAAAAGATACATGCAACCCTTTGTTAATGCAGCATTATTAACAATAGCCAAGATATGGAAACAACCTAGGTGTCCATTGATAGATAAATGGTAAGGAAGATGTAAATGTGTGTGTGCACACAAAGTAGAGAAATCAGCCATTTCCAGAAGAAGTACACACACACACACACACACACACACACACATACACACACACACAGAGGAATATTATGCACCCATAGAAAGGATGCAATCATGCCAATTGTGACAATATAGACAGACCTAGAGGGTATTATTCTAAGTGAAATAAGATTGAGAAAGACAAATACCATATGATTTCACTCATATGTTTAAAACACTTGGGTGAGAAAGCAAAACAAATGAATAAACAAAGAAAAAGCTATAAACAGACCTATAAATACAGAGAACAAACTGATGGTTGCCAGAGGTGGGGGGATAGGCAAAATGTGTGAAGTGGAGTGGGAGACATAGGCTTCCAATTATGGAATGAATAAGTCTCAGGAATGAAAGGCCCAGCATAAGAAATATAGCCAATGATGTTATAATAGTGTTGATAGTGACAGATGGTAGCTACACTTGTGGTGAGCAGAGCATAATGTATAGATTTGTTGAATCACTATGTTGTACACCTGAAACTAATGTAATATTTTGTGTCAACTATGCTCAAATAAAAATAGTTTTTTTTTAAAGGAAGAGAATCCAAAAAAAGGAAATAGGCATATAGATTTGGAAAGAACATATGTTCCAGGACATGCAAATATTTTGGTCCAGTGCTGTAGAAACATAAAATTTGAGGAAATAAATGAGCCTAAGGTTTAGATCTTGTAGAAGTTTACTTACCAAGAAGTTTGGCGAGTTCAAGTTTCTTTCCCATTGTGTTCTATTGACACATAAGTCATTATTTGCAAAGTAGAGAAATCAGCCATTTCCAGAAGAAGTCTGCCATGTATTCACTGACCTTTATTTTTCTACTTTTTTAAAATTTTTTTTTTAAGATTTTTTTTTTTTTTAAAGATTTTATTTATTTGACAGAGAGAAACACAGCGAATGAGGGAACACAAGCAGAGGGAATGTTAGCGGGAGAAGCAGGCTTCCTGCAGAGCAGAGAGCCCGATGCGGGGCTCCATCCCAGGCCCCTGGGATCTGACCTGGGCCGAAGGCAGACACTTAACAACTGAGCCACCCAGGCGCCCCTCTACTTTTTTTTTTTAATACCAAAAGCAGATGTGTATATTTGGGTAAAAGGCCCTCCCCCCCAACCCCCATGCTTCTCCAGCAAAAGTTGCACTGTTATACCATTAATGGAGCTAAAAGCCTGCATGGTGTTCTTGGTGAGAGACTACAGATATAAATGATACTATGCTGCAGAGACCCAACTAAACTTCTTTGAACAAGTGGAAGTGTACAATGTTATAGGCTCATTTGGTTTAAAAATCAGTTCTTACCTAAAAATTCTAAATGAACTATTGTTTAATAAATATGCTTAAAAAAAGAAAAAGGGAGTAATCTTAACATAGTCTAGGAATAATTATAGAAGCATGGGAGAAGAGAAAAGACAGTTTTCTACTTTGGGTTGGTGGGGTTTTTTTGCTGTAATTAGTAGTGAGTCTAGCACCTAGTCAAGCTAAATGTTTTCTGAATTAAAGTGACTTGAAATTTAATTTAGTTAGCACATAATTCTCTTCTCTCACAGTTTCTAGAACACCAATGCAGACTTCCAAATGTTAGTCAAGGAGCTGATAAAATACAAATATAATCTGCAAAAACTGTTTCAGAGATGAGAGGAAGGTTGATATAGACTGAGTTATGGAATTATGAAATTTGATTCTTACTATTTTTCTATAAATATACAGAGGAAAAGCTGTAGAAGAGGAAAGATTTTGATAAAAATGGAAAATTCTTATTGTATAGCATCAAAAGGGCACCTAGGTTAGCATGTCATAGATGTTTTTTCAAAAAAAGTTTAAGTAGGGGCTCCTGGATAGCTCATTTGGTTAGGAGTCTGACTCTTTTCTGGCTTGGGTCCTGACCTCACGGTTGTAGGATCAAGCCCTCGGTCAGGCTCCACACTCAGCACAGAGTCTGCTTGGGAGCCTCTCTCTTTCTCTCCCTCTTCTCATGTGCTCTCACTCTCAAAGAAATAATTTTTTTTTTTAAGTTTAATACAAATATTCCTGATGCTGTCCTTATGTGAATGCATTTTTTCAAGTGCATTTTAAAAACATTACATCAGTAGGTATATTTTCATCATAATATAAGATAGTGCAAGTAAACTTTTCCACATGCAAATCATGTCATCTATTTATGAATAGCACATCTAATGTTTATAATTTTATGTTCCGATTTGCTTTCATCTCAGGAAAAACTGCTTAACTTTTATTCATAAAATTCATGGTTTTTGTCTCTTTATTGCCCCATTACTGAATATTTCTGGGTGTCATTTTTTTTTACTCTAGTTCTTTCATATTTTTAGTGTCAAACTTATAGTAAGGAAATTTTAGAAAACTTACACACTTGACAGTAAACTCAATTGTCACAGTTTCCCTCAAATGTTACCTCCACCATAAAACCTCTGGATCCCTTTGCAGTTGGAATTAATATCCCCATCATTTCTGCCTTTCTAGTATTTGTTATTTCTGTCATAGCAGTGTTCTTCAACACTACCTCAGACCTGAATATGTAGATACATTCTCTGTGGAGAGAGGGTTTGCTAGAGTAATTTACAAATGTTAATATAAAAGAAGTGAATATAAGCATATTCTTTTTTTTCTTTTTAAAGTTTTTTTATTTTTTCCAGTGTCTTGTATTTAAATGCAAGTTACTTAATACAAGTGTCTTGTATTTTGATATCTGTGTCTTGTATTTTATTTTATTTTTTATTTTTTTATTATTTTTTTTTGTTCTTTTTTTAAAATTTTTATTAACATATAATGTATTATTTGCCCCAGGGTACATGTCTGTGAATCATCAGGCTTACACATTTCACAGCACTTAACATAGCATATACCTTCCTCAATATCCACAACCCAGCCACCCTATCCCTACCCCTCCCCCCCCGTCCCCCAGCCACCCTTAGTTCGTTTCGTGAGTCTAGGAGTCTCTTATGGTTTGTCTCCCTCCCCATCCCTTCCTGTTTCATTTCTCTCCCCCACCCACCCCAAACTCCCGCCTTGCCTCTCAAATTCTTCATATCAGAGAGATCATGTGATAATTGTCTTTCTCTGACTGACTTATTTCGCTTAGCCCAATACCCTCCAGTTCCATCCACGTCATTGCAAATGGCCAGATTTTGTTTCTCTTGATGGCTGCATAGTATTCCATTGTGTATATATAGCACATTAAGCATATTCTTTTATCACTTGGGATGCTTACCTTATAACCAATTACTACCATGTACTTTCAGGACTATGGTTGTTTTATGTCAGTCTAATAAGAAAAGAAGAAAAATAGATTTGATGTGTACAAGTGGTTCATTTGTACCAAGTGAAAGCCAGATGACATCAGAGTGAACTAAATTAAAGCTTTGTAATAGTTTGAGTAGAAAGAAACAATATTAAATTGTTTGGGGAACACTAGATTATAAAACAGGCATGCCAAACTCAAATGGAACTGGAAAATAATGAGGAAGTAGTAATCAATACCATATTCCATCATGTTGAGTACAATGATTTCATTTTAGCAAAAACATCATATGGTTCCAGTTTGAAATCTGTTAGTTTTATGGCTTTTGGGGGGGATGGGAGGGAGAGATGGAGACAGCATATGCAGGTGGGATGGGTGAATGGGCAGAGGGACAGGGAGAGAGAGAATCTGAAGTAGGCTCCATGCCCAGTGTGGAGCCTGACTGGATGCTGAGTCCACAACCCTGAGATCATGACGTAAGCCAAAATCAAGAGTTGGATGCTTAACCACCTGGGCCACCCAGGCACTCCTAATTTTGTAACTTTTATGTGCGTACTTTGTAAATTTGTTTTGGTAGTATGTTGAATTAGATCTAATAGCAGGAAGAGTTTATCCTTATCCATAGATTCACTTTTTCTATGTATTTCGGTAATAATTAAATATAATTTAATTAATTTCAGTCTACCCATGTGTTCACAAGACATTTTTTTTTCCATTTGTAGGGGTCTATACATAAGTTTCAGAAACATTCTTATAAAGCTCTTATCTGCCTTATGAGATTAGTTGTGTGTTTGGCTACTTCACCTGTTAGACTATAAAGTCCTTACCATCTAGTAAAGGCATAGATTATATTTTATTCATTCTTGCAGTTCTCGTAGAGTCTGTTTGAATGCTTTGTATCCAATAGTGGCACAGCAGAAATTTATTCAATAAACTGCCCGGTGCTGGTGTGTCTCTTAGTGTGATAATGACCAGAATGGATAAATACATAGAAAACATACAGAGAATATACACTTTAACAAATTGAAATTCATACAGATTAGTAAATTCTTATTTTTTTAAAAGATTTTATTTATTTGACAGAGAGAGAGAGAGAGAGATCACAAGTAGGCAGAGAGGCAGGCAAAGAGAGAGGGGGAAGCAGGTTCCCTGCTGAGCAGAAAGCCCGATGCGGAGCTCGACCCAGGAACCTGAAATCATGACCTGAGCTGAAGGCAGAGGCTTTAACCCGCTGAGCCACCCAGGCACCCCTAAATTCTTCTTTTTAAATTAAGTATTCCTTAGGATTTTTGACCACTTACCATGTTGTATGAATTACTTGAAATTGATAACGGATCTGTAGGTTAGTAGGGGGAAAATGAAAGATTACATGGCAGGTTAGAACTGAATATGGAAATGTAACCAGAGGGCTTCAGGGAGCAAGATGGTGCATTGTTGCAAAAATGTAGTTTTATTTTTATATAGTTAGGGCAGCTTGAGAGCATTGGTTTCTTAAGGACAAGGAGACACAAAAGAATGGAATGGAAAGTGGTATGGGAAGTCACTAAAGATACCATCTTCCACTTTTGGGGGACTTCCTGGAGCCACAGGGCCTAGAGCGTGTTCTCTTTAGCTTAGGTGGAATTAAAACTGGCATAATTTTAAATCCTCTAGAGTAATATACTAAGCCCATTTTCTGCTTTCTAATCCTGTTATAATAGATTTTTGCATGATGTGGACATACCATAGAGTTTAGTTATCTTACTAACTTCTTAAATATCTTAAGAAGTTTCCTACTCAAATTGAATTACCTATTCCTAAATTTGAAAATGAAGCTTTGAGCAGTGGCAGTATCGTAGCCAATGAGGTTTATCCGAGGTGCGATTATTGCTAATTGAAACCTAAATTTGAAAATCATTCGATGTTAGCTTTGTCCTATACATGTAACTTTCCAACACACACACTTTTTTCTAGTCAGAACATTCTTTTTTTCCCTAGAACATTCCTTTTTTCAAGAAAGATTTATTTATTTATTTTAGTGAGTGAGAGAGAGAGAGAGAGAGAATGGAGAGAGTTCAAGGAGGGAGGGGCAGAGGGAAATGGACAGAGAGAATCTCAAGCAGACTCCCTGCTCAGCACAGAGCCCGACACAGGGCTCAATCCCATAACCCTGAGATCATAACCTGAGCTGAAATCAAGAGATGCTCAACCTAATAAGCCACCCAAGGGCCCCTTGTCAGAACATTCTTATAACCAGAACTTAGAGTGATGATTCTGTCTATGTCGTTTTCCATGCCTCATTTTGCTTGAAATGTTGTTACCTCTTTATCTAGTCATTCTAAGCCAACTCATTCTAAGAGTGGTCTTATAGTCTTCTATGACAACTGTGACCTTCACTGAGATGCCTTTCCTCTTAACATTTTATCTTACTTCCTGTACACAGACTTTTAAATTTTCGACTCTTTGTTTGCATTTCTAGATGTGACATTGGTACAGTGGCTATCCCACAGCACTAAACTCAACATATCTAAACTTAAACACATTCTCTTTCCATTTCCCAATAACCTTTTCCTCTTTGTATATTTCCTGTATTGGTCAATGAAATCAACATCCACTCAGCCACTCAAATGAGAAATATTAGTCATCTCTAAGTACACTTCAGAAGTTCTCATCTGGTCTGATATCAAATCACTGCATGTTGTGTAATAAAAGAGCCAGTGTTTATGAAGTGCTTGCTGTGGTCCAGTTACTAATCTAAGAATTTGATTTGTAGTAATTCCTTCAGTCTACCTAACAACTTTATCATTCCTGTTTTATGTAAGACACGTATTTGCTAACCACAAGTTCACACCACCATTACAAACTATCCATCCAAATGAAAACAAAATAAAAATTATTAAACATAATCAAGACTAACTTACAAGAAATAATAAGGATAGAGGGACATATTAAATGATACCAAGGGATAAAATTAGGAGGGTCCATCCTGGGAAAGATAGAAGACTTATTTTCTTCAATTAAAAATATTAATGGCAGAAGGATGTGGACAGAGCAGTTACAGATTAAAAGAGACGTAAGGGCCATATCAGCCTATTCTAATGTATATGTGAGTCTAAACTCAAATAGTTTAAAAATATTATAAGGCTAAGAAATGTGTATACTGATTCAATATTTAATATTAAGTAATTATATTAGAAAGTATTGTAGCTATGATAGAAGTGTTGGGCTGTTTAAGGTAAAAAGCACAGGTCTATACCTAAAGACATAAGCATCTATGTCAGAGGCTTGAGAAAAAACTGCATTCACCAATCACTTTTTTTTTACTTGGTCTCTGCTTAAAGAGGTGACAAAACTTTTAGTTCAATACCATTTATTAGACATAAAATATAATTTGTGATTTTACTAATGCACAATTCTATAAAAAATTCACTATTGTTTCATATTTTCTCAATATTCAGTGTTTGTTTTACAGAAATATGGATAGTTGAAGGGAATAAAAAGTAATGTTTCTAGAACTTCTATAAAAATGATGATGATGATGATAACCAACAGTTGAGTGCTTAATTATGTGGCAGGCACCCTTTTATGAGTTTATTGTTTTAACTTATTTCATCCTCCTAACTTCATGAGGCAGTATTGTTATTATCCTCATAGAGGGGAAACAAGCTATAGAGAGGTTAAACGATTCACCCAGAGTTACATTGTTATTAATAAATGAAGTTCAGAGGTAAAGCCCATTCAGTTTGACTTGAGTCTTTCCTGTACTACTTTTTTGCCATGATGTTATTAATATTTATCTCATTTACTTTATTTATTTGGGAATATCTTAATGTCTCCCTCATCTTCAACATATAGTTTTGTCAGATACAGAATCCTTGGTTGATAATTGTTTTTCTTTTTCTTTTTTTTTTTTAAGATTTTATTTATTTATTTGACAGAGAAGAGAGAGATCACAAGTAGGCAGAGAGGCAGGTAAAGAGAGAGGGGAAAGCAGGCTCCCTGCTAAGCAGAGAGCCCAATGCGGAGCTCGATCCCAGAACCCTGGGATCATGACCTGAGCTTAAGGCAGAGGCTTTAACCCACTGAGCTACCCAGGCACCCCAATAACTGTTTTTCTTTTAGCACTCTAAATATGTCATCTCACTGCCTCTGACCTCCATGCTTTCTGATGAGAAATTGGCTATTAATTTTATTGAAGATTCCTTATAAATGATGAGTTGCTTCTCTCTTGCTGCTTTCAAGGTTCTATTTTTGTCTTTGTCTTTCAACAACTTGACCGTGTCTCAGTGTGATTCTCTCTGTGTTTATCCTTTTGGAATGCATTGATCTCTTTGGATGTGTAGATTCATGCTTTTTTCCAAATTTGGGAAGTTTTCAGCCATTATTTCTTCAAATATTTTTTTTGGCCCTTTTTCTCTTCTCTTTTTGAGACACTCCTGATACATCTGTTCACTTCTCCATACTTTTTTCTTTCTGTTCCTCAGACTAGATAATCTGAATTGCTCCATCTTCAATCTTTTGGTTCTTTCTGATGTCTCTTCCTCTGCTTTGAACCCCTCTAGTGACTTTTCATTTCTCTTATAGCACTTTTTAACTCCAGCATTTTTATTTAGTTCCTCTTTATAATTTCTTTGTCTTTATTGACATTCTCATTTTGTTCATATATTATTTTCCTGGTTTCCTTTTGTTCTTTGTCCATGGTTTTCGTTAGCTTTGAGCATATTTAAGACTAGAAATTTGTTACTAGTAGATCTGTCCTACAAGAAATGATAAAAGGAGTTCTTAACGCTGAAATGAAAAGACATAGACAGTAATTAAGAGCTATGTGAAGAAATAGAAAAACTCTAAAAAAGGTAACTACATAGGTAAATAGGTAGGGAACATAGTGCTTTGAAGGAAAAAAATAGAAGGTCAATGTAGCTAGAGAGTATGGAAAACAAGGATTATGGTTTGAGATTAACAACCAATAGATAAAGGGCATAGTAGAAGAAAATAAGGTGTTTCCCCCCCCCTTTACCTCAAGAGCAATGAGAAATGTGTGAAGTGTAAATTAAAGTTTGAATTGTACACAACCTATTTTCAATCGAGGCTTACAGATGTTGAGCAACTCACCTAAGGTCATACAGTGACCAAGAGGTAGAACAAAGATCATAATTCAGGAATGTCTTGATCTAATATCCTGACTACTACATTTCTTATAAATACAAATTTAAGAAATATTCAAGAAGTTGTAAGCTTGAAATTTCTGTGACCTAAAATTGTTCATTATTATTTCAGATGATGGTAACAAAATGCCAACTATGTTTGAGGGATGTGATTTTACTTGTTCCAAATGTAGTCATGGTCAAATTAAATTTTTTTAGCTCTGCTTATGCCTTACTGCTCCTCAGTAAACAGGTGAACTCATGATGCTCAATAGTGACCATTAAAACAAACATGTATTTGGTCTCTTCCTATGATATCTTCTACTTTCAACTTCTGTCCTCTAAGGGAGAATTAACAATGAAGGTTAATTGTGTGCCAGACAGTTTCCAAGTATCATTTTTGTCTTAAACTTACTGATATTAAGTAACTGTTCCAAGTTGACATAATTAGTAATTGGTGTAACTGGGATTAAAATTCATACTTCTCTAAAGTCAATGATGTACTCAAGATTCTGCCTGAGAATCTATTCCCTAGAAAGGAATTGTGAGCCATTCATTCATTTAATCAGTACATTATATGCTTCACATTCAGTCACTCATTTATTCATTTATTTAACAAACATTTATGAAACACTGACTTATATGCTCTCGCTGTCTAGATATTGTGGTCAATATGACAAATTTCCTTATGTTTACTTTTATCAAGTTTACTTTCTAGTAAGAGAGAAGTAAATAAATATTAAAACTTTTTTAATAATTGATAAATCTCCTAAGAAGGGGCAAAACTAAGGAAAATGTGATAGCACTTATGAAGCAGGGTAGAATTGAGGAAAGTTTATATATAAAAGTTGGGGAAAGCCTCTGTGAGGGGGCAACACTCATATTGAGAAACCATCACCAAAAGGAGCCAGCCATGTAAGAATGACAGTGCTGAGGCTAGAATATTCTAATCTGGGGAGTAGAGGTAGGGAGATGTCATCAAACTAGTTAGAATTTATTTCTAATATGAAGAGAAACCATTGAAATTCTTTATGGTTGGTGGCTGATTTTATTTTCCTCCATATCATGGTTAATTTGAAAATGTTCCATATTCAACTTTTATTGGAGGCTTTTGAGGAGAAGCCATGTCTAGTACATTGATGGCTTTAAAGCAGTATTATAAATTCTTTATGATTAATATTTTTGGAGGTATTCTGTTTTCTTATTCGTAAATTATATATATCATTGCTATCAGAATTAAGAAGTTTCCATCATCTTAAAGAGAAATTCATGGATATGCATTATTCCTTGAATCTTAATATTACATTGTGCTTTTTGAATTACTTAGTAAATTTCCAAAGATGGAAAATGTACTGTTTCTAGTCTTTTCTTTAGGAGCTTAAGGTCTAGTGAAGAACCAGACCGTCATTATAGATGTGGTAGATCCCATCATAGAGGTATATATACAATGTTTTTGGAATATGGAAAGAACGGTGTGATCCCTGAGGGATGAAAAGGCCTCATCAAAAATTTTCTTTCTACAGAGATTTCCCATTATGCTTTTGAAGCTTAGTAGAGGCTAGATATCACTATTTGAACAGGGATACTTAATGCTACAAAATATCTTTAGAAAGAGCTTATGATTTCCAGCCATATAGCTATATAAATAAGTGGTACCTGATTTAATATATTTGAGAAAGTCAAATTTATTTTCTCAGTGGAGGGTAAAAAAGCATCAAGAGTGCTCTTTCTTACTGTTCCCCTTTCTCCCTCCTGTTTTCTCTCATCCTTTATCCTCCATTTTTGTGAGTGTACATGAGGTGCGAAGAAGATGAAATGTTTTAAGTTTTGAAGGAATGTGTCATAGCAAATTTGGGGGGGTATTTGAGAGAGGAGGTGTCATTATAAAAATGGAATTTATTTATTTTTGAGTTGGTAATAGCCTCTTCTGATGGTCTTCAACTGGGACCTTAGATCTTCCCCCACTCAAAATCCCAGCTAGATATATATTTCCTATCGTAATATTAAGTGGGCACTCTCAGAAATGAACATGTGAGAGTGATATGAGATTAATGTCAATATAACTGGAATGAGTAACATGACACTAGTGAAGAAAACTATGTGCTTTGTAAGTCTGTTGGTCAAGAATCAGAAAAAGGATTCTTAGAAAATAAAATTGTGTGAAACCTAGGCAGATGCCCAAAGAGAAAGTACCAAATTACAAGCAAAGGCAGAGTACCCTCATGTCAGGATATGAAGAGAAATGAAAGCAGCACAGTGTAATTTAGAGCATAAGTATGCTAAGAGAGTTGAAGAAACTGAAGGAGGGGGTATTATTTCCTCCATAGCAGTTAAATATTCAGCCAAAAAAGAGTGTGATGTTGTACAGAGTGAATATTAAAAGAAAAGGTAAAAGAAAAATACAGCGGAATTTCAAGAAAGGGTAGCCAGCCTTTATATAATAAAAAATTACCCTTAAAGTTAATTGTACCAGAGTAATTACCCCTGAAACCAGTGTCTTCCAAGATAAGATGATTTTTGTAGTCAATATAGTCAATCAATATATATATATATGATTTTATATGTAGAAAAAATTCATGAGACTGAGGAAAGAAGACAACAGGTAGCTTGAACATATATATTTAGCTTGGCTATTTGCTGAAGGCCCACTAATTTGATAGAAAAATGCATTTTGAGAAAACATAAGCACAGAAATAGGAGAAGGATGAATAGCAACAAAATTCTGGAAGCAGGAGAGTACACAATTGAGTAGTAACTAATTTAGAAGACTGGGAGAACTGAGTAATTAGCTGACGATGAGGAGAGGTGGGAAGAAATGCAGTTTATACCTTTGAAACCCTTCAGGACTCAGGAATGATCAATTCCAGATATCCCTCGAAGAGGCAGCAGAAGTTGTGGGGGGCCGTTTATAGGTACAGGTGAATCTTTAGAGACAAAGACTGTATGAAAATGTAAAATGTTTATTAAACATTCATTAAACATAAAAGTTCAGGGCCACCTGGGTGGCTACGTCAGTTAAACATTTAAAGGTCTGCCTTCGACTCAGGTCATGATGCCAGGGTCCTGGGATGGAACCCCACATCAGACTTCTTGCTCAGCAGGGAGCCTGCTTCTCTCTCTGCCTACTGCTCCCCCTGTTGTGCTTGCTCTCTTCCTCTCTATCTCTCTGTGTCAAATAAATAAATAAAATCTTAAAAAAATAAACATAAAAAGTCTGTTTAACCAGTTATATTCCTCAGATCTCCTGTACTTAACACAGTTGGATGCCTCCTTTATCCTCTGGAGTGGATAAAATTGAGGTCTTTGGACTTTAGGTAAATGAAACACCTTTGTGGGCAAGGACATCAAAGGAAGATGGGGTTTGAGTGAAGACTTATTATATACTGTATATTGTGATCTCCTAGTCGCCTTTGCTGACTTGACTCTTAAAGAAAAACCTAAGGATAAAAACATCAAAGGGATTCCTAAGTGAAATGGCTTAACCAGGTGAAACCCATAGTTAACAAACCTCATACAAGTTGACAAAATTTCCAACTGAGTTTTTAATGTTCCATTCTATAATATGAGTGGATATGCAAGGGTCATCAGACATTTGAGGAAAGCCTGTATTAGAAATAACAAAGACCTAAACAGATATGTAGAAAAAAAAATAGGGGAAACAGAGGCTCTACAAGAGGAAGAAAACTTAAATAATTAGTATGATTAATATCTTTAGAGAAGTAAGAGAAGACAATGTGATGTATCAATGTCGCAAGATTTTGCTATAAAAAATGAGTGAGCAAAATCCAGAAAGCTCTTAGATATTAAAATATCAAATGAAAAGCTTACTTAGAGGGATTAGAAGATAACTTTGAGGCCATCTCATAAAAAATAATAAGAGGAAGTATAAAACAGGATAGAGATCATTATAGGACCAAGACAAAAGGATTATAGGAGAGAAATATGTATTTCTCTAATATTTATATATAATATGTATTATTTATATAGAGAGAGAGGGAAGGGGAAGGGAGTAAGAAAAGAGAAGAAAAAAGTTGTGGGAGGATCTCTGTAATAAGTAATTACAAATTTTTTCCCTCATACAAAGACCCCTTACATTTTTTAAATGTTCTTAACCCTGGTGTACTTCTCTTTTCTCATTAGAAAAGAACTTGATCAAGTCTTATTTCCTTTTTTTTAAGATTTCTTTTTATTGAGGTGAAATTCATATGACAAAATTTACCATTTAAAGGTGAACAATTTAGTACATTCAGCATGTTGAATCCTGTCTCTATTAATTTACCCATTTTGAAGATTTAATATAGATGGAATAGTACATATATGAAGTCTTCGTATAAGTTTCTGGCTTCATTCACTTGTTTTGGAGGTTCATCTACCTTGTAATGGGTATCAGTATTTCATTCTTACTTGTATCTGAATAATAATGTATTATTCATCCATTGATGGACATTTGAGTTGTTTCAGTTTTTGACACTGTGAGTCATGCTGCTATGAACATATGTGTACTTATACTTGTTTGAGTACCTGTTTTTAGTTTTTTTGATTATATATCTAGGAATAGAATTTTTGGGTTAGATGTTAATTCTATGTTTAACTGTTGGAGAAACCACCAAACCGTTTTCCCCAGCAGCTGAATCATTTTGCTTTCCCACCAGCAATGTATAATATTTCCAATTTCTTCATTTCCTTGTTAATATTTGTTTTTGTATTTGTTTGTTTGTTTGTTTGTTTTTAGTATTATAGAGCTAGTGGCTTTAACCCACTGAGCCACCCAGGTGCCCCTTTCTGCTCATTTTTAAAATGGTTTGTTGTCTTTGTGTTGTTAAGTTGTAAGACTTCTTTACATATTTTGGATATTAGACCTTTACCAGATATATGATTTGCAAATATTTTCTCCTAGTCTGTAGATCATCTTTTCACTTTCTTAATAACACTTTTGATCCCTCCAAATTTTAATTCTTTGAAATCCAGTTGATATGTTTTTTTCTTTGTTGCTTGTGCTTTTTGTATCATATTTAAGCACCCATTGCCAAATCCAAGTTCATGAAGATTTACCACTGTGTTTCTTCTAAGAGTTTTATTATTTCACTTATGTTTAGGTTATTGATCCATTTTCTTAAAATTTTCTTAAAAATTTTATTTTTGAGGCCTCTCTACACCCAACATGGGGCTCAGACTGAGATCAAGACTCCCATGCTCTACCAACTGAGCCAGCCAGGTGCCCCAATCCTTTTTGATTAATTTTCATGTATATTGTGAGGTAAGGATCCAACTTAGTTCTTTTGCATGTAGATATCCAGTTTTCCAAGCACCATCTATTGAAGACATTCTTCTTCTTTCTTCCACCAAATGGTCTTGGTGTTCTTGTCAAAACTCAGTTGGCCATAGATATATGTGTTTAATTTCTATACTGTCAGTTCTGCGTCATTGGTTGTATGTTTGCCCTCACACCAATGCCTCACTGTTTTGATTCCTATAGCTTTGTAGTAAGTTTTTAAATTGGGAAGTGTGGGTCCTCTACTTTGTTCTTCTTTTTTAATATTATTTTGGTTATTTGGGGCACTTGCAATTCCACATAAATTTGAGGATTAACTTTTCTATTTCTATAAAGAAAAAAAGCTGTTGGAATTCTGATAGTAACTGCATTGAATCTGTATACCACCTCAAGTAGTGTTGCAATCTTAAAAATACTAGGTTTTAAAATCCATGAGCATTCGATGTCTTCACCTTTATTCAGGTCATCTTTAATTTTTTTAGCAGTACTTTGTCATTTTCAGTGTACAGATCTTTCACCTCCTTTTTTTTGTTCTTTTGGATGCGATTGCAAATGAAATTGTTTTCTTAATTTCTTTTTTGGATTGTTCATTGTTGGTGTATAGAGCAGAGCTGATTTTGTATGTATATGTGTGTGCATGCATGTGTGTTCATCTTATACTCTGCAGCTTTGCTGAATTTGTTTATTAGTGCTAGACGTTTTTTGTTTTTTGTTTTTTTTTAATCTTTGGGATCGTGTCATCTGCAAATAGAGATAGTTTTACTTTCCAATTTGGATGTCCCTTCCTTCCTTTCTTTCTTTCTTTCTTTCTCCCTCCCCCTACTTCCCTCCCTTATCTCTGTCTCTCTCTCTCTTTCTTTCTTTTTTTGCCTAATTACTCTACCAGTGGTGAAAGCAGTCATTGTTGTCTTCTTCCTGATCTTAGGAGGAAGGCTTTTAGCCTTTCACCATTTAGTTTGATGTTGTCTGTGGGTTTTTCAGAATTCCATTTTCATGTTGAGGAAGTTCCTCTATATTCTTAGTTTTCTGAATATTTTTTTTATCATGAAAGAGTGATGGATTTTCTCTAATGTTACTTCTGTGTCATTTGAGATACTCATGAGATTTCCCCCCCTTCATTCTACTAATGTAGTGTTAGATGAATTGATTTTCTGATGTTGAACTATTTATTCTTAAAATTTAATTTCCTTCTTCAGTAAGATTTTTCTTACATTCCCAAATTGATTAAAACATCAGTTCTTTCACTGTGTTACTCTCTAGAAAGGAGAACCTGATTACACTTTTATTATTGCATCTAGTTGTTGTTTGTAATTTGTTTCCTTGCATCCTTTTTAAGATTTTTAAAATCCTAAACCTTTTTTCTAATAATGCATAATCTAATAATGCATAAGCTCTTCAGGAAATATAATCTCTAGTCAGTTTTTGCATAACTTTTAATAAGTTGATTTTCAGTAAAAAATTTGTATATTTGATGGGTACATTAACAAATATAATATCCTCATTTGAATTTAATCTTTGATAATCTTTTAGTATATAAAAACAATTGTTTTTTTCTATTTTTCAAGGGACACAATTTTATTATATTTTTAATTATGTAAGACATACTTCATCAACTTTCAAGTCCAGGCATTTCTGTATAAGCACCTAAAAGGCATCTTTTTTAACACAAAATTTGCCATGCTAACATTTCTAATTGTATAGTTCAGTAGTGTTAAATATATTCATATTGTTGTGCAACCAGTTTCCAGAACTTTTTCATTTTGCAGAACTGAAACTCTATACCCATTAAACAAGTTTCTGTTTCCCTCCTCCCTCCATTTCTTGGCAACCACCATTCTACTTGCTGTTTTTGTGAATTTGACTACTTCAAATACATAATATAAGTGGGATTATCTTTTCTTTTTGCTGAATTATCACTTTATGTCCTCATTGGCTCATTTCCCTACTAATGCACCTTGTGCTTCTGTTTTTTAGCAAAAAAAAATGTAAAAAAAAAAGTATTAGCTGGGTTGTGGACATTGGGGAGGGTATGTGCTGTTAAGTGCTGTGAAATGTGTAAGCCCGAAGATTCACAGACATGTACCCTGGGGCAAATAATACATTATATGTTAATAAAAATTAATTAAAAAAAAAGTATCAAAACCATCATAGCAACTGTATCAGTATTCAGCTGTGTGATAATAGGGATTGAATATCATGAGCACTCATCCGATTGTCAGTTACCACCACTCATGATATACATTTAAGGTTCTCAGCCTATTTGTTTTTGCTTACTATGTTATGTTATTATGTTATTTTACTTATTATTTTGTTTTATTGTTATATTGTTATTTTATTTATTTTTATGTTATTTTGCTATTTTATTTGTTATTATAAAGAGATATTTAAACATGTTATCACCTCATTCAAAAATACAAATACTTTGAAACAGTTTGTGAAATTCCTTAAGTTTCAACATACAGTATTCAGTTGTAAGCTCTTTGTGGACAAAACTGCCTTATTCACATATGTTTGTTTACAGTGTTAGAAATTAATCCCTCAAACTTGTTTCTAGTTTCAATGTGTTGGATTGAGTGGATTTTCAATGTCTTTGTGTAGTTATTTGCTCATGTGGTCAGCAAATTTGTATATGATTTTACCTACATTATGAGCCAGTTACTTTCAATTAATTGTTCTTTTCTATAGCGCTATTTAAAGAGGATTGGTATACGAAGATTTGGAGACCAAAGCAATTATCAAATCATTATAACAGCAGTAACTCATTTATACCTTTGCCACAAAGATATGATCAGCATTTACTAAAGAATCTACTGGACAATTGCACTAACTGTAGGCCACTTCTTACCATGACTTTTACTTGGAGAGGTGGAAAAAGAATTGATTTACTTTAGTTAAATGTTATTAATGAAAAGAGAATGTTCATATTTTTGAAGAGAGCTGGGTTCATTTTTTTAATTTCTATTTTATTTTTTATAAGATTTTGTTTATTTGAGAGAGAGAGAGAGTGAGCACAAGCAGGGGGATGAGAAGAGGGAGAGGGAGAAGCAGATTCCAGGCTGAGCATGGAGCCTGAGGTGGGGCTCAATCTCACTACCCTGAGACCATGACCAGAGCCAAAATCAGGAGTCGGCTGCTTAACCTACTGAGCCACCCAGGCACCCTGAACTGGGTTCGTTATTATCTGAAGTTGTACTTGCATTTTCATAGGAAACACTCTAATTATTCTTAACCCATTTTCTTTGTCTTATTTTAAGTATTGTACTGTGGTCATTTTTGCATACTACATATTGGAGTTATTAGGCAAATTAAAAGAAAGTTTACTTTTAGTCCTCATACTCTTCAAGTTAAAAAAAAGGTATATTCTAAAAAGAAAGAAGTCGTTTTGGAGATGAACATCTGTGAGTACATGGAAGTATTTTTGCCAAAGAAGAAAAATTTGCCATATTCTAATGTGTGCAGCACCTGCCATTATATTATACCTACAACTGATCATAGTGTTAAGTATTGAGAATTAAGAGAGTGATAAGCTCTGGGGCACCTGGGTGGCTCAGTGGGTTAAAGGCTCTGCCTTCAGCTCAGGTCATGACCTCAGGGTCCTAGGATCGAGCCCCTCATCGGGCACCCTGCTCAGTGGGGAGCCTGCTTCCCTCTCTCTCTCTGCCTACTTGTGATCTCTCACTCTCTGTCAAATAAATAATAAAAAAAAATCTTTAAAAAAAAAGAGTGATAAGCTCTCGGGCATCTGGCTGGCTCAGTTGGAGGAACATAGGACTCTTGATCTTGGGGTCATGCTTTTGAAACCCAAGTTGGCTGTAGAGATTTCTTAAATAAATGAAACTTTAAAAAATTAGTAGTAAGTACTGATATGCTGTTGTAATTATTTATTTTAAGCATACTTAATGGAAAAAACAAGTCAAGTTATTAGAAGTTAACTTCCCTCTTTTGTATGTTTGTTAAATTGAACTACTTTCCTAAAAAAAATAAAGTTGTTAATTAATTTTAAAATTAGTTATGGAATACAGAATATTTTAGAATATGATTTAGATTGTAGTTTAATGCTTAGAAAAAAATTTGTCTTTTTTTGTTTGTTTGACACATCCTTCTAGGAACACACTTTATAAATCCTCCATATATTTTGAATCATGACATTATAATAAGTAGGAAGTTTTTCTTGAAATTAAAAATAATCATTGTGCAAAAATAACTATGAAATATCAATGAAATTTTAATTTTATTACGGCCTTTCTTGTTGAACTTATAAAATACTTTTATAGTTTTTTCTCCTTTAACCAAAGTTCATATCCATTACATTTTTCAATTTGTGCTTCAGGATTCATCTCCCTTTTGAATTGATGTTAAGGAATGAATTTTTTGGTGGATTAGTCTATATCAAGAGGCAATTTTTTATTGTTTCACCTATGTTCATTTTATCTTACTAATAAAATAATGAGGACTAATAAAGTATGAGGACTAATGTTTAATATGCTTAAACATGGAAACCACATCTTCTTTTGCCTTTCCCTTAGTTCCTAGTAACAGGTAGTTAATGAATTAGCCAATGATTAATTGGCTAATTAGGATCAGAAATGCAGGGTTAGGGGTGCCTGGGTGGCTCAGTTGTTAAGCGTCTGCCTTCGGCTCAGGTCATGATCCCAGGGTCCTGCTCAGCAGGAAGCATGCTTCTCCTGCTACTATTCCCTCTGCTTGTGTTCCCTCTCTCGCTGTGTTTCTCTCTGTCAAATAAATAAATAAAATATTTAAAATAAATAAAAAAAATTATTTATATAAGATTTATCTTTTAATATAAATATAATTAAATAATTAAATATAATAAAATATAAATAAAATTTATATTTTTATAAAATAAAAAAATAAAATCTTTAAAAAAAAAGAAAGGAAGAAATGCAGGGTTAATTCTGAAATTGCATCTTCTATCTTCATTTTTCTGGCAGTTGTGTTTGGGGTTGTACCCATTGGGCAAAAATAACCATAGTTTTGGAAGAAGTACTTTGTATTTCTTAACTTTTCATATGTACAAAAAGTGCTAAATCTTCCACCAGTTCAGATTAAGACTATTTCAAGAGATCGCTTGCCTCTACAACTTCAAATTTGTTTAGAAATTCAGTTGCAAATGTTATATATAAAACTGCAAAGAATCTTAAAATCATATTAAGTCTAGTACTTCCATTTTGTAAAACCAAACCTTAGAGTGACTAGCTCTATGTTACACAGCCAGTTCATGGCAGAGTCCAGCATCAGTGTCTAATTTCCAGTTCAGTGTTGTTTTTCTTTGAATTAGATGACTTTATTTCTTTTTAATGTATTCTATTTTTTTTCATGTTATTTTAGAAAGAAGATCACATTTCAGGTCTCTTTCTGTTAATAGTATCACCTTTTCCCACATCAGTATATGAATCCTGGTATCATGTTGGATTGCTCTCCTTCCTCTGGCTCTAGATCAAAACTTAAAAGTGCCTGTGCTCTGGCTTCATTATCTCTTGCATCCTTTTGCCTTCTTTGTTTTCCTTTCATTCCCACCACCACCCTATTAGGTCATGTTTAGATGTTTCTCTGGTTTCTTTGTCTCCAGTATCATGTTTCCTCTTCTCGCACATTGTAGATAACATTGCCACAGTAACACATATGAAATCATGATTCCTTTTTCCACACCTTTATTTATGCTATTCCCTTTTTTGGGAACATTCTTTTTCTCCCTCTGCATGTATATTCAAATATTAGACATCCTTCAAGACAAGCCCAAATCTCATTTCCTTTTTAATAAAGGCCACATCTACCTAAATGAGGTGCCACTTAAAATCTAGGGTCAGTTAGTGTCTGTAATCATTTGACATCTAGACTCATGCTATCCTATAATAGAGTGCTACAGCAAGAAGAGGCTTTAGATGTCACCTATTCTAGTCACCTCATTGTATAATTGGGGAAATAGTTTTCCTAGAGTTAAATGGCTAACATAAGCCCTTGGGAGATTCAGAGTAGAGATATAATTAGACTCCAGTCTCCCAACCTGTAATCCAGAATTCCTTCCTGTGTAACACTCTTACTTTCACTGTAAAGTGCCTTGTCTTTTTAGGTGCTTATTCATGAGTTCATGTATAATTTCTGCTACGTGAAGCCAATGTGAATTTTAAAAATTTTTTTGTAGTCCCCTTAGTGTTTTGCATATAATATGACTTGACTGAATCTTTATTTTATACAGAATTGTTTTCAGATAAAATTAATATTTTAAATAAGGTTATTTATTCCATTTTTATAAATACTAATGACCAAGGATTATACTGCTTTTATTTAAAAGAGAAGAAAGAAGAGTTTTTAATAGTTCTTGGAAGTTTGGATCTATTTCTAATACTTTAACAAACAAAAAAATTGTAGGAAATAAGAAAAATATAATTGAAAAATTCTCTTGCTCTTTTTATTGCAAGGTAGATGCGTTTCACTTGTTACAATATTAAGAACATTGATTTAAGTACAAAACTAGAAATATTACCAACATTTCTTCATTGCTTTAATGTTTCCAATTTCTAAGGAAGTCTTTAATATGAAATAATTTTCCAGCAGATTGTATTAGGTGTAAACATAATATAGTTTTGTTGTTTTAGTTATTAAGCCATTACTGAACACTACATAGTACAGTCTTTTCGGGTTTTAAAGTTTTATATATATATATTTGATTTAGAGCATGTAAGTAAAGCAATAAGAATTACAGCAAAAATATACACTTTAAAATTCTTTTCAACCCAGTATGAATAAAAACAGTACATTAGAGGAAAGCTTAAATATCTATCAGGTGAATAAAGCATGGGCTTCATGCTTATAGTCAGGGATATATGTATCATCTGCTTTAGATGGCTCACAGAGGTGATGTCAAGGTGAAAGCAGGCTTGCAGAATGGTTGGAAATCATTGATATTCTGACTTGGAGGCTGTAAATGGCTCAGTGGCAGATGGAGTCTTTGTCAAGGAAGAAAAATGGCAGCTTTGGAGCATCATAGATGTTTTGCTAGCAGCTCAGCACACAGGCTGTGACCTTCTAGTATTCAGGAGCCTTTCTTATGCTCTAATAAATTGTCCTCAGCTTTTATTCACCTAAAGTAGGTAAACAGTACTTATCATATTTCAGTACAAATTGAGGTGTTTAATTATAGAGAGACATAAATATGTTTTATTATCTAGTTTTTAAAGAAATAAGCTTTTCAGGGAACGTGCCTTTCTTGGTATCAGAAGTATTTCTCAGTTTACAAGAAGGAAAACAGTAGAGTTTAACTGGGAAAAATTAATTTTTTAGAATTACAGAATATTAAAGCTAGAAAGTATATTAGAAATCTTAGACAAACTCCCTCATTTTACAGATGAAGAGACTAAGTCCCAGAGACTAATTTAACCAAGATATCCAAATTAGTTCATGAAAAACACTAGGTAATTGTTAGATTATTTCTTATTATACATATAAATATCTTTTGTTATAAAGGTAAAAGAAACTATTGTCTTTGAATAAAACTTAGAATACCCCAACGTATACCTACTTATAGCATAAGAGTATATAATTTTAGAGACTTTTATTTACTATTCAATTGCACATACTTTTATTTAGAAGTATTCACGTTTTTTATTTTAGTCTGTCATCACTAGATTACAGTATAGAAAAATTTTTGTTGAATGGAGAGTTTATACCTAGGTTATAAAGTTATATATGCATGAACTTTCTTCTTAGTCCTTAATAAGAACATACTTAGGGGCTCCTGGGTGACTCAGTGGGTTAAAGCCTCTGCCTTCGGCTCGGGTCATGATCTTAGGGTCCTGGGATGGAGCCCTGCATCAGGCTCTCTGCTTGGCAGGGAACCTGCTTCCCCCTCTCTCTCTGCCTGCCTCTCTGCCTACTTGTGATCTCTCTCTCTCTGGCAAATAAATGAATAAAATCTTTAAAAAAAAAAAGAACATACTTAAATAATATTTTGTTTAAATCAGAACCAATTCTTATATATATATATATATTGTGTTCACTTATTTGAGTATTTCTAAAAGTATGTTTTTTTTAGAAATATTGCATTTCATATTAAAATATGACTATTACATTAAATATTAAAATATATAAGGGTTTTATAGTGAGATATTTTGAAAAATGTTGTATGTATCAGTGAGAATTTCTCCTAGTTTTTAGTGGAATACAGGTCTCCATCATGAGAGTGTGTTCAGGCAAAGTGTGTTCACCTGAACTGCTGACCTATGTTAAAGAGTACATCATGACTCAGATTGAAAGTGGAAGCATTACACACCCAAAATCTACTAAGACATTTGACAACTGCTGAAGTTATAGAAAGGAATCACTGTACATCTCGGAAAAAGAGGACCCTTTGCTTTAGGGGGTCAAGGTTGCTACATTCAGGTGCTTCCAGTTGGAGTCTTCTATAAGCCAGTATCTAAAGAAACGCAGTTCAAGAGAAATTTGACAATAATTATGCAGAATGATGCCTGTGCATTTTCTAAAGATGAAATTATACAACAATTTTATAAATGTTTTTGATTGAGAGATTTGAAAGATTAGTGTTGAAATTATCTTGAAGTTTTTGGTTTTGTGTATTTTTTATTTTTGGTTTTGTGTATAAGTTTTGTTTGGATAAAACTGATCAGACCTTAATAGATAGAATGTGGGCATAAAAAATATTAATTATTAACATCATAAAGGAGAATACTATTCCTTTTAATGGACATGTTGATATGTAGCTGTGTCACCAATTATCTACTTTGTTTTATTATATTATTTTATTACTATTTTTTTAAGTAACATGGAGCTTGAACTCACAGCCCTGAGATTAAGAGTTGCCTGCTCCACCGAGTGAGCCAGCCAGCAAACAAAAAAAAAAGAGTCCTCAAAGTAGTCTTAGTAGAGCATTGGTTGTATGGAGTGAGTATTGAATGAAAAAAAAATTTTCATGGTCAAGTAAGTTTAGGAAACATAGGGTTAATGTTGAACAGAATGACAAAACTTGTTTAACTAATGTTTCTGTGCATCTTTTAATGCACTTATGAGTTTTGTGACTCTCTAACTTGTTTGACTCTTTCTTCAAAGAGCATCTTACAGGACTTGTGTTTTTCATTGCTGTGGTAAATACTGTGTTATCCAATACTACAGGTTAGCTAAAGGTTAATAATAAAAGGATTTTCTACAAATGCTATTTCATAACTTCTCTATTCACCTTAAGCCAACACCTTTCTCTGCCTTCTTTTTCAACAAAGACTACATTTCTTTTTTTTTCTTTAAATATTTCTCAAATCCATCCTTTCTTTTCTATTCATAATGCCTAAATCTTTATGTAAGTTTGCATTATGCCTTACTTTGGCTGTCACTGTAGCCTCCTAACTGGGGACTTTGCCCTTAGTCTTGATGTGTCCAAATTCATCATCATCTCAGTGACAATTTAATTGACATCACAAATCTAACTAGATTATTCATCTCCTGAAAATAATTTACTAGCTTGCCATCACACAGAATAAAATTTAATCTCATTTGCATGGCATATGAAATGTTCCATAATCTGTCTCCTGTCTACACCCAAAATTTGGCCTAAATCTCTCATACTTAGCACTCTCCAACTGTAAGACCATGTATGTTAGTTTAAGAACGCAGTGAGTATATTCTCTTGCCTTGTTTACTCTATTATCTTTTCCTGGCACAGCCTTCCTCCTGTGACTAGCCTATTTCTACTTTTACGTTTAGAACAGATGTAATTTTCCCCAAGAACACTCTTAAGTTCTTCCTGGCTAAGTCATATGCACTGATATATAATTCTGTCCAAAGCACTTAAAAGAATCAAATAAAAGTATGTTTTTTAATTCAATCTCTAGATTCTATGCCTTGTATCTATCTTACGTGCTTCATACTTTAAGTGGATACTAAATAAATATTGAAATTAACTCTTACTAAATGAAGAACTTTTGATTTATCAGATTTATCAATTTCCCCTTTTCCTAGCTCATAATCCATTTTTATTATAAAATTAAATATAATACATAAAACTTTCAGAAGGAAACATAAGGGAAATCTGTGGGACATAATTTGGTGAAGGGTTCTTAAACATAACATAAAAAACATAATCCATAAAAGAAAAAATTCAGTGAAGATGAGTAAATTATACTTTATAAAAATTAAAACCTTTTGTTTTGCAAAAGACCCTGTGAAGGTGATGAAAATACAAGCTATATACTAGGAGAAAATATTTAAAAACCTCATATCTGACAAAGTATTCATATCTTGGTTTTATAAAAACTCTCAAACTCAACAGGCATTCTTACTGTTGAGTTTGAGAGTTTTTATAAAACCAAGATATGAATACTTTGTCAGATATGTGGTTTTCAAATATTTTAGAAATTGGGCAAGAAGATTAGAAAATGGGCAAGGAGATGAAGAAACATTTCACCAAAAAGAATGTGTAGATACCAGTTGAATACATGTAGAGACGTTCAACATCACTAGCCATCAGGGAAATGCAAAAATGAGCTGTCAACTACCCATGCGTCAGAACTGCCAAAATAAAGGATAGTAACATATATCAAATGCTGGCAAGATGTGAAGAAATGGAACTTGTATACATTGTTTCTGGGAATATAAAATGGTACAACCACTCTGGGAAAGAGTTTGGCAGTTTATCAAAAAAACAAAAAACTGTAAAATAACAACAACAGCCAAAAAACTAAACATACCCTTACTACGTGAGCAAACTACCACACTCCTGAGCATTCATCCCAGCAAAATGTACATATTTGTTCATAGCAGCTTTATTTGTAACAGCCAAAATTGGAAACAACCAAAATGTCTTGCAGTAAGTGAATAGCTAAATATAGTATGGTGTGTCCATTTTGTGCAATGGTACTCAGCAATAAAAAGATTTTAATTATTGATACACATAACAGTTGGCTGGGCCACAAGGGCATTCAGTTGAGTGAAAAAAGCCAATCTCAAAACTCACTTTGATTCCATTTATATAAAGACAAAATTATAGAGATTAAGAACAAATTAGTAATTACCAGGGTTTAGGGATAGTGGAGGAGAGGAGCTTGAGTGTGACTATAAAGGAGTGGCATGAGAGAGATCTTTGTGGTGATAGAATAGTTCTGTATCTTGATTGAAGTGTTGCTTACATGAATCTACATATATGATGAAATGACATAACTATACATATACATCATAGTTTACTGGTTTTGATATTGCACTGTATTATGTAAAGTATAACTATTGGTGGAGACTGGGTGATGAATAAATAGGACTTCACTGCACTATTTTTACAACTTTCTATAAATATATAGTTATTTCAAAATTAAAAGTTAAAAAAAATTATGTTTTCTTCTTCTACCTTTCCACCCATCTCTGAAGAAAAACTTTACCCCACAGCCTCATGTTCCTTGCAGCATTACTTAAAATAGCCAAGACATGGAAATAACCTAAGTATCCATCAATTGATGAATGGGTAAAGAAAATGTAGTATTTTTATAAAATGAAATATTATTGAGCCATAAAAGGAAATCCTGCCATTTGTAACAACATGGATAGACCTTGAGAGTATTGTGCTAAGTGAAATAAGTGAGACAAAAAAACCAATACTGTATGATCTCATTTATATATGGAATCTGAAACAAAACAAAACAAAACACAAAAAATAAAAAATCGAACTCATAGATTTATAAGAGGTATTTGGCTCAGTTGGTGGAGTATATGACTCTTGATCTTGAGGTTGTGAGTTCGAGCCCCACATCGGGTGTAGAGATTACTTAAAAATAAAAATCTTTAAAAAATATTGATCTAATATGATAGATTGGAGCAAAGAGAGTTCCAATAGGGATACTACAATATTCAGTCTGTTGTAATAGTTTAGGCAGAGGTATTTGCCAGAAGTGGAGGTATGATCCCAGGGTCCTGGGATTAAGCCCCACATCGGGCCCTCTGCTTGGCAGGAAGCCTGCTTCTCCCTCTTCACTCCCCCTGTTTGTGTTCCCTGTCTCGTTGTGTCTCTGTCAAATAAATAAATGAAGATCTTTAAAAAAAAAAAAGTTTTTCAAACTATAATCTGAGGTAGTTCTATTGATATGCCTTGGCTACTGTTGGGTGCCTCCCCTGCACTAAAGAGCAGGCCTTCATTTATTTTTTTACTATACTGGGCTTCCTCACAGAATTTCTATTTAAGAAAGAATGCTTCTGCTGAAAAACTTAAAATAATTTCTAAGAAAATGTAAATACTTCCATTTTATCCATTTCTTTAATACTTTCCAAGATCTTACAAAGAAGATACTATTCCTGCCCCTTTTTCTTTTTTTACCACAAATTACAAATCAGTAGTCCATAGGAATATGAGACTTCAAGTAATTAGGCAAATGGTAGGTAATGGGCTTTAAGTATGACAAGTAAATTGTTTATTCTTTGAATATTCTGCATTTTAATATGGATTTTTGACGAGTTGTTAGAATATCAGAAGTCACTGGAATTGGTATACAAATTTTTAGATAGGCTGAAGAATTTACTAGATCATGCTTTCTTAAATTCTAAGGTACCTAAGATTCTGATTTAGTAGGTTTGGGCTGGGGCTTGAAAGCAGTTGCAGTGTTGGTCTCTGGACCACACCTGAGTCACAGAGAGCTAGATGACCTTCTAAAGCCTATTAGTGCATTTTAGGATTCTTTGCCCGAGTGAAATCAGGTTTTCAGTATTGCCATAGACATTTGTTTAAACTGGCTATTTCTCTACAGTGTGATTTATATTTTGCCATTTTAATAGAAATTTCTGGATTTTTTAGGGAAATACTTTGTGTGTGGATTAATCATTGTTTTGCGATTATGTGGCTCTTTGCTTAAAATCATCCTTCACAGTTTTTAAAGTAGCCTGGAAAACTATTAGATTGTCAGTGGCAACTTTCAGAGAGTTTAAATTTAATAAAGAACATTCAGTTTACTTTTTCAATGTAACTGTAATACTTATTGACTTTTATTATTTTGCAGGATATTGTTTGAAGTTAGATATTAAGGTATTGCAAAAATAAAAATAGAAAACCTAATTTTGTTTGACTGAGGTTGTTTTACTTTATATAGGTATTGCTATTTTTAAAAGTTGTTATTATCATGAATTAGTAGCAATTATATACCGCAGCAGGATAGGCCGTTAATTTTATCTGTGCCACACATGAATTGAAAACCTAATTGTGTAAACAGTCAGCCAATAGGACGGATAGTTACTTAGTTAAATAGCTTATACTCAAAAAGTTACAAATCAATTCTGAGGGACAGTCATGCTTTTTTTAAAAAGATATATGATATCAAGTACGTTCATAGTCTTCTGGACTTTTAAAATTTTACGAAAATTATCAGAATTACTTACTTTTGATAAATGGAAATTGGTGATTGACTTTGTAGACCAGAATGGCAGATTATTTTGGGGAGAAAAATTATGATTTTAAATTATGATTTTAAAGCATTAGAATAATTTGCGTGTTGATAGTTATTATATCAGCCTTACATTATTTCACTTAATAACTGCCAGTAGGAGAAATTGCTGGAGGATTTATATTATTACAAAAGTGACTTTAAAATATATAATTTGGGGGGGGTGCCTGGGTGGCTCAGTTGGTTAAGTCGGCCTTCAGCTCAGGTCATCATCGTCTGGGGATTAAGCCCTGCTTTGGGCTCCCTGTTCAGCAGGGAGCCTGCTTCTCCCTATGTCTGCTGCTCCCCCTGCTTGTGCTCTCTTGCTCTCTTTCTCTGTCAAATAAATAAAATCTTTATTTTTTTTTTTTAAAGATTTTATTTCTTCATTTGACAGAGAGAGAGATCACAAGTAGGCAGAGAGGCAGTCAGAGGGAGAGGAGGAAGCCGGCTCCCCGCTGAGCAGAGAGCCTGATGCGGGGCTCGATCCCAGGACCCTGAGATCATAACCTGGGCCAAAGGCAGAGGCTTTAACTCACTGAGCCACCCAGGTGCCCCCAAATAAAATCTTTAAAATATGTACATATATATATAATTTTTTAAAATTTCTTATTAAGTAAGTAAGCACTAACATTGCTATAAAAGTTGTCATCTGGAATTTATGTCAAATATTGAAAAAAGTTTTTTTCAGGCCTGATCCAATTATTTTGTATAGAAATAAACCTCCTTTGTTTCTTCTGGTAGCATCCATTGATTTTTTTTTTTTTCCAGAGGTACATTAATAGTGCAGATAGAAGCAGAACAATTGGAATTTACATTAAAAATAAATGTGATGAATAAAAAGCATTAGACTATAATATAGTCTTGATTTTGCTTTACCAAAGTTCTGAAATCTAAAGGACAAAAATACTGACAAGGTCAAGAAAAAAATGAAAGAAAGAACAAACGATGCAAAAAGAAAATGACACTGAGGTCTTGGTTTAATACATATGTATTCCAGGTTGATGGTTGATTTCATTAGCAAATCTCATTGTTATGCAATGTCTGTTCTTCTGCAGCAAAATGAATATTGTATTCTCACAGGCTCTGTGTGTATCTATTATGTTGCAACAAATGAAAATATATGTATTTGTAGCTTCCTTTGGTTTACTCTTTCCTGTTTGCTTTTTAGGAAAAGAAAGAAAGATGAATTATATTCTTTCTTTTGTTGTTAAATTTGTTCGAAAGCTTTTCAATTTATATGCTAGATACGTTTCCTACTTTTTTGTTCTTTGAGGTAAACAATTATAAGGTGGTTAATAATGTAACCATTTTAATTTTCATGTAACTAGAATATAATCTTGATTGATTTAAGATGCTAATAAGAGTTTCTTAAGCATATGCTTTCTAACATATTTTTAAATGTTAGGAGTGCTTTTTCTTATTGCAAGAAAAATGTTAAGCAAGTGTACATATTATGCCAAATGTAAATATTGCTACCTTCTACATTAGCAAAACTTGTACATTGAGATTACTATACTAAGACTGAATCTTCATAAAATAGGAAATTCAGAAATAACAAATTTTGGTGGCTACACAATGGAAAAGTTCACTTAATAAGGGAGTAAGCTGCATGACTCTTTGGGTTACATATATGATTTCAAATATGGTTCAAACTATACTGGACACAGTCATTATTCGATTTTGGTCATTTTAAGGACTGACAATTATATTAAATCCGTTTTTGGTTTTTGGTAGTGTTCTCAAAAGTTGTTCTTACAATTAAAATTCTTTTGACCATCTTGAAAGTAGAAAAGCCTAAGGTTTGATTTAATATGGGTTGATTCTATACACCACTTAGAAATTACCTATATGAGTACGACTGGGTGGCTCAGTCAGTTAGGCGTCTGACTCTATATTTTGGCTCAGGTCATGATCTCAGGGTTGTGAGATTGAGCACCACATTGGGCTCTGTCCTGGACATGGAGCCTGCTTAAGATTCTCTCTCTCCCTCTCCCTCTGCCCCTCTGCACCACCCCGCCCTGCCGTTCTCTTCCTCTCTCAAAAAAAAAAAAAATTACCTGTATAGTAAAAATTAGCATCTGGCTTACTCACTGCAATCCTAATAAATATCCCGGTCAAGTTGAACAAACATGAAGCTGTAATAAATATGTACAGCAGTTTATTAATGCATAAGTTAATTTGTACTTAAGGTGTTTGAATTTTATGATTTACAGTGAGTAATATAAAATGAGGAATTTCAAAATCTAGTAAGGGAGATCTCTAGAGAAAGAAGAAAGAAGGTTTTATGGGCCCAAACAGCCAGGCTCTGAGAGAGGAGCATTCTGAAAGTGATAAGATCTAAACTGGTAATGAGATGGAGAAAGAATGGGAAACAGAATATCAACTTGGCATCTTTGGGAAACAGAGAAGTGACGAACCCAGCTACAATGGGAGATAGTATTTGTTCCTACTTATTTGCCACATGTGAAAATCAGGTTATAGCACTGTTAAATTTTAGTAGTAGTTTTGAGTCCACATATATGGTATATTGAGATGCTACCATTGCCAACCTTGTTTTTCTTATATAACAAAATGAGAGGTATTCTGTTTATAGTAATTTTACAACCGTCTTTTCCTCCCACCAATAACATAAAAAGCAAATGCTATGAAAGTATGCAAAGAGTCATGCCCTAAAATGAATCCAAATTGGTGCAGACTGAATGAGAACTTAGGAATCTGGAAACCCTAAGTCAGATTTCTTTACCATAAGCAGAAATGCCAAACTGAAGATAAATAAAAGTCATCATAGATCAGGTTTTCAGGCTATTAGATTGAGCAGGAGTATAGAAAGTCACTAAGAAAGAAGAGAGTAACTGTTTTAAGTAAAAAGTTCCCTTTGAAGTGTCTAGACTTCCCTACTACCAGTGTCTTCTCTCTTCTCTTTCATCTGCTCTGGAACCACAGTTATAGCTTGCATGCCCGTTTTTACTTACTCATCCAGCAGAAGGATCTGAATTTAGAAAATGAAGTATGAATTTGGAATATGAAAGTGGACTGTGAATTTAACAAAAGATCCTGGGGATTGTTAGTGTTTGGTTAAAAACCCAGGTTAGATCAATTACAGAAGCTTTCCTAGCAAGATGGCTTATTTTCTGTGTAACTTTTCATTAGTTATGACCTCACCTTGTGCTGAGGAAATGTTAAAAGAATCTTTCATGTGAAATTTGTTATTTAATTTCTGTAAAGATGCTGTTGAAAAAATTATTGTAATGTCCACTGTTACATTATCAAATTCTGAGTACTAGGAAAAGCTTTGATGCTTGTTTGTAACACATCTTACAGAGAATTAAAATTTTGTAATTTGATGGGTTTTTTTTTAAGATTTTTATTTATTTGAGGGGCGCCTGGGTGGCTCAGTCGTTAAGCGTCTGCCTTCGGCCCAGGTCAGATCCCAGGAGTCTGGGATCGAGCCCCGCATCGGGCTCTCTGCTCTGCA